>JASPKZ010010246.1:0-642500 GCA_030220185.1 Diploptera punctata
ACATGCTGTGCACTCTAACACAAAAATATAAAGTTAATTTCAAAGAAATCAACCGTGACCATCATCAGCCTTCTGCTGGCCTCCAGTCTCATTTGTGACGATCATCCAGTCAGTAGGTCTCTATGAGTGTACATAGCATATCGGAATAATCTACTTATTTTCTTATAAATTTTATTCATAACCTCAATATGGTTTCATGCCACATTACGTATTCACAAGAAAATTTAGGTGTGAAGATTTTGACATTTTTTATATCACATACGGAGTTGAAGTTAATATTTAAAGTTTATTCTTGCATAGAAGTTTAAAAATCTAACAAAGGAAACGCCAATAACTTAATTTTGAATAGGGTCCATGTAATTTAATTAATTTTTTATTAGGAATATTCCACAATACAGTGTTTCTCCTACAACCCATAGTGTTTCGTCGCGAAGTTTCTGTCTAAAGCATCTTCTTCCCTCAAATCTCTAGCTTCCATACTTCTCCTCACTCCACCTATTCAACGTTCTCTAGGTCTGCCTCTTCCACTTATTCCATTAGCTTTCCAATCAACGATCGTCTTTGGTATTCTATCTTATTTTATTCCTATGAGGTGTCTATACCATTTCAAACGTTTTCCTTCTATTTTTTTTTTTCAACTCGCATAATTTCCTTATTGTGCTGTTTCTGACTTTATCCCTTCTTGAAATTTTTGTCGATCGCTTCCAAAAATCCATTTCTACTGTTAATAGCTTATTGGCTTGTTTTCTACTTACTGTTCAGGTTTCGGACCCATATAATAAAATGCTTTGTAACAGAACTTGAAATATAGTTTTCTTCGTTCTGTATGTTATATTTCTATTCCAATTAAAATTTTAATGTGGTAATATCCATACTATTTAAAAGATTCAGGTTGATGACACTTAAAAATGGAAATGAGGTAGAAATGATGTGTTAGAGACAGAGTATGGTTCAGTACTGAAAGTAGAAAATTTAAAAAGACCTCTACAAAACAAGTGCAATATATTACTGAATCGTGTAATAGATCTGATATTTGCATCTAAAAAATCCTCTAAAGATGGATTTTTCAACTTTCTTTGCCGGGCCTTTTATTTTTAATTATCCTACTAACAGTTTTTTCTCTCCAATTTGTTGTGTTATTTTTTTTTTAACATTTAACGTACGCAGATATGAAATTGAATTTATCAGAAACCTGCGCAGAAATGTTATCTTATCTGAAATTAAACTCTCTATGGATTGAAGTGATGTGCCAAATCCCAGATTCCTTATTTTATAGCAGTTTATTCCTTTGACAGTGAAGCGTTGCGGTTTTTAATTGTAAATACAGGATACGTCTTTAAATCCTATGTGACTAATGAAGTAAGTGATTGATAACGTATTTTATGCTGGTATTACGCTGTTTTAAATCTACTTAAGATAAAAAGAAACATATCTAACCCAGATAATGTTAATTATAGATTTAGTAATTATTAATTATCAAATAACCTCCAGACTTTTAAGAATTCAACATTTCGAAGTAAAAATATTTGTATTTTTAGAATAGTCTGCCATGACTTCACAAGAATGTGGCTCTCGAAATGAACGCAGGGTAGTGTACTGATAACCACTATTTACCAGGAAGTCCAGCAGATTTTCACCTGAGGATAATTGTTTATATGATTACGCTTTCTTACATTATATTAAGCTTTTTTACATCATCCTGCGCAGATTGTTCTGATTATTTTAAATGTACAATTGTATTTATTTTCGTAAACGCCCATGTTTAAAAGCATAAACAATTTTTAAAAAGTTGCGATTTTGACGAAACGTGGCCTGCAATAGTATTACGAATTATTATCGCAGATTGGTTAAGTTTTTGTTAAGAGATTTGTACTTAACTGAAATGCAAAAATTATCTGTTTTTTTGTAATCAGATAATGAAACGAAATGTAAGATTTATTTTTTATCGGTTAACTTTGATACTGCACAATGCTCTCTAAAGATTCACATTGAATGTAATAGGATATTCGTAGAAATATGTTTATACAATTATTTGTCATTTTAAAATTTTGGATTCACCCATTTTAGCATAATTAAAAAATATATGGTTTCTATTCACATTTTGTCATTCTTAGCACATTGTACATGATTATATTTTGCGTTTATAATAATAATAATAATAATAATAATAATAATAATAATAATAATAATAGATCATGGAAGCTTCTTGTAGGAAAACCAGAGGGAAATCGCCCAGTTGGTAGACCAAGAATGAGGTGGGAGAATAACATTAACTATGATTTCAGGGAAGTAGGTTATATAGGGAATGATTGGAAAACATTAGCTCAGGATAGGGATGTATGCAGAGCTTATGTCCGCGCGGCCATGAACCTGCCAGTGAGTTAGTTAATAATTAATATTGCATGCATAATTGAATACCCGCCAGAACAAAGTTGTAACCCTATTTTTCTCACCCCCCCCCCCCCCCCCCCCCGCAAGTTGACTTTTCCATGGAAAAGGTTGTTAAAGGCACGTGGAACCATTTTCAGCACCAAATTTGCATTCAACTGATACTTGTAATCTATTCATCTTGAATCCGAAGTTCGCTGGTTGAAGCTCCGCAGGTGCCGATGGATCTCCGAAAACAGGAAATACTTAGTAGGCCGAAGTGAAGCCCTGGAGTTTTATGATATAAAAAGAACTCAATCCTGAGAAACAAGCCTGGAATAACATTTGTCGGCCCTATCATGATCAGCTTTGAATTGCGATGCCAATGACCTGAGTTCTTAAATAAAATATGATTTACATTAAACCAGCAGTTCTCAGTTAAATATGCATATCTCAAAATGATTGCTCGTAGCTAGATTTGTATTAGAAAAATTGACGAATTGCCTTCTGTAAATACCACAATATGTTGATATGCATACAGTGTTGTTATAGCCTCGCCATGATGGTTGTCCAGCAGTTCGCTTTATTTCCCCGCAGCTGTTATATATAATTAAATACACAATATTTTAATAATTGTCAAGCATTGTCGCGCGGCACCAGCTTCTATAATTAAACTGACAACCATCATAGTGAGGCGATAATAACTTCCATGTTGATATTCTTTTAAAATGTTTCACTAAACTTTTTACACATGAATTAATTGAAGTGCATATTCATAAACACGAGAAAATATTGCTTACAATCACTGATTTTTATGGTTTTAGAAATTCAACATATGTATAAATTCATAATATGTGGGGTATTTAGCCGTTATTCTTGTGACACTGAAAAAATACACGCCACTTACCTTTCAACATATAATTATTTTATCCCGCTACAAATGGCCACAGAATCATATGATTTTGTACCTATTTTGAATAGCATCGTCTTGCAAACTTCAATCACATGCAAGTTGTGATTGTTTCATATTATGATCTTCGTCTTACATTTGTATACATTACTCTAGTGATACGATACAAGCTCTTCATTTCTAAACTTCTAATCATTATTAGGATTGAAAATTGCTGTTTTATAATTTCAGATATGTTCACTCTCATTTTTGTTAGCTACAATTTGTTTCGGTTGTACTGAATTAGAACATTTTCCATTTTTGCCTTGAAAGTTGGGTTCTGTACAGCACTGTCTTTCATTACAGTTGTTCATAAACTTTTTTTTTGTCCATTTATTTGTATAACTGAAGAACCATTGGTTTCTTAACTATTTTCCACACATCCTTTACTGCTATGAAATTTGACTTAAGTGAATGGATGTTTAATTACTTCTTAAATGAGTGGGGGGGGGCAGCAGTGTTCACATCCTTTTGAAAATAGTCCTTCTGTGTCTTACAGAAGTGGATCTTGATAATATGATTTCGATTCACCACAGGCTTTGATAATTGAGGTAAACGACTCGGAGCATCCGGCCACGGGTCTCAAACGCTATATCATGTGATTTGTTTTCCCTCATGCATTTAATAAAGGATAATAAATAATGAGTACATATTCTATATATTTAATGGAAGTCAGTTATTTGGTGATAAATGCCAGATCTCAGATGCAGTGGAAGAAACGTTACGATATGGTTTCAGCACAGACAAAAGACCATTTTTTCTAAGTACCGACGAAAGTTTTTTTAATTAATTGAAGAGTACTAAATCTACATTCTGGACTTTCTGGGAAGTGGTTTGAACCTGGCTGTGTCAATTGATTGTTTGATTTGATATGTTGGGGGATTGTTTGAAATTTCCTGACCTCTTAATACGCTCTAAATCGTTGTTTTTTATACAAAATTCAGTATATTATTCATTTTGTGTTCTATAGCAGATTAATGTATTTAGAATGACACAGTTTTCATCATAAATTTTAATGCTTAGTACGGTAATTGTTAAAAAAAAAAGTTAATTCTTGTATTTGTGATGACCCGAGTTCATATAAAGTGCCGATCAATCCGAGTTTTTAATTTCTTTATCACAAACTATTTAACCGTTAATCAACATTGCACTTCAATTGTAATTTCGTTTTGTTTCCAATATTTATATTTTTGTGATCTCGGTAACCTCGTGCGCTCAACGTCTCATCATCCCCACGTTGTATTCACACAGACCATTCTTATGACACCGGACTTTAGATTAAGTTTAATACAATAAATTACTGATTCTGAGTTTCATATACACGGAAAAACTGATCTTACAATATATATATATATAATAATATTCATCACAAAAATTGCCAACGTTTTCTACATATAAACACAGTTATAAAATGTTTGTGGTTTTGATCTATCAGGGGTTTGTTAGCTACCTATGCGTTTTTCAGTTTCGGGTGTATGCAGTGAAAAAAAGAAAAAGAAAAGTGTATATGTTGGTATATGGCAATTTACGCCGTCAAATTAATAGCAAAATAATTGAGTATTATGTTGGTTGGTTGATTGGCAGCATGAAGTAACTTCATGCAGATGTAATATATTAATTATACTTTTTCGGCTTACAAAACGATTTGTTACATGGTCAAATAACTTTAATTATACAGTATCAATGGGATCTAATTTCTAGTTTCAAAAATTCTTAGTAGATCAAGGACTTTTTTTAGATCAGGGATGTCAGTAAAGAAAATTATACCAAGCAAGTTTTACCCATACACCACATTTCATGCGGCAGATTGCATACGGCGTATACAGACTAATGTATCTATATAGATATAGTCAAGGAAAGAGATATTGTTGTAATGGAAACTTATATAGGGGTAGTAAGTGGCTATGAATTTGTTTTACGCTTTGACATTTTTCTTCTTCGATGGCGCTACAGCCCGATGTCGGGCCTTGCCTCCTGTGTTAAGCCCCCCGAAATCTGCCTATCCAGTGTCTTTCTTTTCCAGCTAGTCTTCTGTTTTTATACTCTGACATACCTTCCATTAAAATATATTGCTGAGCAAATTGATTTAGACCATAGCGTTTGATACTTTTATTCGAGAGTTCCGAGTTCATGTCATAAGGTTAATCTTAGTAGCATTTTTACACGCTCTATTTAGCTTGACCTGTATCTATGTAACGGAATCTTTCAACACGATTTTCACCCACTTAAAAACATTGGATCGACTTGGAACTTTGTATACTTGTAAAGGACCAATGACAATATAATAATTTCATCATTTTTTTCTAAGATCCTGGCCAGGATCATCAGGACATCAAAAAATAAATACCGGTATAATAGGTTGCGGACTTAACGACTTTTTAGTCCATAGTTATAAGAAATTAATATTATATCCTCTGGTAGCTCAGTTAGTAGAGCGGTGGACTGTAGTGGTATATGCTTTCAGTAATCCATAGGTCGCTGGTTCAAATCTGGCCCGGAGAGTTTTTTTAGAAAAGTATTACTTTTAGCACATACTACAATATTATCGAATTTAAACATATTTACATTTTTATCTTATTCTGTAAAATATTGATGACAATTTTGTAAACTTACCACATTCTAATTTATCCAAAAAAATGGGAGGATACGATTAACTGTAACTATTTATACATATTAAAATATTCAAGAATATTATAATAATGTTAGATAATAATAATTTTAAAAATATATAATTATATTCATGCCTAGACACTAAAAATTTCGTAAGCAATTAAATTTACATGGGATACCGGTTTATGACAATCAATTAAACTAAACATATAAAATAATAATTAATAGTTTAAAAAAACTAAAACAACACGCTTTATTAGTAAACCAAACTAAAAAATAAAAATAAATAATAGTTAAAAAAACTAAAACAACACGCTTTATTAGAAAACCGAACTAAAAAATGAAAAATAATTTTAATTTCCAACACGCTTGGGATAAATTTAAAGTGGTCAAAAAAAAAACATCTCCAACACATCTAGAATAAAACTAGAGTTGTCTACAAAAAAAATTACCATCAAAAGCGTGGGGTGCTCCATATCAATTAATATATTTGATAATATTGGTAAAAGTAAAGTCTCTAAGAAGAACACGTAAAAACCATAAAAAGCATCTCACGCTTTTTATGGTAATTTTTTTTTTGCCACTTTAATTTTATCCCAAGCGTGTTGGAAATTAAAATTATTTTTCATTTTTTAGTTCGGTTTTCTAATAAAGCGTGTTGTTTTAGTTTTTTAAACTATTACAGGTATTAATTTTTTTTTCGTCCTTTCTCAGATATAGAGGTTAAGTTAGTTTGGAATTTCGTTGTAACGAGTCTCATTCATCGTTTTCATATATTAACTTCAAAGTTAAACCAGCTGAGTTATTTAAAAAATTGATGATTTAGTTCAGTACAATAGACATACGCTGCACACTTGATAAGATCAAAGATTTCAGAATTAGAATGATGTGACACATTAGTACAAGTATGTACGTTTCCATGATTGTAATGACTATCATATTATTTCTATCGGATTTATATTTGTCATACAGTTTCACATAAAAGCAATCATTGCAGGTTTGAGAATGGACATTGAATAATTAAGCAAATGCACCGTGTCCGTGAAGTCTCTTACTTTAGTAAAGTAAAGTAAAGTGATCCCACAACAGACCCGGAGGTCCTTGGGGTAGTAGGAGGTTAAGGTTCCCACTTTTTCTAGACAATCGGCACTTTATGTCAGCCGGGTTGTCAGCCCTGCGTGACGGCCGCCTTTACCCCCAGAACAAGCGTCTGGTACTCATTTCCGTTAAAGGCTGAGTCGACCCCAGGGCCATAGTGCCGCCAGAGGGTTTGGGTCAGTTTAAAAATCCTGACCCCAACGGGACTTGAACCCTCGACCCTCCGGCTTGTAGCTCAGTGCCTTAACCACTACGCTACGGCGTCCCCCCAATTATTATTATTATTAATTATTATTATTATTATCATCATCGGATTAAAAACTACTAAAGGAGCTCTGCATTGCTATTGTTAACTCAACAAGTTCAATTATTTCTACGCTGCTCAAAAAATTAGGGATATTGTAGAATAACCTATTAAGACTATGTTTTTAGGAACAGTATTAGATGCAATCACTTTCTATTACTCCAAAAGAATGTAAACAAGAATTTGAAGTCATTACGTAACCTCTGTACCACACCAGATGTCAAAGAGATCCTGATTAGGAATATGGCAAACAAACAAAGCAACATTAACATGGGTGAAAATGTTTCTTTAGTATGGTGTATGGTCTCCTCGAACGGCCAGCACTGCCTCACACCTGTGTGGCATTGATGCAATGAGGTTAGCAATGAGTTCTTGGGGGATACGTGGCCACTCTTCCATAAGAGCAATGTGCAGCTCTGGAACAGTTGTGGGAGGTGCTGATCTGCCTGCAATGCGCCTGCCTAATGCATCCCACACATGCTCAATCGGATCTAAGTCCGGGGAGGAAGCTGGCCATTGCATACGCTCGATACCCTCCACTTCCAGCATGTCGTCCACCAAGCCAGCTCTGTGGGGTCGTGCATTATCGTCCATAAAAAGAAAAGAATCACCTATGGCATCAGCATAAGGCACGACAAAAGGTCGGAGAATTTCATCTCTATACTTTACCGCAGTCAAAGTACCACCTTGGATAACGTAGAGGTCCGTACGTCCACCACTACTGACTCCTGCCTACACCATCAATCCACCGCCACCATATGGGGATCATTCACGTACAAAAGCTGGATTGTTTCGTGTCCCTTTTTTCTCTCCAGATGAATACACGCCGACTATCACATTCCATGTTGAATCGCGACTCATCAGAAAAAGAACTGATCTCCATTCAGCATGCCTCCACCCACGATGTTCCTCCGCCCAGTTCTGCGATCTCTACGGTGTTGTGGAGTTAACCTGGTACACACCATGGGCCTACGGGCATAGAGACCACTTCCATGCAGTCGATTAGGGACAGTTTGAGTTGACACCCTGCGTCCTGTTGCTGTTTGAAGTGTATTTCGCAGTTGAGTTGCATTCTGCTGTCTATTCCGACGGGCTGTTAACAAGAGGTAACGGTCATCCCTTGCTGTTGTTGCCCTTGGTCGACCTTGTCCGGCTCTTCTGTGAACAGTATGTTCTTTGAAAATGACTCCAAAGACTGGAAATCACGCTTTGAGACACCCCAATGGCTTGTGCCACCTCTTGTTGTGTCTGTCCAGCTTACATCCTTCCTATGGCCCTCCAAGCCATTGGTTCAGGTAAATCACGTTGTCGAGGCATCACTGTCCCTAAGGCAAGTCATTCACTAGCTGAAAACTGGACTGGATTTAAAAACAGCAACAAAACATTCACCCCCACACGACCCTTTCACATCAACAGTACAGACACTGCCCTCTGGTGTGGTACCGAGGTTACGTAACAACTTCAAACTCTTATTTATATTATCTTGGAATAGTAGAAAGTGATTGCATCTAACACTATTCCAAAAAACATAGTCTTAATAGGTTATTCTACAATATCCCCTAGTTTTTTTGAGCAGTGTATCTCTTCAACATGAACTACTCTAGGAGCTTACAGGTTAGTTATCAAACGCACTAGAACTGTAGTATTCTTTATTCGTTCAATCTGCAATTCAAAGCACGCGCGCACACACCCACGCACATTTTATAGCATTACGACCATCAATGTTAAGTAGACATCATAAAATATTTAAATATCCATGCATAGTAATTCTGCCCGAGGGCAGGTCTTTCGCTGCAATCATAGAATTTTCTTGCTATGTTTTGCAGCTTTACTATGGAATTATAGGTGTTGTGACTTCCCGTTGCTTTACACACCGGTGAAGGATGATTGTGATAATGATAAGGATGATGATGGCCGGATGATTTTCGGGGACCGTTGGACCCTAAGCTTCCTGACATTTGTCTTACAGGTGAGGAAAAAACCTCACCCAGGAGCCTCTCCCGATGGAATCCCGGGATCGAACCCGCTCACGCTGCGTGACTAGGCAGTACGCTACCTCGAGAACACAGCGGTGGACTATTTAAATATATTCTACTGTAATATGTTTCTATAATCTCGGGAGTGATATTCTAGATTGATCCTTCGCTCCAGTTCTTGACACTTTACCATTTGCGTAACTTTATTATTAACGTAGCCCTAGACGAAGAATTTTAATTGTATAAGGTAAGGTGAGTGAAGAGGCTTAACCATCATGATCAATTCACTGAAGTTTTGATTTTGTATTAGACATTCCTTATTTTTATTTATACCAAGTAGTAGTAATAATAATATTAATATAATAATAATAATAATAATAATAATAATAATAGTATTGTAGGTATTTCTCAGAATCCGTCACTGAAGTATTCCTGCAATCTTAATTCACTTTGAACTAACACTATTTAACACTAACCGAAATATGGCCTAATTAAAACTGGACAACAAATTTTAACTTTTTGTTAGTTACGGAATTGAAATGACCAGATTTCGATGTATTTTTTCATGTTGACCACGAAAATGACAATTAAGAGCGTTTTCTTTTAGCTGTAATGGACCTCGGGGACATCTCTCACCACTGACCAACAAGAGTCAGCTAGTATAGAAGTATACTATTTGCCTTGGAATCGTCTTTCAAATGATGATATCGTCTGATGAAAATGCTATCATGTTTATTAGAAACTACAACACAGTTTTCCAGGTGAAAGTCCAAATGAGAGTGGAGAAAATGGATTTTTAATGACATATTGCACCCCATTTCACGATAATATTGTCCACACATTGTCTGTAGTTTGGGGCCCCGTGGTTCCCCAAGAAATTTAAGATAACTACCCTGAATGATTCCGATGCATTTTTTTTTCTTTTCTTTTCAGATGTTCTGAAAAGTGTTTATCCTTGAAGAGTTCTCTGACCAAGGAACAATAAAAATACCTTCCTTAATTTTTAGTTGTACTTAGTCTCGGAAATTTTAGTAAATAGCTAAATGCACTCCCAGCGAGTACCTAAATGCACTCACATCAGTAACACTACCTTAAGATTGCCCTTTGATGAATTTAAAAATAATCGCCACTCTTCTGATCTGTGTTGGATGTTTATAGCAGACATAATACCTTGCATATTGTTGCAGAATACAATGACTTTTTTAATTGCTCAAGTGGCTTCTGACGTTTTCTAATACAGAGACCTTTACAAGATACTTAAACTAAACTGTCTAAGTCGCGAAACCAGGAGCTCTGCTTGGCGTTTGAGAGTTCTGAGTCTCGGACTAGACCATTTATTCCTCTTTAGTCATTCTGTGCGACTGAGTTGGAATTCCAGGATTGAAATCAGTATCATGGGTAGTAGATGATCTGGGTATTTCTTCCGAAGTGCTGGATTTCGTTTCATCGTCTGAATCAATATTATAGGAGTTTGATAGAACTGAAATGGGAAGCTCTTTAGAGTGTGGCACCGACGAATAGCTGAAGGTTTGTTGGGATAATTCACGGCTGATCTTTTCTTCTTTGAAATAAACTTAACTGGTGGGACCATGCAGAAATAACAATCACTTACATGATTACTTTGTTCTCTCCAAATCATGGGGATTTCTTCTTTCCTTTCAATCAGTCACTACGATTTGCAGAACATGCCATTGTAGCAAATATGTGGATCAAAATGTTTGTCAAGATTCTCGATTTTGCACCTGAAAAAAGATTGGTACGCTTTCTTAATAAATGGAGTTATATGTCGCTTTTTGCGATGCGAACGTCACTTTTCCTCAAATATAATAAAGGATATACACACAATTTTGTGGTATTTTAGCTTTTATTACATTGCAATCATATCTCTGCGCATAATTTTTAAATGTATCTGAGAAAATATAGACATATCACACATGTGTTCTACACGACAAAACTGCACATCTATATAACAAGGAACGAACCATTGTTCACTCATGAAATTCCACTTCAACTTATTTCACAACCTGAGGGGTAAACATCGACCCTTTAAGATAATTCTCATCTATATTATACAGCTGTCACTGTCTCCCCTCCTCTAAGGGTGCTTCCTTGACTTTCACATTGACTACAATATTAAGAGCATACGTAGAAACACTAGGCATGCTGATAATTTAAAAACTAGACCACTGTCATTTTAATTGTCATATTTGTAATTAGGAGTTTCGTCTTAATATAAAATGGTCACTTTTACTTCCGCTACTTTTTGGCTGTTGTCCAGTGTAATCTATGTTAAATGAAAAGTCATTGTGAATTATATATAGGTTTAGTTTTTTTAATATATAAGACCTCTGTGTTTGTGTTTGTGTGCGTGTGTGCGCACGTGATACAAGAACATACATCCATCTTGAAATTATCGAGAACCGATAACAAAGAGTTGCCAAATATATCGTTCGCTAAAGTGAAATAAGAATGTCGGAATAGTTCAGTTAAATACGCTAATGACCATATTTTATTTATATTATCTACCGACGCACTTTAACATTTCCGATCATTCGCACCACAACTTAACTCTTGGCGGAAAGGAACGATTCATTTTGCTTATGCGGCTCTTTTTTTCAAGTTTAAGTGCCGCATATATACGAGTAACAGATTAGGACCTGGAATTAAAAGTCAATAAAATTTAATATGTCGTCACACATAGAAATACATTATACAATATGCAGCGTAGAAGGCGCTACCTATCATTTCATCCGTCATTGGGCAGGGATTGGCCGTTCACTAAGACTCACTGAAGAATTATGCGGCTTAGGCTACATAGCATTTGTTCCAAGGTCGCCCTCCCGTATCTGCACGGTGTGTTATGGTTATTAGTATGGCACCCAATAAAAAACAAGTTGCATGCATTAACGTATTTTCTGCTAGCCAGTGGTGACTACCAGTTCACTCATTTATGGTCCTGCGAAGCTATTGTGACAAGTATTTTAATCGTATTTTCTTACTTCTAAATTAAATAACTACTCAATTGTCCTCACGTTCCCAATTTCTATATCTTCTTCTTCTTCCCATGGCGGGCCTGGTTTTCTAGATGCGAGACCATCAGTCTTCTCTATCCAATGCTCTCTGTTGTCAGTTCCTACAGTTCAGGATTTGATGACAACCTTCCTTCACTGAGTCCATCCATATTTCCCAGGTTTTTCCACTGGCTGCTTCCCGAACATTTCCTCCGTCATCACTTTCTTAGGTATGCATTATTTGTCCATTCTTTGAACGTGTCCGGCCCATTGCATTTTTTTTTTATTTCACAAGAGTTGATAAATCAGGTTCCTTAAAAAGGTCATAGATTTTTCTTATTATACCTCATTTCCCATCTTCCATTCTCTTTTACTGGTCCATATATCCTTTTCAAAATATTTCTTTCAAAGTGTTAATTAAATTATCAGCTCTTCATCATGGTCCAGTTTCACTTGCATATACCAATATTGGACGTACCAGGTTTCATAGGTCTACATATTTGCGTTTTAATACCGAACTTTCAGCATTCCTAGAGTTCAAATCTTCATTCTATAGAACTATCAATTAAAGAAGTAAGAGGGTTTATATTTAACGGTTAGTATTATCCCTTTAAATGTGTTACAAGATCCAAAATTGGAAATAAACAAGAGTAATCTTGAATATTTAAAATTATTCCTGACCGATTTGTTCTATACGTCTTCCGACGTTCACTATTTCTAAATCCGAGTAATTGTCTCTCTATTTCATACGAACACTGAATCTGCGAATTACGTTGACAAGGTTTGATCGGTTACTCTATCCCCACTACTCCCGTTCTCTCCGGGTTTTAAAGGACAATAATACCAAGCGTATATTAATAATATACATTGTATTTTCAACATGGCTGTCAAAAAATAATTTATTTGAATGTTTAAAATCGAGGGGACCTGCATGGTCTTATCCTCAACTAATTATGTTTAGATCAACTGAGCTTAAACTTAGTGCTTAGTTTATTCTGGCATTCCTTTTTACGCATTTTATAGTTTGTAATTTTTTATGTTGATAAAGGAATTTAAATATTTTGCAACATCAAAGTGCATTCAAAATTGAAAACATGAATATATAACATCCCGAAATAAATATTGAATCTTCTCGTTTACTTTTTAACAGTTCATATCTGTGACGAAAGTAATCAAAACGCGCCTATGCGCGAGGGTTTTTATATTTTTCGTATAGCATTGGAATGTTAGGTGTCCTAATCATACATACATACATACATACATACATACATATACATACATACATACATACATACATACATACATACATACATACATACATACATACATACATACATACATACATACATACATACATACATACATACATACATGCATGCATACATGCATGCATACATGCATGCATACATGCATGCATACATTCATGCATACATTCATGCATACATTCATGCATACATACATGCATACATACATGCATACATACATGCATACATACATGCATACATACATGCATACATACATGCATACATACATGCATACATACATGCATACATACATGCATACATACATGCATACATACATGCATACATACATGCATACATACATGCATACATACATGCATACATACATACATACATACATGCATACATACATCATACATACATGCATACATACATACATACATACATTCATACATACATACATACATACATACATACATACATACATACATACATACATTCATACATACATTCATACATACATACATTCATACATACATACATACATACATTCATACATACATACATACATACATACATACATACATACATACATACATACATACATACATACATACATACATACATACATACATACATACATACATACATACATACATACATACATACATACATACATACATACATACATACATACATACATACATACATACATACATACATACATACATACATACATACGCACGCAAGCACGCACACTAAGGACACCGACGTTGTGTACAAAGATGTGTACAACTTTCGTGCTTCCATTCCCATAAACAGATATATTGTGGCTGTTAGTAAAAATACGTATATCATCCGTAATATCTGAATAGGCTTACTTATGTTTCCTATATTCCCCTCTCTGATCGTCCGTTTAATTACATTATCGTTATCATTCTCTTTTATTCTATCTCCTTTCATCATTTTATTGTGTGTGTATGTGTAATATATAATTATAGCTTGAAAATTGAATTTTGGAAGTTGAAATTTATTTGGTGTGTGTGTGTGTTTCATGAAAAGGAAAATTAATTCCGGAACTGAGATTTGAACCTGGGACCTCTAACTCTATACGTTATTGCGTTATCAATTACGCTATCCAGCCATCCCAGTCCAAACACTAATTTTCCTTCCTTGTATGTGTGTGTGTATATGTATATATATATATATATATATCTCCGTCCATCCATAGTAATTCTGCCCGAGTGCAATCATAGCATTTTCATACTATGATTTGCAGCTTTACTAGGTGTGGTAGCTTTCCGTTGCTTTCCACACCGGTGGAATGATGATATGTAAAGATCACCTCTTTAGTGTAAAGTATGTGTTTGTGACTGGCATCCCACGGATTGTCAGCTATCTCGAGACATTTTTCCCTGAGTGTAAAATCTGAAAAGGAGTACACTCAGCTTTGTGACAACTGAATAACTACTTGATGCAAGAGGTGGCGAAACCTAATAAAAAACCCAAGTCGAGGGACTTTTTTGACACTAGTATTTGTAGCGTTATCTGTTAATCAGATGCAACCACCATCTAAGTCGGTCTTTGTTCTTCGGAGCTGTCGTACAATGATTTTTTTAAGAAACTTTATTATGTGAAATTGGTTATGTTGCCAAATAATGATCCAGGACTATGCAGCCATAACTTTCCCAGACATTCATCTTACACATGAGAGGAGAAGAAAAAACTTACCCAGGAAATATGTTCGGAGCGAGGATCAAACACGGGTCCGCTGCATTTATACCCCGGGTATAAATTAATCGATCATAAAAAGCAGTTAAAATTTCATATTTGTGACATATTCGTGGCCCTTATCTCCTGTGTAGCCTAATAGTATGTAATAATATGTTATTTACAGTAAGCGTGCAGAATTTTTTTTTTGTATAATACGGTTGTAAAGTGTTAAAAATCATATGAGAGCGAATATTCGGTATAGTATGTAACCTATAAGTGAATAAATAAATAAATACATGCTTATAAAATATAATACTTCAGGAAACACGGCGCTAAATGAAATAATTTCGTGAAGGAATAAATCTAAATCTTGATGTGATTAACATTAATTCTAAAAATGTTCTAATTTAACTTATTTTTAAAACTTGCGTTATCCTGAAATTTTGTTTCTTAAGCTTTTTATGGCTCTTATTTCTGCAATTACTTCAGCCAAATAAATTGAATTAGTATGTGGAAAAAATAATAAAATTATTGTAATTACCCATTAGCTTTAATTATTTTTACGTAAGCAATATTAATATTTGTTTTTGTAACGGGGATGAGAGAGTGAGTCCAACTGTAGAAGATTTTCAAAGCACTTCTCGGATTCGAGGCTTATCCAGGGATTATTATTATAACGGGATGCCACGGTGAGTGAGTTTTTGCGTATGTGCCACAAGCGGCGCTAGTGTAGAAGTAGCCTAGTGACATCTAATATCATGTACTGGTACTAAACGGAAAAAGAAGAACTATACTACTACAGCACCTCTGGTGTCAGAAATTACGAAACAGGTAGATAAACAAGCGCCATCTGGTGTCAGAAACTATGAACCAGGTAGATGAAAAACAGCGCCATCTGTTAGGCGAATTATGAATTACATGTAACCAGCCACTTTTTTTTATTATTTTTTATTATATATATATACATATAAATATATTTATACATATATATATACATATAATATATTTATACATATACATATAAATATATTTATATGTATATATATATATATAATATATATATATATATATATATATACATATAAATATTTTATACATATGCATTTATATTACAGGGAAAATGGAATGGGAAATGATGGAGAATGAAATGTAAAGAAATGTGTTAAATTATATTTATTCATTTCAAATTAAGAAAATGCATTATGAGCTCTTCCACAAACATACATTTGGCTTACTCTACACTTCTCTCACACATTTTATGCAATACAGTATACAATATATATAAAAAAAACATCTGTACAATAATAAATTAATAAACCTATTCTGATTGTTCTAAAATCAAATTGTTAACGACATGAGTTCTGTGCTAAGTTCCAGTCGTAATGCAAACAAACTTGCATAAGATATTACTTCACCACCATTATCTATTGTGATAACCATGCTGCCACTTCACCTGCCATATGACTTAAATGTGAACGGAATTGTCATCAATATAAACATTGTTTTTAGGCATCATTGTATATTATAGGAAATAAGGTAAAATTGTACCAATAATTAGGAACTTACATTTCTTCTTTATTTATTTATGACTAAAAATTATATATACCTTATCCGCTGTTAGAATGATCCTAACATAAACAAATGCTCCGCAATTACTGTCATATTGAAGGGAGCACATGTGTGAAGTATATAATTCATTTTTGAAAAATAAATTATGCACTATAACTCAAATTGCATTTGCCACAAATTCATCACACTTAATGAAAGCATATTGCACACACTTCCTTTTTTTACTGGGAGTTACAACCTTACTATGTGTTTTTTTTCTTTCCGAGCACTATTATACTTACACATGACACACCGGTAACCTCACATGTTAAATTCACTATAACTTTTCCTCGAAGTTCTGGATACTTTTCACTAAAGTTGTGAAATACATTTAAAATAAGTTTTTTTTACCACTAGTCGAAGGTTTGCCAGACTTTGTTTTACAATTTTAGATGGCAACAGAAGACTCAACACTTTCAGCCATGTTGTTGACTAAAGCATGACTCCAATACATCATCCATATGTACTGAACTATTTTAAGTTGTCATTATTGACTAGATATATTTTAGAATATTTTCTGTGTTTTGAATATTATTATTGTCATTTAACAAGAATAACCAGTATTTTCAGACAATGTATTTTTAATTTAATGGAGGTAACTACTTTTCCGTATACTTATTGCTTCTACATTGTATGTCGGTGTCAATAACCAATGAAAAGCGAGCAGGTCACATGGTTTTGTTTTTGACGAGGATCACTTTAAGAGCAGATAGTATATTGGTCTATGTGCTTACCTAATCCGTTCTTTATGCCTTTTCCATGATGTCACACAAATCTTATTTAAAATTTCATTACGAGCAAAATATATGCCCTATGCTGACTCACCTGTAAATTCTGTTATCACAACCTCAAAGAACTAATGTAGCACAATTTTCACTGAACTGTTTGTAAATAATTTTATTATATATATAGAACCGGCCATTTTAAACAACTGAAATTCCAATGTATTCTGCATGCGTAACAATATAACAATGTTCATATGATTAATTACAATTTTAAATTTTCCAATATAAATTATATATCATGTGCTAGATAATACTTTTATTTTCTTTATTTCAAGTGTTATAAAGAGAACTATATTTTCTTACATGCTCAAAGATAAAACAGTTATTCGACCAATGAAAACAGTTACATCTTGTTTTTTTTACATTACAACTGGAACTTAATCGGAAGAGCAGCACTAAAGCAGCAATGTTAAAGCGACATTTATATGACCACGAAGGCAGTCTGATGTGTACATGAGCTAGATGGAATGTGATGTAAACTATGGCTTTATCTCACTTAACTTTAACTTCTTTCCTACACAATTTCTACAAAATAATATTATATCATAAGTAATAGCGTAGTTTATAATACGAGGCTTCAAGTTGAAAATATTAATTCACAATGTAAAATGATTACATTAGAAGCAAATTTTTGGATGTCATTTTATGTCCAACATGCAATTTTTTTTTTTTTACTTTCAGTGACATGGATTTATTTAAAATCTTAGCAGAAATTATGATTTTGTATTAATTGTGATAAAATAATAAGTACTTTTTTATGTCTTCCTCAATGAAAATTTATTTTATTCCAAAAACTTCATTAAATTTTAAAATCATAAAGCCTTTCAGAACTTATGTTTCATCTTCGGCACGTAATTTGGTACCAAATGCCTTACAAAACACATTTCGTTTTCTGCTTGAAGATGAAACATGTTGTGAAAGGTCTTCATGATTTCATTTCTTGAATAAAAATCAATTCAAATTCAGGAAGATGGATTAAAACAAGGTACTTATATTATTATTAAAAATATTAATACATAACCTCATTGTGTTAACAATAAATGTTAAATACAAAGTATTGAAAATTATGATCAGTGAACCTAGCTCATAATCAAATGTCAAAATAAAATTGTCCACAATGGGTAATCTGCAACCATTTTGTTTACACAAAAATAATTCCACTCGGTTAAATTTACCATAGTTTTTGATGCTAGTCCCTTCGCTGTTATTGAAGTAAGTGAAGAAATAAGTGCTAGTTACTTATGAAACCTAACTGTTTAATCAAATAAACTTTAAGTAACAACAACTTTAAGTAACAAAAGTATTTCATTCTAGCACTGAATTATTCAGAAAATGTGTCCTTGCATTAATCAAGATTATACAATTACTAAATATGACACATTAATATAATAAGGAATTTAAATATAATTTACTTCTTACACTACGAGAATATTTATTTCTTACAATGTCTTTACATTTATACATGGTAATTTAGTGTAATGAATGTGCAGGCAGATCGAACGGATAATGTTTCCATTAAGCGCAGTGAGAATTTTTTCCAAGTCCCAGGCAGACACCTTGCACATGCACCAACAAACGCAAAGCAGTTTTACTCTATGGAATATGCGATGCAGCCAACATTATACATGCTATTTAACAAACCTTAAAGTTAACCTAATGCAATTTAAGCACTGTAACCTATGAAAGAATGCAATGCCCCAAAATAAATAGTAAGTTCTGAAATTCTAAAGTTCATATTCTATATTGGCTGCACTGTTGTATAGAATATTCGTTCAAATCAATATGGCTGCCACGTCTTCATGTTACATATATAGTTAAATATCATAGAAAAATATGTTGAAATAATCGTTACTTAAAATTGTAAAATTTATTATAAATAGTGGGAAACAATTTAAATAAATATAACCTGTTGGTGCATGTGCGTGGTAGGTTTCTACCTGGGACATAGAAAAAATTAGGAAAAACTGCACTTAAACTAGCGTGAAATATTTTCAAAGTCCTATAGAACAACAGTGCGCATGCGCCAGAATTTATAGAGCCAGCAATACCCACAATCAATTATCATCCTCGATTACTATCCGTCGCTATGAAATTTAAATGAACCAATATATGCAATAAATCCCCAAATCTATGTTAAAAAATATATTAATAATATTAAAATTACCAAACATTTATTAAAAATGGGTGTACACTTACTTATCACTCCCTAACGCTGATCCAACCAGCGATAACCCAAAACAGCAATAGAAAAATCATAGACTAAGGAATATACTCTGTGGAGAAAATAGCAGTTAGCATCACAATATTGACTAACAGTTCATAATATTGTGATTTGCATATTTAAATAAATACTTCAAAATTATAAAAATTGTTGAAAGAGTTTAAAATATTAAATAATTTAGTAAATACAGAAGAAGAGCTATAGTTTACAACAATATAACTGAAAAATCAAGCGCTAGTAGAAGTGCAGTTGAGCCAAAAATTCTCACTGTGCTTAATGGAAACATCAGCCAATCGAACTATATTGAGGCCATGTGCAGTCCCAGTTAAAAAGAAAAAGATGGAATGGAACACTGAACAAGAAGCTGATTACATCACTAGAACTATCGAACTGATTGGTTCATGGGCATGTGGACTAATGTTTTCCAATCATCTCCTGAATAATCTACTTCCCTCAAATCTAGGTTAATGTTATTCTCCCACCCTCATTCTTGGTCTACCAACTGGGAGTTTTCGCACTTGTTTTCCTACAAAGAAGCTTCATTACCCCTCTTTCATTCCCTATTTGTGCCACATATCCTGTTCATTGCAGTCTCCACGAAATGATCCACACACAGCCTTTCTCTCTGGGGACACTTGCAGCAGTCTTATATCTGTCTTCCAGACTGCAAAATCTTAGCCATTTCGAACACCTGAAATTTGTTAAAAGATAATTTGTGTTACAACGTACTAGCATTGAAGTTTTGCAATGAAACTCATATTTTTTACAATTATTAAATATCCATGTACTCAAATTGTCACATTGAAAGCTTTATATATATTACCAATTTTTAAATATATAATTATTTAAAAATATATTATTAAAATATATAATTAATTTAAAAATATATCATTACAATTATCTTAAAATGTTATCTTTTCCCAGCAAATTATCATAAGTAATGCCACGAGTGATTTCCAAATTATCGATAAATTCACGACTCACGAAGTGAGGAGTGAATTTATCTAGAGAATTTGGAAATCAAGAGTGGCATTTGTTAGGACTATTTAACGAATAAAATAAGCTGTTTACTCACAAATCATTATTTAACTACAGTTATTTAAAAATATTTTTATATTTAAAGTAAACGGTGATGTTTGAAAACTAATGAGAAACGATAGGTAGCCTACGCTTCTACTGCTTCTTTTGTTTATCACTGCAACCAGATCATACTATTTATTGCCAAAGGAACGCAATATTGTAAGAATGCTCTCTAGTGGAGAAAAAATGAAACACATCAATCTGTATATTAATTCATTTTTGATGTCGTATACATTTAAGAAAGTGCAAACAGTGGTTTCTTTTTTGGTGGTATAATCAATTGCTACAAATGTTGACATGTAAGCACTATTATATACAATCTGGTAGCCGTATTTGTTATAGGCTCAGTCACTGCAAAATAACGGTCAGACCTGTTCAGAATATTAAAAAGGAGGAGCTTTGCTTAATATATGATAATCCTAACGTTGATAATTATTTCGTGAAACACGTCTCTGATTGGTTGTAATACAGAAATCATTGAAACGTGATTGGTCATTGACTCCCATTTGGGGCATGAGTTAAATAGTCATTGAAAATAGATTCATCTTAAAAAATGATTAATATATGAATAATTTTAATATTAATGTATTTTTATATTTAATATTAATATTAAATATGGCACATACGAATTAAACAAAAACTTATTTTTAAATACCAAAACAAGTAATTTTAACTCAAATATTTCAACTTTCGAAATATACATATATTGTAAATAAATGTTTCAAAATGTCTGAACTGTTACACAGATTTTTTAAAATAATATTTTGAATATATATAATATTCATATAATACAAATAAATACCTGTTAAGTTCTCGAGTGAAGCAGAAAAGTGGTTTGCCTCTTCCAATATAATTCTTGCAGCCTTGGTGCACAACATTTCAAAAGCATTTTCGTTGTTTCAAGGACAGATAAAATTCATTAATAACGTAATGGCTGACCATAGAGAACCGATGGCTGACGGGAATGCGTGTCTTGCGCCTCGCAATTTGCATTTGTTTTTTACTTTTAAATTCTGCTACAACGACCAAAGGCGCCACCGGGATTGAGCTACGGACGCCACATAACGTAGTTACGTTACCAATTGTAGATGACTCTGTACCAGCCGTGGCATCCCATTGTAATCCCTGGCTTATCAACGACGGGCTTCCACGCACGAAAGATAGACATCTAACGGAGAGAAGTTCAAGTAACTGCTCGCTCATACAATTATGCATCAGCGCTCTAAAGTTCTCACACACTTTAAGGCCCGGGAAACAAGCCTCGAAGACGTCTCTAGTATATACCCATACGTCCAGCATAGAGACATGGGTGCTCCCCTACCGGGAGTTCTTGACAAAGTTAATTTAGTTACCTGTACACTTATTTATTTTCCTACAGATGTCAGCGAGTGGCATGTGGTAAGTACATTGTCTTAATTATACATCTATTAAACAACTAAGGTATTACTTGGATAGGGAATGTCGGTTAAATTTTGCTCAGAAGAACTAATTTAGGCTTGAGTTTCTTTTACGGATTGAAATCCATCGCGGAGGTCGATGTTTGAGCGTCTTCAAATAAGAACGAAGTTACAACATTTAATATTTTTGAAGCAAAATACCTCGTGTAACTTAAGGATATAGGCTGTATGGCTCAAGAAATATAGTAAGGAGTAAAAACTATGAAAATCCATTTTAATCAAAATTGGACTTGTAGTTTTTCTTTGGTACTCGAATAAAATGCCTCTTTTTAGAGAAGAATTCGTGTTTTTATTGTATACTAGCTAATACCCGGCGTGCGCTGCTACACCTAAATAAATTGTGTTTTTTGCATTTGGTTGAATAAGTAAAAGGAAAAATAAATATAAATTTATATCGTTATTATTTTTGGATACCCCGTGGTGATTACTCGGCGTTGCCCGGGAATCTACGCATCCCGATGTACTGGCATAAATGAGCTGAAATACAAAATTCGTTATTTTTTTAGTTTTAGTTATCCATAAATGAATACCCGCCGTGCGCTGCTATGCTGGCCAGGGAATCTACTTATCCCGATCTTCTTGGCATCGATGAAAGACAAAAATGGTTATTGTGAGCTATCCTTAAAAGATAAGCATTTGCTGTCGCGGACTTTTTTGTAGTTTTTTTAGATATTTGATTCTGTGTACAATAATTGTGTGTATTTGTTATGGTTTAGGCAGCCTAAGCCATTTAAGTTTACAAAAGCGACATTTTTTTCACGTTTTTTCACTACAGAAGATGATTTTTAAAGGTGAATGACTTGAGTATTAAAACTCTCTTATAACCTATAACCTTCACGGGAATATCCTGAACATTTTGAAAAAAGCCCCATGACAATCGGATGAATGGTATGGCAGCACATGCTTGCCCGGGAATCTACTTATTGCGATTTCCTTGGCACCAATGAAAGACAAAAATGGCTATTGTGCGTTATCTGCAAAAGATAAACACGTGCTGTCGTGGACTTTTTTGTAGAGTTTTTTGAGATATTCAATCCTGTGGAAATTAATTACGTGTATTTGTTATGGTTTAGGCAGCGTAAGCCATTTAAGGGTAAAAAAGGGGATTTTTCACGTTTTTCACTACAAAGAGTGTTTTTAAGGATGTAGGAGTTGAGAATCTCGACTCTCTTATAGCCTATGTTGATCCCGGGAATCTCCTGAACATTTTGCAAAAAAAAAAACATAATCGGATCCACGGTATGGCCGCGCATAAAGTACGAACAAAAACAAACATTAATTTTTATAAATTAGATGTATCACATACTCCATGATACAATAATTGCATGTTATGCGAAGGATGTTACTCTATGATGGAAAAATACCAAATCATCCTATTATAGAGGCAACATCAAGTTTAATATACATAACGCTCTCAGATTATTATCATTAGTGGCCAAACAAGTTTCAATTTATTTATATTATTTTTGGTCTGGACATCTTACCTCAATATTAATGTTGATTTGTTCTTGTACTCTGTTTTATCTTCAGCATTAATATTGAGGTAAGATGTCCAGACCAAAAATAATATAATTAAAATAACCTCAAAATATAACTTCCTAAAATTAAATATTAAGTTTCAATTTGCTTGCATAACATTATTTACAGTAGATAACTTTTATCTTGGGTGTAACTGCATCTTGACTTCTCTTTGTAAAGGCGAATATTATCCTAGCTGAAGAGGTTCACCAGAAATTTCATTAATGAAATATAAAGTCCTTAATTTTTCTAAACTGAAAACAAAGTAGCGATATGTATTGACTTAGGCTTTCACGGCCGGAGTTGCTATGGCGATCTTGAAGAAGATTTCCCGGCTGTAGGCCGTGGTCTCGAGGCTTGAAGTTCCCCGACGTTTCGCCAGAGCCAGCGACTGGCATCCTCAAAAGGGTTGTCTTGAGACTGGAAATTTCAATCACAATAACAATCATACCACAGGCGCCTCAGGATACCGGTGATTTCCACCTAGATCTCATCTCCTGAACGTGATGGTAGCTAGCATTTTAGAAAAACGTCTGAGGTTACAGTCTAGGAGCATATAACTCCTATTGCTTCAAATAGTGCTTGGGTAACTTATATTTAGTTGGCAATCTTTCGTTATATGCTCCCAGGCTACTTATAATTTTATCACTTTAATGTGCTCTGTCATACATACTTTCTGCTTGCTTGACCATCACGTCCAGGAGAAGATCAATGCTCAGATCCGCATGGATGAAATCCACCCTGGCCAATAATGGGAAACGAACCGCGAATCTTAGGCATTTATTCTGAAGCACATGCAGTTGATTTATTCTGCTCTTTGCTAAGGTTAACCACGCCGGACAGGCATAATTAATCAAGGATCTTAGACAGGCCCTGTACAGCAGAGTCCTAGTTTTAATAGGCAGAGAGGGAGATCTCAACATGGGCTTAATCTGCATAAAACGTTTATAAAATTTACTCTTTATGTTATCAACATGTTAAGCCCATGTTAACCTCCTATCAAATGTCACCCCAAGATACTGAACACTGGGCTGGTATCGAAGGGGCGAGTCATCAAAGTAAAGCGTATCAATATTATCAACACTATATGCGAATACTAAAGACAATTGCTCGTGTCTTTTCATGTCCGATTTTAGTACGCCACCTGTCCGCCCACTCCTCAATATCCCGGAGTGCTCTCTGCACTTTCCTCACTGTCATTTTAAGCGATCTACCGTTACAGTAGATCGCTATATCGTCTGCGTACAGGGCCGTCTGTACTTGCAGGTTCCTTGGAATATCGGCGACAAAATTTTTATACAAAATGGGAGATAAAACGGACCCCTGAGGCACCCCCACTTCCGTCTCTTTAAACTCAGATAGTGCATTATCCTCCTTTATCATGAACTGACGATCCTCCAAGAAAGAGGCAATGATTGACACCATCCCATCCGGAAAACCGAACGAGCACAACTTAAACAAAAGATCTCCATGCCAAGCTGAATCGTAGGCTTTCTGGACGTCCAAAAACACTGCAACCGTTTTTTCCTTATTATTAAATCCTGAAATTACACATTCTGATAATCTTGTCAGCTGCAGTGTTGTTGAACGTCCCGGTATGAAACCAAACTGCTCGCCCGGTATGACATCTCGGTCGGTCGTCATTTACATCAGTCTGCCGAGTATTATTCTTTCGAACAGTTTTCCTACACTGCTCAGCAGACAGACTGGTCTTATATTTTGAGTAAAAATTGGGTTCTTCCCTATTTTGGGGAGAGTTATAATTTTTGCTATTTTCAAACTGAGTGGGAAATAGGTCATACTAATTACTCTGTTAAAAATACCGACCAGGTATCTTATAATATCCGGAAGGAGGTGTGTAATCATCTTGTTGTTATTGCCATCGATCCCCGGCGCTTTCCCTTTAGGGAGTGCCTTAATTAATTTAATTACTTCATTAAAGGAAATAAGTCGTAGTTTATCCTTTGGGGTAGCCTCAGAGATCCGCTCAGCCTGATGTTCCACCCCATCAATCCAGTCCTCGTCATACGAGTCGTGATCGTGGGGTCTAAACGTAAGCTCAAGAGTGTCAGCTATTGATTGAGCTTTTTTTTTTTAGGATTGTATTTAAGACCGTTCGGCCTATGGATAAGAGACTTACTAATACTCTTGCGTTCAAATCTCTTGAGAATGGGCCAAACGTTCTTATTCTTCTCAGCCAGCCTCAATACATCAAACTTTTTATTCCTATTGTCTCTTATAACACAATGAATTCTATTGGTTAAGAAATTTAGCAATGTCTTGTCTTCTACTGGCAATTTGTCCACTGTCTGTCCTTTGTAGACCGTTCGCCGCGATGTTTGCGTAGGTTATATCTGCCTTCTGATTGGTCAGCGGTAGGGACTTCCATTGCTCCAATGAGGTTGCTGTTTGATGGTCTAGTAGACTGTTCTTGTAGAGGTTTGCATTCTGCGTTTTTTATAACCGGTGTCCATATTTTGTTGACTTTTAATGATTCTTCTTTTCTGTTGAAATTTTTATGTTTGAATATTTGGATGGCTTCTCGTTGTAGACGAGTAAAATAATGTGTGCAGTTAGATAATATGTCTGTGTTCTGGTATTGTACTATATGACTATCAAGTAAAGAGTGTTCTGCTACTGCCGACTTATCCGTTTGTTTAAGACGACTGTATCTTTCATGCTCCTTAAGTCTGGTTGCGATGCTGCGTTTGGTGGTGTCAGTCTCAAGACAACCCTTGAGGATGCCAGACGCAGTCTCTGGCGAAACGTCGCCTCGAGACCTCGGCCTATAGCCCGGAAATCTTCTTCAAGATCATCATAAAATAGCTATATGTTACTGATGATAATAAAATTTAATACGTCATTGGCCAAATATGGAATTTGAATTTAACAGAATAAATTAAAAATATATATGCAGAGGCTTGCATATAAAACGTAAACTATAACAAAACAAATAAAATTCTTAATTCTAACTGAAATATATTTTCTTCGAATCGAATGGGGTGTGTTGGTATTTACATGTATTTCGACCAAGAACGATTTTAATCAATTAGAGGAGTTTTTTTTTTCGCAATATTGGAATATTCTATATATAATGCCCGATGAATTACTGCAAAAAATATATAACATTTTTTATTGTTCTTATTCTTTAAACATTTTATTCATTACACTGTTCTGCGTGTATTTTTTTAAATAAATGAACATTTCTGAATCACCATTTCATACTGATTGCAAAAATGAAGTCCGTTTTCGCGTACCACGTCAGAATATTTTACAATTCAAAATTTTATGTTTTGAATATTTTTCGTTATGTACGTACTGTAGTAATATTACAGTGTGCTTATCGTTTGTTAGAAAGGCCCAATATAATTTCAACTTTATTACTTAAAATGTGAAATAATATATTTTTATATTTTAAATTATGTTGACATTTATTAAAATCTGCTAACTATATCCGCCCTAGGTCTGTACAAATATTTGTGGTTGAGTAAATGATCCAAATCTGTTTTGATATACCTATATGTGATTCATATACGTTAATAAAACAAAGAATATTACTGCTTTTATAAAGAAAACTTACTTTCAATATTTATGCATTAAGTTAGGAGACCAGGATAAATCGCGGTGCCCTTATAAAGTGTGTCGTAGTTTTGTTGAGGAGTTGGAAAAATGAAAAAAAATAAATTAAATTAAAAAATATTGCCCCTTGGTACCCCTATGATTTGGAGGGAACCTACAAATCATAGAGACGATTGTTATTTTTGCACAGTTAAGGTAACAGGATATAATGCTAAAAAGAAGAAAGATATTGTATATCCTAACATTCCCTCTGCCAATCAGCCTGTACCTCATGGTCCTGATATTCCGGTTCCCTTTACCCTGAATCAGATATATTGCCGTCTGCATTCAGTAGCACTGAAACTGAATCTCCAATGGATGATGAACCATATAATTCTGATCATGATAGATGTTTTAATCAAAGTGAGTTTAATGATTTAGTGAGTGATTTAAATTTGTCTAAAGAATCAGTAGAACTGTTAAGCTCTAGGTTAAAAGTAAAGAAAGTATTGGCTGAGGGTACATATTTTTCACGTGAGAAAGAACTTGTTCCTTTTTTTTTTTTCTGAAGAAGAATTAAAATTGTATAAATTGTCTTAAAATTGTATAACATAAACTATAATTCCGAAGAGTGGAGGTTCTTCATAGATTCTTCTAAAAAAAAAAAGTCTTAAAGGTGTT
Source organism: Diploptera punctata (assembly GCA_030220185.1). Lineage (NCBI taxonomy): Eukaryota > Metazoa > Arthropoda > Insecta > Blattodea > Blaberidae > Diploptera > Diploptera punctata. Next base: position 28,178 of record JASPKZ010010246.1, read on the forward strand.
TTGCTTCTTAATGGAAACATTCATTCTTCCATTCCTGTGGCCCACTGTTTTGTTTTAAAGAAGACATATGAAAATGTAAAGTTTATGGTACAAAAATGTAGTACGGAAACCATCTATGCTAGTCTGTGGAGAGTTCATGATTATTGGACTATTTGTTGATCAGAAAGCTGGTTTCACAAAATACCCTTATTTCGTATGTGAATGGGATAAAAGAGCTAGGTCAGAACACTGGGAAAGAGAGCAGTGGTCACGTAAGACTAAATTAAACAGGACGAAAAAAAAAATGAAGTAAACCTCTTATTGAACCCTCAAAAGTATTGTTGTCACCTCTCCATGTAAAATTAGGTTCAATGAAACAATTTGTGAAAACTCGAGATAAAGACAGTGGGTGCTTTAAATGCCATTGCGCTACATTTCCTTCATTATCCTATGAAAAAATTAAATTCGAAAAATGATGATGGACAGTCAGTTCCAGAATACTATGAGTCGAAAAATGAAGTATGCCTGGAATGCTTATAACTATTAATTATTAAGTAATGATTAATTAGTGGCAAATAACAATTTTTGGCCTAGTTTTTCACACAAAATTCTTGTTGAAAGTAATTTTTATTACCTTTGACAGAGCTATAATTTCATTTCTAGTTATTCATCTCATTACGTTTTAGTCATTACTCATGTCTAAAAAAAGATAATAGCTTATGGTTATAAGTAAGGAGATTTTAATGTAATGAAAAAGTGTCCTTTTTATTTTATATTTTTTTATATTTTCCCACTTTTGTGTATCATTTTTCTAAATACTTAAATATATTTATGCACAAAAATAATCATGCAAGGCCTCGACGGAATGTATAATTTCCTTTACAGAAAAATTATTTAGTCGAATATTGACAATTGAGTAAAGCCATCAAAATAAATTAATCATCAGGATGTTAATTCTGAACTTGTCTGATACGAACGTGAAGCACTACCATGGTAAAGTCAACGTTATGATAAGAATTGCGATTAAGAGAAATGTAGGGCACTTGGCACTTTTTTTTATCATCAGGACAGAAGGCCAAGTTGGCCCTCACCTGTTCCCAGGAAAGATCTCCACCTATATCATGGGCGATTTTCCACCAGTTGAAAATTCAAAGCTTCTTTATATCCTTAAAGACTCCATCTAAGCATCGGTCTTCCACCTAACCTCTTGGTATCTGGCTTTCATTGCGTCTAAGGTATCTCGTTTGTATCCTTGTTCGTACGTCTCAATCTATTTGTTTTTATTGAGGTTACACTATTTGTTGATAATCCGCTAATATACAAGTTTCAATCCCAATTCGCTGCGGGTACTCTATCATTTAACGTTCAGAGACAACAATTATTTTTACACGCTTTATATTAGTTTCATCTATGTAACGGAATCTTTTAACACGATTTTCACCCACGTAAGAACATTGGATCGACTTGAAACCTTGTATACTTGTAAAGTACCAATGACAATACATTAATTTCATAATTTTTTTCTAATATCCTGGCCAGGATCATCAGGACATCTAAAAAATAAATACCAGTATAATAGGTTGCGGACTTATCGACTTTTTAGTCCATCGTTGTAAGAAATTATTATATCCTGTGGTAGCTCAGTTGGTAGAGCGGTGGATTGTAGTGGTATACAATTTCAGTAATCCATAGGTCGCTGGTTAAAATCCGGCCCGGAGGATTTTTTTTTAAGAAGAGCATTACTTTTAGCTCCTACTACAATAGTATCGAATTTAAAGATATTTACATTTTTACCTTATTCTGTAAAATATTAATGACAATTTTGCGAACTTACACATTGTTATTTATCTATATTAAAATATTCAAAAATATTGTAATAATATTAGATAATAATTTTAAAAATATATAATTATATTCGTGTCTAGACACTAAAAATATCGTAAGCAATTAAATTTACGTGGGATTCCAGTTTATGACAATCAGTTAAACTAAAAAATTTAAAAAAATAATAGTTTAAAAAACTAAAACAACACGCTTTATTAGAAAACCAAACTAAAAAATGAAAAATAATTTGTTTCCAACACGCTTGGGATAAAATTAAAGTGGCCAACAATAAAAATCATCTCCAACACATCTAGAATAAAACTAGAGATATCTACAAAAAATAATTTTACCATCAAAAGCGTGATCTTGTTAGAGACTTTACTTTTACCAATATCTGTTAATTATCAATTATATTAATTGATATAGGGCACCCCACGCTTTTGACGGTAACATTATTTTTTTTTGTAGATAACTCTAGTTTTATTCTAGATGTGTTGGAGATGATTTTTTTGTTGACCACTTTAATTTTATCCCAAGCGTGTTGGAAATTAAAATTACTTTTCATTTTTTTGTTCGGTTTTCTAACAAAGCTTGTTTTTTTAGTATTTTTTAACTATTATTTATTCTATTAGCCTTACAGTGTTTATGTACAAAATACACAATTTTGCTACTACAAGTAAAATATCTATTAGATCCAAGAATAGTCTAAAGTTAAAAGCCATTTAGCCCAGGCGAGATTCCTGGGCATTTGATCTGATTGTGAGACAGAGCCTTTCTTAAAATTTCAAGTAAAGATCTGAACATTGTTCTCATTTATAATAATTTCCAACACCATACTAGCTTCGGTATAGGTCTAATACAAAAAATCCTTAATGTGTTTTATATTTACATTAATATTTTGAAACGCTAAAAAATAATTTTATTCATAAAATAGTACATATTTTATAGTGTGAATCTGTTTTTAAACTTAGTGTGAATCTATTTTTTTTTCTGGAAGGCTCTATGCAAGCTTGCCTTAACAGAAAATTAGTATTACCAAGAAATTGTCTTTCTTCGGCCAAGTTGCGAAGGGTGGAAACATATTTTCTCTTTTTGTCTATCTCTCTCTCTCTCTCTCTCTCTCTCTCTCTCTGTCTTTTTCTCTTTCTCTCTCTTTTTCTCTTTCTCTCTCTTTTTCTCTTTCTCTCTCTTTTTCTCTTTCTCTCCTCTCTTTCTTTCTCTCTTTCTCCCTTTCTCTCTTTTTTCCTCTTTCTCTCTCTTCCCCTTTTCTTTTTTTCACTTTTCTTCTCTCTTTAGTCCCTCTTTCCTCTCTTCTCACTTTCTTCCTCTTTCTCTCTTTTTTTCTTTTTCCTCTCTTTTCTTTCTCTTTCTCTTTCCTCCTTCTCTCTTCTTTTCTCTTTCACTTTCCTCCTCTTTTTCTCTTTTCTCTCTCTGTTCTCTTCTCCTCTCTCTCCTCTCTCTGTGTCTGTCTCTGTGACTCTGTCTGTCTGTCTCTCTTTCTTCTTTCTCTCTCTCTCTCTCTCTCTCTCTCTCTCTCTGTATGTCTCTCTCTCTCAAGGACGACTACCATTCGACTCTCTATATAACCGCAGATTGGATGGACCAGTGAGCATTTAATATAGAGAGGGGGTGAATCCTCATTGAAAATTTTCTACCACCATCCAGGAAAAAATCTGAAAGCTTTTAAAAAAATACTTTAAAAATACGGTTATTATACTTACAAAGAGTTTGTTTTCAATGTTTTCACTAATGTAATTATAGATTAATGGTAGATATTTAAACTTTTTTGTTTAACGAGATACTCGTTGAAAATATAACATTAACATTTAGTTTTGAAAGATGTACAGCTTTTTTTTTAATGATGTAAACCCAATGGGTACAACTTAGGACACGACACACTCACACACCCAGTCCCAAGGTTGAGATTTAAAAATCCCTTACCCAGCCGAGAATCGAACCCGGGTCGCCGGAGTAGAAGGTAGGGACTTAACTGACTACGCCACAGCTACGGCCCGCTGATATGTTTTCCAAAACCAATACTGGCATGTTGGCATGTATCAGCTGCAAGAAAACATCCATCCAAAATTTATTGGAGGTTTTATAAGAAATAGTCTGGTAACTTTTGTCCTTAGTGACCGGTTATCGTAACAACAGTGTTATTATAAAATCGGATTTTTTTTCTCAGTACCTACTTGATATCCTTGTCAGGGTTTCTCCCGTTTTCCCCTGCCACAATTTCATTTCTCCATACTCATCTCATTCATTTCCTTTCATTTCATGCATATGCCCCTGTGATGGTGCGTCAGGCGTGGTCTGTCGGCACCCTTGTCATTCACATACCTCTATATAAGGGTTCATCTCATCTCATCCCTCGACCCGACCCTGAGTTGGACACGAATTGAGGATATTATTTATTATTTTACTTGATATCCTTGTGAGTGTGATAGTGTGCCATGTGTTAACAAAGTCTAAAAATAGTGTTCAGAACATTTAAGAAACAACTCTTGAACAAGCAAAAAAAAAATAATAATAATAATCACCAGGATCTGCAGAACCTCAATCAATAATTGTGGAAGTTTAAAACGAATGCAATAACAAGAAAGTGTTTACTATTAAGTGCGAATTCGGAAAATCTCGGTATATTTCGAAGTTTAATTAATTTTATACCCTAATGTGACGTTCTCTTAAAATAGTAGAATTGCATAGAGAAATCAAAAATACGTTACTGGTATCACCAAATTTCAAGGAATCTTGAGTAATCACTTTTCAACGCAGAAGGGGAGGAGAGTTATCTAAAATGCTCTAATTTAAGCGGCTAATAAGCATGCATAGTAAAACATATTATTAGCAAAATTTGTGCATTTTTTAATGTTATGAGAGCCTCCCCCGATTTTGAATTCACGAGCCACACATCTGATCTAGCCCATTCGTACATTCTTCGCTAAATTTCAACTATTTTAATGATCATCTTCCGATTATTTTCAAAACTTCCAAAATGTGATGATTCAAAGGTTGCACTTATTGGATAAATATTTTCTCTTATCTCGGAATTTCATTTATTTTACGATTGCCGCCCTGTGATGCAATACCACCACCATCACATCGTGACGTCATCTCACGACTCGAAGTATTGACCGATCCAACACGGAACAGCAGCCGGTCAGAAACCCGTCTCTTCTAGTTGGTAGCAAAAATTTCACGTGGCAACTACTTGAGCAATCTAGTTTACTTAACTGCTTGTGGGAGTTCGGTATTCAAACCCGGAACCCGCTGGAAAGCAGGCTAGTGCGAACCGGCCACGTGGTCATGTAAGTATGGCGTCTAAAATGGTCAATCCCATGTGATGTGTCAGTGTAGAATTTTAAACTTTTTTTTTACATGTTCTGTTCCTTCAGTTTTTTTGTACAAGAAGGGTATTTTTAAATCGATTAAATTGTAGTATATCTAGTTATTTTCAGTATTTGCGTCTCTAGTGTATCCTGAAAATGATGTTAGTTCACAGGAAATTTTAATGCCAGGCTGATTTTGCGACAATTGAAAACATTATGTTTTAACCTTTGAATTATGCATATATCCCGTAAGATGTTTCATTAATTTAAAATTTATAATACAATTAATCCATATGTGTACTTAAATTTGTGACAAATTACAGAACGGTACACAGCTATAAAATATGACTATCCGTTAGTTGTTTTCACTGTGTTCCGACATATTTAAATAAATTGGCATGGGGAATTGAGTTTTGCCAGTTTAATTTTAACTGAATGATCTTTATATTTTTCATTCTTTTATTCCTCGACGAATGGTTGCACAGTTTTACAAATTGCATCAATAATCTTGCAAAAACTTAATTTTTATTGGATTTAAAAATATAAAAGTTTTATATTTTGATTTTTTTATATTCTATTAGAACTTGAAATGTTTTTAATATTATCAGGAAACATTCATTATAAATTTTTAAATATAAAAAATAAAGGCTAGCAAGAATATTTAGGCTGTAGAATTATTGCTCCTCTTCTTAATTAATTTTAATTGAGAAATTTGATGCCGAAAATAATTATTGATTTGTTCACATTAATTTGAACGTGAAGGCAACCCCTCTTTAAAACTGTGAATTAGCAATTAAATAACTGTAAAAAATCTATACATCATTCAGTCATAATATTGACTTCCGTAAGGCAGTAATATTGGCAATGTAATACGCAGTTCAACATTTTTTTAATGTGATTTCTCTCTTTTTCCCTCCACACACACACGCGCGCGCGCGCAGTAATTTTCCATTTGTTTAACACAAATCCACATTTTAAAATATAAAATACTAAATTAGAATTAGTGAGTATTTCAGGTCCCGCGCCGTAGCCGAGCGGTTAAGGTAGGAAGCCTTGGCGCACAACTACGGGACTTGCGCTGGTTCGAGTCTCCATGGGGGAAGAAATTTTCTCATGGTATTTCGGCCAGTATGGGACCGGTGCCCACCCAGCATCGTGAGGCAATTGGGTAGCTACAATAAGTAGCGGCTCCAGGTTGAGGAACCAGCTATAACGGCTGGGGTACTCGACATGCTAACCACATGTCACCCCTACACTGGCTGTTGATCATCTACCTCTGTGATTGACACATGTGGATGTGAAGGGCCAGCAGCCGGCTGGTAAAAGGGCAACCGCTAAAAAGTGGAAAGACCCTCAATCGGAAATCGGAGTATTTCAGGAGAATATAACTTTTTAGTGTCCTATTACAGAGTTTCCCCGATTAAGAATAAGTATATTTTAGAACAATATGTTTAAAAATCTTACGTTCGTAGTTTGTAATTAACTAAATTATTTATAAATCATTTGAATTTTGGTTAATCAGTGTGTACAGGTTTCAATGTTTTGTCTCGAGAAATGATTATCAGCGAGTTTCACTCGACTTGCGGCCACTAGCGTGGACACTGCCTGGAGAGCGCCAGTTGATGATTCAAATGCTTGCAGTCACTTTTCCCGCTATCGGCCGCAGGTCGAGTGAAACTAACTGTATGTGTGTCTATTACATGTAACATATATTATTAAAATTCAAATTATTTTGGTCAAAATGGAATGAACCGTGAATATAATTTAAAAAATACTGTATAAAAATCTTCAAGAATTTACCCTATCCTACGTGTATGTAATAATATGGACACTCTATTGCGTGTTTTATTATTTATTTTTTTCATTCAGTTGGTAAAAGTATTTAAATCGTTTTAAAAAATGTTTGTATAATCAATTCCAATTACATTATAACTTCTTACAAGTTTCAGCCAATCTCATTTGTTACTTTTCGATATTTATTTATATTTTTATTTCATGCACTTGAAATACAATTTATTCTCCCAAGTGACAGATTTGTTAATATATACAATGACAGACTATTGTAACAAATGATCTATCATAAATATTTAAGGAAACGCTAAAATCCAATATTATTTTAGATTCATCAAATAATTATTTGCTATTATATTATTTGTATATAATTAATTTTGATTGTGTACGTGTGAAATTAGCGATTTAATACAGCTATTGAAGTTGTACTATTTTGTTAAATATTTATCGACCCTACCAAGTATGTGTGTGTGTTATGTTCATTGTTTGTGTTGTGTGTGCGCACGTGCGTGTTCGTTTTCCAGCGTCTGTTAACTCATTAGCGCCAGCATTTTTTGTTTTTTCGCAATGAAACTCTGGATATAACAATCAATTCAGAAAAGTAAGATCGATTTCATTAACCAACAAAATTGGATCATTAGGAATGGAGATTAATCTGGAGTGAAAATTTAAATCCTACATATCGGCAGCAATTTTCGATTTTTCGCAACAAAACTAGGTATGCGGAATTAAATGAAAAATATATCCTCCGAAAATCGGGAAAATTTGACCAATAGGAGTGGAGTTTAACCTGAGAGCTAAAATTTGAACGCTTTCGCGACTACAATTTCTGTTATGGAACGAACCAAGTACTATGAACGAAATTCTGTAAACAGCCAAAATCGGACTATAAATGATTCTTGTCGAGAAATGCATGCAGCTCCAGTATTATTGTCATTTATGAGACACGATTTAATTTACTTAACATTAATAGTGTTTTAGAATTGTGTCAACAACAATTGATGATTTTTCTTATATATAGACGCTTTGTCCACCGCTGTGGTCTCGAGGTAGCGTGCGGCCTTGTCACGCAGCGGGCCCGGGTTCGATCCCCGGTCGGGGCAGTTTTTCTGGGTGAGGTTTTTATCGGGGTTTTTCCTCACCTGTAAGACAAATGTCAGGAAAACTTGAAGGCCCAAAAAATGCTATGATTGCAGTGAAGGACCTGCCTTTGGACAGAAGTACTATGGATGGATAGACGCTTTAACATTTGAGTTCATATACCGTCAATGTTTGATGATAGCCTACTATTAAATGGCAGTAATGTGCCGTAATCGAGTAGTCTAAGACATCATGTCTTGTTACAGAGATAAGGAACTTGACTTAGTTTGAGTAGAGATATTTTCTCATGGAATTTCGGCAAGTGTAGGATCGGTGTCTACCCTCCATCGAGAGGAATTTGGGTAGCTACAATAAGCAGTGGTTCCAAATTGAGAAAACCAGCTCTAACTGCTAGGGGACTTTACACACTGACAACATGTAAGTTCTATTCTGGCTAATGATTGTCCACCTCATATATATGGCACATGTGATGTGAGGCTAGCAGCCGACTGGTAAACCAAGGGATTTCTAGGCCTGGCGCCCCATCGAGTTTTATTAAATTGCAAACATATAACATTCTAATCCCGCATTAGACTTGACTGACGCAATTCAAGAAACACCTAATAAAGTTATTAGTAAAAAACTCTCTCTCTCTCTCTCTTTCTCTTTTCTTTCCATGTGTGTGTTTCCCAATGGAATTCTTTATATTCGTCCATAAAAGTTTAATATAAGAATTTTACCTACATTCGCTACTTAAATGAGCTTCATTAATTTAAAAGGATTGCACGTACCTTGCATGATTTTGGGGTTTAAACGAACTTAAAATAGTTATGCTTTTATGGTCGTAATCAGGCTTCGGATTTATAGGCTCTAAACCATGTAGATTTAGGCACCTAAACTGCTTTAAAACTGTGAAACAGTTTCTAAATATGCTATTTCAGGTTTAAAAAATATTTGATACCACTTATCACTATCTTTAACAGCAAAAATATTTATGAAATTAATCAAAGATATAATCAACTGCAGTACATTTATTTATTGATTTTTTTCCCAATTATATTTCTCCCTAAACACATTCAATAATGATATAGTATAAGGATTTTACCTACATTCACTACTCGGGAATTGTTCAAAGTGTAGGGAAATACTAGCTATATACCTATCTTGTTTTTATTTTAATGAATAATTAACTTACTTAAACGAGTAGGCACCGTTACATACCCCTTACAGTTTATGCTGCCATCTGCAAATTTACAACATTACAGTCGGCATATTTGGTATTTTCGAATAGTTGGTCAATGCATTTATTTATTTTTATTTTTGGAGGAAAACAATGTTGACTTACTGTATTTATTCAGTTCAATATTTTAGAGTAATGTACAAAAATGACGAGGGTAATTTCTTGGAGAAACACTCGAACCAATTCCCTAACAGCTTTGTTACTAGTTATAGGTGGTGTTAAACCAAGTAGAATTTCTAATAGCTCAACACGGGTTTTTACTAACAATTTCCAATCTTCTTTATTTGGTTTACATTGAGCTTCTTTTTTACAATCACACATAATTACTCTTCTTGAAATTCTTTGGCTTTAACAGTATCACTAATAATTCTCCTCTTCACATCCGCAGTTTGTTCCTAACTTCACACACTGGCTTCCAATTCACGTTACTATTTGACCATCACTATTACTGCTATTGTTCTGCCGGGTATTTTATAGCCGGCGTCGAAGGTTCTGGAATGATCGCCGTGTGCACAAACTACGGCTCTCGCGGTCCTTCTGGTATAGATCCTTCTCGAAACCGAACCATCGAGAAGCAATGGCCAGACACATGGAAAACTGACGGGCATTCCCGACTCATGATGCCTTATAAGGCAATATTTAAAAAGAACGAGAGTCTCGCTGCCATCCGCGAAATTAAAAAAGGTGTCTCATTTACATAATTATTTTTTAGTTCTGTGCTCGCTAACGGATATGTATAATTTCGCAATTGAAGCTTTGCACATGGCTAACTGATAAATCATGCTTATTTTCTAACTATATAGCCTAAAATGAGTGTATTCACTTTTTTTTTCAAACTTTGTAATCCTTATTTTTTGTTTTTATTTTGAAACGCTTCAACGTTTAGTCATATCGAATTTAGTATATTTGTGTGAATATATGTGCTAGTAGGCTGTGAATGTATTATCTGTATTGTTATAGGCCTATAGTTTTACAAATACAGTCTGTATTAAATTCCACTTAATTGTAATAATGATTAAATGAATCTTGGAGAGGAAACTCCAACCAGCTTTTCCTTTGATGACTGAAGAAAAGCACGGGAAAGGCTAGTTTGGCTGGCACCAAAATTTAAATTCAGGATTTGATAATTCGTGTCTCAAGCTGTCGTCTGAACGAACTTGTTCAGTATAATAATGTTGATGATGGATTGACATAGGCCTACAATTTTTATAGTTTAATCAAATTGTCTCCTGAATTGTTTGAGATTATATTTAGATTTCTATGTACAATTCACGTTTCCTTTTTCTCAGTCGCTCCTTTAAATTTGAAGTTCCAGTGATTTTTAAGGGGTATATTTCTTCAACCCTGAATGAGATGTATGTCCTTTAATTTATAACCTTTTATTATTGCGTTGACAAGGCAAACGAGGTAGGGCCTATTTTACAAGTTATATTTTACTCAGGGTTCGTCCAGTTAAGGGACCCTCTGAACAGAATCAATACCAATAAAATATAAGTAGCTCTTATCTTTCTGCTGAAGATGGAAGCCAGTTTCCGAAAAGAAGCCTATAGTTTTTTTAATGTTTTAACCCAATTGAGGACAAAAGCATCTGCTAGATGCTTATTTTAATATTTTATTTTGTTACTGTTTACGTCAACGGAATTTTATTATGAAATGACTGTTAAGTCTTAAGTCATACAGGGTTCGAGTCTCTATTGGGATAAGAAATTTTCTCTTGGAATTTCGGTTAGTAAGAGACTGTTGCCCACTCAGCATTGTGAGGACTTCGGGAAGCTATAATAACTAGCCGCTATCGATTGAGAAAACATGCTGTAATACCTGGAGATCCCGGTGTACTAAACACATGTAGGTGGATATTTGTAATTAGTGCATGTGTCTGTGAGACTAGCAGCTGGCTGGTAGGCCAAGGACCTGTCGCGCCATTAAGTTATTTTAGTTTGTCTTACAGGCTGCATGGTTAGGGCTTGGGGCATGTGAATTAGTTGCTACATGCTCACCTCTGGTTTCAAGATTCGTGGGTTTAAACTAGACCCGGGTTCGATGGATTTTTGAGAATGTAAAACTCCTGAGTATGGGCTACTTCTATAGGCAACTAAAATCATGGGTCCTGTGTGTAGATTTACGACTTGTAAAATACTAAAAGAAAATCCCTGGCGCAACAGCTCTAGAAGGCCCTTGATCTATCATCCGGCTATTGGCCTCACATCCATATGTGTTAATCACAGAACTGTGCGGTCATTCAGCCAGTATATGGGTGACATGTAGTCAACATATCTGGTATCCCAGCCATTGTAGCTGTTTTCTCAACCTGGACCCCTACTTACTATAGCTACCCAAATCCCTCACGATACTGGGTGGCCCAAAATGGCGAAAATTCGATGAAAGAAGTTCTTCCCCATCGGGTTCGAACCATACTAACCTCAAGGTGAAAACAAGAGGCATCTGTACAACATTTCTCAGGAAAAGCACCCAGTAGGTAGGCCAAGAATGAGACGGGAGAATAATAGTAATCACGATTTGAGGGAGTTGAATTATAGAGGAATGATTGGCTAATATTAGCTCAGGATAGGGATGTAAGGAGAGCTTAGGTCCCTGCTCCCCTACCCTCCAGGTACGTTAATGCCGTGAATTGGTTTAAATACAGTATATCATTGTCATCACTCTTCATTTACTAACATTTATTTTTCGCTTGGAGACGGTGACTTTAGGAAAGTGACGCAGGGTGTGGTGATGTGAAGTCATTAGTTCCTTAACCATCTGTCATGATAGATGAGAAATATTCAGATTAAGAGAACCACAGTCCGGTTTGGTGTAGCCTTAGGACCGGGTGGGGCTGTTTCCATTATACGCAGATTTCCTCTACGTAGTAGGCGTGGCCAGTGATGGTGGGTGAGGAACACGTTGCTAATATAATTAATTTTTATCCCATTCAGCTACTTGTTTACATCCTTCTTTTCCTACTAACATAACCTCCTTTCTTTCTCTCTTTCTTTTCTTTTCTTTATCTCATTTTGTTTTATGGTTAACAGAATTTATTTTAGTTATGATTGCTTTTAATAAAATATATTTGAACTTTAAACAAAACATTTTAAATAGTAATTTTATTGTAGGTCTACTTTCTAATAATTTATTTTATTTCAATATCCAGTTTATTGTAAGACTAATTGTTGTTAATTTTTCTAACCTGGTAAAGTAGTAAATGAGGTCTTGAGGCCTTAATTCTGTCGGGCAAAATAAATATATTATTATTATTATTATCATCATCATCATTATCTATATTATTAGAAAATGTTTAAAATATGTTAAACGAACATTTTATCTCCTTGTCTACAAAAAGGCCAATATTGAATTCTGCTTAATTTTAGTAGTTTGCTTTTTAACATAAATAAATACATTATTTAACGATTACTGTAAATTTATCAGTTAAAAAATCATGTTTTCAGTAAGTATGTAAAGGTATACAAGCTTCGTATTGTCGCACCATTATCAGAGAAGAGTTTGAGACTTTAATAGTAAGATAGGAAGACAGATCCCATATATTTAATTGAAATACTGTACGTTTATATTAAGAATCTATTCGCAGTGTATGAGGACGAAACTTATAGTGGCCATGTACCAATGTTTTGACTCTTAACTTGTTATTTTTATTCGAGGTTTCAATATTTATTTTTTAGTACGAATTTGTTTTTTTTTTCAAAATAATTTGATGTGTGAATACAGTTTCAATCACCTCTAAATCAAATCACTATGTTAAATTGTGCACACATAATATATGACCTATTTATTAATCTGGAAATATGTTCAAATCCAATCAGTGGATTATAAGTAAACGTCCTTAGTTTATTTTTCATTAGCGACATAGGGCACCTGGTATTCCGAAGTCCTTTATTAAGGACCTTGGAGAATGAAGAAAGTTACACAACGTTTACTACAATATGGTTCTATAAGTGGTGTGAAATAAAGTTTGTTGAAATGCGAAGGTTTCATGTAAAACAAGAGTTTTAAAGGATAAACAGAAAACATGTTACAATTTAATTTATATAATCTTTAAATCATTATGATTCGTCTGTGAACTGCTATTTTTTTCTTATTACTCCAATATTTACTCTTGTCAAAAGAAAAATAAACTGGTCTGAAGAGCCAATCCGACTGTAGTGGTTAATGTGACAACTCTGAATCTCACCTTCAGTTTTCTTAGTAGGATTCCGCTGCTGATCTACGTAGTTACTCAATTTCCATTTCAGAACCCATATAGAAAAAGTGATATCTGGAAATCGATAACGTGTCCCCGAGATGACAGTCACTTTAACTATTACTCCATAGAGGCAAGCCCGAAAAAAATAGGTAAACGATTTTTACACGCAGTAATATTGCTATAGGCATTTATGAAGATAAATACGCCGTGTATCATGATAATTATTATAGAGCGACTTTCTTCTCCAGAGGCAGGTGGAAGTTTGTAAGTGAACGTGAATGTACTATTACAGGTTATCTGGAGTCCTTCAGTCCGGTGTCACTATCGGATTTTTAAATAAATAGTAAATTTTAAGTAGTAGTTTATCAGCACAACTTTAATATTACATTTAGACCTTGATATAAACAACTTCACGTAGCCAACTTTGTTATTAATAAAAACACTTCAGTATAACATTAATTTTATCAGAAAAAATACGTCTCGTGTACGAAGTACAGTATTTAGATCCATGATAATTAAATATAAAAGTAGTCAGTTTCGTAGATACTTAATATTATATTGCGATACAAGTGAGGTAAGCACTTGTTACTGATCTCTTCTCCAGAGGCAGGTGGAAGTTTGTAAGTGAACGTGAATGTACTATTACAGGTTATCTGGAGTCCTTCAGTCCGGTGTCACTATCGGATTTTTAAATAAATAGTAAATTTTAAGTAGTAGTTTATCAGCACAACTTTAATATTACATTTAGACCTTGATATAAACAACTTCACGTAGCCAACTTTGTTATTAATAAAAACACTTCAGTATAACATTAATTTTATCAGAAAAAATACGTCTCGTGTACGAAGTACAGTATTTAGATCCATGATAATTAAATATAAAAGTAGTCAGTTTCGTAGATACTTAATATTATATTGCGATACAAGTGAGGTAAGCACTTGTTACTGATCGAGAAAAAGTTTTTTTTTTTTTTTTTCAATTTTCGAGATCTGTTACGTGCTTACCTCATGTGTATTGCATACAATTTTTTGGTCGATGTGACTAATTTTTATTAAATATAGTAATAAATGAATTAAAATATTGATTGGATGTAAATTACTTCTATGAGAGAAACATTTCGTGATCGTTGCTATGTAGTTTTTCATTTGTTTTATTATAAGCAAGGATTGTTGGATGTGGAGAAATTTTTATATGTAGTACTGTGATTAGAATCTATTTAATAATTTTATTATGGAAGGATTCATGGTAGATGATAGAAAAATTGAAGAAGCCTGGAGAGTGAGATGTTCTGCATTAATTCCGGAAAAGTCTGAAGAAAGGTACGAGTTGGTGTACAAAACATTCAAGACATGTTTTATTTTACTTACCGAACGTGTGCTTTTTGAGTCCATATGAGCATTGCGATTTCTTTTGTTTGCATAGCAACCACGTTAATGTGGGAACGTTGACTTACTTCCAGTAACAACAATATTGGTACGTTATTTAACATTTTCCAATACTATTATTTTAACACCGTTCCAATAATGGATCATATTATAATATTATAATGATATTGTGAAAAGAAAAATTAATGTGTGAACCAGGAATCGAACCGTGGACCTCTAGTTCTCCAGACTAGTGTGCAGCCCACTACACCATTCCACACCTGGCACAAACACTAACAATTCTTTCCACATATACAAATCTATAATTCTCGTTTCGTCCGCTGTCAGGTAGATGACACTGCCATCGCCAACGTTGTTAGTGTTTGTGCCAGGTGTGGAATGGTGTAGTGGGCTGCACACTAGTCTGGTGAACTAGAGGTCCACTGTTCGATTCCTGGTTCACACATTAATTTTTCTTTTCACAGTATCATTATAATATTATAATATTGGTAAGTATAATAAATTAGTCACTTCGACCAAAAATGTATTTTTGCAAAGATCGCTTCAACGGTTCGGTGAAAATAAATTTCTTATTAATTACAGTTAGTGTAGTGCGATTGTTGTACGAGTAGTTAGTATGTGTCTCTCTTTAATGACTTACGTTATCTAAATTCAAACATGAACTTGACGGACTGAGATTTATTATCATAGGCCGTTCATTTCAGTTAGTGTTGTATTTAACGGCGCTCTTTATCATAATGGGTCATTAAGACCGCAGTTCAAATCTGGCCGTAAAAGGATAGACAGATTTTGTTCATAGGTATCTTTTTTCGGATTTGAGGTTCTTTTACGTTCCGCAAATCTATGTCAACGGGACCTATAACTTTATCTAAAGAAAGCCCTTAAATCCATCAACTACGACCGAATTTTGTACCCGCAAACCTGTAATCAGAGGACAGTAACTAGTCCGCTGGGATATACTCTTTTTATTTCCGCCTTAAGATTCTTTCATGTGTCGTAAATCTATGACACGGGATTCCCGGTTTGACTCTCCTTCCGATGGAACCCATATTCGCGACTTGTACGTTCTTAAAATCGATCTATCTGAGAACCAGAGGTGAAAGTAGTAACTCTAGTTACGTGCATGTTCGTTATGAATGGAAAGTCCGCTGCGATCTTTAAAATACCATATATTAATTCGATTCACTAAATATTTTATAAGAAGTGTTATCTCGGATCATTAATTTCATGGTTAAAAGCTGGGCGTGGAAGAGTAGACTGATTTTCTTCAGAAATATAATTTAACGGTTCACATTATTTTACATGCAGCATCCATTATTTTTTTCTTTATGGATCCCCTATTGTGACTTTTACGTTTTGAAACAAACCATCGAACTGGATCAGATTTGAATAGTATCAGATCCAGAGGCAAGCACTGCTGCAGCTAGATCCCCTGGGACCCGCATTTCTAAGCCTGTATGATAAATAGTTATACGTTTTAGATAATGTGTATTAGATGGCGAATGTTATTTTTCTTAATATGATATTTTGACTTATTTTATTACCGTACCTTTATTGTATGAAGGGTTCAGAGGATAGAACGAGCGAAGTCCAGTTTAAAAGTAAGGTTTATTGGTCATCTGATTTAGGAATAGTCGTTTGTTATTAATCCTACATGTCAATGGTTGAAAATTAAAATAAAATGAAATAGTAAATAGAGCCTGTGTATTTTATAAAAGAACGAAAAACTGCGAAGATCGACAAATGTTGCTATATAGAAATAGCAGAGTTTATAAAGAAATGTATATGTTAAATAAAAGTTATCATTAACTTGCCACGAAGGCTCATGACGACGTGATCGCAATTGCCCAACAGTTAATGGCACTAATAGCAAGTGGCATGGCTGCCCTACATCATGACCGACTTTATCTTCAGGAATTTTCCTGTGCTCAGTTAACTGGAACCTGGGCGGTCAGATGCATTGCCGCTCCCATGATATTTATATGATCGATTATTTAAATCCAAAAGCTGTAACCAGAAATAAAGACACATTAACTTACATAGCCGATTTTGCTATCATTGTGTCTATTGAAGAGACAAATTTTGAGAGTTGAACATGTTTTTCTTTTCGAGTTGCATTTTTAAATGTTATTAATAAACTATTGAATCCTCCACATTAATTTAAAAATGTTACTTAATTGCGCCGAAGTAGAATATACCGTGGCATTGTACTACTAGAAAATCTTGGAAGCGTTGAGAGAGTTCTGTTGGTTGAAAGAAATTTAATGGGAATCATCGTTACGCAAGAATGAGCATAACACTCGATAGTGTGAAATAAGTTTTACTTCTTATACCAGTACAGCAACAGACATGAATAATGCAACTGATTTTTTCTTGCTGCAATCTGAAGTTGATTTCTATCAATAAGTTATCAAGAAATATGTATTCTCAATCTCTAGGATTTATTCTATAATAATAATAATAATAATTATTATTATTATTATTATTATTATTATTATTATTAATGTCCACCGCTGTGGTCTCGAGGTAGCGAGCTGCCTTGTCACGCAGCGGGTCCGGGTTCGATCCCCGGTCGGGGCAGTTTTTCTGGGTGAGGTTTTTATTGGGGTTTTTCCTCACCTGTAAGACAAATGTCAGGAAAACTTTAAGGCCCAAATGGTCCCCGAAATCATATGGCCATCATCATCATCATCCTTCACCGGTGTGGAAAGCAACGGAATGCTACCACACTTACAATTCCGTAGTAAAGCTGCAAGCATAGCATGAAAATGCTATGATTGCAGTGAAGGACCTGCCTTCGGGCAGAATTACTATGGATGGATTATTATTATTATTATTATTATTATTATTATTATTATTATTATTATTATTATTATTATTATTATTTATTAATGTCCACCGCTGTGGTCTCGAGGTAGCGAGCTGCCTTGTCACGCAGCGGGTCCGGGTTCGATCCCCGGTCGAGGCAGTTTTTCTGGGTGAGGTTTTTATTGGGGTTTTTCCTCACCTGTAAGACAAATGTCAGGAAAACTAAGGCCCAAATGGTCCCCGAAATCATATGGCCATCATCATCATCCTTCACCGATGTGGAAAGCAACGGAATGCTACCACACCTACAATTCCCTAGTAAAGCTGCAAGCATAGCATGAAAATGCTATGATTGCAGTGAAGGACCTGCCTTCGGGCAGAATTACTATGGATGGATTATTATTATTATTCACTATGTTGGTCTTTATAGGAAGCCAGATATAATAACAGTTAAGTCTCGTGGACTGCGATGGGCGGGACATGTGGCACGAATGGGGAATTAAAGACGTGCATTCAAGCTTCTTGTAGGAAAACAAGAGGGAAAACGCCCAGTTGGTAGACCAGTAATAAGGTGGAAGAATATTAACTATGATTTGAGAGAAGTAAATTATACGGGGAATGATTGGAAAACATTAGCTCAGGATAGGGATGTGTGGAGAGCTTATGTCCGCCCTGTCATGAACCTACCTGTCCGATAGTGAGTTAGTTATTATCCACTATGTATTTATGCAGAATGGAAGCGACCTCTACCAACAGATTTTCAGAGACAGTTCAGGGATATTGGCTGAGTTTATTAATATATTTAGAACGTAGCCATCGGTCTCAAATAACTTAAGGTATTTACACAGTAATTTCATGTTCATGTATTATCTTCTATCACTATGCCGCGATACTCCTCGTTAAATATCGTGTCTATATGTATGATGGAAAAGGAACCATCGATTACAAATACCTTAATTTACACAGTAAATTGATGTAGACATTTCAGACTGTGTTATCTCCCTTGAATCATTAAACATATTCACTGTTAAATACTCATATGGACCCTTAAGGTCTTAGGGCCAGTTTCACCAACAGAGGTAACAGTATTACGCCAGTTTTCCCCATATATAATACATAGCTTAAACTGGCGTAATGCAGTTACGTCTGTTGGTGAAACCGACACTTAGACATTAGCGTTTCTGTATAAAATACCAAAAACTCCCGCATTCAAGTTTTTCTATATTGAGAAATCTGCAACAAATAAGGAAAATATAGAAATTTCACGTGAGTTGTTGAATAGTTTAAACAAATCTTGAAGAGAAATAACTGTCATTCCATTCCTTTAATGCTTTTTATAGGATTTAAAACTGACAACAAAATACATTTAATATCTGAAACTTCAAATTACTGTTCAATAATAGATGTGTTTCTTATTACAAAACTCAGCTCACATCCCTGACCAATCTCTGAAAGTTTAAGTAGAGTTCGTTAATTATTCTGTATGTTACACTGTTACTTAAAAATTAGTATAGCTATTAAGTTATCTATCCCAAGCTACTTGTCTGAGATTTCACCTGTTTCATTTTAAATGGTTTATAGAAAATTCCGCATTTATTATCAATAATACAAAATTTTATTTTTCGTAAGTGTATTCGAAATGTTTTATGTTACATGTTAATTATTAATGAACAGGTATGAAAAGCAGATCAATGTTGGAGCATTGTTTACATAAGAAGTCATTAAACCCGTCAGATGTGGGTGTCGCCTAATCAGAATTAAAAACAGACTTGGACCTCCTGGGGATCCTCGTCTTGTAAAATTTTGTATTCTTCCGAGAGCGAGAGAGCTTGTAGCTATTTCTGTCGTAATGAGCGTCAGTTTGTACAAGCGTCCAAACCACATGATCTGTAGTTGTAAATATTCCATGTTACTCCAAGAGGTTTTCAGAATGCTTTGTGTGCTTTCCATAAATACATCAGTAAAACTTTGAAAAAAAAAACATATTTCAGCAATTTGAAACTAAGTGCAGTTTTTATTAATCATAACTCCTTGAAGTCATTGAGTCAACTGCAAAAGAAGTCTGAAACTTTGCATTAAACTCCTACCTTTAGATCTCATAACAGAATACGACTAAGATATCAGGTACAAGTTTCATTATTTTAACTTTTTATGCACTAAACTCAACCATGGTTCAGAATAAATTTTAAAAAATTATTGTTTTAATGACAAAAAATGAAAATTCACGAAATGGTCATAAAATCATGAATGCTGTTCAGAATGTATCCAATTGACCGATGGGATCATGTGTTTTAATACACTAGCTGCTTACCCTATATTATCCGGGTATTTATTTTCACCATTCAGCTTAGCAACCCGACAACTATGAATTTGGCACTAATTTAGGTCATCTTAGATTCATCCCCTATGCCAATGGGGGCAGAACTTCAATTTAAACTGCATCAAAGTGTCAATATTCATCTCAATGGCCTCGAAAACTATGGATATCGTTAGGTTTATATTATTTTAACATATCACCCCACCTGGTGATGCTAGGGATCAAACTTCGTTTTAAGTGGTATTAGGACCTTCACCTATTAGCTTTAACGACTACGAAAATTTGGATTCGACACTAATCTCGATTATTTTTGACATTTAATTTCTCACCCCTCCCTCACCCTCCCGCCCCAGAAATATTACGGATCATATTGTGAACATAGAGAACCGAATGTGAATGATAAGCTAACGTGTTCCAACAAGACAACAAACGCATGTTCTCTCACATAACGTGACACAAGCGCATTGATACTAATCAAATCTAACATGTCCCGTCGTGTGTCTATAACTACAGCGATGTTGTGAATTATTTTATGCTATGTCTCTTTTCATTATTTTATATTCTTATAAAATCTCTGGGTAGCATCGCTGCCTCGTATACAGCGGGCCCAGGTCCGATCCTCGATAGGGACAAATCTCATGGGTGATTGTTTTTTCGGGATTTTTCCTCACCTGCAAGACAAATGACAGGAAACTTTAAGGCCCGAACGGTCCCCGTACACCATCTGGCCTTCATAACCGCCATGTTTAGTATGAATATGTGAGTGAATGGCCTGTTGTGTTGTGTCGGGGAAGGCCCTGGCACTGAGGTGATTACTCATTCCATGACCTTGTGTGTTCGTGTGTGATCCATAGTTAAAATACCTCTCCTGACAGGTCGTTCCCGGTGATGTGTGGCACGTAAATGTGAGAGGTTAAACTGCGGAAATGGAATGGAATAAAAGTCTGGAAATGGAACATTAGTCCCATTTACAGTAATATTTACAAAAAAAAAAAGTATTTTTACCAACATGTGAATTAACCATATCAAACTTTATTAGTAATTTTACAAATGAATAAGAGTATCCAATAGAAATGATACGGACATAAATAATAAGTTCTTCATTTATTTAATTGTAAGACCACCTAAAAATTATTTCACATTACGTCTATCGAGTCAGGCATAGACATTTCAACTCGTACTTCAAACATCGTCTTCCATCCTTGTATTGTGCTATAGTTTATTTTATACTATGTTGAATGTCTTACCTTTCATTAAATTAACAATATTGTATAAATAAGTCATCAAGTATACTACTACGATGCTCAGTTAGGGCTGCAATTTAGAATGTCATCAAATATGGGGGAGGGAGATTACGAATTCCGCGAATTATTCCAAATCAGTAGAAAGAAACGAGGATAGATTAATATGTTTTAACTAAAATATTACATTGAGCCGATGTTATTAAATATAAACTAAAATGTATTCATCAATTCTCATAATGTCAAGTTAATTATTGGCCGTGCCCTGCATTCAATTTTCTTCTTCAGGAAATAGTTTTCCACTATGAGATATGTATAGCGGTTTTCCATATATTGAAAGGTTTCTATTATATTAAAGTTTGTTAATGGGTTTTAAAGATGATGGTTCTGAAATTACTGCATCGGGATTGTTTATCATCAACATCAAGGCTTAGGCCCTCTGGCCCGTTCCGACTTCAAGAGATTTGGTCTTTCCATCTAGTAAATGAGTCCTTGACTTCTAGATCCTGTGGGTCTGTAGTTTAAAATAATTTTAGAAGGTCTATCATCTGACATTCTTAATAGGTGTTTGTACCAATTTTGTCTTTGTTTGTCAATTTTATCCGTCACTTTAAAAATGTTTAATTGATCTCTTATCTCAGAATTTTCTTTTCTGGTCCATAAGAGTGTAGCCCGCCGTTGCCTTAGAAATTTCATCTCCGCTGCCTCTATTTTTTCCTATCTGAATGAGTCAAAGTCCAATTTTCACTGCCATAGATAACACT
This sequence comes from Diploptera punctata, assembly GCA_030220185.1. Taxonomy (NCBI): domain Eukaryota; kingdom Metazoa; phylum Arthropoda; class Insecta; order Blattodea; family Blaberidae; genus Diploptera; species Diploptera punctata. The sequence goes on from JASPKZ010010246.1 coordinate 50,131, forward strand.
GGTAAACATGAGTTTTGTCTCGTGAGTACCAATAGTTGTACTACAGTTTTTTTACCGTGTTTTCAAATATGTATTCGGAATTTCTCCATCACCCACAGTTTTTTTATTTCAATTTCAATTAATGGATTTTTTTAATAAACGTATTTTCGTCCATTGTAAAATAAAACCAAATGAGCTAACTCAAATGGTTTCAGCTATGGAAAAGATATATCAAGGCAAATGGAATCCTAATATGCTGGCTGATTATTGTTGGACCATCAAGAGAGATGCTCCACAGGCGAAATATAGCAGAAAATAGTCATTTTTTACTTTCTAGGTGAGTCCGAATGTTCGAATATTGTGTAGTTACGAATGTAGAAAATGTTAAAGTGTTAGAAATTATAAATTCCTGTCTCTCGGAAACCTTGCGTGATGGAGAAAACCCGATATCATATTTGAATTCGGGAGAAAAAATTCTATCAGAATCACATATTTTTCTTTCTGAGACAAAAAAGTTTTATTTTTTGTTGTACAATGTAATAGTAGGAACGGCCATGACTTTATAAAATTTCAGTTGAGTATCCTGAGTTGTTTTATTATTTAGAGTTCTTGTTATTGTTCCACACATTCTTAGAAATTTCTGTATTTTTATATTTATATCTTCTTTTTGGCAGTATGTAGTTATTCTTAATAGGCTATTGCTTCTGTTAAATGAGTCACCACACGTTACGTTTTAGTTTTATGTTGGCGAAAGTTGCGTATGGTAAAGGGTTTGAGAGGTCCGTCGCCGTGGCGTAGTCGGTAGAGTCCCTACATTCCACTCCGGCGACCCGGGTTTGATTCCTGGTGGGGATTTTAAATCTCCACCTTGGGTGTGTCCTATCCTTGTGTATATGTGAGAATTAAAGAAAGTTAACAAACAGGTAAAACAGAGGAAAAGGTAAAACAAGAAGGAAAACCAGTACAAAAAAAGAGCTGAGTAAATCTTTCTGTTTAAAAAAAGGAACACTTATTTTAATAACGTAAACATATCAAATTCAAAATTGAATTGAAAAAATGTAATTTAAGGATTATGATAAAATTTGCATTCCATCTATTGATAATGGATTGAATCACTCATTAATGATATGGGTTTATATAATTATTATGTTTTAGGACTTATTTTGAATATATTACTTTTGTTTACATTTTATCTTGTAACATCTTCAAAATTATGTACAAATCAGTTCATTCTGAGCATATTAAAAGGGGTTACCTTTTTATTGCTGTTGAATTTACATGTTTACGTGTTAGTATTTATTCATTAGAAGTAATGGAATTTGATATAATGTGTAATAGAATTATGTACACTTAGCGACAAAAAGAATGGGCCGACTCTTGGTCTCGAATATTTCAAGTTCCAACGCGCGATTCACACCAGTAAATTAATTGCACATCAGAGTACAATACGTTTTCCTTCTTCTATTGAAGGACATTCTTTCAAGCTCAATTAGCCAGCGTACGCTTAGCTCAGTGCTTAATGGCTTGATTCGTATGCAAAAGGTCTCAGGTTCGATTCCTGACGAGGTTAATTTTTTTGTTAAAATGCTCTCTATTTTATTCTGTCTGTCCATTCTTAAAGAAAAAACGTACTAACTATTTGGAAATATAACAATTCTTATTATCATCTATTTATAAACAGGTTTACAATGTAATAAAACATTTTCCTATGTCTAAAGCTTTTTAAATTTTTATCCTCTTTCTCCATTCTTCTCTATCTTCACATTCCAAATTCTTCTAGACCTAGTTCACTCATACCTCTTCTTACATCATCCATTTAAATCTAGGTTGACCTCTCTTTCCTTTCCCAGGTGGAATCCATTCCAAAGCTTGTATGGGTAATTTTTTAATCTTTTCTTTGGCATCCTACGTGTATGACCGTACCATTCTAGTGTCTGTATCTCAGACAATCTAATATTGAATTTTGGACTTTAATTTGTTGTCTGATGATTGTATTTCTGATTTTTTTCCAATTTAGAATGTCTAGTTGAGCGTCTAGAAAAATCCATATCAGTAGACATAAGCTTTAAACTCAAATTTTTATTCAACTGCCAAGTTTCTGCACCATATGTTAGCGTGCTTCGATTTATGGATTTATAAATTTTTAATTTAGTATCTATTCATATGTTCTTATCCCACAAAACGCCGTTTAAAATTATTACTGATCTGCCTTTTTGAATTCTATATATTTATGTAATTTTCTTGGATACATTTTGAGTTAATTTTGATCCCCAGTTAATTACATTCTTCACATGCTTTGATACATCCCATTATTATTATTATTATTATTATTATTATTATTATTATTATTATTTTTTTTATTATGAATGATGGACAATAAAGATATTATTTTTGTCCACCGCTGTGGTCCCGAGGTAGCGTTCTGCCTTGTCACGCAGCGGGCCCGGGTTCGATTCCCGGTCGGGACAGGCTCCTGAGTGAAGTTTTTTCGGGGTTTTTGCTCACCTGTAAGACAAATGCCGGGAAACTTAGGGCCCAACGGTCCCCGAAAATCACCCGGCCATCATCCTCATCACTATCATCATCATCTTTCACCGGTGTGGAAAGCAACGGGTAGCTACCACACCTATAATTCCCTAGTAAAACAGCAAAGCATAGCATGAAAATGCTATGATTGCAGTGAAAGACCTGCCCTCGGGCAGAATTACTATGTATGGATTATTTTTTTATTATTGTCCATCATCTATGGGCTATTATTATGCTTGACTTGACATATATAAACTGAATATTTTAATTGAAGGGTGAAACTCACTAATACGTGTTAAATAAATAAATACATAAATGAACTCACAACTATATGAAGCTTTATTATCTTTTATTACATAAATGTATAGCATAATTATTAAAACGTGGTACTGCACACACAATTAAGTTTATACCGGTAGATAAATAGTGTTATATAGTTTACGAAGGCAGGAATATTACTTAATATAGTGTAAAGTGGACACACAATTAAGTTTATACCGGTAGATAAATAGTGTTATATAGTTTACGAAGGCAGGAATATTACTTAATATAGTGTAAAGTGGACGTAGATTACGTGGCAGGAATTAAATGTTATAGATGTATTTTTCCATGAATAAAAAATATTGTCAGAGGATTCGATCCCTGGCTTTCACATACGTTTCATCTTGTTGTAAGTAGTTTAACGATCTATGCTACTGGAATGTCGGACACTTGTTGCCTTGTTTACTTTTTCACCATGAACGAGAGTTGAACTTTATTTAAAATGTCGCAATTTGAGTAATATTGCATTTGTCGAACACTCGTAAATATCTAGAAACATGTCTCCTTCGCTGTTATTTAATTATTTAAGGCGATTAAAACCAAATACAGCGTATTTGAAACATTTAACAGTGCGTTACTTCGTGAATCACACCTTTAGCTTTTCGAGCACGCGCAGTGGGCCATAACAGGGACACTGCTTTTTGAAGCGGCTCATTCTTTTTGTCGCTAAGTGTACATTAGTAAAAAAAAATCAACAGTGTAATGGTTGAAAGCATGTATGAACTTGTAAAGATTTAGTATAAGAAACATGAGCTAGAAATACACTAAATGACCCAAAAAAAAAACGCTTAGAATTTTTCTAGTGTTATGCTTTAGGCAATTCTCTTGTGTGTGTGTTAATTGTATAGTACTCATTCAAAATATTATATGCCCGTAACATAAATATCTATATTTATTACTTCTCTTACATGTATGTTTAATGTTATACTGTATTCAAAATAATACATGTTCTTAACATATATCTATATTCATTACTTCTCTTTACATGTGTGTTTAATGCTGTACCCTTAACACAAACAAGTATCTATTACTCCTACTCCTACACATGTTTAATGACCTGTTATGTTGCAGCTTGTTTACTTATATTTTGTTCTCATTATTTATTTACCCGTCCCGCGACGTAGTCGAGTGGTTAAGGTAGGATGCCTTGGTGAAAGCTACGGGACTTGTGCTGGTTCGAGACCCCATGGGGGAAGAAATGTTCTCATAGAATTTCGGCCAGTATGGGACCGGTGCCCACCCAGCATCTTGAGGCATTTGGGTACCTACAATAAATAACGGCTCCAGGTTGAGAAAACGGCTATAACGGCTGGGGGCCCGACATGTTGACCACATGTCACCCCTACACTGGCTGGATGATCGTTCAGCTCTAATGACCTCGTGGGTATGATGCCAGCAGCCGGTTGGTAGGCTAAGGGCCTTCTAGACCAGTCACACCATGGACTTAGTTATATACTCATGTAGATGATATGATGTAATATAAATGAGCGATGTCTAAACATCTCAACACCTATTTATGACAATTTATTTAAATTAAAATATATTAAAAACTAAACTTAATTCTATAGCACAAAAGGCCTATAACGTCCTTGGCCTACCTTCCGGCTGCTGGCCTCACATCCACATATGTTAATCACATATGTGGGCGATTATTCTACCAGTATAGGAGTGATATCTGGTCAGCATGTCTGGTCTCCCAGCCATTATAGATTGTGGGCACCAGTTCCATAGTTGCTGAAATCTCTTGAGATTTTTTTTTTCTGCATGGAGGCTCAACACAAGTCTTGTAGCTTGGACAATGCCTTAAACCACTGGCATTGAACAGTAGAAATATTAACTTACATTAATTGGAGTCATTACTTTATAGACAACATGTCCGAGTATAAAACTGAAGTAGAATCAACAGAACTTTTCTAATCTCTGGTAATGACTGCTAGTGTGATTGTGATACCATCATGTGATCTTATAGGTCATGACATGGAAGAACAACTCATCAGTTGCCACTGTTTATGTTACTTGAAAGGGTACCTTTCTGGTACAAACACTTTTATTATGATATGATAGAAATGTAAAGGTAAAGTGATTCCACTACAGGCCTTAAAAGGGCCTTGGGGTAATAGAAGGTTTCTAGATAATCAGCATGAGATGTCGGTCACATTGTTAGCCTGTGTGACTGGCACCTTTACCTCCAGAACAAGGGTCTGGTACTCTTTCCATTAGAGGGTGAGTCAACACCAGGGCCACGGTGCTGGCAAAAGGTGTTTAGGCCAATTTAAATCCTGATCACACCGGCACTCGAACTCACTACCTTCTGGCTTGAAGTGTATTGCCTTAAGTAATTGGTTCATGGCACATCCCCTAATAGAAATGTACATGAATAGACATTTCAAGATATCAAAAAAGGGTATCAATTCCGTATTAAATAGAAAAGGATAATCCCTCATAGGATTAATTCCAAAGAGTAAGAAACAGACATGACCATAACCCATGACAAACCAGTCTCTGGAGGTGATAAAAAAGTTTAGGACATTTGTCACTGGTAGTAACCTAGCCACACAAAGAACCATCACAAATAAATTAGGAATATCATTAAAAACTATGAACACTACCATCAACTGGAAAAACATAATGACAACAGAGTTCACAAGTTGTTGCCTTGTCACAATCCAGAATGTCGCAAAAATAGCAGAAAAAATAAGAATTATTGGCAGGACGAATATGGAAATTTGTGGTGACTTTGTATGAAAAATCCATGTGCCTAAGTGTCGAAAGGGTGAAAAAAAAATTAAAAAATGGTATTCCAAATGTAAGGAAAGATTTTCCAAGGATTTCATGGTCATTGCAGGACACTCTTACAACGGGAAATTTACATTTCACCATGTCACCAAAAAAGGCCGAAGTCAATTTACAGCATTGAGATCCCAGGTCTGTACATGTTGCAGACACAAATACGATGTCAGTGTATCAATATAAGATTTCAAGTCTTACTTCAGGTTCAACCCTCAGATTCTAGGACAGAATGTATGAGGGTACAATGCTTTTCACATCAGCTACATTCTTGTCGAGTTGCCTGATCCTTTTCCCATGAACTTTTGTGTCTTTTGACTTTTTAAGTGGGCTTAGGAAATAGCAACCTCACACCACATATTGACTTTGAAAGCCTGAAAGGAAGAGTGGGAACAAATGGGCATGTATGATTCATAAAAGTCTTCTCCAATGGAAACTGAGATGCAGTAAGAGGTATCAATTAGAGGCAACTTCTTTTGAGGTACCATGTAAGTGTAACTATTTACTAGAGATTGGAAACAGTTGTCCACACAGTCACGGGTTTATTTATCTTCTTTCCTGACATTTGCAAAATATTAAATTTTTTTTAATTCTTTGTGCATATTTTTTACATTCCATTCACTAAAACGTTAGGAGAAAGTGAGGTGATACAATTTAAAAAAAAATGTAATATTGTGTTACATTGTTGAGCTGCCTTTTGAATTTCATGGGCTGCAATGTGACTCAAGTCTCTTCTTACGTAGTATAAAGAATTAATGGTTTAGGGCTCATGAGTCGAGAAAGCATTGAAGGTTCTGGAAAGATCATAAGTAATTGCTAGACCTATCTGGAACGCTCCTAGTGGACATTCCCAACTCATGAATCATGACCCCTGGTTCCCTTATACTATATAAGACAAGACTCGAGTCTCATTGCAGCTCACAAAATTCAAAAGCCAGCATATAATTGACATGACAATACTATCTGCCACAGTATTATTAATAAATATAAATGTGTTCAAAAGAGCATTCACATCAATATTTATTACTATTGCTTATGAAATTAAAATAACAATACAACACAATAAACATCCTCCACCAGCCTTAATATAAGCATTGCACCATCTACTTGTGTATCTATCAAACAAGATGCTCTCGGAGTGGTGCCTATAAGAAAGTTGTTCATAATTGTATTCTCTATCATCACTAAAAATGTGTAACTTAATCACTGAATCACACTGCATATTTAATAAAAATTGTGTAAGTTACAGAAAAGAATGTTACTTTTAATTTTAATTTGTGTTTTTTGTTTCTTTTTTAGGTTCAAGTTACTTAGTTTGAGGACAGAAATAAAAGTGGAGAACAAATATGGCTCCGAGTTCATCACGTCAGGCTTTAGTGTGGTCTTTGCCGACCCTTGCTTTCTTGCTGAGTCTATTGTGGTATCGCAGAAAACGTGCAGCATCTTTGCGAAGTGACCCAGGAGGGACATCAGAAAATTTAGATAGCACAACCAAAGGTCAAACTTCCTGCAAGATTGATCCCTGTGTTTCCATACCTCAGACTGTTAAGAAAGAGATATTCAGTAGTGAAAAACCTGTTAATCATATTTTAGTGGAAAACATCAATCCTGAAGTTTCTAGTGAAATTATTACTGTTCCAGTATTAGAAGAAGTGAAGTCCACTGTTAATTTATGTGTAAATACTAGTGCCCACGTTGTTATTGATAATGTAAGTGATTTAAACACTGATAAACAAGAAAGTGAGGATAAGAAGTTAAGTTTATATGATGAACTTGAACTTGAGGAGAATACAGCTGTAGAACCTGATACATTAGCAGAAAGTTCAATCCCAGAAGATCCAGAATACATTGTAGATTCTTCTGTAACAGAAGTTGAAAGTTGTAAATTAGAGGAAAAGGCTGAATCTATTGTTTCAGAAAATATAGTTGAAGAAACATCAGCCACATCGTCAAATATTGTTGATTTAGTAGAAATTCTACCTCAAGTAATAGAAATTGATTTACCTTCAGTTTCAAATAAATTGAGCTGTGAGGAAATTTCCAAAGAATTGCAAACTTCAATTGAAGTTAGCCAAGTGACTCTTACACCTAAATCAAATCAAACTCCTGAAAAATCATTTACAGGTCTGCAACTTTCAGAGGAATCAATTCTTACTGATACAGAGTCAGGAGTTGAGCTAATAAATCAGAATCCTGAAGTTGAAGTCAACATTTGTTATTCCCAACCAGATAACACTGAAGAACTAAAGTCAAGTTCGTTGCCAAGTGAGCATAAAGAAATAACAGAAGAAATTGTTAGCAGTAGTAGTATTGACAGTTTTTCAGAAAAAATGGCTCGTATTACAAATAATGAATCTCCATCTATGGAGAAACATTCACAAGAAGATGAGAATATTAAGAAACCTGTCGTTGAAGAAAGTTTGCAGCATAATGCTGAATCAGTATCCCTGGAGTGTAAATTATCTTCATTGGAATTGAGTGCAAATGTGACAGGAGAAGCTTGTCCTGATGTTGGTGATATATCAACTAGCAGAGAAGTGGTTGGAAATTATGCTGCAGCATCAGAACACCATGGCACTGAAAGAGATTCTGCCAATCATAGTCCAGCTGATGTTATGCTAGCTAGTCCTTCCATTAGCAGTTACTCAGATGAGGTAATTATGTCATATAAATTTAAACTTTAAAACTTTTACATTTAATAGCCATGTTATGGTGGTAGACATCATGGTACATGCTTAATACCGTATTTGCTCGCGTAATTTGCACACTTTCTAATTTACTTTGGCCACAGAAATATTGGGGAGCATAAAATATGCAGATTTTTAAAATTAGATATCTTGTGTTTAGTTATCACAATTATGGTAGGTAAGTATAGTAATTAAGAATACAGTAATTCTGCAATCTCTTTAAATTTTATAGCATATACTGTAGGCAATCTTGAATTATACAAATGAAACAATTCAAATACTGTAATAATTATTTAGCGCGTCTTTTTGTTTCCTCCAATAATGCACGTTGGATTCAAGAACTCAGAATTCTCTTTCTGCTGCATGATTGCCAAAATATTCTGCAAAATTTATCAGTTTTATTTATATGATTCTGTGTAATTGTTATTTTTCTGTCCCATCTTGAAATACTGTATAAAAACAAGTGCACATTAGAAATGTTGAAAGTCAACTGAAATACCGGTATTTACTTTTCTAAAACTTGTCTCTACCAAGGGCAAACATTGTTGAAGTAGCAGGACTTGGGTTTCTTTGTGAAACAGATAGTTTAGTTGCTGGTAAATGACCTATGTTGGAATGTAAGAATTGGCAATGAAATTCAGGGAAGGAAAATCCTATTACACTGAAAAGAAAAGGTATGTAAAATGTGTGTGCAAAATACACAGAGCAAAAATAAAGTTCAAAATAATCCCTTAAAAATTAGGGTGTGCAAATTACGCTAGCAAATACGGTATGGCTTCCATATTTAATTAAATACTTAATTTACATACCGGTATAGTTTTATTGCAAATAAATTGGGAGAGTTACATTATGAGGTTGTTCTTATAATAAGTTGAGTCTGATTGACTAAAAGAAATCAACAGACATGAGCAAGATGACAATCAGACTCAACATATTTATTAAGGAGTGTTATTTTGTACAATACTTGGGCAACTTTTCACTCATGAAAAGAGTAATTGTCCTGCAATTAATTTTGTCCATCATTGTGACTTGGTCAAGCCCTTTTAATCTTGCAGCCTGGCTTCAATTAAAAGCAGGGTAGAGAATTTTAAATATCCAATTTAGGTGTGGGTGTGATTCCCTTGTCTTGGAACTGTACTGATAAACTTTCAGAGGTTGATAAGTGTTTAGATGTGAGAAACCTATGATCTGCAGTTCCTTAAAGTAATTTGATATTGATGTGTGTATATTATATTTCTTGGGATATTATGCCATGTACACAATTCATAAATTGTGTAGAATCTCAGCTGCAAACACATGTCAGTTCTGATAGTACTTTACCAATAAATATGGAGCACAGATTTAAAAATGTTAAGTAGTTAATATACAAATAAAATTCTCCAGATTAAATAACATTGTCACTTCAATCTTTTAATGTATTTAACAAATTCTTTACCTATATACATGCTGACTATAGTGTTGTAGACATACTATAATTACTATTTTATCCCAAATTCAAAGGTGCCTAAATGGGTGAAATTTTTATGATAAAATTTTGGATGTGTGACATGTTTGAGAGAAAAAGTTAAAAATCAGTCTTATGTGTAATAACTTATATGAATTTGTTTTGCAAATAAAATAATAGCTTTATTTTACCTGGCAGAGTTAAGGACTCAAGACTTTGTCTACCACTCAACTAGGTTAGATAAAATTTACATAATTAGTCTTATATCTAAATTACCTTAATCAAAAATGATTATATGGTATATCTACAATTATTATGTACAATATATATTGATTTACTCTAGATATGTCCTGTGCCATACCCGAGCGGTTAAGGCAACATGTCTTGGTGCAAAGCTATGAGTATTGTGCTGGTTCAGGTCTCCAGGGGGGAAGAATTTTTTTCATTGAATTTTGATCAGTATGGAACCAGTGCCCATCGAGAATTGTGAGGAATTTGAGTAGATATATTAAGTAGCAGCTCCAGGTAGATAAACTCAACTGTAATGGCTGGGGGACCTGACATACTGACTACATGTCACCCCTATACTGGCTGGATGATCATAGTAACTGTGGTTAACACATGTGGATGTAAGGCCAGCAGCCGGATGGTAGGCCTAGTGCCTTCTAGGCCTGTCATGCATTGGAGTTTAGTTTTTTACTCTAGATTTAATGGGGGGAAAAATGTACAAAATAGAAAAATTAAATCAAAACTGCTAATAGCATGGAATAAATTTAATTGTGCAAAAAAATAATTATTTAACAACAAATAATTGTATATGCATGTCAAGTGTGCAGCAGCCTCTAATATATTGAGGGAGGGAATTCGAGGAGCAAGTAGAGGCTATTGTGAAAGAAGTAGAATAAGAAGAGGTGTTGTGGAGAGGTATTGTTAGTAACCTGTTGTCTTGTGACCATAGTGTCAAAATTATGGTGAGAAGATAACTTCTCAAATCTGGGCACCAGGTAACTAGGAATTCAAGAGTAAAGAAGTTTGAAAAAAAAAATGGAAGAGAGTGTATTTTACATCTGTTGCTAAGACAGAGCCAAGAGAGATTTTTTTAAGTGTTTGGGAATGTGATCGTATTGGAAAATGTTAAAAATATGCAACAAGTCAAAGATTAAGTTATTATTTATAATGTCACAAGGTTCTGCGCAAGGATTTGTTTTAATGAAATAAGGAATATTTTCTTTTGACATCTTAGATAATGTAAAATTGAGAAAATATTTTTATATTAGAAAGAAAAATTACGTTAGAACCGGGAGTCTCTGACTCTGTATGTCAGTGCGATAACCATTAGGGATCAAACATAATTTTTCTTTTTAAAATAAAACTATGTCCAATTCTGGAAAATGTTAATTTAAAATATAACATCAAAATAGATAAAATATTTCTATAGATGTGTTTAACTTATTTTTGCCAGGTTAAATTTTGGTCTAGAGATAGTCCAAAATGGAGTACTGAAGAATAATAAGAGATAATTATATTATTTATAATAATATATCAAAGGTTGTGAGCAGTCTTTGTTTGCCCATTAGTATGGCTTGTGATTTGTTAGGATTCAGATTTAGACCAAAACTTGAAGACTATTTAAAGATAGATTATCATTCATTTTTTGTCAAACTATTATAGGAAGAATCAAGAGGTGAATGTAGATAAATTTGGAGATTGTCAGCATAGAGATGGTAACAGCAACATCAGCACTGTATAGTATAGTAGATAATTCATTGATGTAGATTCAGAAAAAATAAATAATAGTTTAAAAAACTAAAACACGCTTTATCAGAAAACCAAACTAAAAAATGAAAAATAATTTTAATTTCCAACATGCTTGGGATAAAATTAAAGTGGTCAACAAAAAAATCATCTCCAAAACAATTAGAATAAAACTAGAGTTATCTACAAAAAAAAATAATTTTACCATCAAAAGCGTGGGATACACTATATCAATTAATATATTTGATAATAAACAGATATTGGTTAAAAAGTAAAGTCTCTAAGACGAAAATGTAAATACCATAAAAAGCACCCCGTGCTTTTGATGGTAAAATTATTTTTTTTTTGTAGATAACTCTAGTTTTATTCTAAATCTTTTGGAGATGATTTTTTTGTTGACCACTTTAATTTTATCCCAAGTGTGTTGGAAATTAAAATTATTTTTCATTTTTTAGTTCGGTTTTCTGATAAAGCATGTTGTTTTAGTTCTTTTAAACTATTATTTATTTTTATGTTTTAGTTTTAATATTTTACAGAATAAGATAAAAATGTAAATATCTTTAAATTCGATACTATTGTAGTATGAGCTAAAAGTAATTCTCTACTAAAAAAAATCCTCCAGGCCAGATTTGAACCAGCGACCTATGGATTACTGAAATTATATACTACTACAATCCACTGCTCTACCAACTGAGCTCTTACAACGATTGGGTAAGAAGTTGATAAGTCTGCAACCTATTATACCGGTTTTTATTATTTTGATTTTCTGCTGATTCTGGCCAGGATTTTAGAAACATTTATGAAATTATTGTATTGTCATTGGTCCTTTACAAGTATACAAAGTTTCAAGTCGATCCAATGATTTTAAGTGGGTGAAAATCATGTTGAAATATTCTGTTACATAATTACACAGACACTTTTTTTGATTTTCTGATGATTCTGGCCAGGATTTTAGAAACAATTTATGGTCCTTTACAAGTATACAAAGTTTCAAGTCGATCCAATGATTTTAAGTGGGTGAAAATCGTGTTTAAAGATTCCATTACATAATTACACAGACACATTTTTTGATTTTGTGATGATTCTGGCCAGGATTTTAGAAAAAAAAATGAAATTATTGTATTGTCATTGGTCCTTTACAAGTATACAAAGTTTCAGGTTGATCCAATGATTTTAAGTGGGTGAAAATCGTCTTGAAAGATTCCGTTACATAATTACACATTCACTTTTTTTTTTATATTTTCTGATGATTCTGGCCAGGATTTTAGAAAAAAATAAAATTATTGTATTGTCATCGGTCCTTTACAAGTATACAAAGTTCCAAGTCGATCCAATGATTTTAAGTGGGTGAAAATCACGTTGAAATATTCCATTACATAGATAGATGCATGTCAAGCTAATATAAAACATGTAAAAAGAGGTCTGAGGACACTGCCCTGGGGAACTCCCACCTGTATATTGGAGCAAGATGAGGATCTAAAGTTTAATGAGACATATTGTTAGCATGGGTGCAGGATACAAACCTGAATACAGCGCTGTCAGACTTAACATAAGTTAGTTGTGATCTGCAATGTCAAACATATCATTGGAAAAATTATTTATACAACATGAAATGAAACCAGGTATATAAGTAAAGTAAAGTAAAGTGATCCCACAACAGGCCTGGAGGCCCTTGGGGTAGTGGGAGGTTAAGGCTCCCACTTTTTCTAGACAATCGGCACTTTATGTCAGCCGGGTTGTCAGCCCTGCGTGACGGCCGCCTTTACCCCCAGAATAAGCGTCTGGTACTCATTTATGTTATAGGCTGAGTCGACCCCAGGGCCATAGTGCCGCCAGAGGGTTTGGGTCAGTTTAAAAATCCTGACCCCAACGGGACTTGAACCCTCAACCCTCCGGCTTGTAGCTCAGTGCCTTATATAACCCTTGCAATTAGCTTTGTATACTAATTCCAAGCTAAGTTCCAGGTGTAATATAAACAAAGCAGATGTATGACTGTATTTTCATTGGTCTAATAACAATTTCACCTTTGGGCATGTAATAAATTGTAGTTCCATCTCTAACATTCAATATAAAGAAAATAAAAATATGTATTATCTAGCACTTGTCCATATAAGTTATGTAAGATAATCTTAAAATATATAATTATAATTCAATAGATTAAAAGCATTGTTTTATTCTTATGCATGTTCAATGCAGTATATTTTGCAATTTCAGTTGTTTCAAAATGGCCACTTCTGTAGATTTGTAAGACATTGGAAAGAAAAGCATTTGAAAAGTAGACAGAAACAAATTATTTAGAATGTTTTCAAACAGTTTAGTGAAAAAAATATCCTACATTAGCATTGAGAATGTAGTGAAATTAACACTATAATTTATTATAAGTGAGTTTTCTTCTTCTTCTTTTTTCTTCCTTTTCTTCTTCTTTTTTCTTCTTTTTCTTCTTCGTTTTCTTTTTCTTCTTCTTTTTCTTCTTAAACGTAATTTGTAGTGAGTTAGCATGGAGTATAAATTCTACTCATAATGAAATTGTAAATAAAAGATATCTATCAACATCATGGAAGAAGCGTAAATATTTGATTAGGTAACCCATTTATAATTTTTTTTTTGCCATAAATAAGAAATGGAAGTTCCTAATTGTTGGTACTATCCTATCTTGTATTCAGTCTTATTTCCCGTAAAATAAGATGATGCCGAAGAATAATGTATCAATGACAGTTCACAATCATTCAGTTCACAATCCAGTCATACTTGTATGGCAAGTTGAAAGAGCACCACGGTTCCCCCAATGGAGTTGGCAGAGTAATACCTTATGTAATTTTGTTTATACTACAACTGGAAGTTAGCTTGGAATTGATAGAGCAGAAATAGACGAAGATTAGATAAACAGAAAACAGTTTCAGCATATATACACATGTACAAACATAGCAAAATAATTAAATAACTTAAAAAATAAATAAGTTTTGGTCTCTATTATTGAGTCACATGCAGTGAGAATTGGGGTTCACTCAGTCTCATGAAGAATTGTGAAGTACAAATTATCATCACAAACATACTTCAAACATAACTTCACTTGAAATGTGAAGTACCAAATACAATTATGAAAAAATAAACTAAGATTGAGAGTCCAGATCATACTAGATATGATTCCCTCTGTTGCATTCTGCTAGCCAGTAGGATCAATCACTTCCGTTATGTCTTCTCTCATTTAAATCATCATGGCATAGATTTGTAAGTTTGATATGTTTTACTCATTTAATATTTATCATCATTATTATTATTATTATTATTATTATTATTATTATTATTATTATTTATATTATATGGGTGTGAAACATGGACTCTTACTTTAAGGGAGGAAAGGAGATTACAAGTATTTGAGAATAAAGTACTTAGGAAAATTTTTGGACCAAAGAGAGATGAACAGACAGGTGAATGGAGAAGACTACATAACAATGAACTACATGGTCTGTATAGAAAGCCAGATATAATAAGAACAGTTAAGTAGACTGCGATGGGCAGGACATGTTGCACGTATGGGGAATGAAAGACTTGCATGGAAGCTTCTTGTAGGAAAGCCAGAGGGAAAACGCCCAGTTGGTAGACCAAGAATGAGGTGGGAGAATAACATTAACTATGATTTGAGGGAAGTAGATTATACAGGGAATGATTGGAAAACATTAGCTCAGGATAGGGATATATGGAGAGCTTATGTCCGCGCGGCCATGAACCTATGGGTTCGATAGTGCCAGTGAGTAAGTAAGTAATTACTTAATTTGAATATTAAAAATATTTTTCTGAAACATATTGCAATGGTTTTACTAGTAACTTTTAGTTACATTTAAGAAATATACCCATTTACTAAATGTGTGAACTTTGGACTTTCTCATTTTTACCCCATCAGATATTAATGAATGATTAGAATAATCTTTCTTCCCATCATAATAGGCCAACTTAATTTGAAATGATTGGTTCAGTATTTTGAACTTTGATCTTTCAAACAAAGCTATTTGTGCAAACCAATCCTAAGGACAAAGCAGAAAAATCTTGAATATAAGCTGAAATTGTCCTTAGTCTATTACTAGACATAGTGTGTGGTGTGTCAGTGGTTGCAATAAATTTCTATACATACACGTATCTGATGGAATATCCAGTGGTAAGTATTAAATATTATTACAAATCACTATTTATATGTTTGAGATGATAATTTGTATTCCAAAAGAAATCCCAATTACACCAATAATATTAGTGTTGTCCATTATTATTTTTTTTGTTTTTAATATTAATTTTTTATGACTGTTGTAACTATTTTAAGTTAAATTTTACAAACGTAAAACTGGGGATTTGAATTGAGTTACATTTGTATAAACTTATCTGAAATACTCAATCATCCTTAATTATGGATTTGAATTGCTTTCCACAGTTGAGGCTATCTAGGTAACTCAGGTACATTTAACAATCTAAATTATGGTACAGTAAAAGCTCCTTATTCGCAGAGGATATGCCGCGAATATGGAATGGTAATTTGTATGGGTATAGAGGGCATACGTTCCAAGGTTACAAAATAATTTTAGAAATATCAAAATCAAATTCATTAATGAGAGATTCTGAACAATTTATATCAATTATTACAGTCAGGCTTAGGCAAGGGCTTAAAGAACTTAGTAATTTTTTCTTGTTTTGCCGCTTTTAAAAGGCCTTTCAATTTAGATTGATATTCAGCTTTAAATTCAGCGGTAGAATTCCTTATTTTGTCTTCGGATTTCTTGATGAATCTTAGAGTTGATTTATTAACATTGAAACAGCGTGGTATAGAGGCAAATGACTCGCCAATGCATAGTTGGTCAAACATTTCTATTGTTACTTTAAGCGGCAACATTACTTTTTTTTTCGCTTCAGAACTAATTTTCTTTCCTTATACTCGACGTTATAAATTGACAACAAAGCACAAGAGACACGTGTTATTCAATCAATATTATTGCAATGAATGACAAGTTGAAACAATAAAACACCGATTGTGGCGAGGGCGACATTTATAACGGACATAGCGGCACGTAAAATACGACGGCGGTGGCTTTTAACAACGAACTTTAGGCTTAATGACAATATTTATTTGTCCATTTGGTTTGAATTGCCCTTTATAAAAGTCGCCTTTCATGTGCCTACAGTAAAAAAATTACCGATGTGTTAATAACCGACTGGATCCGCGAATAAAGAAATTTTTAGCCGCGAATACAGGAACTATGTCACAATTTTTTAACCCGCGAATAATGAAAACGCAAATAAGGAAACTGCAAATAATGAGCTTTTATTTTATTTTTTATTGACAATTTTATTTTTTATCAGATAACTTTTTTATTCTAAGAAGAAGTACCAGCAATTGTTTACTTTATCATACATTTATGTTTATTTAACTTATTTTATAATAAAGAAAAGTAGTCTGTTCAATATAGAATTGAATTTTTACTGTAAAATTTATTTTTGAAATACTTATTTTAGGACAAGAAAAAAATGTATTCAGTAATAAGTTTTTTTTTTGTTCACTTTGCTCAATGGAGTTAGGTTTCAATTATCGTTTCTTGCTAGAGGGGTATTATTCTAAATTATATTTTATTTTGACTAATTTATGTTAATTTTTTGCAATAAATCAATATGTGTAACATGGACTGCCAAAGTGGTGAATAAATTGAAAATAGATCAAATTAATGCTATCACAGAACTCAAAGTACAAAAAATGTAGTGGGTGGCTTTAATCATACACACAAATGACTAATTTGGTAAAGGAATAAAATAATTATGATTGTTATTGTTATAATTATTATTGTTATTGTTGTTATTGTTATTATTATTATTATATTATATATCAAGGGTTGCTGCACACATGGCACTTTTAAGTAATGCTTATTCAATTACTTGTTAAGTAATTAATTTTCCTCTAGAATTAAATTTATTATATGCCATTAAACATTATAATTAAACATCAATCAAGACTGAAGACACAAGATGTGAGAGTCTGTAGTAGAAGGGTAGTATTTGGTGATCGTTTTTTGGTAAATGCAAAAATCTTATTTTCTTTTATAATGAATGGGAGAGATAATCAAATGGAGGTTGATGAACTAAAAAAAAAACATAAACATTCCAAAATATAATTTGAGGAGTTTTGAGGATGATAGCACTATCTATTTATATAAACAGAGATTAAGTGAGAAATTGACAGAAACAACATTTGATAATACACAGAATCAATACCAATACATTTTAGACAACCTGCATGAAGCAGCAAAAGAAACTATTGGTGAGAAATGTGAAAACAAAAAAAAAATCTACTTTATTATTGGAATGAATAAACTGAAAAAGAAGTAAAACTGAAGACAAATCTATATTTAAAATGGCTTAACACAAAAAACATAGAAGATAAAACAGAACTTCGAAAACAACAGACAAAAATCAAAAAGAAAATCTCAGAAGCAAAAAACAGCATTTGCATAATATTGAAAGGTTCATTGGGGGGAAAAGAAATACGGATGCTTGGAGGACTTTAAAAAACATTAGAAGAAATGACAAAGAAATGTTTTGTAAATGTATTAATTTTCAATCATGGGATAGACACTTTAAGAACCTGCTAATAGAGAACAGAGAATAATATATGAAGAGCATCAAGGAAAGAGTAAATGAAAACCTTCGATGAATACATACAGTTAGACTTACAAATAGTAAAGGATGATGTGAAATCACTCAAAAATTGAAAAGCAACAGGGTTAGGAGGAATACCAGCTGAATTGTTAAAACATGGACCTGAAAAGTTATATGGACTACTAAGAGATTTATTTGAGAAATGTTTAAATGGCGAGGATGTACCAGAAGATTTGAAAATAGGATACATTTCCACAATACACAAAAAAATAAAATAAGATGATTATCAAAATTATATAGGTATTACAATAAGCAGATTATGTGGTAAAATAATTAAATATTTCCTGGAAATACAATACAAGGACCTACTAGAAGCAGAAGAACAAGCAGGCTTCAGAGCAGGTAAGATCAACTATTGACCATATGTTTTGTTTATAGCAAATAATAGAGAAGAAAAAAATTAGAACACAACCCCTACATTTGGTGTTCATAGACATTGAAAAAGCTAATGACAGCATTCCATTGTCACAATTATGGATAACTTTGAAATTAAGTAAAATAAATCCTATTTTGATAAAAGCTATTCAAAATTTATATAAAAACTCATATGTGAAAGTGAAAATAGGAAAATATTTGTCAAAAGGATTCGAAACCAAGGGATTACCCCACATTATATAAAATCTACACAGAAAAACTATAGAAAGTTGGAAAAACAAATGTAAAACTATGGGAATTCCAATAGATGAGGAATCAACAATGTATTCCCTCCAATTTGCAGATGATCAACTTATTTTGGCACAAGAGTATGAAGACATTGAATATATTACCTGAAAATTGATTCAAGAATATAATAAATGGGGACTAAAAGGTGAATATGGAAAAAACCAAGTATATGGCCGGCCATAGTATCAAGATTTGATACTGGAAGATGAAATGGGGATAATTAAACACATAGAGGAATACAAATATTTGGGAGTAAAAATTACAGTAGATGGGAAGCAGGAAAAGGAAATAAGATCAAAGATAAATTCAGAAAAATATGTAATATCTGCCCTGATTGGAATATTATGGGATAAACATATAAAAAAAGAAACTAAGGTCAAAATTTTTAAAACAATAGAAGTATTATGACTTATGGTTCAGAGGTTTGGACTATAAATTATCAGATGAAAAGAAAATTAATTGTAGCAGAAATGGTCTATTGGAGAATATCTGCTAGGATATCAAGGAGAAATAAAATTAGAAATGAAATTATAAAAGAGAACATGAATGTACAAAACTCAGTTTCAGAATTTATCCAAGAAAAGCAACTGAAATGGTACGGACATATTAGGCAAATGGAGGATGAAAGATTACCTAAGAAAATAATGAAATGGACATCATCAGGAACGAGAAGGAAAGGACGACCAAATCTCACGTGGATCCAAAGGATTAGAGAAACTTTGAAGAACTGGGAAATAGAGGAAGAAATGTGTTATAATAGAGACGAATGGAGGAAAATTATAAAGCGAAATTGAAGAAAAATCTTGGTGTCAGAAAAATGTATCAACATTGTTAAAACTGAAGGGTTATAACTTTTGGACTTTTATGAAATAAAATATTTCCTGTGTAATGAATGGGTGAACTTTTGCTTAAAACTATTGGAAAAGGCCTTAATTTCACTGAGCTTCAAGAAAAGGTCATCCCCAAATCAATATTTAGTTTCACAATATTTCTAAAATTTCTATTAATCTACTGAATATATTGTGTAGTATTGGTAAATAATGATGTGTAGTGCTCATACATTTATTATCTATGATTACTAGTGAATGGAAACAATAGCTTGTTTTTATTTACTGGGAATGTATGATGTCACACAAGAAAAGTTATATCACCACTCAGAAAAATAAAGGACCTGGACGAATAATCTAGTGAGATTTCAGCAGTTACATAGAAAAAGACGGAATCTGCCTAGAGTAGATTCTTCACTAGAAGAATACTGTAAGATGCCCCTTCAACTTCAAATTATTGGAAGGTATCAGTTTTTTGGAGCAGAGATCAAAGGAAAAAATGAGAGAGTAGCGAAATATCTGAAGAATTTACAAATTTGAGGCGAAATAAACTTAATTCTCCCCATGTGTCAAATCAAGTAACACATACAAAGCTCCATGTAGTACTGTAGACTTATGATGAATATATAAAGAGGGGAAAGTTTGATACTCTTGATCAGCTTTTTGATATTACAAAAGTAAATGGCCAATGGTTATCTACTGAAGACAAAAGATTGTACCAACTACAATTAGAAAGCAAAGGAGAGGTTGGTTACTCATCAAGTAAAATAGCTACCCTTCAAAGAGGCAGAAACTCCTTACAGAATCAATTTCAAAAAGTTTTGTTGTCAGATTGTAAAATATATATATGTTGCTATATCTCAATTTATCAGTTGTCAGCATCACATTATGGACAGAATACTATGTTAAGTGATGGATCAAGAACTTGCTGAGAATATCAAGCCTCCAAACATTGAATAACCATTTGTATCTAAATTGGTGAATGAGTATGAGTGGTTAAAATCATAATTTGTGAATGAAAAAGAAGATATCGTAGATAAATCGGGGTGGAGAGATGACAAAAAGTTCCTGTTACATCTAACATGTCCATTTATATTCTTTGAGAAAAAAAAAAACATTCATTAGGTTCCAGAAAATTCCAAACATTAGTAATGCAAGATGGAATTCAAGAGCTCAATATTAATGTTCAAGAACAAATCAACAATAATATTGAGGTAAGATGATCAGACTAAAAATAATATAATTAAAATAACCTCAAAATATCACTTCCTAAAATTAAATATTCTTGCTCTACTTGCATGCCTACTATAAGTGTTGTTTTGAAAAAAAAAAGTGTGCAGATTTATTTAATTTGACTGGACAGACTTAGTTTTAGTAATCACATGTACAACATGAATGACTGTAAGAACTTGTCAAACAAATTAAAGCCTTTTAAAAAGCAGTGCAATCATTGGAAAATCATTGGAAGAAGGAGCCATCTGCATTAGGTATAGCAAGAAGTATTCAGTGCACTGAATGTGCAATTAAAGTCATGCAAGAATTATATGCTTCCTGTAGAAATAAAGACTGCATCTCTGATTCTTTCTAAGCAAGCAACAATAATATACAGGGTGGACCGCTCGAATGGACCTAATTTCAATTGCTTGTTACTGGCAAACGGTTGAAGATAGAAACTTAAAACAACGTTCATATTACAGAAAAACTCGCCAAGTTTTGATATCCAGATCACCACATCTCTATATGAGCCCCAGCAGTCACTGTGACGATATCAAAGCGATGAACAATTTCTTGCCAAGTTACGTTGGAGTATGTCTTCTGGAATGTTCTCAATAGCCTCTATGATGCGCTCACGAAGATCACGAAGGTCTTTGACTGGGGTGGTGTAAACTTTATCTTTGACATAGCCCCAGAGAAAGAAATCCAGTGGTGTTAAATCGGGAGATCTCGGGGGCCACGCGATTGGTCCTCCCCTACCAATCCAACGGCCAGGGAAAAATGTGTTCCAAAGTCGTACGAACTTCATTGGACCAGTGGGGAGGAGCACCATCTTGCTGGAAAACGATGTTAGGCTGCAGTTGTTCAATTTGTGGAAAGAAGAACTGCTCCAGCATGTCAAGATATGTGGTACCACGAACAGTTTTCTCGGCGAAGAAAAACGGTCCAATGACCTTATTATGTGACAAACTGCACCAAACATTCATCTTCGGACTATCACGAACATGCTCTTGAATAGCGTGAGGATTCTCCGATCCCCAGATCCGCACATTATGCCGGTTTACCTTGCCTGACAAATGGAAAGTGGCTTCGTCCGAGAAGAAAATCTTGGTCATGAAGTCAGGATCAGCGCCGAGACGGTCCCAGCATCGTATTGGCGAATTCCACTCGTTTCGGCATGTCATTCGGCACCAGACGTTGCACTAACTGCACTTTATATGCGTACAGTTTGAGGCGTTTGTGGACAATCCGTTGTAATGTCGATTTTGGTATTTGAAGTTCCCGCGAAGCTCTTCTTAATGACTTCCGGGGGCTTCGCTCAAATGCGGCTTGAACATTTGCTACCATTTCATCGGATGCTCTGCGACCACCACCATGCTTCTTCAACACAGATCCTGTAGCTAATAATGTATCACGCCACTTCTTTATGCTTCTAGCAGTTGGAGCATCACGGTTTTAAAACACACGCCGGAACTCCCTTTGAACTCTAATGATTGATTTAAGCTCCGCATACCACAAAACAGCTTGCGCTTTCATCTGCGGAGTCGCCATTTTCACAAACAATTAAATCTAAGAACGAGAAACGTATCTTTGTGCCATCTACCGACAGGATTCGAAACTTGGTGAGTTTTTCTGTACTATGAACGTTGTTTTAAGTTTCTATCTTCAACCGTTTGCCAGTAACAAGCAATTGAAATTAGGTCCATTCGAGCGGTCCACCCTGTACAATGATTGTACATGTTGTTGAATACTTTCCTCTCTTTTGTTGTTGTATTACTGTATATATCTTGTGTTTCAAAGTAATCAGCCAGTAGTGAAATATGAATTTTGATTTCGGGGTGACATTTTTTAAAGGATTATTGAAATGACTAGTTGATTCTTTGTACAGAGGTAAAAGTTCATCAGATTACCATACAGGAAAGTGAGGTTGTAGAAAAGTTATAACCCTTATATATATATATATATATATATATGTATATATATATATATATATATATATACATACATACTCACTCACTCACTCACTCACACTCACTCACTGGCACTATCGAACCCGAAGGTTCATGGCCGCGCGGAACCTCTCCATACATCCCTATCCTGAGCTAATGCTTTCCAATCATTCCCTGTATAATCTACTTCCCTCAAATCATAGTTAATGTTGTTCTCCCACCTCATTCTTGGTCTACCAACTGGGCGTTTTCCCTCTGGCTTTCCTACAAGAAGCTTCCATGCACGTCTTTCATTCCCCATACGCGCAACATGTCCTGCCCATCGCAGTCTACGAGACTTAACTGTTCTTATTATATCTGGCTTCCTATAAAGACCATGTAGTTCATTGTTATGTAGTCTTCTCCATTCACCTGTCTGTTCATCTCTCTTTGGTCCAAAAATTTTCCTAAGAACTTTATTCTCAAATACTCGTAATCTCCTTTCCTCCCTTAAAGTAAGAGTCCATGTTTCGCACCCATATAATATAACTGGTAGAATAATAGTTTTATATATATTCAGCTTAACGTTTTTTGAAAGGAGTTGGGACATCAAAAGTCTCTGCAATGCATAATAGCATGCATTTCCAGAATTGAGCCTATGTTTAATTTCTTTGTGCATCTCATTCCTATTTGTGATTATTGTTCCTAGGTATTTGAATTCAGCCACTTCCTCAAAATTTCCCTCATTTGTCATTAGCTGTCCATTTCCATTATATAATGAATTTCTACGTGTGACCATATATTTAGTTTTACTGATATTTACTTCCAGTCCTAATTTCTTAGTGTTACTCAATAGTGTGTGCGTGTTGGCCTTTAGTATCTCCTCGCTATCGGCCAGTAGTACTACATCATCAGCATAAACTAACAGCTTATTAATACCATTGAGTTGTAAGCCTTCCTCATTCTCTAAAGATTTAATGGCATGCTCTAGTACAAAATTAAATAGTAGAGGAGATAGTGCATCTCCTTGCTTCAACCCATTCTGGATTTCAAAAGTGTCTGAAAACTGTTTGCCTACACGCACCCTACTCTTTGAGCCATTTAGACACATTCGTATAAGTCTAACTAACTTTTTAGGAATTCCGAACTCCAGCAGGATACTATATAACTTCTCCCTCTTAATTGAATCATATGCTTTTTTGAAGTCTACATATAGTTGATGTACAGTACCATTATATTCCCATTTCTTTTCTAAAATCTGTCTTATACTAAAAATCTGATCTGTTGTAGACCTGTTTCTTCTAAATGCACATTGATGATCTCCTAGAATGTCATCAATATAGGGAGTAAGTCTGCTTACTAATATATTTGTTAGAATTTTGTACGAAGTTGAAAGTAATGAGATGCCCCTATAGTTGTTGCAATCAGTTTTATCTCCTTTCTTATAAATTGGTACGATAATTGATTCCTTCCATTCATCTGGAAGAGCTTCTTTTTCCCAAATCATACTAAGCAACCAGCGTATCTTGTCCATCAATTTTTCTCCCCCTGATTTTATCAGTTCTGCTGGGATCTCATCTGAACCTGATGCTTTATACATCTTCAATTTTTCAATTGCCATTTCAACCTCTAATGCACTTGGCTCTGCGACTAGCATTTCTGCTGTCTGTAACTTATCCTCCTCAATGTCCTGTTCTGTATGTACATTTAATAGCTGATTAAAATAACTTTTCCATCTATTTAATATACTCTTGGAATCTGCAATCATATCCCCATTTTCATTCCGAATTATGTTTGTTCTAGCCTGAAACCCTTTCTTCTCTATACTAATTCCCTGATATAATTCTCTAATGTTCCTATTTTTTGCATTCATTTCAAGATCATTAATCTTCTCTCTCAAATATTCCCTCTTTTTACTCTTTAGTAACTTGGTGGTTTTCCGTCTAACACTAACCAATTGCTCTAAATTTACCTCATTTGGCTCGTGTAACCATTTCATTTTTGCTAGCTTTCTTTTCTTTACAATGTCGGCACATTCCTCATCAAACCATTTCTTGTTTTGCCTCTTTTTTAAACAACCAATGCTTTCTGATGCTGACAATTTAATATAGTATCTCTTATAGCCTCCCATTCTTTATTTATATCAGTTTCTTCTTCGTTTGCCACATTGTCATCTGAAGATTCCAGTACTTCAAATCTATTAGCAATTTTGATTTGGTATTCTTGCCGCATTTCATCATTTTTCAAGTTTTTTAATTCATATTTTACAGAATCATCTTTAGCGTTTGTTCCTCTCATTAGCGATAGCCGTTGTCTGATTTTCACCCTGACCAGATGATGATCTGAATTGCAGTCTGTCCCTCTAACTGATCTAACATCGATGATGCTACTGTGCCAGCGTTTATCCACTAATACATGATCTATCTGGTTCCGAGTTTCTCCATCTGGGGACATCCAGGTGTATTTATGAATATCCTTATGCTGAAATGTTGTGCTCTTAACAATGAGATTCTTTGATGTGGCAAATGTGACTAATCTAACCCCGTTGTCGTTACTATCTTCATGAAGACTGAATTTGCCTATTGTTGGTTTGAATATATCTTCCCGCCCCACTTTTGCATTAAAATCTCCTAAGACAATTTTCATATGATATCGTGAAAGGCTATCAAATAAGCATTCTAATTCTTCATAGAACTCATCCTTGATCTTGTCATCTTTATCTTCTGTGGGGGCATGTACATTTACAATTATAAAATCATGTCGTTTACCCTTTAGAATTATGTATGATATCCTATCACTAACAAACTTAATATCTCGGATAGCGGATAGGATCCTCCTTCTGACTAAAAAACCCGTTCCAAATGCAGGTCTTTCTGCACCCCCATAGTATAATGCAAAGCTTCCTGATTCCTGACTACCTTCTCCTGGCCACCTAACTTCCTGTACAGCGACTATATCCAAGGGCGATTTATCCAATTCCCGAGTTAATATCTCTAGTGCCCCGCTATTGTATAAAGTCCTAACATTCCATGTTCCTAGGAACATGTCCCTGTGTTTGAGCCTTTGGCATGGGTTCCCTGAAGTAGTCCCCGCCCGGAGAACCGAATGGGGGACTATTTGACCTCCGGAAAATTTTACCCCAGATGAACCCATGTCCGCATTTCTTGACGGTTGTATTTTTACGGTGAAGGATCGTCACTCTTTTGCCCAAGGTACTTTTTTCATCTGGCTTATCACCTTCGACCAGTCCGGCATGGGTAACCCTATCGGCAGCAATGCTACCGCCGGCATAGCTCTCAGGATCATTTAAGCACGCAAGCCACTCCACCACGACAAGGTAAAGATACCTTGGAGGGATATATATATATATATATATGTATATATAATACTATTATTTTAATTTTTGTGTTGTAAATTTTATATTTATTTGTTAAATCCAGAGTAAATCAACATATATTGTAGGTAATATTGTAAACATACCATGTAATTATTTATTTTAATTTAGATGTAAGACTATTATTGATTATTTCTAATAACATTGTTGAGTGGTAGACAAGGCCTTAACTCTGCTAGATGAAATAAAGCAATTATTATTATTATATTATCATTATTATCATCATTACCATTATCATCATCATCCAACTCAAAATTTCCTTAAAGAACACTGAAATCTGCCAGTTACATTCATAGGTAACTAATTTATGATTTATTACTTCTTTGTCTCTGTCCCATAGCTACGTCACATTTGAAAGCAAAGCAGATACCAGGGTTTAACTAAAGTGTTTACTCTGATTTTCCATCTTGCCCATCTAAAGGAAATATTCTGAACATTGTGAATATTTCAAATGTGACTCTTGTTGCACAATCTCTTAGCAATTTAAATATTCCAGATCATTAATCAGATAAAAATTACTCTTTAGTTTATTTTGACAAAGAGATACGTTTTTTAGGTTTTATAATTATTTTGTATTATAATTCTACTATTATTTTTCAAGCCTGAAATTAAAATTACTAGACATTAGTTATGTAAATGTACAGAAAGCTACCACTATTCAGCTAGGAGAAAATATCAAATCTGTATATTGAGCTTATAGATTAATCTATCTGTGATGCAAGAATTTGACATCACAGTGAAAACTCAACTCAGAAAATCATAACTCACAGGTTCCAGTTTAGTGTTAGGACTTTGCTGGGAATAGAATTAATTGGAGTAAACAGAGGCTTACATTCCTAGAGTGCATTATTATATGTTAACATGATACATAAAATATTGATTGCTGTGTAGGGATCCAGTGACAGTGGAAAGGGTTGCAGTGATGTAGCAACTCCACCTTCTCGCACTCCGGCGAGTGGAAGTTCGTTGTCTGGAGATGTTCCTGTTCATTCTGTGTATGAATTTGTGCTTCCTCAACATTTGGTTGGGCGTCTGATAGGACGTCATGGATGTTTTGTACATCAAATAAAAACAAAAACAAATGCAAATATCCTCATCAAGAGACATCCAGAGACACCGAAACTGAAAATATGTGCTGTAGAAGGTAAGCTACATATTTATTTAAATATATTTTTTTAAGGTTTCACATCTTCCTGTGCCAAATTATTAATGTAGTGTCATTCTTTTACATATCTCTCTGTCATTCAAATCTACATCGTCCAGTCATTTTTATCTCATACTACTAACAACACCATCAATCCATTTTATTTTTGACCATCCTCATCTTCTTCTACCAAGTGGCACCCATTCTAGTATTTTTCTTTGGAATCTATCTTCTGTCATTCTTCTTTTTACATAATCAAACCGTGTTTTTTTTTACAAATTCCACAATTAAATATTTTAGTAAAATTTTATTACTGTATCTCATAATCATCTTCTTAGACTAGTTTCAGGATCTTCTTCGGTTCCATTATTAGTATTTTCACGACTGTTATTTGGACAAAACAATGATTGTGAAAATACTGATCATAGAACCAAAGAAGGTCCCAAAACTAGTCTAAGAAGAAGAAGAAGATTATAATATATTTATTAAACACAATGTGTACATCAAATTAAATTTAGCTTTTTACCAGTCTTTAATTAAATTGTTTAGAGGCAGAGTCCTGTTTTTACACTTCACTAGATGATATTTTGGACATGGATAGTTGCATAATTTACAGATGCAGTCCTCCTTGGGTTCATGGTACATGTTGTTCAGGCATATATTCCCATGAAATCCATGGGCTGCGAAACGTGTGTACAGGTGCCGAAGTTCGAAATTCGGTTGCTTCCAGGTTTCTGTTTTCATTGCGTCTGTTTCCATAATTTCTGTCGGTATCTGGGCGGCTTTGTTCTGTCTCTCCTCAATGACGATTCTGTATGCTTGCGTTTCCGGTAGTCTGAAACAGTGTCTGATATCTTCGATGAAGAAGGATTCCTGGGCTATTGTATAGGCATAACTATTTCTTGTATATTTTGAAATTGACAGTGCTCTTTTGAGAAACCTTGATAAGAAGAAGATTATGAGGCGAGGTAATAAAATTTTACTTAAATAAGTGAATTAGGAATGAATTTTAGGAATTAACACTATGAGATAGTGTTAATTCCTAAGAAAATAATTTAAATTCACAATTAAGTTTGAACATTCATCTCTTTTGTTTAAAAACACGTGTTTCTTATTTTATTTCTTCTAGAAATTCCAGCTAAATGCCTCCAAAAATCCATTTGTGCTGAATTTAATTTAATATAAAATTATAGAATATTCACCTGAAAGGTCCGTCTCCTCAACTTAATTATCATTTAACTGTAGCGCTTTCGGGACTTGTCCCATCATCGGCAGGATTCAAAACTGGTGTTTCACTGAAGATCTGGTAGAGGGGGTTGTATGTATTGGGTTCGTTTTCGTTTATCAGGCTGTCGTTATGAGCTGCTTTCATGATTTCCATCTCTTCGAGTACGTTTATCTTCGCTGGATTATTTTCTCTGTGCATTACTGTTAGGGTGTTTTCAATATTTAACATGCGATGTCCGTCATGGATAACGTGTTTTGCATAGCTTGATTTACCTTCTACGTGAATGAAGTCTCGAAAATGTTCTTTGAATCTGATGTTAAAACTCCTGTTTGTCCTTCCTATATAAAATTTGTTGCAGTCCTTACATGTCAGTTTATAAACTCCTTTGCTGTTGAAAATGTTATTTTCTTCAATGTTATTGTTTATTATGTTGTTTAATTTGTTATTGGTTCTGTATGCTATTTTTACATTTTTATCGGCTTTCTTTAGTGCATTGGCTAATTTTGGTGTTTCTTTTCCTGTGTATGTAAGTGTTATCCATGTTTTCTTGTTGTTGTCAGATTCTTTTTCTAGTTTAGTTATGTTTGTTATGTTGTTCTTCCTTTTTTGTTTTTTTATGAGCTTATCTATGAATTCTTCATTATAGCCATTGGCTTTTGCCATATACTTAATGTAGTTGAGTTCTTGGATATAATTGTCTTTGCTTAATGGGAGTTTCAACATTCTACTGACTAAGCTATTAAATGTACTAATTTTCTGTTGAAAAGGGTGTGTAGAATTTTTGCTCTGGCCATAAACAAAAATTCTACACACCCTTTTCAACAGAAAATTAGTACATTTAATAGCTTAGTCAGTAGAATGTTGAAACTCCCATTAAGCAAAGACAATTATATCCAAGAACTCAACTACATTAAGTATATGGCAAAAACCAATGGCTATAATGAAGAATTCATAGATAAGCTCGTAAAAAAACAAAAAAGGAAGAACAACATAACAAACATAACTAAACTAGAAAAAGAATCTGACAACAACAAGAAAACATGGATAACACTTACATACACGGGAAAAGAAACGACAAAATTAGCCAATGCACTAAAGAAAGCCGATAAAAACGTAAAAATAGCATACAGAACCAATAACAAATTAAACAACATAATAAACAATAACATTGAAGAAAATAACATTTTCAACAGCAAAGGAGTTTATAAACTGACATGTAAGGACTGCAACAAATTTTATATAGGAAGGACAAACAGGAGTTTTAACATCAGATTCAAAGAACATTTTCGAGACTTCATTCGCGCAGAAGGTAAATCAAGCTATGCAAAACACGTTATCCATGAAGGACATCGCATGTTAAATATTGAAAACACCCTAACAGTAATGCACAGAGAAAATAATCCAGCGAAGATAAACGTACTCGAAGAGATGGAAATCATGAAAGCAGCTCACAACGACAGCCTGATAAACGAAAACGAACCCAATACATGCAACCCCCTCTACCAGATCTTCAGTGAAACACCAGTTTTGAATCCTGCCGATGATGGGACAAGTCCCGAAAGCGCTACAGTTAAATGATAATTAAGTTGAGGAGACGGACCTTTCAGGTGAATATTCTATAATTTTATATTAATTTTGAATAAACCTCAACGGAACACATCATGAATCTTATAAAAGTTGAATTTAATTTACTTATTGTTCTTGATTTTAATTCACACAGTTATGCACTGTATGTCATCGTACTCAATATTATTGTATTAAAAATATTTATTTTTATTTTACAATATATTTTGATCCCATAAAACACCATTTAATTTTGATATTGCAGACTAACGATTATTTGTCCTCTCATTAATTTTAGCATCGTGACTTCCATCTGCATTAGGCTAGCTAGCTTCCTGTTAGTTGGAAAAAGTGTACAATGCTAAAAAAATTAATAAAAAATTGAAATGTCTGATGATTTATTTAAATATATAATTTGCTTTTTAAGCACTAATGTCTTCCACTGGACACCATGAGATGCTGTATACGTATCTTTATAAGAAATCCTGTTTCCTGATAAAAGTTGTGAGATAATTACTGCACCTATCATGACTGAGAATTTTTCTGGGATTAAACTTGGCTGTGGAATTGGCTAGCAATCCTATTTTCAAATTCAGTAGTAAAGTATCCTTATCTTCTAATATTCTATCTCATGGGTAAAGATCTGTGAAAGTGGTTTTATTTTTAAGGAAAATTCGTTTGAAAATTTCAAGATTTTGATGTTATTGGGAATTTGGTGGTGTTATTCTAAAAAAAAAATGTAAATTTTAGTATCTTTAATCCTAGTTTAGTATATTAAACCCAATAAGAATGGTATATCCAGTAATTTAAGGTCAACTTTTAGCTTGTACAATTGATATCGATTTTAATACACTAAAATGCATAATATTTTAATCAGGATCACTAATATGTAAGCAAAATTTACCTTTTAAAAAAAAGCAATCATGGTGAGTATCTCTGCATTCTCATTCTTAAGAGTGGCTGACACACTTGGTTTTGGCATGACAATAGGTAGAAAATTAAAAACAAATGATAATGAATATTACTTGAGATTTAAGTAGGTATGCATTTCACATTCACTGAATCAACCTGTTCATTGAAACAAAGTTTGAAAGGGGGGGGGTGAGTTATAAATTGCGCATGACCACTGTTGTTCAAACTTCAGTATTTGTTTTGTTACATTTTGTTAAAAATCCATGTTATAGATATGTAATCCAATAGAAAAAATGTGATTATATAATTAAATTCTCTTTTAATTAAATTGGGAATAATCATATTTATCAATATGAAATAATTACTCATGGTCCATTGTTGACTTATTAAAATTTGGCAGTGATTGCATTATTGTCAGGTTACTGTTTATACTTAAAAAATGTTTTCTTCAGATTTGAACATACCATTACTTAATAATGATTGATATAAAAGTGATAATTATGTCTGCAAAAATTTAGGGGGAAAAAACTTATCTTACATGTTAATATAATTCATATTTCTTGGAATTCATATTGGCCATAGAACTTAAAATCATATTTGAGCATGAGAAGGACAGAAAATATTACTTCTATGTTGTGAACTGTGTTGCAACCATTTCCCTTTGCAAATAGAACAAAAAAAATCTCCAGAATTCGTTGAAAATTTTAAATTTTGCTGTTATTTCACATTATCATAGGATTTTGCATTATTTCGCGATTTATAAAAAAAAACTTGTTTCAATTATGTGGGATGCATGATATTGTACCTGCAAAATTTGGACATAGAGAAGAAATTAAGGAAATTTCAACAGATATGTGGTTCAATAAGAAGATATTTGAGAAATAAGACCACAAGGGAAACTCAAGTGAAATTTTACAAAACAGTAGCCATTCCAATGTTAACATACGGGTCTGAGACTTGGCCTTTAACTATCTCTGATAAACATAAAATTGAGACAATAGAAATGAGATTTATCGGTTGCAGTAAGAGATCAAAAGAGAAGTGAAGATATCAGAGCTGAATTACAAATATATAATATAAATGAGAGAATATACAGAAATAAATGTAATTGGTTTGAACATGTACAAAGAATGCCAAATAATCGTTTTTCAAAACAGCTGCTTCATTATAAACCTCTAGGCCAAAGAAATGTAGGAAGACCAAAACGACGTTGGAAGATGACCTGCACCTGAAGCACATAGTGCACCAGGAAGTGGAATGGGCCAACAGGTCCATACCTTGAAGAAGAAGATGATGATGATGATGTTAAATGCTTTTTTTGAGGTTATGGGAAGTGAAGTTAAGAAATGGTACAAGAAACTGACAAAATTAGAGCATTTTGCATTATTGCGACTTGCAAATTTTACGGATCTCTACTCATGGGTCTTCATGGCCTTTTATTGTTATCTTTAACTTATATATACAATTTTTATTTTCTTCATAATAATAATAATACAGGGAAATAAATACAATGGCTCGAAATACTGCTATATGAGGGGGAGAGGTTGAGCATTAATATTAGTCACGGTTTGAAAAAAAAATCATAATTAACAATCTGCCAACTTTTCCCAAAGATTTAAATCCTTTAAATTGGTAATGTTAATAATGAATAAATAGTGGTAATTTATTGCTAACCCTGTTGATTGAGTAAAATGGATTGCCTATAATCATCTAAAAGAAGAAACAATTAAACTTTGTTAAAAGTGGAATATTCAGACATATAATGTAGATGTAAATTATATAAAAATATCAAACAAGTTATGTGAAGATAGCTGTCTCAATGATAGTAAATAAAAATATTAGAATTAATATGTAATAGTAAATTCTCAGTAAGTTATGTAGGTAGGAAATAACACTATGAGGTTTATTTTAATTTATGTTGAGTTGTTTTTGACTCACCTCATACTTCTTAACCCCCTCGCAGACTTGAGTTTCTTCACTGCATTTGTGACATTCTCAATGCTGAGTTGTGAACGTGATACAGCATTGAGAATGTCACAAATGCAGTGAAGAAACTCGAGTCTGCGAGGGAGTTAAGAAGTATGAGGCGAGTTAAAAACAACTCAACATAAATTAAAATAGTAAATTCTCAGTTACAGAGCCAAGTTACATCTGTTCATGATAGCTAAATATATAACTGGCACTATCGAACCAGGAGGTTCATGGCCACAATGACATAAGCTCTCCATACATCCCTACTGTGAGCTAATATTTTCCAATCATTCCCGGTATAAATAATTTTCCTCAAATTATGGTTAATGCTATCTTTCCTCTTCATACTTGGCCTACCTACTGGGTATTTGCCTCTGATTTTCCTACTTTCCCCTTTTTCATTTCCCATTTGTTCCACATGTCCTGCCCTTCACATTTTAAGAGACTTAATTGTTCTGGAGTCATCAGGTTTGAAGCTTGCATTGTAACTTTGCCAAATTCTAAGGCTTGATGATTCTTTTCACACTAAATGATGACTCATGTCAGTGTCACCTTCTTACAAGATCCAGTTCAAATCATTGAATGTTTTGTGAAATAAAAAGAAGAAAAGATGTAGATTGTCTGAGGTTTTGTTACATTTTTGCATCAATTATGCATTTTTAATGCATATTTCACATGTTATGTAGAAAATATTTTCTTTTTATACTTCAAGTCCCAACCCTGATTTAAGTTAAGTGATTTTTTTTTTCCTTTATGAGCAGACCCATAACTTAACATTTCAATACAGGGAAACCAGCAGATCTGCTCATCAGTGCTTGCATATGGGGAAGAATTAGATTCTGTGGATAATCTGTTCACACTGTATAATTTCTTAATTTTTACTTAAAATATATTTGAAATTTTTGTTATTCCAGATTTCCATGGTATTTTAGTTTTTGACAGATGGAATTCATTAGACTCTCAATCAGTCTGTTTGTTGCACAAAACTGCAGATGCTTCTTAATTTATTGATTTTCATGTTTGATAATTGTATTACAGGTGCTCAAGCTGATATAGAGAGTGCTCTGGAGATGATTAGACAAAAATTCCCAGCTAAGCGCTACCCGAGTGTTACCTTGGAACAGGTGTCGTTTTTACCACCTGTGCCTACATTCCCAGTAGTGCCAGAATTCCTACAGCTGCATTTGGTGGAAGGCGTGAATAATGATGTGATATTATCAAGTCTTGTATCAGCAGGACATTTCTTCCTTCAACAGCCAACACATCCGACATTCCCAGCTCTTAATCGTTTGAATGCTTGCATGAACGTGTGTTATAATGAACCGTCTGCACCTGCACTCCCAATGCCTACACAAGGTAAATATAATTTTATTATAAGGTTTGTTGGTAGGGTCTACTCTGAGGACAATTGAGTATGATGCGGTACAGATGGAATTAAATGTAGATTCTTGATGTACAGCCTTTGAAAGAATTGATGGCGCACAGATAATTTTAAGTCTCAAAACGAAGCCATTGCACATAATCACACATTCAGCCACTTGGTTCACAAGTGCACAACTAATTGAGAAACTAAAATCCATTATATTTTGTTGTGTGTCGTGCAAGGGAAAATAATTTTGTGTAAATAAGTAATGCAGTAAATGCTGTAAATAAAACAAAGCAAAATGAATAAAAGAGAAACAAAATTAATTGAAATAGGATGAGAGATAAAAAAAGCATGATAGCGAGATCGAACATGCTACATCATGCATGGGAAACAGACGTTCGCTCCACTAGATCCTAAATGTCCCTGTTAGAAATATCTATATGAACCAATGCAATACTCCAGGACTTACTTGTATATTGAAATTAGATATTAACTTGACTGAGATTAAATTAATCAGACATATTTTGCATTAGTTGAGCAAATAATTTTGTTATGTCTCGTGTTTTGTAAATGAAATAATGAGATGTTACAATCTTATTCATTTTCTTTATATGACCTGTTTCCTTTATTTAATTTATTTCCCTATATATATATACAAATTTATTTAACTTTCACAGGGAAAGAACACTATGAGGTTTAATTTAATAATTAAATTAATGTTTTTATTACCTCACCTCATATCTTTTTTCTTCTATACTGCAGTTTCGGAGCTTATCTCCATCGTCAGTAGCCTCTGGTCGACCGGTGTTATGTCGTTTCTTGGCGGTTTCCTTCTTACTTCTGTGACAGAAGTAAGAAGGAAACCGCCAAGAAACGACATAACACCGGTCGACCAGAGGCTACTGACGATGGAGATAAGCTCCGAAACTGCAGTATAGAAGAAAAAAGATATGAGGTGAGGTAATAAAAACATTAATTTAATTATTATATACAAATTTATTTATTTAACGAAGCCTGGTAATCTATAGGCATTATGAAACTTAATGTTATTTTTAAAAAATTCATCCTGACCAGGATCGAACCTGGGCCTGCATCATCACAAGAGAGCATCTTACCGACTGCTCCACTGAAGTGAACAATACAAATACTGCATGAAGAAAAACTTACGTCGCCCAATTTGAACAGGAGACAAAACATAACTTACTAGTGTGGATCCCTCTTCAAAACTCTAACTTTTCATCACCAAGGGTTGTGCCATCAATTTTTTCAAAGGCTGTACAAATCAGACATGCTAAGTGATTGGTATTATAGCCTCACTCTGATGGTTAACAGTTTATATAAAAGCGGGTGCCGCACGGCAATGCTTAACATGCGGTGTTGTCACGTTTCTCACAGCGCTATGGGCGTTTATTACACAAGGACAGAAGACATTGATTATATTTTTTATTATTCAATTTTTATGTTATTATTTGGTATTGTTTAAGTTTTAAAATTAAAATTATATACATATTTATTTATTAAATAATTTAATTCCAACATTATATAGCTTATAGGTCTACATAAATTTAATATCCATACAAAATCATGCTGAAAATATTATTATTATTATTATTATTATTATTATTATTATTATTATTATTATTATTATTATTATTATTATTATTATTAAACTGTTTGGTCTCAAATATTTTCCCATGGCCGCCACATGTTGAAATCACTTGTATATAAACTAATATAATATGTAGATATTGTATTATTATTCTAGCTACATATCACAATAAATCACTGATAATTATACCATTAATCACGGTATACAATTTTATAACTGGATCGAATGTTCCACATCATTCCGAGTTTTAATTGAAACTGAGGGAAGAATAGCAATGTGGCAACGTCATAGTAATCGCGGCAGTCAAGATCTTTGTATTTTAATAACATATAACAGCTGCAGGAAACAAAGCTAGCCGCTTGTTAAGCATCATAGTGAGGCAATAATAATATGAAATTAAGGATTATATTAAAAGTTGAATTTGATAATCATTGATTGGTGCACTTCACTTAAATTTATTAATTTTGCTGTGTGCTTTGAATTTAGCCGGAGTGATATGTGTAGCACCTGCAATGGGAGGTTGGTATCGAGCCCAAGTGGTATCAGCCGAGCCAGAATCAGAACAGTGTGATATAAAATTTGTGGACTATGGAGGATACATGACAATTGAGTGCTCTCTGCTACGCCAGATACGTTCAGATTTCATGACATTACCATTCCAAGCTGCAGAATGTTACTTAGCATGTGTTGCACCTATTG
The DNA here is from genome assembly GCA_030220185.1 of Diploptera punctata. Classification (NCBI taxonomy): domain Eukaryota; kingdom Metazoa; phylum Arthropoda; class Insecta; order Blattodea; family Blaberidae; genus Diploptera; species Diploptera punctata. Next base: position 86,839 of record JASPKZ010010246.1, read on the forward strand.
GAGGTAAGTTTGAGTAAAATGTGTGTATATGATTTTCATTGATTTATTTATTTATTTATTTACTTTAATAGATAGATGGGATTAACGTGATTTATTTTCATTTTAAACATTGATTCCTCTGACCATTTATGTATAACTCATGCCCCAAATGGGAGTCAATGACCAATCACATTACAATGAATTTTGTTTTACAACCAATCACAGTCGTATTTCACCACAATATTTATAAACTTAAGTTTATCATGTTAAATTAAGTTCCTCGTTTTTAATATTCTGAACAGGTCAGAACATTATTTTGAATAAGAAATATGTTGAATATAGCAATTTATATATTAAGATGTAAGAATCCTAGAAGGCATGTGACTCCCAGATTGTATATATAGTGCACGAATGTAACCAGCTACTGCTTGCGAGATATATTAGAAAAAAATTGGTAGAAATTGATTATACTACAATAAAAAGAAACCACTGTTTGCACTTTCTAAAATGTATTATTTTGCAGGTATTTACGTTCCAGATAAATATAATTGGCATATTTACATCATAGGACATCAGAAATTAACATATAATGTTGGTTATAATATACAGTTTGATGTGTATCATTTTTTCTCCACTAGGGTGCATTCTTAAAATATTGTGATCCTATTTGGCAATAAATAATATGATCTGGTTGCAGTGGATGAACAAATGAAATATAACAAACATTTCTCATTTGTTTTCAAACATCGCCGTTTACATTAAATATATACATGTTTTAAAATAACTATATTTAAATAATGATTTGTGAGTAAACAGCTTAATTTTATTTCTTAAATAGTCCTAATGAATGCCACTCTTGATTTCCAATTTCTCTAGATAAATTTGAAATCACTCGTGGCATTACTTATGATAAATAATCAATTATTATAATAAGTTTTGGAATTTTTACATTATGAGGTTTTCTTAATAAATTAATATATAATCTATGTTTGTGTTTATATATATAAATATATATAGCTATACATATGAAACACAGGACAAATATATGTTAAGTATGACCAGGTATGTCAAATAAAGTATCTTGACTATGGACTGGATAATTCAGTTTTGAACCCAATCAGCAGAGAGGTAGAGATTTTCATCATTCATGTTGTCTTGATTGGCTGTAGTACCAATTTAAACTTCTATAATATCCATCCATTGTAATTCTGCCCGAAGGCAGGTCCTTCACTGCAATCATAGCATTTTCATGCTATACTTGTAGCTTTACTAGGGAATTATAGGTGTGGTAGCTTCCCATTGCTTTCCACATTCTATAATATGATTACCGAGAACTTTGCTGGAGGGGGTAAAGTAGTCTAGAGCATAGGGTTAGTCATTCTGCCTCCTTCTAGTGGTGGTAGTGTTTTAAAGCACCTTTTAACAACCAGTCTGTTGCAGCAGCACATTGGTGTGCTATAAGAAAATTAAAATAAAGTTATAAACTCTTATTTAAAGAGAAAAATTATACGCTCAGACCGGGACTTGAACCCGGGACCCTTGGTTTTCTAGTCCAAGTGCTCTACCATTTGAGCTACCTGAGCAAGTTCCGATCCAAACGCAAATCTTTCTCTATATACGTTGTAATTCCCGCCCACCAAACTCTTAATTAATGATGCAAATTGTAAGTGAAACACATATTATAAGAGAAAGTTATATAGTAATAGCCTCTTATTATTTTGTTGTTGTTTTGTTATTGTAATTAACTTTCCCCAATATGAAAATGATATGAAAGAGTTCATTTAATAGGGCTATTGTTGTTCAAGTAATTATGTTCTTTAAAAAAAAAAGAATAGTATTTGAACGGGAATCAAACTGCAGACCTTTGATTCTGTACAATGGTTTGCAGCCCACTACACCATTCCAAACATAACACAAATGCCAAAAATGCATTTGTTCCATGTTAGGAATGGTGTAGTGGGCTGCACACCGTTGTACAGAATCAGAGGTCTGCAGTTCGATTCCTCATTCAAATGTTAATTTTTCTTTTCAAAAAATAAATTTTTCCTGGACTGGAATATGTTAAGTTGGCATTTGTGCAATTTTTGGAATGGTGTAGTGGGCTGCACACCGATAAACAGAATCTGAGATCGGCGGTACATTTCCCAGTTCAGACGTTAATTTTTTTTTTCAAAAAATTAATTTGTCCGGGACTGGAATATGTTAAGTTGGCATTTGTGCCATGTTTGGAATGGTGTAGTGTCAGAGGTCCACAGTACAATTCCCAGTTCAAACATTAATTTTTCTCTTAAAAAAATTAATTTGTCCAGGACTGGAATATGTTAAAAGTTGGTGTTTGTGCCATATTAGAAATGGTGTAGTGGCTGCACACTGATATACAGAATCGGAGGTTTGCAGTATAATTCCCAGTTCAAACGTTAATTTTTCTTTTCAAAAAATTAATTTGTCCAGGACTGGAATATGTTAAAAGTTGGCGTTTGTGCCGTGTTTGGAATGGTGTGGTGGGCTGCACACTGATGTACAGAATCAGAGGTCTGCAATTTGATTCCCAGTTCAAATATTAATTTGTCTTTTCAAAAAATAAATTTCACCTGAACTGGAATATGTTGAAATAAATATAACATTAAAATAATTATGTTCTGTTTTTTGTTAAAGATAATTGCTCTTTGAAAAAATAACTTTTAGACTTTCTGCATTGATGGAACACATTATTGATCAGTTTGAGTGTTTTGCATCTTCTGTTTTTACACAAAAGACAAGGGCTGTAATTGTAAATAAAATGGATTGGTATATGTTTAAGAAAGCAAATTTAAGTAATGAAAATATAACTGATAATTCTGCTTCCACCAGCTCTTTGCAAATTTCTGCATCTATGGGGTGAATCATAAATATGGCTATATATTTGATCACGTTGTGTGATGAAAATATTACCATTACAGGAAATATGAAATTACCGTTGGAAAGGCAATTATTCAAATTACAGCAATGGAATAAAACAAAACAGTGTAGAACATACGTTATTAGTCAAAATGGCATAGCATATGCAACAGCAAATTACAATTGCTGCATGGGCAACAATGTATGCTAATGATTGTGAGGCCCCAAGACGGACAAGACATGAGTTTAACGTAGCATTGCAGCCGTCAGCTGTGGGGAAGTAGAGAAAACGTCTGCTGGAAACGGGAAGGATGCAGAAAATCAAACCTTCTGGAAGGCCTGTCGGATACTAGTTGTCTAAATCCTGGTTGTCTTGTTTACTTTTACACTCTGAACGAGAGATGAACTTTATTTGAAATGTCGCAATTTGAGTAGTACTGCATTTGTCGAACACTCGTAAATATCTAGAAACATGTCTCCTTTACTGTTCTTTAAGTATTTAAGATGATTAAAACCAAAATACAGTCCATTTAAAACATTTAACAATGTGTTACCTCATGATAAACAGGCGAGTAAATCTTTGCCTAATTCCTTAAAATAATTCACCAAATGAAGTATAAATTAATACCACAGCTTTAGCTCTTTGAGCATGTGCAGTGGGCCATAACAGGGACTCTGCTTTTTGAAATGGCTCATTCTTTTTTTTTTGCTAAGTGTACATATTTTGAGGATGTTAGTACATAAAAAATCTGGACATTATTGATGACTGTTACAGGAGAGGAAGAATGGAGTAAAGAATCATATGCAGTAATGGAAGAGCTAACACATGGACAGGTGCTTCAAGCACAGATTTGTACATATGCAGAAGATGGATTACCAGTTGTGTACTTATATGCTATCCATGGCAATCAGGTAAATCATTCTATAGAGTGAACCAAAAATAAATAAAATAATTTAAGAAAAATGTTTCTTGTATATAAGCCATGAAAATTTTACATAACTACAGTGGAGGAAATTGGTATAAATGCACTTGTTAGAAGTGTGAACACAAGTTTATTTACTCTTTCTTTGGCATTTTTCTACCTTAACTTAGGAGGTGATTGAGTATAAAACACACACAAATAATGTCAAATTAATTATCCATTTCCGTCCAAAAAAGTACATGAAAACTGAAACCACTCTCACATATGGGTGGAAATTAGTATAAAGGCACTTTGTGTATTTCACAGATTAAACCAAAAAGACTGAGCACAAAGTTTACAACAAAGTTCTAAAATTTAGTTGAAACTCCATTGTTGTTCCTTGGAAGATTCTCTTTTGCATTGACTTGATGAGGGTGTTTATTTCTTCCACTGAGATTGAAGCCCACTCTTCCCGAATTACATTTTTCTTATATTATTTTTAGTCTGGACATCTTACCTCAATATTAATGTTGATTTGTTCTTGGACATGTTTCAAAACAATTCTGCTTTCTCAGAAAGCTGACGATAAAACAGAATTGTTTTGAAACATGTCCAAGAACAAATCAACATTAATATTGAGGTAAGATGTCCAGACTAAAAATAATATAATTAAAATAACCTCAAAATATAACTTCCTAAAATTAAATATTAATTACATTTTTCTGCTCATTCACTGTCCCAAACTGCCATCCATTGCGATACACACGCCTTGCCAGGATCCCCCATAAGTTCTCAATCGGGTTTAAATCAGGACTTCTGACTGGCCACGTCAAAAGTGGTATTTCTTTCTTCCTGAACCACTCCTTTGATTTGGCAGACACGTGAATGGAAGCATTATCTTGCTGAAAAATTAGATCTTCGCCAAATTCCTCATACATTCGTATCAATTAGGACTCCAGAAGCTCCTCAGTGTAGGACTCAGAATTCATCTTGATGCGTATCCATGCTATTTTTGATCTTCCTTTAAAGCAGAATGCTGCCCAAATCATAATGCCTCCACCACCGAAGTTTGTACTCATTCTAACTTGCTCTTCAGTACGGAGGTCGTTCCAGTAATACTGAAAGCTATCAGGCCCATCCAGATTAAACTTCTTCTCATCACTGAGGTCTAGGACATGTGTTCTTCAGCAAAAGTCATTCTAACATTCTTATGTGCTTTGTTCAGAGGTGTTTGTTTTTAATTTTAGGTTCTTGTCTTCTGACAGAATTTGTCTTACTCGTCTGACTTACTGGCAACTTCAAATCTGCCTGGATTTGAGAAGAAAATATACTCTTACCTTTTGCTTTACGTAAAATGAGACGTTTAGTGCGCTCAGACAATATTCTTGCCCGTTTTTTCCATATTGTGAGCCCAGTTTGACAAAATTATCAATGGCGCACCTTGAAGCCCCAATTTCGTAGGTATTTGTCTATTGGAAAGGCCCATCTCCTTCAAGGCACTAACTCTTGATTTTTCTTCATTTGATAGAGGCTTTCCATGCGGCATTGTACGTACTACTGACTTGTAATCTCAGACACGTCGTCTCCATATAACTGCAATGTTTTGTTTACATTTATGTCTCTGTAAGAGCCAGAAGTTGACCTGCCTTTATATCGATTTCCACCCCTAGGACAGCATTTTCTTAGTTTTTACGTAATATGTACGTATATAATAAATACAAAATGAGGAGACCTGTATGACATTATGTCCAAGATAATTATATGTAATCTATGACACACATACGGTATTTGCATAAATATTTCAGGTTGTTTTACTACTAAATTTAGTGCCTTTATACCAATTTCCTCCACTGTACAGACATTTTTTATTTCCAAGTTTCAGATTTTCAGATGTTGTAAACATTAGTCTTATTAAATTTTTAAGATAACATTTTCTGTCTACACCAAGACTTGAACCCAAGATATGCATCTTTACATGCTGGCACTCTTTCCATTTAACCTACCTAGGCAAGTTCCTGTCTTGACAATTTTTTTTTCTTTCTTATAATCCCACATACCTGTACAATGCAGTTGGTTTGCTTCTAAATCAAGAAGTCATTATGATAGGATTTGTTTACATTAATTTAGGCTATAAGCTCATTTTGTGATAGCAATATGTAAATTAATACATTCAAGGAAATTATCTGAATCAATTTTTAAAGAGAAAAATTTCTGATTGAACCAGGACTTGAACGCAAGACCTCCAGTTTCGCACACTGGTGCTCTTACCACTTGAGCTACCCAAGCAAGTTCCTGACCCTACACATAATTTTCTCTTATAATCCTATGTCCCTGAAACAGTGAATCGTCATTCACAATACAGTTAAGTTGCTTCTAAATCAAGAATATTATGATGGGATTTTTTACTCTAATTAAATATTAATTATTTTTTATTTGATTGTAGGTGGTTCTGATTAACACTGAATTAGTTACAAGAGGATTGGCAGACTGGGTCGAACACTCCAATGAATAGAGAAGTATCAGTGGAAATGTGTGAACTAGTCGGAAATAAAAATTTTCTCTCTTCAAGTTTCCTATTGCAGACTCACAATCGATATATTCTTAATTTTTATGTAAATTTTACCATTTATAATTGATTTAGACTAAAGTTATTAATATTTTCCTGGATTTGTCACTCAAATGAAGTGTGTCTTAGAAGATACACAATTCATTTGTCAAATAGAGAAATTTGTTTAATGGATAAATGACTATGATAACATCAAACTATGTAACAGATCATATTTGGCATAATATCATGCCTGAAAATAAATTGGGTAAAATTAGTGCCAATCTTAATTTTGATGTAACAATAATTTCTTCCTTTGAAATGTTAAGTTTCTGCTTTTGTTTAATTAATTAATTAAATTTCCAATGTGAATTGCAGAAAATACAAATTTGTTAATAACTGGAAGAAATTTTGAGAAAGTAAAACTTACAAAGTAATAAGAAATCCTTGAAAAACTATGTTAGCGACGAATAGTATTAGTTCAGAAGGAACTAGGCATTTTTAAAAGCTCATTTAGATTGCTATGTGTTTATGCACTGTGGCTTTCAGAGCACATTACTTGGCAAATAATGATATTGAAATGAACCATTAATTAATAACCCCTTGTTGGGTATACAAAAAAGTGACAGCTGATTTTTTTTAATACAATGACTCGTGCTCAACTTAATATTTGTTACTTGTGATTTTTGCATATAAATTTTGTGAAATGCTTAGTTTAGATTCAAAAACAGTGTGTCCTAAAAAAAGTAGTTTACTGCATGGAGTAAATTAAGTGACTGCATTGAATTGTTGCCAGTTTTTTCATCATATTGTTTTTCATTAAAGTTTGGCTCTGGAACACTTACGAGAAAAGTAAAAGTAGAAAACATCTTTTACCTATCTTCCAACATTTTGTTTCCTTCTCAAATCATAGAGGAAGTCTCTGATCAATATTCTTTAATTTAATGTTGATTAATATATTTAAATACTTTCACATGGCAAAAAATTTATTTTCATAAACTTATATATCCATCAGTCTTCTTTTTTTTTTTCTTGTATATTTATGGGTATTTTAATGTCCTGATTGTTTAAAAGACTAAATTATCTAGTGGTCCTGTTCTTGAATGAATGTATTTGATTTAAAATAAATGTAGATGTGTTCTCTTAATGATTCATACTGGTTTACTGCTGCCATGGCAAGGACTTTTATATTTGGAACTGTTAAATGTAGTCATCATATTTTTCTTGATGTTTATGATCAGAATCTTTTTTTGGGGCCCTGTATATGTAATAAATGCACTGAAGTTGATAAACAGAGTATGGTAGGTAATGCAAATAATGATTTACAAGTTTAATGTATATAAAGTAAGATTAAATTAAGTTTGAATTAAAATAATGTACATTATGATGTAGTTGCTATAGTCTTGAGTTTGTTTTTACTCTACTTTACATAAGTAATTAAAAAAATGAAAAATATTGCTTTTTGTTTTTGGTAGGATTAATTTTAGTGATTTATGTAATTGTTATGTAGTGTTGTGTTCATAAATTTTGTTCCTGCAGTTATAAATATGATTGAAGTAATAGTGATAATTATATGGTTTGTTGTAACTATTTTATTTCACATGTGGTTTAATGTGTTCAGTTTTTCTTACTATTACATAGAATAGAATGTATTAGCTTCTTATAAGTAACATTTTAGGGGAAGTAATTCAGTCATTTCATCAACCTTAGGGAAATGTATTATCATAAAGTTATTAAGTGTCAAATATCAAGTGATCATTTCATCAACATATCAGCTTTTGATCACCAAATCAGTAACAAGATTTGACACTCTGTATTTATTGGGAGAAAAAAAATGAAATATTGAAATATATTCTAATTTTAGTTACAGTTTTAGGATTTCTAATTTTAAATTGTATGTGACATTCTCAGAGAAGATAAATACACACCCAATTCTATGTATGTACCATAATATACGACTATGTTATCTTACAATTTAAATTTTCAGGCTTTCCTATCATATGTTTTTAGCAATTTTTCAATCCACCTACGCAATGTAGCCATTTTTTAAATATTCTTTTATTTCCAGGTGTCCAATTTATTATTTTATTATGTCTGTCTTTTAATTGCATTACATATCATATTTATTGCTTTGTTTTATATCTCTTTCATGTTTTTATTTTGGATTTTTTTTCTGTCTACTAAAAATTAATTTCCATCGTTAATCATTTCCTGCTATCGTTATAGATATGATCTATTCAGTTTAGCCTATTCAATAGCATTTTCTTCTCATCCATCATTATTCTCTTGGATTTCTGTTAAGTCATGAATATTTTGTTTTATCTTACTCTGGAGTCAAATCTCAGTTGTAACCAATCATGATATTTAACATGAATGTTAATTAAAGGTCTGTCATAACCTCATGAATCCTACACGTAAAAGTGAAGTAAGCTTTTGTTGAATATACACTGACATTCTGACAACCAAACAATGAACTGTGGTCAGTGTTTCACTCAGAGAAGAGCAACTGCCTGCAGTGGGATACTTGCTGTTGGTGTAAATTGTTCAGTTAAAATCCAGAGAGAATCTGTCTACTTCATCTCCTCCAAACTTTATTAAACTAATGTTGGTGAAATTGACTGATTGTAAGAACTACATTCTGGAGTATTTTGATAAACTGGCAGTACTGACATTCTTCAGTTCTCTCTATTTTTCTTATAATTGGAGTTAACCAATATTCATTGTGTCATAATTTTATATTCAATGAAAAAATACTTGAAATATAGAAATATCAGAATCAATTAATAATGGTTTTCCCAGTGATAAACAATGTGTGTTTGATCTATTAAATTTATATTTAATTTAATGGTTTGATGTAAACTGTGTTTCTCTTTTTTGTTAAACATTTATTGTTCTACATACATGTAAACACTTTGTCAACTATAACATATTCCTGTTGTATTTGTACAAAACCTAGTCCATATTGTGTGACAATTTATGTAATATTATAGGAGTTTATATTATTTCACAATCATTTATATTTCTAAAGATCCTAAAAAGAAATTAAGTTTAAAAATTAATCTAACAAATAATTAAATATATAAATAAAAAATCAGTCTATGATCTTCAATTAAGGAGTATAATTAGACTACTTATGCATGTATGCCACTATTATATACATCAGTGCAAATAATATTTGAAACCGTAAAATTGTAAGCTTTCATGGCCAGTGTCATGATTCTTGTTTGGTTCGTTTTCAGGGCTAAATGACCATGGTCCAGTTTTCTTGAAACTCAACTTTTTGTCTACTACTACGGACTGACAGTAGACATTTTTTAGAGTTAACAGAGAGCATGCAGAATCTACTGTTGTAGTAGACAAAATGTCGATTTTAAGAAATCTGGACCAGGGTCATTTACCCTGGAAGACAAACCAAATAAGAATATTTGAAACTGCTTTGAATTTCCTTTTTATTTTTGTATGCCAGATAAAACTGGTAAAACCTAAAAATTGTTTTCTTACTGTCTACTGTGAGAATGTGTACCAGTAGTGCTTCTAATGCTTCATGGGTCCATCAAGTCAAGTGGGTGATTCCAACACTTTTAACAGAGCATTTGTTGATAAACAATAAAGATAGAAGAAGGAATATAATAAAAACATTAATTAATTATAAGAACATGTCCAAGAATAAAATACAATTGTAGAAAAGGACAATTTTCAAAATGTTACCAAATATAAATAATTTATTTTCAGTTTATTCTTCATTGTATTTCACTGGCTCACAAACTTTCAAACTAATTGTTACATTATGAATCCTCCTTATAGTTATCTTATGAAATAAGGACTTGAATTCTGTTTCTTCAGTAATTCTGGCATCTCCACATTATGCAATGCAGCAAGATTTTATGAATATCATTCCCCATAGCGCCATTAGTTAAGTCAAGACTAACATAACTATAAAGACGTGGACTTATTTTCGGAAGCCCAAAGAAAAATAGGTTAAATGATAACTGTGTGTCATTTGATACTACTAATATTTAATACAATCAGCATGATTATCATCTCTTAATCAGTATGATTATTTATTAAATACTTATTCCATCTGTAGATGGAATAATGGGCAAATGGACATAGGCAAGAAGAAATAATTTGTTCCAACACCTATAGAGAGAGAGATAGCAGAATGTCTTTTAGTTTCACTACTACTGGTAAACTGTCAAAGAAATGTGCAATGATAAAAACTGAACCAAAAGGACAATTAAAAGTTTGTAGCATAACAACTCAGAACAGCCAACACCTGCTGAAGTGGTTATCATGATACAGTCATTCAATAGAATTTATTACTTTCCATTTTAATTAGCTACTGAGGGTATAGTCAGGAATCAAGCTCAGATCATCATGGAACTACTGGTTACATTTATTGTTGTTGTTTTCAAATGCTGGGCCTTGGCAACGAAGCCATTAGCATTCTTGCTCTCCAATATTTCTCTATGGTGGATCCAACAGGTAATACTTCACAGGTTTGTAAATGTTCTTCGTTCATTTCTTCATCTTTGTTGCATAGAGAACAATTTGGATTCGTGTAGATTCATGTTTTATATAAATGTTTGGCCAAATAGTCATGTTCTGTAAGCAGTCTAAATTTTGCTACTGTAGTTTTACATGGAATTTCTGGAATAATATCTGGCTTCTTTACTAAAATATTCCATTTTTTGTCTTTGGCTTTATTACATAGGTCTTGGTTTTGTTTGATTTTATATTTATTTTTAATTATTCTTTTTATGGATGTGAAAGGTAAGCTTTTAGTAGTATTCTGAATTAGATTGGAGCCTTTTTTGGCAAGAAAATCAGCAGTGTCATTTCCAGCAATTCCACAATGTGCAGGTATCCATTGCAATTGAATTCTTTTTTGTAGTTTTTGGAGTTGTTGAATCATTTTGTAGCACTCTTTAATTTGTAATGACTTCATTTTGTGTGAATTAATTACATATATTGCTGCCTTAGAATCAGAGAGTATGACAGCATTTTGAAATTTATTTATTCTGTATAGTAATTGTTGGAATGAAATGTGAATAGCCATTACTTCCGCATCAAAATTTGTTGTGTGGTATCCTGCTGGTTGATAAAATGAAAATAATGCACATGTAATTCCTGATCCTGAGTTATCATCAATAGTAGATCCATCTGTGTAGACATGTAACCCTTCTTCTGGTGGATATCTCTTATTCACAGTTTCTAACGTTAGAGCTTTTAGTACAAGTGTGGGAGTTTAAGATTTTGTAACTGGTTCTTCTAGATTTAGCTGAATGTTAATTGGTTCAAACGTAAGAGGGGTTTCTCTGATCAAAATATTTTCTATAGATTTAGGAAGATACAAATCTGTTTTTAATTCAGTTACTTTGGACAAGAAACTTGTTTGTGTTTTCAACTTGGTTGGTTGTAACTGTCTTTTTTCCCCATTTTGATGTTGTTAACCGTAACATTTTTTCATGTTGTGTTATTGCCTGTTCCTCTAAAAGTTAGAATATTGGAGGGTTCTGAGTTAGTGCTTGCATTGTTCTGATTTGGAGTTGAATTTGCTGCGCCAGTTATAAGCCATAAAGCCTGATTTTGGCATACTTCTAGACAATTCAGGTTTGAGTTATTTGCTGTAATTATTACCTCCCCGTTGTATAGAAGTATTGACTTGATGAATGTTTTATATGTGGTGTTCAGAGTCTGGTGATTACTAACATTCAATGTTATTAATGGAAATCATCTTGAAGCAGTATGTCTGAATAGTGGCAGTCTAGCTTAGCACAACTAAAGAAAAATTCTGTGGCATTAGAATAAAAGTACATAAGTCTGATTTTAGTGATATTTATTTTGTAGATTAATATGTCAGAAATACAGCATTTTTCTTCCTTTATCATAAGGGTAAAGTTCTGAAGTGATAGCTAATTTCTCATGGTAGATATCTCTTGGTCAGAAGTATGCAAATCTCCTATTATTAATAAGTTATTTGAAGTTTTTATTATTAATTTAACACTTCTCACTGAAAGATAAATTATATTTGAAGAGAAAAATTTTTGCCTAGACTGAGTCTCGAACCCGGGACCTTTGGCTTTCCTGGCCAAATGCTCTACCAACTGAGCTACCGAGGCGATCGCAACTCGCCTCAGTAGCTCAGTTGGTAGAGCATTTGGCCCGGAAAGCCAAAGGTCTCGGGTTAGAGTCACGGTCTAGGAGAAAAATTTTTCTCTTCAAATATAAGTTATTTAAAATTTTTTAGTATTTGAAGGAAGTAACACTATGAGGTTTCTTTTAATTATTATAAGTTAAGAATTTAGACTTGCCTCGTAAGGAAATATAAGGTGAGTATAAATTGTTAACTCATAATAAGTTTAATCAAAATTAAAGTGGGAGGTAACACTATGAGGTATTTACATTTATGAATGAGTTGGGGAAAATGTTTTTAATATTTCACCTCATAAAGTTGCGTGTTTTCACGATATGAGTTTCAAAAGTATAATTTTGCTTCCATCTTCATAATAAGTTATTTGAATATTAATAACCTCTCGTGAAAAGTTATGTTTTCAGACTTACGTATGTTTACACATGGCCACAGAATTTCTCCATGAATCAAGATTTGGAGTCAAGACCTCCAGCTTTATGCATTGGCACTCTACCATTAAACTATTCAGGCAACTCCCTGGTCAAGTATAAATTTCTTTCTCTTTAATCCCTGCATCCCAGTAGTAGTTAAACTTCATTCATAATATAATTGGGTTACTTCTGAATGAAGAAGGCATTATGATGGGATTTTACACTGTGCAATAAGCTAATTATGATCATATGATAGATCAATTCTACCTGAGATTGGAAGAACAGACCTTAAGGTCTAATCCTTGATGCTGATGATGTTACGGAAATTAATATATACAGACAAGACATTTATAAGTAAAGAGAAAAATTTTAAATTAACATGTTTCAGAATTGGATATAGTTTTATTTTAGAAAGAAAAATTACGTTTGAACCGGGAGTTGAACCCCAGACCTCTGACTCAGTACGTCAGTGCAGTAACCGTTATGCCATTCAAACTTTCAAAAATTATGTTTGAACCAGGAGTCGAACCCCGGACCTTGAATGGCGTAATGGTTACTGCACTTACGTACAGAGTCAGAGGTCTGGGGTTCGACTCCCAGTTCGAATATAATTTTTCTTTCTAAAATAAAGGAGAAAAATGTTGATCCGAGCTGGGATTTGAACTCAAGACCTCCACTTTTATGCACTGGTGTTATAACATTGAACTACTCGGGTAACTCCATGGCCAAGCACAGGTTACTCTCTCTTTAATCTTTGCATCCCAATAGTTGTGAAATTTCATTCAGAAAACAAATTGGTTGTAAATCATGAAGATATTATGCTGGGATTTTACACTGTGATATAAGCTAATTGTGATCATAATATACACAGATAAGCCTTATACCTTGAACTGATAACTTTCCTTTTAATATCTTTCTAATCGACCTATCTGACATTTTACATATGTTCAAACGAAATTATTCTTAGCTTTTTGTTGTAATTCATCATATTCTTACTATTAATCAGTATGTTCAATTCAATTTTTGGGTATTCATATAGCAATCTTAACTTAAAGAACCTAAAAATATCTTCCTAATTAAAAATTATGTTGCTTAAAAACTCTTAGAAATCCATTAACCATCATTTCCAATTAGTAGTTAAACTTGAGGCCATTAAATCTTTTCTAAATTAATTAAATATTTGAGCTGAACAATTTAATTACCTTAAAATGAGGTAACTATCGTCATAATCCTTTTATTGCATCAATTACATAAAATTAACTGGGGGGGGGGGGAAATATATAATGTGGAAAGTAAAGTTTAAGCTTTCCATTCCATAATAATTTTACACGAGGGCAGGTCTTTCACTGCAATCATAGCATTTTTATGCTATGCTTTGCAGCTTTACTAGGGAATTATAGGTGTGGTAGCTTCCCGTTGTTTTCCACACCGGTGAAGGATGATGATGATGATGATGATGGATGGATGATTAATATATTGAAATTATTAATGAAATAATATATTTCTGGTATTCATTTCTAGCAACTATAAACAAAATTTAAATTTAAATAAATTGAATCAATGTTGGCTTAATTTAAAAAAAAAAAGACTCCAGTTTATGGTACAATCTGTTATAGATAAGTACTGTTATGTAATTATATTATTTTTAGTCTGATCATCTTACCTCAATATTAATGTTGATTTGTTCTTGAGCATGTTTCAAAACAATTCTGTTTTATCGTCAGCTTGTCCAGAACAAATCAACATTAATATTGAGGTAAGATGATCAGACTAAAAATAATATCATTAAAATAACCTCAAATTATCACTTCCTAAAATTAAGTACTGTTATGTAATTCTTATTGCAGATATTGTCATTTAATATGGAATAGGTGTATAAGATGTAAGGAAAATTTTACTTTCCTGCCATTGTTTTCTGCAGGTTACAATGTTTTTTTAGGTTGTTAAGGGAGCAAATTACAATTTCTTATTCAGGGTGAAACAAAATGTATGCTTTGTTAAAATATGTATAATATTTAAAAAAATGTTCTAATTTTAATGTTTGTATTCTTATAGGAAATGTTAAAATAACCATTGATTATAATTTTTAAGTTACTCTGTTTCAGTATATAAAAACATGTGCATTCCTTTTCTACACTGACATTCAGAGCTAAAGCACACATCTTGAAGTGGTGTTATCTTTTTTTGTGGGCTAAGTGTTTTATCAATCTTTTAAATTTTTCTGCTTAGTGCTTCTTCCTGATTTGTATATTGTTGATGGGAGAGAAACTTATATTTAATTGTAAATTACGATTTAATAGCAAGAATTAAAAAATATATATATCCTATATAAAATGAAAAGATCATATATAAATAATCATTGACAGTTAATAAAAATGTGCATAATTATAATGTAAATATTATATTCCTAATAGTGAGAAGAGATTCTATATTTAAATTTGAACACAGGAAATATCTTTAATTGTATTTAAAAGTAAACATTATGAGGTAATAATCATTTAACATTTATCAGAGAAAATTTTTAAAAAATTCACCTCGTAAATTTCGTGCTTTTTACGAGACCGTGGTTTCAGGCGACATCTCGTCCATCATCTAACACAACGCCAACTGATGGGGCCAAAGAATTTCATCAGTTGAAGTTGTGACTGATGATGGATGAGATGTCATCTGAAACCATGGACTTGTGAAAAGCACAAAATTTATCAGATTTTTAAAAAAAAATCCCCAATAAATGTTAAATATACATGAAATGTGTTATTTTTTTTAATACTCCAATTGTTGACAATTTTAACATTTAAAAACTTCATTGTCTGTCATTTTGAAAGAAATTCATACAATTATTTCCTTATGTTAAAAAATCAAATTTTACATTTAAAAGCAGATTATATATTTTATCATAATCAACATCATTATTCCTGTGTGGAAACTTGACCTTTCTCAGAAGTGTTGTGCATTCCTATTTAATTAATGTTAGCTTCCTCCTTTTCTTTCCATCCAAAGTTTAGAGTTTTCTTCCACTCCATTATTTCAAGTCTTTGACATGCCCCTTTGGTTTTACAGTGTACATTTTTCTTGTCAAACAATCTTCTTTCATTCTTATCAAATTACCAGTCCATCCTAATATATTAATTTGGTTTCATTTTACTAAATTCAGTTCATTGTACAATTTCTAAATGTCATTGTCATATCTCTATCTCCATTGTCCATTATCCCTTATAGTTCTAAACATGCTTCTGAGTGTTTTTTTTTCTTTCAAATACTCAAAGCAATTTTTTAAAAGAAAAATGAACGCTTGAACCCAGGACCTCTGACTCGACACATCAGTGTTCAGTCAATATACTCAAAGTATATTTTTGTCTACTTTAGTTATAGTCCATGATTTGAAACAGTTAGTGCTACTGTGTTATTAAAACAAATTTTATAGCTACAACAGACGGCACTACAATTTATGATACTTGATAATCCCATAAGAAATTAATTAGGTAAAGGAAATGAAGTACAATTTTTTTAGATCAAGTATAATGCCCACAACCTGATGTTTTTTTTTATTTGATGGGACAGGAGATATTATGATAGTCATATTTTTTATTGTTTAGCATATCCACTACTATTATATGTGTAATGTTACTATTGATCTTCGGTTATCATTAAGCACTAGTCCTTTGGTCAAAGTTATTCTGTCAGTATTCTAATAAAGGTGCTTACAAATATCTGCGTAAGCAAATAGTAATATAATACTCGGAAATAATATTAATAATAGTAATAATAAAAAACAATTCATTACTAAAGCATAATTAGTAGATTAAGAAAAGTCTTCTAAATAAACTAACAATATGATTAATTAAATAATAGTACAATTAACTAACTTTTTCTCCTCTGTCATTGGCTCCATAATACGTTATCGTCTATGAATAATCACATTAACTGTATTCCTCTTCACAACTTGGAATTTTATATCCAACAACATGTGTGTAGTTAAAACATTAATGTGTCATCTTATGTCATTAATGGTTTCTAATATTTTACAAGTGTCAGGGATTCATTATTGAAGAAAAAATGATTGCAATATGCTTTTAATAGCATACCTGATAGTTACTTATCTCCCCTCCCCCCTAGTGTTCATAATGATCCCATCTGTTTTCTTCATTTTCTTGTGCTTTTCAAACACTTAATTTGAAAACACTAGTGTATTTGGAAATAATTTCATAATATAATTCACTGGGATTATTTAAGTATTTGAAAAGATTGAGTACTATTTCTTTTCCACCACTTTTTAATGGATACTCTAACTTCATACGACATATCATTCACATTAAATGCTGCCATATCTAAATCTTGCTAACAGATAACCATTTTAAGCAGACACTAGTTTAAGAAAGGATAATAACTGAGACCAGAGAAACCAAATAATTTATTTACATGTGTGTGACAATGTGTGCATAAATTCTGGCTGCAACTAAATGTCAAACAAAAATTTTATTTTATAATGTAACTTAATAATTCTTCAAACTATTTTATAATTGCTTCGGCCTCCACCCAATAGCAGGATAAAAAAGTAAAAGTAAAGTGATCCCACTACAGGCCTCAGGAGGCTTTTGGGTTAGTAGGAGGTTAAGGCTCCCACTTTTCCTGGCAGTCGGCATTTGATATCAGCCCTGCGTGACGGCCGCCTTTACCCCCATAACAAGCATCTGGTACTCATTTCTGTTAGAGGTTAAGTCGACCCCAAGGCCATAGTGCCATCAGAAGGTTTGGGTCAGTTTAAAAGTCCTGACCCCATTGGGACTCAAACCCTCGACCTTCTGGCTTGTAGCACAGTGCCTTAACCACTATGCTACGGCATGTCCCCTCAATAACAGGATAGAGAATGTAATTTTTCTTACATCTAAATTGGAAGTTACCTTTGATAGATAATGTGACCAGGTCAATTGCTTAAATCTTCCATTATGGTTTTTTTTCTTTCTTTTTGGACTTCATTTTTAACAGGAACATAACATTAAAAAAATCACTTTATATAATAAACTGCAAATTATAGACTATGACTCTATATGGTATGATAATCTTAACAATTTTCAATAGGACTGTAAACTTCAGTTATTTTGCACTAAAATGAGATCACTTTTATGCTAGCTTGTATATCCATCCATCCATAGTAATTCTGCCCGAAGGCAGGTCCTTCACTGCAATCATAGCATTTTCATGCTATTCTTGCAGCTTTACTAGGGAGTTGTGTAGGTGTGGTAGCTTCCCGTTGCTTTCCACACTGGTGAAGGATGATGGTGATGATGATAATCATAAGGATGATGGTGATGATGATGATGGCCATATGATTTCGGGGATCATTTGGGCCTTAAAGTTTTCCTGACATTTGTCTTACAGGTGAGGAAAAACCCCGATAAAAACCTCACCCAGAAAAACTGTCCCGACCAGGGATCGAACCCAGACCCGCTGCATGACAAGGCAGCATGCTACCTTGAGACCACAGCGGTGGACAAGCTTGTATATATAAATATCAAAAGTATTTTTCGTTTTTAAACATCTTAATGATGGACAAATTATATTTCAAATAAAAAAATATACGCCTAGACTGGGTAGCTCAGATGGAAGAGCATTGACATAGAGAGTCAAAGGTCCTGGGTTCAAACCCCAGTCTAGGCGTATATTTTTCTTTTCAAATATAATATCAAAAGTATTGTTGTAATCAAGTTTTTTAAGTTTCATGAAATATTACAGTTGTAGCCTTCAGATGTAAAATGTAGGTGAAAGTATAAATAGGACTGATAAAGTACAAAACCAGAATTGAATAATATCCTAAAATGTTGGTTTTAGGTTTTACCAAAATCGGAAGAGACAATTAGTACAATGAAACATATTATTACTTTACAACTGTATTGGTGTGTATATACTACATACCTCCCTACATTGAGACGTGGGTGCTGCCCTGGCGGGGAGTTTCTTGACCCAACTTAATTTAGTTACACTCATTTTCCTACAGATGTCACAGTGAGGAACATGTGTTTGATACATTGCCTCAATGAGACATCTAGTAGACAACTAAGGTATTGGATGGTGAAGGTTGGATAAATTTTGCTCAGAGACACTAATTTAGGCTTGAGGTTCTTTCAAAAGCCTGAAAACTTCAGACTTTTGACCCATGCTTAAAGTTCCTCCTAGAGTACTTATCCCTTGGATTTTGCCACCCTAATAATCCATCAACCCTGCCGGATTTAAATCCATGTCTTCAAGACTAGAGGCAAGGAATATAACCACAGCGATCAACAATAATGCAATAAGTTTCCATATCAATGTTATCAGTTATCATTAAACAAGATCTTATCATAGAATATTGTGCTCAATTACATAGAAGACTTGAATTCCTTTGCTCTTTTTGTGAAATATTCCTAGATTTTATATGAATACTCAATATCTTTAAAGCATGCATATGCATCTTCATACAGTCTTCTGTGGTTTTCAGCAATAAACCAGAAACTGCCTCACATACATTCTATCATTTGGCTATTTTGCATTCCATTGTTTACAATCAATATAAGCAATAAAAAGTTGCAAAAACAATTCATTTGCTTCAGTGCATGTTCCCTTAATAAAAATGGCTCCAATAAACTTCAAAAAAATAAAAAGATAATGCAATGTAATTATTATGAATTAGGTTTTTTTTTCTGACTTACATCATATATGAGGTAAGAAAAAACCTAACTGATAATAAATAAAATAAACCTCATAGTGTTACCTTTAAATATTAAATAAGCAATGGTAATTATTTACTTAACCAATAATTTTGTTCAATCTGAATCATTCAAATTAATAAATGATTCAGATAGGTAAAAAACTGTAGGTTATGTTACATGTGAGCCTTCCCAAATCCCGACAACCACCCCTAAAGGCCATCTACACTCATAATACACCATCCTGATATCATTGGTAATTATGACATCAGTGTAATAAATACACATTGTTTGGAGCAACATCAAGTTTTAATAAATATTTTAAAATTGCTATTTTATAGTATGAAGTATCTTAAAAGCTAACTAACCAAAAATCAATCTAACTAATAATAAATGTTACACAAAAGGACAAATTTAGGGTTAATGTTAAGTAATTTTAAATTAAAATTTGATATATGTATATGTGAAATAAAACTCAAATATTATTTGTATGTTGTGAGTGAAATGTTTAGTGGTACATTTCCCATAGAAGTCCTAACAGGAATGAGACTTAATTACCTACATTAAACAAAAATGAGAAATGTAAGGTTAGTGTGAATTGTAAATCAATGGTAAAGAGAAAAATTTTTGCCTGAACCGGGAATCGAACCCCGAACCTTTAGCTTTCCGTGCTAATGCTCAGACCACTGAGCTAATCCAGGCTTCATTCCCATCCAAGCAGAAATCCTTCCTTTACCTTACTCTGCTGATCCCACATTCAATTGCAATGAATCATCATTCACAAATACACAATGAATGGCTTCTACCTAAAGAAGACATGAAGGGACTCCACACAGCTGTAGCATTATTTTTATTAAATTAATATTGAGAAGCTAAAGCTATTACTATGATAGAAATAAGTAAGTCAATGAACACAATTAAATTATTGTAAATCAATGGTAAAGAGAACAATTTTTGCCTGAACCGGGAAATTGTGAATTGTTTTTGTTAACTCTCTTAAATTTCAGGATAGATGTGAAATAAACTGAAATATAATTATTTTATTATGGGATATAATTGAATTACTAATATTGACTTCAAGAAACATAATTTCAAATGTGGTGCCTAGATATATCATTTTTGTTATTAATGTTTCCACAGTTACATTGAAGTAGTTCACCTTTGATCAATCATTTGAACAAAATGCTTGGTTGATAAGTAAATAATTACCAAGGCAACAATTTAGTCACAGCCTTGAAAAAATAGTACATTGCACGAAATATATTTTTCCCTCGATATATTGGGCTCCAATTGTGTATTTCGTGGAAAATCATGTTTTTTCCCATGATGTATATATAATATACTATTATGATGTCTTCATAAATTAGTACCCTATGAATAATCACATATTGAGTTTCAAATAAGTAAAAACATGTACGAAACCTTTCTAATGAAAATGTAATAGCTTTAGTTTTGCCATGAAGGTCATATTTTGCATTTTATTAATCATAATTGCATTTAATGCTCTGAAGGTAATAATTTTGGTTATATTTAATGAATTTTTATACTAAATTTTTTTTAAAGCAGTGCAAATTTTTTTACAATAAAATTCCAAAATTATTTTGTGTTACAAGTAAATATTATTCAGCTAAATATTCTTCACTGATTAATATTCATTTAAATTCAGAGGACACACAAACATCTGCTTAGAAGTAGGCTTACAAAATTTATCTTAATAAATTATAAAAGTTAAAAAATTAAATTTATAATGAATAAGTAAAAAAAATTGAGTAAATAGTTGAAAATATAATGTCATAATTTTATCTTATATTTAAACAGTTTTTAAGTTATATTTGCATACATATAGGTGTTTATATATGTAACATTTTGAAGTCTTTGAAATGTGTCCTTGCTTTTGAATGGGAAGACCCAGTGTTTAGTTAGAAATAATATTTGGGAGGATTCACCTTTATAGAAACTTCCATAAAGAGTACATGTATACTGTAAATAAAACATTTTAGAGACTTTTGACAAAACATAACTATGTATAGATAGTTCCAGCAGTACTGTTATAGTACATTATAAGGAATCATCATCATCATAGTACATTCACGAATTTAGGCCATTTGTTGACCTGTTTCGGCCTCAAGAGAAACACCATCCAAAAGTCTTTTGAGTGGACGTCCTGGTCTTCTTCTTCCTGCAGGTTGATATCTTAACATTTGTTTGGGTATTCTGTGATCTTTCATTCGATGAACATGTTGCATCCATCTTGACTTATAATCAGAAATTTTGTTTTCTAAAGATTCCATGTGTAATTCTTCTAAGATGTCCTCATTTTTTTTGTGATATAGTAGTGTGTATCCTGCAGTCCTCCGAAGATATCTCATTTCAGCAGATCTAAGTCTCTGTATATCCTTCTGTTTCAACGTCCATACTTCGCTACCATACAAAAGAGTTGGAAGAGCCAGTGTTTTATACACTTTCAGTATTGAATGCTTTTGGACTAACTGTGGCTTGAAGATAGAATATAAGGAAATAGATTTTAAAAATCCCATCTCAAATATTTGGGGTGAGGGGGGCATGTCCCCCTCAACTAAAACACTGAGAAGACTCCTAAAAATCAGCAAGCTAAAATTGAAGTTAACTGGTTTTATCACAAAGTACAATATTTGTACGAATTATTCTTTCTTTTGCAGCTTGAGATTAATAATAAATCAGTATAATTTTTTTTTTTCAGATATAAAGTTTTATTTTAAAATCATTAGGAAGTTACATTATGAGGTTTAATTTAATATTTGAGTTTGTATTCTTTAACATTCTTACCTCATATGTTTATTCTGTTGGACGATCGTTTCAAAGCTATTGCTATTCACAAACAAGCTGAAGATGGAGCAATAGCTTTGAAATGATCGTCCAACAGAATAAACATATGAGTTAAGAATGTTAAAGAATACAAACTCAAATAATAAAGTTTTATATTCTCTAAAATGTTATTGTTAGTTTGCATATTATCAGGTTGAATGATTATGCAAGAGCATACTGTAACACATTTGGCTAAAGCAATATACTGCAAGGTGGAAGGTTATGGGTTCAAGTCACAGTGGGATCAAAATTTTTAAACTGGCCTAAACATTCTGATGACACTGTGGCCTTGATCGACTCAGCTTCTGAAGGAAATGAGTACCAGACATACAGTCTGGGGATAAAGGTGGCTGGGCTGAAATCCTGACTCATATCTTATGCTGATCATCTATAAAGGCAGTAGCCCTAACCTCCTCCTAGCTTAAGGTCCTCTTAGGGCATGTAGTGGGATCTTTCATTTCAAATAATTTCATGCCATACTTTGTGAATGATACAGAGTATTTAACCAGCAGTTATTCAGTTTTATTAGTTCAAATAAGGATGCAAATAGGTATTAAGTACACTTTAAGACAAAAAATGGGTAGATTCTCATATTCTTACCATTAGGACTATTCCCTTTTTTTTTTCTTAAAGTGTAAAAGTCTTAAAAAGGAAATTTCTCTTCCATCAGCAACTAGATATAAGCAACTAGAGGCAAGCTTGAAATCATTTCTTTTGTACATAATGTATAATTTAAATATATTTGAAGTTACAAAATACATGTGTATTTTATTTTAATTCTCAGAATTATTCCTGACATATCCTTTATTCACTTATTGTTGTATTGCAAAGTCCTTTCACTTTTTCTTCACGAATGTTTTATGATTGGTAATAAAGTCCAGTATGTTCCTACAATTTTATCTATAATCTTCTCCTCTGCCTTCCTCAAACCTTGATTCCAGTTGAAGCTATTCCATAGTCAACAATTAAAACATTTTGTCTGTTCATTCTTACCTCTTATAGTTGTTTTTGTCGAACATGTTTCAAGGCTTCTTAGCCCCATCATCAGCAAGGCTAAAAAGCCTTAAAACACATGTTCGACAAAAAGAACTATAAGAGGTAAGAATGAACAGACAAAATGTTTTAATTATTAAACAAACCTCTTAATCTCAAAGTTCATCAAATCAACACCAGATGGCAACATTATTGATGGAGTTTCCAATGAAAATCCGGTAGTCATAATGTTGGTTGAAAATGAGAGAGATCCTTCTCTTGAAAACCAGTTCCTGTGTTTAAAAAAACATAAAACATGAGGTAAAATGTGAAAAAATTACTCATTAATTTATGAAATCTCTTAATGTTACTTCCTATTGTATTTTAAAACTATTCCATAGTTGTTTGCTCAGTTTGTTCTAAGAATGGATAGAAATAAATAAATAAAAAGTACAAAATATTTAAAGAATCAAAATTATTACACAACTATATTGGAATTTATATTTATATTACTGACTTGTTTACTTTATCCAGAATTAAGTACTGGTATACAGTTTGTTTTCAAGGTGGGGTATTGATGAAAATAGTTCCAGATGTCTCATAAATTGTGACACAGCACTGATTAAATTTTGACTTTGTTTCCAACAGAACCCACATCTTTAAATTTTCCTCATCCAAAAAAATGCTTGGAGTTTAGAGTCTTCAAGCAGAGAAAAGTTCCTTGAAACCACCAAAGCTGATGTTTACATTTTCATGTTTATTTTTAATTGTTAACTTTGTTCATATACTTTCTGTGAACAAAAATGTGATACAATTTTTTTTTTCTTGATCTGATAAAACTAACATAGAATGATCCATATGCTCTTTCTTCAATAAAAATTCCAATCATATTTCTATTATGGAGTAGTAACATTTTGGCTACAACAAAAAAATGCTGAATTACTGAAATATATGTTTGGATAAGGTGAATAAGAAAATAAAGAAGAGTTAGATAAAGAATGTAGAACTAACTTACTGGCACTATCAAACCTATAGGTTCATGGCTGATAAGTACAGATCCACGAGAGTGTTTTATTTTTAGGGAAAATTCATTTTAAAGTTTCAAGATTTTGATGTTATTGGGAATTTGACGATGTTATTCTAAAAAAATGTAAATTTGAGTCTCTTTAATCCTAGTTTAGTGTATTAAACCCAATAAGAATGATATATCCAGTAGTTTAAGGTCAACTTTTAGCTTGTACAATTGATATCAATGTTAATACACTAAAATGCATAACATTTTAATCATACTCACTAATTTGTAAGCAAAATGTACCTTTTAAAAAAAGCAATCATGGTATCCCTGCATTCTCATTCTTATGAGTGGCTGACACACTTGGTTTTGGCATGACAATATGTAGAAAATTAAAAACAAATGATAATGAAAATTACTTTAGACTTAAGTAACTGACCAAGGTATACATTTCACATTCACTGAATGAATCCGTTGATTGAAACAAAGTTTGAAGGGGGGAAAAGAGTGGGAATTAAAATTGCACGTGACCATTGTTCAAACTATCAATATTTGTTTTGTTACATTTTATTAAAAATCCATGTTATAGATATGTAATCCAATAGAAAAAATGTGTTTATGTAATTAAATTCTGTTTTAATTAAAATGGGAATAATGACATTTTATCAATATGAAATAATTACTCATGGTCCATTGTTGGCTTATCAAATTTGGCAGTGCTTGCATTATTGTCAGGTTACTGCTTATATTTAAAGAAATGTTTTCTTCAGATTTGTACATACCATTATTTAATAATGATTGATATAAAATTGATAAATAATTATGTCTGCAAAATATAGGGGGGGGGGAACTTATCTTACATGTTAATATAATTCATATTTCTTGGAATTCATATTGGCCATAGAACTTAAAATCTATGGAGAGACCATATTTGAGCATGAGAAGGACAGAAAATATATAAGCGGCTACATCGAGTCCATTAGGAGGCTAGGAGAAAGAAATTATGAAGTCGTTCCTCTGGGTTATCGCTTGTTCCTCTTTGTGATTCGTAGTTGTGCGTCATCTAACAGAATTTAAACCATTAGCATACGCACATGGTTAGAAACGTGAGAAAAATTTATAAAATATGCAAATATTTAATAATGACTATGACATAAATATATTTTCCTTTACTGTTAATGAAATAATTTATGAATAAAAAATCATCTCACCCAAAAACTACAATTTGTTGGAGAAAGAAAGAACAGGTTTTAAACGAATACAACATTTTCATGTGCCCAATATTAGGTTTTGATTCTATTCCTTCATACATCTCTATCCTAGTCATCATCCTGCACTCTCCTATCCATCATCAAATTCATAATTCTCTCTATCCTTTGCCTTTGTAGGTTTCCCTCTTCTTTTTCTTCCAATTGGAACCCACTCGAAACTTCTCATTGGCAATCAATCTTCATTCGTCCTCTTCACCTGTCCAAACCATTGTAATTGTTTATTTCCCACACATTGGATTCTTCATAAAAGTTAATTTTTTATCGGATAATACTGTTTCTGAAACTTTCTTATCTATTATTTAAACTCCAAATATTTAATTTTGTTACAAATATTGATAATACCTTTGGAATTCCTCCAATACCAATTTCCCCCCCCCACTTTCACCAATTACCATGTATTGAGTTTTATTTACATTAATTTTTAATTCCCACTTTACATATTCTCTCATTAATTTACTGTCATATATACATATAACAATGTAATATCGAGGTGGAATTTTTACTTATTTTCATTTATTCTTAATGAGATAATTTAGGAATAAAAAATCTACCCACCTGCAGGCCACCATAAAGCACAGTTCCTTTAAATAAATAAATAATATAAATTATATTTGAAGAGAAAAATTTTCGCCTAGACCGAGACTCGAACCCGGGACCCTTGGCTTTCTGGGCCAAGTGCTCTACCAACTGAGCTACCAAGGCGAGTTACGATCTAGATGCAAATTTTTCTCTTATATACGTTGTAATTCCCTATCGCCAAATGCTTTTGAAACCATTGCTTCTATCTTTGCAAATGGCGGCTTCTTAGTTAAGAAGACATTTATTGGGAATTTAACATTACTTTATAAAGCTAGTAAGGCTTCTAATGAAAAAAAAAAATTTTTTTTCTCTTCAAATATAATTTATCTTTCAGTGAGAAATGTTAAACCAATAATAAAAACATCATTAAATAATATAAAATTGTTATAAAATGTTTACTCCTTCAAAGTTGCCAGTCAAATCTGGTGCTGATATGTTAAATTTATTTTAATTTATTGGTATTAGATCATTTATGAATAAAAAATATTCCAAGCTGCATCCCACCCTAAAACACATTTTTTTAATAAATGTTATTAAGAATACATAAAATCTTGACAGAATTTTTACCACACTAAATTTATGAGCATTGTATATCTTGGCATTAACTGATTTGGCTGTCGTACGAAGATGGATGAAGAAAACTGTAATGTGTAATAAGCAAAGTAAATAAAAGTGTATAAAATGAGTATAAGTAAAACAGACTTCAAGTTTAAAATTTTAGCCGTAAAGATAATCTAAAGAGACATAATATGCTTAAAACTCATGCTGCAGAGAGCAAGATCTTTGCATGTGTCTTTTGTAATTTTTCAACTAACTATAAAGATAATTTTGAAAAACACAGGGCAATGAATATTGCTTTAGAATGTAGTGTTGAAAATTCAAGTAAATCTTGTTTCTTCTGCACCAACTGTGATTTTCAATGTACCAAATATAATGAAAACCCATAACTTTGATATTAAATCAAAGAACCATAGGTTTTTGAACAAATAAAGCTTTTCTTAGTAGAAAAAAGTGAAGAAAGCTTTTGTTTTAATATATATGTCAAACATTTCAACAAAAGCTAGTAATAATAAAAAGAGCAGACATTTTCTATAGTCATCATAATGGTATTTATAAAGCAAGAGGAAAAGGCAAAAGAAATTTGAAGATCCAAGGATCAAAAAAGATTGGAAAAATTTGCCCATCACGTGTAACTATTCCTACTTTTGAAAATGAAAAAGTTTCAATTGAGTATATTGAAACTCATGTAGGTCATGAATTGTGCTACTTGAATTTGGCAACACAAGAATAACTATTCTAGCAAGTAAGATATCTATGAGAATAGATGAAGTATGGTAAGGAATTCTGTGAATGTTGAAAGGTACGACTTAATAATAAGAAAGGATCTAAACAACATTCAAACATGTGTTAACTTGAACCTTTTTTCGAAGTACTGAACATAATAATGCCATTAGTATGCATTCATTTGTAAATGAGAACGATAGTGAAATATTCTACAAGACTCTAGGTCAATTACATGAGACATATCCTGAATTTGAAAATTATTATTTTTTGTTCAATTATCGAGAATGAGAACCAAATGCTAATTTTTTACAAATTTGGTAATGACTGCATATGTTGAGACAGCACTCACGGAGTAAATTCTTATGGCTGTGAACTTACAAACATTGTTGATGCTGAATGAATTACATGAAAGATTTTCACGTGATTTAAATGGTCTAATAGAACAAATGAACAATTTATGTTTAATTTTAGGAAGTTATATTTTGAGGTTATTTTAATTATATTATTTTTGGTCTGGACATCTTACCTCAATATTAATGTTGATTTGTTCTTGGACATGTTTCAAAACAATTCTGTTTTATCGTCAGCTTTCCCAGACCAAAAATAATATAATGAACAATTTATGTTTATACATTTCAGCAAAATTGAACAAAAGTGTTTATTCATCATTGAGATGTATTAAATTATTAATAAAAATATCAAAAGTATTTATGTCAGATATTGCCAAGACATTTTATACTCCAAACGCAACAGGCCTAGATGGCCCTAGGCCTACTATCTGGCTGCTGGCCCACATTTTATACTGCATGGATGAAAATAATGGACCCTGCAAACTTTAGATTATTTGGTACTTGACATGTTAAAGATTGGAGAAAAAATATAAATAAAACTGAAAAATTTTGAAGACAAAAAATATATTTACAAGAGGCTCAGACTATGCTTACAAGAAGAATGTGATAGCTTGTCATTTCAAATCATGCTAAACAATTTTGTAACATATATGAATTCAAATCCAGAACTGCATGGATTTTGTAAATATTTTCAAGCTACATGTTCTAAAAATGTACATAGTTGGGCGAACTGCTATAGATTGCATGAGGGATTATACTAACATACATCTGGAGAGAAAGCATAGGATTGTCAAATATATCTATTTACAAGGTAAGAAAAATAAGCGACTTAATTAATGTGTCATCTCTCTTATGAATTTTGCAAGGGATACATGTTTTGACAGGTTAATTTCAATGAACATGGGCAAATTTACAACAGATATTGTAGAAATAAGAAGGCATAAAGCTGGAATCTTAATACCACTTACTAATATAGGGTCGTATCTATGAACGCATTAGACCTTAAAAGACATTCTCAGCTTGTACTCTGCTGAGAAAGTTGCATCCAAAGACATTTTTGCATATTCAAAAATCTGTTCATGTGATAATAATTGTCAAAATTCATAAGCTACCTGGCGGAGGTGACTTTGCAGAGAACGAATCTGTGAGCAACCCGATGGGTACCGATTTGAACCTTGTGTGACCTTGCTGCTTTATCCAAGATGTCGGACCTTGAAGGCTTCGATTATGTTTTTGGTATACGTGGAGAAGATGAATTTGATAGAGTCTACCAAAGAATTCAACTGGAAGAACAGGAGAATTGGCATAATATCGCATGACACAGACGTCGTCATATACGGTTTCATTTGCGGGACGCAAGCATAAATGCGTTCCTCTACCAGACGAAAATAACGGAAGTGGTTTTATCGCTGAGAATTCTGGGTAATTTCTTGCCAATATTATGAAAAAAACTACTTTCATGCATGACCAGTCAGCGACTCACTAATTCGAACTTTGTACGTGCTCACGAAAACTCAGCTCACCGGAGACTAATGTATTTGCATGCAGCCCTAAGTAATGTACTCTGTGGAGAAAATAGTACTTAGCATCACAATATTGTCTAACAGTGTCATAATATTGTGATTTGCATATTTAAATAAATACTTCAAAATTGTCTAATAATGTTATAAAAATTGTTTGAAAAAGTTTCAAATATTAAATAATGTTAGTAAATACAGAAGAAGAGCTATAGTTTACAACAATATAACTGAAAAATCAAGCGCTAGTAGAAGTGCAGTTGAGCCCCCAATATAAATAATTATATATTAAGACATGCTGCATGATATATAAAAATTATACATTACTGTACTTGGCATTTTTAAACTTATTAATTGATATGAACATAGTTTTGTTATTAAAATTCATCGGAGAACATATTGTTTAAACAACTCACCTCATAGGATTCATGCTTCCATGATATCGCGATTTCAAACATAATCATGTTCATCGTCAGCCATAACTCCGACTGATGAAATTCTTCGGCCGTCAACTATTCTATTCTATTTCATCAGTCGGAGTTATGGCTGACGATGAACATGATTATGTTTGAAATCGCGATATCATGGAAGCATGAATCCTATGAGGTGAGTTGTTTAAACAATATGTTCTCCGATGAATTTTAATGATTATACCTCATAATGTTTACTTCCCAACATTAATTAAATATAGTTTTGTTATTGTTTATTTTTTATTATTTCACTCACCTCATACTTCATAATTCATAGCAGACCCTGGGTTTCTTCACATATTTTGTGACATTGTCAATGCTGCGTCACGTGCATTGACAATGTCACAGAATATGTGAAGAAACCCAGGGTCTGCTATGAATTATGAAGTATGAGGTGAGTGAAATAATAAAAAATAAACAATATTAAAGAACCTCATAGTGTTATTTCCTATCTACATAACTTAATAGTTTTGTTAACCGAACCTCGTGTTCCATCCATTCCTTTTGTTGAAAAATTGTTTTCCAAATTGTTGCCTTTTAATTCTATGTCTTTCTATGACATAAAATAAACATACAATAAACGCAATAGTTCATAATGTTGTATATGTAGGTAACTACCAAAACAGTAATATTCATTTTTAGGCGATTTTTTAAGTTACAAGTAATAGGCCAATTAACATTTTGGTAATCATCTGTAAATGTTTATTGTAAGTCAAGATAGCTAACTTCTTCAGATAAATTCTATGTTCTGCATTTTCCTAAAGATTCCAGAATAATATTTGATTTGATTGTCTTATTAACTTCTAAAATATTTAATCATTAGCTTGGCTTAAGAAAAATTTAATTCCTCAAATTGGGCTTGATAGAAGTATCTTTGCAGAAATAAATGTTTGTGAATGCAAATTTTGCAATCACTGCATATCATCTGGATTATTTTCCTGGATAATGTTCTTTTTTTTTTATACTTGCTTTCCCTAAGCATTCCTTCTCTTCTTCATCAAACATTGAGAAGTGTACTTGTAACATCTCCATCAGAAACAATATCTTACCAATTATATCAGTTACCATATCATAAACAGTATCAAAATTATTTACTTCAAAATTATAATTTGTAGGAAGGACGGTGTCTGATAATGATTTATCAGGCAGAATTGTTAAATATATTTCTTGCCTCTCTAATAGTGAGATAGTATTCCCATTTTTACTTTTAATTTCTGTAAATATTATATTGCCAGAAAAATAGCAATTTTAAATTATAATTCATTACTTTTGATTGTTGGTAATCACTACTAATATTTGTTTATAAAAGTAGAATGTATACCACAGTAAAGTAAATCAGAAATAATTGCAAATGTATGTATCCCCGTTTCTTGTGGGTTACGAGAAATTGTACCACTTCCTCATGTGATAAGAAAAATTGCTATAATCCACACGGGATATAAGACTTCAATAATTAACAATTTAATATCTTAAATAAATACTGTGGCATATAATATTTATATTATACCCAGCTGAAATCAATGTATCAGAATTCAACCTTATCTTAATTTTGGCAAAAATGAGGGTACTGCATCTTCAGTAACAATATATTTTTAGTATAAGACATTTTAGAAAAGAAATAGGAATATGGTGCACTGTACGTCAACTCTATGTAAACTTTAAAAAGGTATATCATTCTATTAAGAGGGAGAAATTGTATACCATCTTATCAGAATTCAAAATTCTCAAAATTTAAGATTTGTAACAGAAGGACTAGGTGTGGATGGAGAAACAATAATTTTCAGATACTTTTGTAATTCTCTATGTGTTTAAGGTTATCTATTATTTGCTTTCATATCTACTTTTGTAGGGCACAATCAAATATTTAGCATAGAGAAACAGAACAGTGGCATATAAAAATTTTATTTAGTGACATTTTCATTCTGTTGGCTAAACTGTTATTTAAAACCAGACATGTAACACTACAGAATAGCCAATCCCATTAATAAAGCATCAATCTTCGGTTCTCTATGGCATCAATATCCTGCTGTCGTGGTATTTAATATAAACTCTTTATTGTTGTGAAACTTTGTATATTGTGTATAAAATTTAATCTCTTTTGATCTTCTATCAATGTGGTATAGATTGCAAGTGATAAAAGTTATCAAAATATTCTTCGTAGATTAGTTATTTTGATCTATGGTTATTGGCTACATTGTTAGGGGGTTTAACCTTTGTGTTTAACAGGATAAAAACAATGAGTGACAGATGCTGTTGAAAATCTAAAGTTTATAATTGTAGGAAATAATTTGCAATACAACTAATGTGGTCTGTTTCACATAAAATAATTTTTAAATAGTTCATATTTTAATTCAGGATTTTTTATATACAAGAAGAATATGTCAGGAACAAAATCTGTTTCATCTTCTGAATGGTATTTGAAGTTTTTTAAAAGTCTGATTATAAATTGATAATTATTAAATTGCTTTGAATAAAAGTATGTTTTGTAATCTCTTTTAGGTTATGTCGGACTTACGACTATGCAGCGGATCGTCAAAAAAGGCAATTAATCTGGGAGGAGGTGTCAGATCATCCCTTAAAACCATTCATTGTTACGGTAAATTTATTAAAATTTGGGAAAAAGTCCAGAAATGGGTGCACATGAATTCTTCTAATCTCAGTGTGCATGCGCGATTTGCAGGAGTTGCTATAATGGTTAATGTAGCTTCCGGTAGATGGCTCTGAAGTTGGCGTTACCAACTTTGGGAATAAATTCCCAAATGCTAAAAAAATGGACGTAAACTAACTTGCCATTTTCTAACCTAAGAAAACAATTTACATGCATATTATTTATTCCCAAATGCTAAAAAAAATGGATGTAAACCAACTTCCCATTTCCTAACCTAACAAAACAATTTACATGCATATTATTTAATAAACTATAAACTAATTTAATGTACACTAACACTAAATATGGTTTCAAATTATTTTCAAATGTTGGTGACTCTGATTTGAGAACCACCCTACGGATGTTACAAGAAGCATTTCCGCATCTCTAGAACCCGATGCACAATATTTGCATAATTTATAAATATTTTAAAATTGTAAGAAATATTTATAAAATGGTTCCAAAATATTTAAAATAGTACAAAACATTATTATAAATGGTTAAAAAGTGTTTAGTGCATCAGTGGCCTAAGAATGTAAGTATAAAATTGTGTGCACCCATTTCTGGACCTCAGCCAAGATTTGTTCCAAGGCATGGTGCCTTGGTACAGAGTTGCTGGACGTACTTAGTTGAAGTCCCCATGGCAAAAATTTTTTCTTATGGAATTTTGGCCAATATGGGACCATGTCTACTTAGCATCGTGAGAAATTTGGGTAGCTACAATAAGTAGCAGTTCCAGGTTGAGAAAACCAGCTATAACAGCTGGGAGATCTGAGATCTTGCCACATGTCAACCCTATACTGGCTAGATGATTGTGTACCTCTATTATTATATGGATGTGACGCCAGCAGCAGACTGATATACCAACATCCTTTGTGCCTGTCATGTCATGGAATAATTTTTATTAAAACTTAAGTAATTAGTATGTAATGCACTTGATGACAAATCATTATTTGGAATCATTGATTTTACTGCAAATGGCTACTTATTGAAATAAAAAAAAATAAATAAAAGAAATGGACAGATTAATGTATACCATGGACAGAATCCCTGGGCATGCTTCACTATCATCCACATGGAAAGAGATATTTGACCCTTCCGAAGAAGAGATGGATTGAGAATTTAGCCTTGAGATGCAACTGAACAATGTACGTTTTAGTACCAGAGTGTGTTGGTAGAAAGCGCTATAGGAGAATTAATAAGATTAGATTCTAAACTGTAGCCCATTGTAACATACATTTACAGTCATTCCCGCTACAATATTCAAATCTTTAAATGACAAATTTAAATTATTCATGTAAGTGGAAAGTCAACTTATGGAACTAATATGATTTTTTTTTAAAAAGAAACATCCTTGGTAGCAAACACATTTTCCCCATATTTTCACCTCAGGTAATATATATATATATGTGTGTGTGTGTGTGAGAAGATGGATAGAAATATGGCTTAAACATTTAGCCACCATGTATATTAGCTCTACATGAAGGGATGCTTCTTCCGCTCTGACTTGACTGTTGGAGTTTTCACCCTTGTTACCCCGGGCATGGGCCCTCCAAATTTATGACCCCTGGGTATCCAGCAAGGAAGATACTGAGATCCATTTTTGGTGCCGTGAAAGAAAATAATGCATGGAGAAAGATATACAATAATGAATTGTATAAACTGTACAATCAGCCAGATATTCAGAATTTTGTTAAAGTTAATAGATTGGCATGGGCTGGACACATTATTCGTATGGACAACAAAAGGTTTACAAAAAGAATTTACAATGAGCAACCTCTATTGGCCAGAAAAGTTGGAAGGCCTAAATTAAGATGGAGGATGGTATAATTCAAGACATTAAGATTTTAAAAATAAAAAACTGGAAGAATGAAGGTCAGAACATGGAAGTCTGGCATAAGCTTCTGAAGGCGGCCAAGGCCCACATGGGGCTGTCGAGCCAATTATGATGATGGGTGTCCCGGCATTTTTAAGCCCCCAGGAACTGGGCTCCATGTTGGTCCACGGGTCCTTATTGCCGTAGCTATTCAGACCACCCCACCATAACTGGGGGATCTGCCACCAGGGGGGGAACACACCCGATAGGTGTTACAAGGTCCCCCACAAATAAGAGGAGTTCGAGTAGAGTACTAAGTGCAGAAATGACCTTTCTAAGAAGGACCAAAGGTTGCACAAAATTGGACCACATAAAAAATGAAGAAATAAGAAGAGAATTAGAAATATATTCAATAAATATAGAATTCAACAATACCGCATTGTCTGGGTACAGCATGTTCAGAGAATGGAAGAAACAAGATTACCCAAGATAGCATATCATTATAAACCAAAAGGATTAAGGGATGTAGGAAGAGAAGGAAGGAATCATTGTGAATTTGGAACAGGCGAATCGCTTAAATCTTGAAGTGAAGATGTTGATGATTTTTTTCCCTCAGTCCAGTATTCACATTCTACATTCTTCAATAGTAATTTGAACAATTTGTAATATTTGATTGTTTTTAACCCTTTAGGTGTCATGAGCCGATTACATCGGATATGATGCTCCTGTCCATTATCTGCCAGACAATATACTTAAACTACTTGCAAAGCCGATCACATCGGCGGGTGCGATTTAAATCTCTGACACAAGAGATTTTACCAGAGGCATGCAGAGGGTTAAATATTCATAATCCTGCGCTACTATACTAAACTCCATGATGCAACAATCCTACCTGCTGGGCTCACATCCACGTGTCATTTACAGAGGTGGATGATCATCCAGCCAATATAATTATGAGATGTGGTCAGCACATTAGGTCCCCAACCATTATAGTTGGTTTTCTGATCCTGATACCTGCATTACAATACTCCAAAAAATAAGAATTATATGTTGAACTTTTATAGGAATAAATCACTATGAGGTTTAATTTAAGATGAAATCATTTGATTTTATCTTAAGAATTTATATGCTTTGATAATGTAGTCTATTTGATCATGTTCTTAATAACAAGAGTTTACAACCTGTTCATATATTTACCAATAACTTCTCTTGCATGTCTATTAACATGACCTAAGCACGATTTTCAATGCAACAACCTCATTTAATATAAACATTTATTTCAATTCAATAAATATTTTAGTTTATTTAAAAAACAGCCCCTCAGGGGTCCTCATCTAGGGGATATGTGGATGGCGACCACAAGGTGCCCAAGCTGTGCAAAACATTTCTTCCACTTACTTGTGTTTTGCACTCTTTTAACTTTAGTATCTAACCTCTCTTGGTTAACTCTTGTTTTTTTCGACCCCAATGCTATTAGGGCATCCGAGGGCTAGGGAGTCCTTCCTTTTTTCCATTTCGTCTTTCCTTTATTTTCTTTTCTTCTCCAGAAAAGCCTGACCAGAGGCTATAAGATGGCAGCCCCATCACTGGTCTTGCCTTCCTTTGGCCAGCAACCAATCGAAGGGACTATTATTATGCTTTCAAGTCTTATACGAGAATTTCCCATAAGGGAAAATTTTCTATAGGATCGTAACAGGCCTTGGCCTAATACTTGGAAGGAAGAAGAAGAAGATGATTTAAAAAACTGATGTTAATTGTGATTTTTGCTTATGTTGGGAATATTAATAAATTCTTCTTCTTCTTCTCTTCTTCTTCCTTCCAAGTGTTAGGCCAAGGCCTGTTACGATCCTATAGAAAATTTTCCTTCCAGCATTTCATAGGATGGCCCAGAGATCTTCGTCCTCTTGTTATATAATTATAAACAGCTTTGGGGATCCGATTTGAACTCATTCTTTCAAGATGGCGTTTCCAATTTAGTTGGTACTGTTTAATATATTCCAAAATTGGAGTAGTTTTCAATTCTTTTAAGATATTGGTGTTCCTTTTCCGATCCCATCTGGTGTAACCTGCTGTTCTGTGGATGAATCTCATTTCACAAGCCGTTATTCTGCTTTCATGTTGTCTTTTTAGTGTCCATGCTTCACTACCATAGGTCAACACTGGTCTAGCCAAAGTGTTATTTACACGTAATCTGGTGTTTTTTTGTACAAGGGATGGTTTCATAACTTGATTAATAATTCCCAAACTTTTATTATAACTAGTAATTTTTTCAGGGATATCCTTTTCATCCCAGATAGAGAGATAATAGCCAAGATATTTAAATTGATTAGATTTCTCTAAAATTTTATTCTGGAGACAGATTTTACTTTGTATGGGGTCCTTCCCATGATATGCCATAATTTTAGTTTTGTTAACTGATATTTCCATAATAAATTTGGCAGCTCTTTTTTGTAAATTGTAAATTGATCGTTGCAAACCATTTTCGGAAAGTGCCAGAAGCGCTAAATCGTCTGCAAAAAGAATAGCATCGAGTTTGAGGTTCCTATTGATTATATATCCCCGTTGTGTTTTCCTCCATTTGTTTATTATTCTATTCATATATATAATGAAAAGCACCGGCGAAAGTCCACATCCCTGTCTTACTCCAGTGTTGATCTTTTTCCAAGAAGATAGTTTGTCATCTTGTTTAACAGAGATTTCATTATCTTTATAGATGTTGAAGATATTAGTAATATATTGTTGTGGAACGTTATCATCAGCTAAAATTTGTAATAATATATTTCTGTCTACTTTGTCAAAATCTTTATGAAGTCGACAAAGGTGATATGAGTTTCTATATTGAATTCCTTGTGCTTTTCTAATAGTAGTTTTAGAGTGAAGAATCCATCTGTACAAGATCTACCCTTTCTGAATCCATTCTGCTCTTCTCCAATTATATTTTCATAAATTTTTCAATTTATTCTTAACTGTATTAGAATAAATTTTATATCCAGAGTTCAAAAAACTAATTTCACGATAGCTATCTTGGATTTGGCGACTTCCTTTTTTGAAGATTGGTATTACAATGGATTTGTTCCAGCTTTGTGGTGGTTCTTGTCCTTCCCATATCATATTAAGGAGAATAAGAAATCTGTCTAAAAATTTTTTAGTTGAAAATTTAAATAATTCCTGATTAATGTGGTCTTCTCCGGGAGCTTTCTTACTTTTTAATGATTTAACATCATCAGTTAATTCATCTATAGAAATTTGTTCCAAAGTAGTGTTATTAGAGATCGGTATTTGTAATAAATCATCTTTTTGTGTCCATACATGATGAAAGTAGTTAAGCCCTCAGGGGTCCCCATCTAGGGGATATGTGGATGGCGACCACAAGGTGCCCAAGCTGAGCAAAACATTGCTTCCACATACTTGTGTTTTGCACCTTACTTTTATCTTTAACTGATCTGGTATTTCTTCCTTTCTTCCACTTACTTATACCAGACTCTTTTAACTTTACTATCTAACCTCTCTTGGTTAACTCTTGTTTTTTCGACCCCAACAACGCTATTAGGGCATCCGAGGGCTAGGGAGTCTTTCCTTTCTTCCATTTCTTCTTTCCTTTATTTTCTTTTCTTCTCCAGAAAAGCCTGACCAGAGGCTATAAGATGGCAGCCCCATCACTGGTCTTGCCTTCCTTTGGCCAGCAACCAATCGAAGGGACTATTATTATGCTTTCAAGTCTTATATGAGAATTTCCCGGAAGGATCAAACCAATAAATTATTGTGTTAATATTTTATGTAATATTTGTTTTCAGAGCCTTATGAGAAAGATCTGATGTTAGAAGTTCTTTTAATTTTGTCTTAATGTTCAGGTAACAGAAAGTAGAGTGACACGAAGAACAGTTGGTGGAAGTACTACAAGTAGCACTGGTTCCTCAACACCAACACCAACTTTAGAGTCATTGGCTGCTGCTCTTGAGGGGACTGATCCATTAACACATTTTGCACGTCAGGAAATGGATCCACTTTCAAAGATGGCTGCTGATATGGTAACAAATAAAAATTGTTAAAACTATATTAATGATCTATCCTCTTCTTAA
The DNA here is from genome assembly GCA_030220185.1 of Diploptera punctata. Taxonomy (NCBI): domain Eukaryota; kingdom Metazoa; phylum Arthropoda; class Insecta; order Blattodea; family Blaberidae; genus Diploptera; species Diploptera punctata. Next base: position 125,230 of record JASPKZ010010246.1, read on the forward strand.
TGAAGTGCTTATATATATAACTAGAGTTTGGTAGTCTAGACATAACATTTTTCTATTTATATATATAAATAATTAATTAATTAATGTGTGTTGTGTTTGTGTATATGTATGCATATAGTATGTGCCTGCATAACTCTCTAATACTTCTAGCATTTCATGTACACATATTGATCTCTAAAAGTGTCTGTAATGGATAAAAGAATGTGCACCCGTAGGAGGGGGTGAGAGGGGGGTTGAAATGGAAAGATGATCAATGACTACAGTTAGTATAGAAAGTATTGATACACTTAAAAAATCACAGAGATAAATAAATAATTTAATTATTTCTTTAGAATAGATTTATTTAGCCTGGTGGAGTTACGGCCATGTGGCCTTCTCTTCCACTCACCAGGACAAACATATGTTACATATAAATACAAAAACTTACAATAATAGTCATACTAAACAATTAATTATCTGTCAAATTGAATAACAATGAAAATAATGTCTAATAATACAATAAAATGCAAAACATATCTTCCACTTACTTGTGTTTTGCTCCTTTTATCTTTAACCGATCTGGTATTTCTTCCTTTCTTCCACTTGCTTATACCAGACTCTTTTAACTTTACTATCTAACCTCTCTTGGTTAACTCTTGTTTTTTTCGACCCCAACGCTATTAGGGCATCCGAGGGCTAGGGAGTCTTTCCTTTCTTCCATTTCTTCTTTCCTTTATTTTCTTTTCTTCTCCAGAAAAGCCTGACCATAGGCTATAAGATGGCAGCCCCATCACTGGTCTTGCCTTCCTTTGGCCAGCAACCAATTGAAGGGACTATTATTATGCTTTCAAGTCTTATACGAGAATTTCCCGGAAGTATGCTGGAGGGAAAATTTTCTATAGGATCGTAACAGGCCTTGGCCTAATACTTGGAAGGAAGAAGAAGAAGAAGAAAATTAAATACAATTAAAATTAAATTAATGATAGAATGAATACAGAAAGGAATAATAGCTCGAATCTACTATACATAAAAAGAAAAAGAAAAAAAAATAAAGAAAGTAATAAACTATAATGAATTAATCTATCGCTTATTATACAAGGCATTAGGTAAATATATTAACAAATCTTAAAACTATTTTTATTAAATAATGAAAAAAACAAATTATTTATTTTTAAAAAGTAATATTAGTGAGTTGTTTCTGTTAATAATTTTATTTTCAATTTGTTTCTGAAAGATGGTAAAGTTTGGTAGTCTCTGACATAGGGTGGAAGGGAATTCCATGTTCTTGCAAGAGAAATTGTAAAAGATTTCAAATAACAGGTAGTATGATGAGGAGGGATATAAAGGACACTGTGCTCAAGGGATCAGGTATCTATGTTATGTGTATCAGAGAGTCTAGTGAAGCGGTGTGATAAATAATATGGTAATGATGTGTGTAATATTTTATAGAGAAGGCATAGGGAATGGATGGTTCTATGATCTTGTAGACGAAGCCATGACAATTGTTCCAGGGATGGTGAAATGTGATCAAATATGCATATACCACAAATAAAATGTATGCAAGAATTATGAACACATTGAAGTCTTTGGATAAGAACAGTATTTAGGTCAGTTAAAAGAGTATCACAGTAATCAAAATGGGGCATTGCTTCACTATATACTTCTTCTTCGTCATGGTTTAGGCTTATTTACTAGCCTGTTCCGGCTCCAAATTGCTGCTCTTTCCATCTTTTCTTTGGTCTTCCCAGACTTCTTCTTCCTCGTGGTGAATAGTTGTATGCTGCTTTTGGTATTCTATTCTCAGTCATCTTTGCTAAGTGTTCTTTCCAGTTTGTTCTGTATTTCTCTATTGTTGTGTTTAATTCCTCTATATTTAGTTGTTGTCTTATTTCTGTGTTGTGTTTTTTGTTTGTCCTTTGGTATCCTGCTATTGGTCTGAGGAATCTCATTTCAGCAGCTTGTATCCTGGTAGATTATTGTGTTGTCACTGTCCATGTTTCGGATCGATAAGTAATAATAGGCACTGCCATTGTCTTGTATAATTTCATTATGGTGCCTTTCCTTGCTTTATTTTTTAAAGTTCTTTTTAGTGTTCCTGTTACATAATTAAACTTATTTAGTTTGTTATTTATATCTGTTTCTGCTGTGTATGATATTTCACAACCTAGGAAGTTATATCTTGCCACTTGTTCTATTGGTTTATTTTCTAATATTATCTTTGTCCGAACTGGATGAGCGCCCTTAGAGGCCATTGTTTTTTTATTTTTTTGATGATATTTCCATGTTGTATTTTTTTGATGTTTCATTTAGTTTATATGGCATTCATTGTAGTTCGTCCTCTGTTTTTGCTATTAAAATCTGGTCATCTGCAAAGGCTACTGTTTTTATTACTATATTTCCTAAGTTAATTCCCCAAGTCGTCATTTGCTTCCATGATCTTATCATGTCGTCGAAATAAATGTTAAAAAGAGTGGTTGATAGTGGACAACCTTGTCTAACTCCTCATGTTATATGTATTGGTTCCCTTTGATTTATTTTTATTTTCTCATACATTTTCTTAATTACTGCTATCAAGTGTAATGGAATTCCTTTTTCACTTAATATGTTCCATAATTTTGGTCTAGACACTTTATCAAAGGCCTTCTTATAATCTATAAAGAGGATATGCGTCTCTAAGTTGAATTCTCTTCGCTTCTCCATTATTTGTTTTAAAGTGAATACGTTGTCTGTGCAGCTTCTTCCTTTCCTAAAACTTGTCTGTTCCTCTGATATTATTGCATCTACTATAGTTGTTAATCTTTGGTTGATCATTTTTGCATATATTTTGTATGCTGCACATAGTAGCTTATGCCTCTATAGTTTTCTGGCTTTGCTTTATCGCCTTTTTTAAATATTGAGGTTATTTTTCCAATTTTCCATTCTTGTGGTATTATATTTTGTTTCCAGCACTTGTTATAGAATTTTAATAATTTTCTTCACTATATACAAAAATAAAATTACACACCTTTACATTGCACTGTATAAAGTTAAATAAACACAGTTTCCTCGTAAATTAATGTTGAGAAGCTAAAGCTATTACTATGATAGAAATAAGTAAATTAATGAACACAATTAAATTATTGTAAATCAATGGCAAAGAGAAAAATTGATGTGCTCAGTGGACAGAGCATTAGCATGGAAATCTAAAGGTTCGGGGTTCGTTTCCCGGTTCAGGCAAAAAATTTTCTCTTTACCATTGATTTACTGTTTCCTCTGTTTTAACATGACAATTAACGAGTAAAAAAATAATTTATACATGAACAACAAGAAATTGAGAAACAAAAAGTATTGATACAGTCTCATATTATGGCTGTTTTGAGCCTTTACATTTTGATTCCAAGTTGGCTTAAAGATGGCGTGTCATCACTTGACTAAATTTGAAGTTACTGAAGAAGGTATGTTTCTCCATTCTTCTTCCAAAGCATTTCTCAGGTCTTGCTTGTTGGAAACCTGCCTTGAACGAATTCTCCTTTTCAGATGTTCCCATAAATTCTCAATGGGGTTTATGTCCAGATATTGTGGAGGCGTTTCCTTGTACTTTGGAGTGTTATACAGAATCTATAAATGCTTATTGAAAGTGGTATTATTGGGATCATTATCTTGTGTAACTACAAAATCTTGTCTAATCCCCATTTTCTCTGCAGAGGTATGAAGATTGATTGGTCTTCAGTATGTTTATATACTGTTTGCAATCCATCAGACCATCGATAAAATGCAAGATCCCGACTCCGAAGATAGTCATGTATCCCCATACCAATAAAGAACCACCACTATGTTTCACAGTGGGTTGGAGATTTTGGTTTTACAGCTCTATATTTTTATTCTTCCAGACTTTCCTTCTTCCATCTGAATGGAAATGTTAAATTTAGGGCTCATCAGTAAAAATTACTTTTTTTACAAAATTCTTTGGGACTGTTTATGTGTGATTTAGCTATGTTCAATTTTTTCTTTCAATTTTCTTCACTTACAAAACATTTTCTGCGGGCTGTTTTCCCATGTACTTTCGTTAGCTCATATAAACAGTTACGAACCTTGGTAGCAGAATACTAATATTAAAGCCATTCTTGATACTAGCTCCTAATTTTGGTGCATTACTTTGCGCTTTTTTGCTTTACTTTTCTCATTAATGCTTTTTCAACATTAACATATAGTTTTTCTAGGACGTCCTGATTTGTGGCTATTTTCGAAAGATTTTTGTTCGCCAATTCTGTTAATTATATGCTGAATGGTTGCTCTAGGCCTTCCAATTATTTCACCAATTTCATTTAACGATTTACGCTAATTATGCAAACGAATAATTAATTCCATTTCTTCTGCTGTGGTCTTTCTACCTTTGCGGCCCATTCCAGCATTAATATGTGGGCAAAACACACGCAACTACATGGCGAAGTACTCAAGCCAAGACTGAATAACAACACTACCAGACCCACCACCACTCGACTGTACGTGCACATTCTGTTCACCAAAATTTAGTACTGTATCAATACTTTTTATTTGTTAATTTTTTTTGTTCATGTACAAATTTTTTTATTTGTTAATTGTCATGTTAAAACAGAGGAAGCTGCATGTATGTAACTTCATAGAGTTCAATGTAAAAGTGTGTAATTTTGTTTTTGTATGTAGTGAAGAAATAATTAAATTATTTACTTCTGTGTGTGTTATTTTTAAGTGTATCAATACTTTCTACCTTAACTATATATATATATATGTTCCAGCATAATTCTAGGACACCTGGAGTAATTTCATCCAAGCTCGGTCCACATATAACTTACAACAATCAGAAACTGGAAAAACTTCCATGGGGATAAGAGATTGCTTGAACCCATATGAGGGGGTGAGGATGGTTGGCATCTAAAAATTATCAAAAATGGATGATATTGGTGTTGAATTCATAGTTTTTGGGGCCACTAAAGCCCATTGGTAGCAGTTCCAGTGACATCTAAACCAAAATTTGACCCTTTGAAAACCTAGGAAGTGTGAGAAATAAAGGATTGAGGTTAAATCCAAAATGTTGATGAGATTAATCAGTTTAGCAACCCAAGTTTGACCCTAGCATCCATAAGGGGGTGAAGGAGATTGAGAAGGGGTGAAAAATATGTCAAAAGTGGCCAATATTAGTGTCAATTCCATAGTTCTCGGGTAGCTAAGCTGATTGGTGACAGTCCTGATGATATTTAATCCAAGGTTGACTCTACACCCCTAACGGATAAGAAGGGATGAAAAATAAAATCTACAAAATGACCAATATTTGTTTCAAAACCATGGTTTGTGAGGTCACATATCTGATTGGTGATAGATTCAATGAATTTGACCCCTAGTACCCATATGGGGATGCGGTGAGAGGGGGTGAAAAATAAAAGTTAAAAAATGGCCAAGATTAGTATAAAATGCATAGTTTTCGGGATTGTTATGCTGATTGATCACAGTCCCAATAACATTCAAACCCAAGGTTAACCTTTAGCACCATTTGTGGGCTGAGAAGGGGTGAGAAATTAAATGATAGGTGACTGAAATTAGTGTCAGATCCATAGTTTTCAGGGTCCCTAAGCTGATTGGTAACATTACAGATGTCACGAAAACCAGGTTGACCCCTATACTGACTAAAGATGGAATATAGGCTATCAGTTCAATGCAGCATACCTTGTCAAAGTTGCAATATGCATGTGCGGGAGGGTTGGGGGGGGGAGCTTGTACTCTGCATTTCCCAACTGAGCAACATTGCATGGCAGGCCTTCTATGTGTGAGTCTGTGGTTTACCCATCTTTTCATTCAACACTGAGGGTCGTATGTTAGAACATTACTCTCTACTCAAATTACTTCCAATCACTAGTGAGCTGATTCACCGTGAGCAATTGCTGAGAACGAATTAACGGCCGACTTATCGGTCATGCACGAGAGTTGACGTTTTCGTAATATTGGCAACGAATTACCCAGAATTCTCAGCGATAAAACCACTTCCGTTATTTTCGTCTGCTATAGAGGAATGCATTTATGCTTGCATCCCGCAAATAATACCGTATACAAACACGTCTGCGACACGCAATATTACGCCGATTCTCCTGTTCTTCCAGTTGAATTCTTTGGTAGACTCTATCAAATTCCTCTTCTCCGTGTATACCGAAAACATGATCGAAGTCTTCAAGGTCCGACATCTTGGATAAATGTTGGATAAAGCAGCAAAGTAGATCGATTACCATCGGTTCCCGTTCGGTTCCCTTCGGGATTTTAATTTGAGTTGCTCATTTAAGCTACCTCCGCAGGTAGCTTACAAATTTAACCAATTATTATCGCATGAACAGATTTCTGAGTAAGCAAAATCGTATTAGCATACAACTTGCTCAGCAGAGAAGGCATTTTACTGTCTAATGCATCCAAACATGCGACCCTGAATCTCACTTTAGCAGACCTAGGAGGTTGAGGAGAGATGAAAAATAATACTTTTTGTCCTAAATTATAGTAATTAATGTCTAATTCATAGTTTTTGGGATCATTGAGCTCATTGGTCATTGTCTGATAACATATAATCCCAATTATTTATTGTATGAATTCACACTATGAGGTATATTTATTTAGGTAAGATATTATCACTCATCTCATATTTTCTTCTTATTTTAATTTAAACCAGTTTCGGAACTTCACATATCAGTTCTTTTGATGTTCTTTCCTTGTTTTCAAGCATTCCTAAGGACAAAACTATGGAAATTTTAGAAAATTGGCTTAACAGTAATAAAATTGAAAAAGAAGAGATATTTGAATACAAAATTTTAACTAAATTATGTATCGATAATATATTTTTCACCTACAATGGGAGATTCTACAAACAAAATTCAGGACATTCGATGGGAAACCCTGTATCTCCATTCTTAGCTAATCTCTTCATGGGGAATTTTGAACACAAGATAATTAGTGGACATCTTTTAATTTTCAAGTTCTGGTGCACATATGTGGATGACATAACTGCAATAGTTAATCATAAACAGATGATGCATTGAAATTATTGAACATTCAAAGTCAAACTATAAAGTTCACTATGGAAAAGGAAAGTAATAGAGGAATACCATTTTTAGATCTCAAATTAAAAAGGAATGAAGAAAATAAGATAGAATTTGGAATTTACAGAAAGAAGACACATAGATAACTATATAAAAGCTTCAGGTTTCAATCACATAGCTCACAAAGAAGCAGTTTTCAATAGTTTGACACACAGATTAGTGAACATACCCATGAACAATATGTGAATGGCACAGTAGTGTGTTTTCGCGTGTTCGTAAAGTGACACCAGATGTTATTTGGATACACTGCTTTATTCACAGGGAAGCATTGGCTAGTAAGACCATGCTGGATGATATTATGAAAACAGTTTTCTACACTGCAGTTAAAGTGATCAACTTCATAAAATCTCGGTCATTGAATGCGAGACTTTTTTCTGTGCTTTGCGACAAAATGGGTAGTGAACATAAATAGCTCCTGCTTCACTCAGAAGTGCACTGGCTTTCGAGAGATAAAGTCCTTGAAAGACTTTTCGAGCTTAGGCAAGAAATGTTACTGTTTTTATATGCTTTATATTAGCTTGACCTGTATCTGTCCATCTATGTAACGGAATTTTGAACACGATTTTCACCCACATCAAAACATTGGATTGACTTGAAACTTAGTATACTTGTAAAGGACCAATGACAATGCAATAATTTCATAAATTTTTTCTAAGATCCTGGCCAGGATCATCAGGACATCAAAAAAAGTGTCTGTGTATATACGTAACGAATCTTTCAACACGATTTTCACCCACTTCAAAACATTGGGTCGACTTGAAACTTTGTATACTTGTAAACGACCAGTGACAATACAATAATTTCATGCATTTTTTTCTAAGATCCTGGCCAGGATCATCAGGATATCAAAAAAAATGCCTGTGTATCTATGTAACGGAATCTTTCAACACAATTTTCATCCACTTATAAACATTGGATCAACTTCAAACTTTGTATAATTGTAAAGGACTAATGACAATACAATAATTTCATAAATCGTTTTCTAAAATCTTGGCCAGAATCATCAGAAAAAAATAAAATAAAAACCGGTATAATAGGTTGCGGACTTATCAACTTTTTAGTCAATTGTTATAAGAGCTCAGTTGGTAGAGCGGTGGACTGTAGTGGTATATAATTTCAGTAATCCATAGGTCGCTGGTTCAAATCCGGCCAGGAGGGGTTTTTTTAGAAGAGTTACTTTTAGCTCATAATAAAATAGTATCGAATTTAAAGATATTTACATTTTTATCTTATTCTGTAAAATATTAAAACTAAAAAATAAATAATAGTTTTAAAAACTAAAACAACATGCTTTATTAGAAAACTGAACTAAAAAATGAAAATTCATTTTAATTTCCAACACGCTTGGGATAAAATTAAAGTGGTCAACAAAAAAATCATCTCCAACACATCTAGAATAAAACTAGAGTTATCAACAAGAAAAAATAATTTTACCATCAAAAGCGTGGGGTTCTTTTTATGGTTTTTATGTTTTACTCTTAGAGACTTTACTTTTACCAATATCTGTTTATTATCAAATATATTAATTGATAAAGAGCACCCCAGGCTTTTGATGGTAAAATTATTTTTTTTTGTAGATAACTAGTTTTATTCTAGATGTGTTGGAGATGATTGTTTTGTTGACCACTTTAATTTTATCCCAAGTGTGTTGGAAATTAAAATGAATTTTCATTTTTTAGTTCGGTTTTCTAATAAAGTGTGTTGTTTTAGACTTTTTAAACCATTATTTATTAAATGATTATAATAATGAATATGCAGCTTTGTCTTAGATAACAATTGGCTGGTCACATTCGCTTACATGACAGACATATTTCCCAAACTAAATGAACTAAATTTGTCCCTTCAAGGCCCAGCTATCACTGTGTTCAAAGCTTATGATAAAGTCAAACATTAGATTATTTTATAAGTGAAAATTATATTTCCTTACCTTCTGATTTTTGTTATTGTTATATCTCTTTGTTCTCAATAATAAGATTGAAAGTTATTTTTCAGAAAATTACCGTGAATTCAAATGGATTCGAGACCCATTCCTAAATTCAGATTCTGAAAGCCAGGAAAACTAAGAGAATAGTTGTGTGAAATTAGATTATGATTCCAGCATGAAAACTTAATTTTTATACTCAGATATAATTACTTTTGGATATCAACAAGCCATCCTAAACTTTCGAATGAGGTTTTAAAGTTGCTGTTCGCAACTTCATATCTATGTGAAAAAGGATTTTCCTCTTTAATTCAAGTGAAAAACAAGTACAGAAATAGACTTGATGCACGCTCTGATTTACGACTCAAGTTAACTGTAATTGAACTCAACATACCTACACCATATTTAAATTAATATTGGGAAGTAAACATTATGAGGTTATATCATTAATAGTGAGAACATATTTTAATCGACTCACCTCATACATTTTCAAACTTCTTTGATACCGACGGTTTCAGACAATATCATGTCCTTCTTCAGTCATGGGTTCCACTGATGAAATTCCGTGATTGTTGATTTCTTTAGTGACATCACCTCTTGTGCTGCCATCTTTCGTTGGGATTATAAACTTTGTAATTAAATTTTTATCCACCGGAATATCAAAATTCATAGATCGATATTTATTCTTCTGAATGAATATCATTTCCCAAATTGTCAATTCCAACGGTTTATCCAATTGTTTCAAAAGTTTCGCTTCTTTTACAATTTTATAATGTTCTAGTAAACTATGTGCAGCAATTGCTGATTTTTAAATTTCACAATTTTTAATATTTCTAAAATGTTCTTTAGTGCGTGTTTCTAAATTCCTAATAATTAAATGAATCGTGATTTTTTCTTACCTCATACTTCTATGTTTTTTTAAACACAGCACTGCAGTATTGGCGACACGTTGTCGTCATCATCAGCTGTTTTCACGACTGTCATTTTTTTCCTTTTGCCGGTAATTCTCTAGACTGCCATCTGGTGTTCTTTTGAAGGAATTACTCTTCAAACTGCCATGATGGCAGTTTGAAGAATAATTCCTTCAAAAGAACACACCAGATGGCAGTCTAGAGAAACTGCCATGATGGCAGTTTGAAGAGTAATTCCTTCAAAAGAACACCAGATGGCAGTCTAGAGAATTACCGGCAAAAGGAAAAAAATTGACAGTCGTGAAAACAGCTGATGATGACAACGTGTCGCCGATACTGCAGTGCTGTGTTTAAAAAAACATAGAAGTATGAGGTAAGAAGAAATCATGATTCATTTAATTATTATTAATTGAACCTCATAATGTTAAAAATTCCCAAATTTAATTCTAAATTCCTTTTTGTTTTTCCTATGTATACTTTGCTACAATCATTACAATTAATTTGATAAATTCCAGATTTCTTACTGTCTGGGATGTTGATTTTTTTATTGGTATTTAAAAGTTTTTCCAGATTAAATTTATTAATTGGTGCCAAAGTAATGTTGTATTTGTCAAATATTTTTTAAAATTTCCCATGTACTATTGGATGGTAAGTAATTTTCTTGAAATTCTTCTTTTCTTTACTAACCATTTGTAGGGTAGAGCATTCTTTAAGTTGTTTTATCTTTCTGAATTTCTTTAATTTGTTAGATATTATATTCTTATTAAAACCATTTAATCTGGCTATATTTAGGTCCCATTAAAAGGAGAAAATTTTAAGAAAGAATACGAAAATATCCTAAATATAGCCAGATTAAATGGTTTTAATAAGAATTTAATATCTAACAAATTAAAGAAATTCAGAAAGATAAAACAACTTAAAGAATGCTCTACCCTACAAATGGTTAATAAAGAAAAGAAGAATTTCAAGAAAATTACTTACCATCCAATAGTACATGGGAAATTTAAAAAAAATATTTGACAAATACAACATTACTTTGGCACCAATTAATAAATTTAGTCTGGAAAAACTTTTAAATACCAATAAAAAAATCAACATCCCAAACAGTAAGAAATCTGGAATTTATCAAATTAATTTTAATGATTGTAGCAAAGTATACATAAGAAAAACAAAAAAGGAATTTAGAAACACATTAAAGAACATTTTAGAAATATTAAAAATTGTGAAATTTAAAAATCAGCAATTGCTGCACATATTTTACTAGAACATCATAAAATTGTAAAAGAAGCGAAACTTTTGAAACAATTGGATAAACCGTTGGAATTGACAATTTGGGAAATGATATTCATTCAGAAGAATAAATATCGATCTATGAATTTTGATATTCCGGTGGATAAAAATTTAATTACAAAGTTTATAATCCCAACGAAAGATGGCAGCACAAGAGGTGATGTCACTAAAGAAATCAACAATCACGGAATTTCATCAGTGGAAGCCATGATGAAGAAGGACATGATATTGTCTGAAACCGTCGGTATCAAAGAAGTTTGAAAATGTATGAGGTGAGTCGATTAAAATGTGTTCTCCACTCACTATTAATACCTACACCAGCTTATGTGGACACGACAAGCCCATCCATTCCATTAGTTTGGTGAATACAAAATATTTCATCAAAATTTTGACATATGATGAATTAGAATATGGTATTTTAATTAACATGCATGTAATCATACAATATTTATCAGTGATTAGTGTGCACTAATTTAACTTATGGGTCGCATGAAGTTTAAAATCCTTCAAGCTGGGTCCCGGACTTCAAAAGTTTGAAAAACACTGGCCTTGAAAGCTTGGTTCTTGAATACCGGTTTCAATTACACTACACAAACACTGACATACACTTATCCTATACTTTCCTCTGTACATAAGTACATGTCACCTATTCAACTTGTTTTGTCAAAGTGGAGTATAAATTGAAAGTATACCACATAAATTTCATCAATCCATTTAGTGCAGACTCTAAAGCATGGAACTTGCTGTGGGTGGCATTTGAAACACACACGTATAATTTTGTATCCAAATCTAAAGTTTATAATATAAACATAGATAGATCATCAGTTGATTAATGTCTTTGACATCGTCCGATTCCTAATAGCTAATTTTGTCGGTCTATCCAATCTCCTGGTTGTAGATGTCTCTCCTTCATGTATAAACATATTCCCCGACTCCAGGAGGTTTTAGGTCTTCCTCTGCCTCGTCTTCCCTCAGGTTTCCATTCCAAAACAGATTTTGGTAGTCGATCCTCTTCCATTCGCTGGACATGTCCATACCATCTTAATTGCTGAGTTTTAATATAATCTAAAATAGTGTCTTCAAACTTCATTTTCTCCCTTATAACTGAGTTCCTAATTTTTTCTCTTCGCGAAATTCTTGCTGCCCCTCATATAAAATCCATTTCTGTTGCCAAAAGATACTTATTTGTTTTTGTTGTTAATGGCCAAAGTTCTGCTCCATAAGTAATGATGCTTTTAACAATTGTATGATATATATTCATTTTATTTTTATACTTATATTTTTATCCCACAAAATTCCATTGAGGCAAGCAATTGCAAATTTTCCTTTATTATTTCTATTTCTTATTTCCTCTTCATAACTCCCATTTTTATTTATTTTAATTCCTAAATATGTGATCTCACTACAAGATTTTATTGTTTCTCCAGTCTCCAAAATTAAATTTTGTTCTGGTTCACCAATTGATAAATATTTTTTCAAAGTTAAAATTGGGAAACACATTATGAGGTTCTTAATTAATAAATTAATGAGTCATATCTCAAAGTTCGTCAAATCAACACCAGATGGCAACGTTATAGAGGGAGATTCCAAAGAATATCCGGTAGTCATAATGGCGGTTGAAAATGAATGACAAGATCATTTGAAAACTATAGCATTTGGCGCGAGGGAATTACAATTACGTACATAAGAGAAAAATTTGCGTCTAGATCGTAACTCGCCTCGGTAGCTCAGTTGGTAGAGCACTTGGCCCGGAAAGCCAAGGGTCCCGGGTTCGAGTCCCGGTCTAGGCGAAAATTTTTCTCTTCAAATATAATTTATCCTTCTATGAGAAGTGTTAAATTAATAATAAAATCGTCAATAGAAGCCCTACTGGCTATAAAGTAGTGTTAAATTCCCAATAAATGTCTTCTTAACTAAGAAGCCGCCATTTGCAAAGATAGAAGCTATGGTTTCAAGCATTTTGCGCGGAGGGAATTACAATTACGTACATAAGAGAAAAATTTGCGTCTAGATCGTAAACTCGCCTCAGTAGCTCAGTTGGTAGAGCACTTGGCCCGGAAAGCCAAGGGTCCCGGGTTCGAGTCCCGGTCTAGGCGAAAATTTTTCTCTTCAAATATAATTTATCCTTCTATGAGAAGTGTTAAATTAATAATAAAATCGTCAATAGAAGCCCTACTGGCTATAAAGTAGTGTTAATTCCCAATAAATGTCTTCTTAACTAAGAAGCCGCCATTTGCAAAGATAGAAGCTATGGTTTCAAGCATTTGGCGCGAGGAATTACAATTACGTACATAAGAGAAAAATTTGCGTCTAGATCGTAACTCGCCTCGGTAGCTCAGTTGGTAGAGCACTTGGCCCGGAAAGCCAAGGGTCCCGGGTTCGAGTCCCGGTCTAGGCGAAAATTTTTCTCTTCAAATATAATTTATCCTTCTATGAGAAGTGTTAAATTAATAATAAAATCGTCAATAGAAGCCCTACTGGCTATAAAGTAGTGTTAAATTCCCAATAAATGTCTTCTTAACTAAGAAGCCGCCATTTGCAAAGATAGAAGCTATGGTTTCAAGCATTTGGCGCGAGGGAATTACAATTACGTACATAAGAGAAAAATTTGCGTCTAGATCGTAACTCGCCTCGGTAGCTCAGTTGTAGAGCACTTGGCCCGGAAAGCCAAGGGTCCCGGGTTCGAGTCCCGGTCTAGGCGAAAATTTTCTCTTCAAATATAATTTATCCTTCTATGAGAAGTGTTAAATTAATAATAAAATCGTCAATAGAAGCCCTACTGGCTATAAAGTAGTGTTAAATTCCCAATAAATGTCTTCTTAACTAAGAAGCCGCCATTTGCAAAGATAGAAGCTATGGTTTCAAGCATTTGGCGCGAGGGAATTACAATTACGTACATAAGAGAAAAATTTGCGTCTAGATCGTAACTCGCCTCGGTAGCTCAGTTGGTAGAGCACTTGGCCCGGAAAGCCAAGGGTCCCGGGTTCGAGTCCCGGTCTAGGCGAAAATTTTTCTCTTCAAATATAATTTATCCTTCTATGAGAAGTGTTAAATCAATAATAAAATCGTCAATAGAAGCCCTACTGGCTATAAAGTAGTGTTAAATTCCCAATAAATGTCTTCTTAACTAAGAAGCTGCCATTTGCAAAGATAGAAGCTATGGTTTCAAGCATTTGGCGCGAGGGAATTACAATTACGTACATAAGAGAAAAATTTGCGTCTAGATCATAACTCGCCTCGGTAGCTCAGTTGGTAGAGCACTTGGCCCGGAAAGCCAAGGGTCCCGGGTTCGAGTCCCGGTCTAGGCGAAAATTTTTCTCTTCAAATATATAGTTACCGTGTTTGAAAAACATGAAATATGAGGTAAGATGTTAAAATGACTCATTAATTTATTGATAAATATTTTGTTTTTTTCATGTTCAAATTTAATCCCCATTTTTCATATCTTCTATTAATTTTCTAGTCATGTAGGCCTATTCTAAATCTTCATAATCTTGTGCAATTAACAATTGATCATCTGCAAAATGTAATATAAACATTATTATTATTATTGTTTTTTTTATTCAATACCAGTAAATTGTCATTTCGACATTCTGATATTCTCTCTTGGCATGGTGATATTGTAACCCACTTCTGAGGTTAGGGCGCCTGAAAGGTGAAGTTATGCTACCCCTATGATATATATGATAGTTAATGATAATGGTAATGATGCACCAGGAGAGGCCTTAATCCTAAATTGAATGAATATGTTAATGATGGTAATGATGGTCAGATGATGTTTGGGGATCTTTTGGGCCTTAAAATTTCCTGACATTTGTTTAACAGGTGAGGAAAAACCCCCAAAAAAAAAAACCATCACCCACGAAACTTGTCCTGACTGGACATCAATCCCGGGCCCACTGCATGACAAGGCAGCATGTTAACTCGAGACCACAGCAGTGTACAAAACATTATTTAATATATTATAATAGCATATTAATTGGCATTTGTTAATATCTCTCTTTTATTTTAAGAGGACATGGAAGCAATCAGTAAGCCTAGCAAAATTATTTAATTTTGGGAGAGATCTTTACTCTTATTTGTTGTATGGAATCCTTCTTTCTCTTACTTGAGTGCTTTATCAGAAAATATAGGTATACAGTATTTGGAATGTTTTAGTGGGAACCAATTCCTGGAGAAAGAAGAAAAAATAAAGAAGCTCAACTGGATGATTTAATTGAACCATGGCCTGCAAGAAAAGCTGCTATATTGAGCAAATTCACTACATCTGAGAAGTTATCAATTGTTACAAGTTTTCTGTCAGGAGGAGAGAAAGGTATGTTATTTTTATGGGTTTGAATGTTAAATATCTAAGCTACTAATTTATGTCTTCTTTCTTCATCCATACAAGTTGTAGGCTAGAGGCCTGTTATGATCTCACTGACAAATTGTGTATCCAGTACTTCCTTGACAGCCTAGAGATCTCTTCCCTGTTGGACAATAACAAAGCATGACTTTGAGAACTCTATCTCAATTCATTCTTCGCAAATGATTCGTCCAGTTATTCTGGTATTTGTAAATTAATGAGTCATTTTTTACATCTTACATTATATTTTATGTTTCTTTAAACACCGGAACTAGTTTTCAAGAGAAAGGTCTCTCTCATTTTCAACCGACATTATGACTACCAGATATTCGTTGGAATCTCCATCAATAACGTTGCCATCTGGTGTTGATTTGATGAACTTTGAGATGTCACATTCATCAGGAATCTCGAAATTCATGGATCTACATTTGTTCTTCTGAATTTATATATTCTCCCAAATTGTCAATTCTAAAGGTTTTTCCAAATGTTTTAAAAGTTGGGCTTCTTTTTTAATTTTATGATTCTCCAATAAACTATGTGCTGCAATAGCACATAGTTTATTGGAGAATCATAAAATTGAAAAAGAAGCCCAACTTTTAAAACATTTAGAATTGACAATTTGGGAGAATATATAAATTCAGAAGAACAAATTTATATCCATGAATTTCGAGATTAGTCATCAAATCAACACCAGATGGCAACGTTATTGATGGAGATTCCAATGAAAATCCAGTAATCATAATGTCGGTTGAAAATGAGAGAGATCTTTCTCTTGAAAACTAGTTCCCGTGTTTAAAGAAACAAAATATGAGGTAAGATGTAAAAAATTATTCATTAATTTACAAATTAAGAACCTCATAATGTTATTTTTCATATTTAACTATGAAATTCTGGTATTCTTATATGTTATATTTGAAGAGAAAAATTTTCGCCTAGACCGGGACTCGAACCTAGACTGGGACCCTTGGCTTTCCGGGCCAAGTGCTCTACCAACTGAGCTACCAAGGCGAGTTACGATCTAGACGCAAATTTTTCTCTTATGTACGTTGTAATTCCCTCGCGCCAAATGCTTGAAACCATAGCTTCTATCTTTGCAAATGGCGGCTTCTTAGTTAAGAAGACATTTATTGGGAATTTAACACTACTTTATAGCCAGTAGGGCTTCTATTGACGATTTTATTATTAATTTAACACTTCTCATAGAAGGATAAATTATATTCTATGAGAAGTGTTAAATTAATAATAAAATCGTCAATAGAAGCCCTACTGGCTATAAAGTAGTGTTAAATTCCCAATAAATGTCTTCTTAACTAAGAAGCCGCCATTTGCAAAGATAGAAGCTATGGTTTCAAGCATTTGGCGCGAGGGAATTACAACGTACATAAGAGAAAAATTTGCGTCTAGATCGTAACTCGCCTCGGTAGCTCAGTTGGTAGAGCACTTGGCCCGGAAAGCCAAGGGTCCCAGGTTCGAGTCCCGGTCTAGGCGAAAATTTTTCTCTTCAAATATAATTTATCCTTCTATGAGAAGTCTTAAATTAATAATAAAATCGTCAATAGAAGCCCTACTGGCTATAAAGTAGTGTTAAATTCCCAATAAATGTCTTCTTAACTAAGAAGCCGCCATTTGCAAAGATAGAAGCTATGGTTTCAAGCATTTGGCGCGAGGGAATTACAACGTACATAAGAGAAAAATTTGCATCTAGATCGTAACTCGCCTCGGTAGCTCAGTTGGTAGAGCACTTGGCCAGGAAAGCCAAGGGTCCCAGGTTCGAGTCCCGGTCTAGGCAAAAATTTTTCTCTTCAAATATAATTTATCCTTCTATGAGAAGTGTTAAATTAATAATAAAATCGTCAATTCTTATATGTATTTAATGAATGATTCTAAGCGTACTTCCTTCAAGACATCATCATTGTGTTTGTAATCCCACTTGGTGAACCCTCCTGTATATCTCATGAATTTCATTTCACTAGAAGTTTTCCTGCTCTCCTCTCCTTTTCTCAAAGTCCATGCCTAAGGTTTTGTAAAACTGTACTCTGTTATATCTCTAGACTACTGAAGGTTTCATTACTGAATATATTATTCCCATGGTTTTATTAAAATTAATAATTTTATTTTATATGTCTACTTCATTCAAATATGTTAATGTATTAAGTAATCAATTAATTTGGTATTTACTAGATTCTTCTTCTTCTTCCTTCCATGTATTAGGCCAAGGCCTGTTACGATCCTATAGAAAATTTTCCCTCCAGCGTTTCATAGGACGGCCCAATGGTCTTCGTCCTCTTGGTATATAATTATAAACAGCTTTGGGGATCCGATTTGAACTCATGCTTTGGTCGTCATTAGTTTGATCCTTCCGGGAAATTCTCATATAAGACTTGAAAGCATAATAATAGTCCCTTCGATTGGTTGCTGGGCAAAGGAAGGCAAGACCAGTGATGGGGCTGCCATCTTATAGCCTCTGGTCAGGCTTTTCTGGAGAAGAAAAGAAAATAAAGAAATGAAGAAATGGAAGAAAGGAAAGACTCCCTAGCCTTTGGGTGCCCTAATAGCGCCGGGATCGAAAAAAACAAGAGTTAACCAAGAGAGGTTAGATAGTAAAGTTAAAAGAGTGTAAAACACAAGTAAGTGGAAGAAATGTTTTGCTCAGCTTGAGCACCTTGTGGTCGCCAGCCATATATCCCCTAGATGAGGACCCCTGCTTTTGGTAAATAAAACTAAAACAGATTTATATGATTTCATAAATATTTATTTTATTAAATATTCATAACAACTGTTTCAATACACTGTATTTTCATAAGACGAATGTCATAAATGAAAATCATTTTTTTTCTTTACTCAAAAATAGAAAATTTAATTTATGACATTTCTCTAAGGGTCATTCCATCTCAAGTGGTCTAATTTTTAATGTCATCCACTCTGACCAATACCAATTTTCCTGAAACTTGGTGTGGTTTCAGATCCACCCTAAAAATGAAGCTCTGCAAAATTTCAAATCATAATATCAAGTGTTTGGGAAACTATGGTCTTTCATATGGAGGCCTGTTTGATGAATCCATCAAGTAACCGAACAACATTCAATTTTTTAACTCTTTGTTACTACAAGGCAAATGCAAGTAGGGATATCTTATTTCTATGTCTTGTACTTACTTACTCACTGGCATTATCGAACTCGTAGGTTCATGGCCGCACAGACATAAGCTCTCCATACATCCCTATCCTGAGCTAATGCTTTCCAATCATTCCCTGTATAATCTACTTCCCTCAAATCACAGTTAATGTTATTCTCCCACCTCATTCTTGGTCACCAACTGGGTGTTTTCCCTCTGGCTTCCATGCAAGTCTTTCATTCCCCATACGTGCAACATGTCCTGCCCATCTCAGTCTACGAGACTTAACTGTTCTCATTATATCTGGCTTCCTATAAAGACAATGTAGTTCATTGTTAAGTAGTCTTCTCCATTCACCTGTTTGTTCATCTATCTTTGGTCCAAAAATTTTCCTAAGTACTTTATTCTCAAATACTGGTAATCTCCTTTCCTCCCTTAAAGTAAGAGTCTATGTTTCGCATCCATATAATATAACTAGTAGAATAATAGTTTTATATATTTTCAGTTTAACGTTTTTTGAAAGGAGTTGGGATGTCAAGAGCTCTGCAATGCATAAGAGCACGCATTTCCAGAATTGAGCCTATGTTTAATTTCTTTGTGCATCTCATTCCTATTTGTGATTATTGTTCCTATGTCTTGTACAATTTTTTATCCTAAATCCAAAAAACATAGTCTGATGAAAGGAAGTCCACTTTAGGAGTCACCAGCATGGATCAAAGTGCCCAACAAAATCTGTCATATCAAATTTTAGTCCTTTAGGGCCAAATATCTCAAGAACAAAAAACAAACGGAGACTAATATTTGGTAAATTTGTTAATAGTGGTTGAGACAGTGCACTGCCCAAATATCTTTATTCATAGCCACTTATCTAGGATTATACTAGATCATAAACATATGCAGTTGTTAAAAGTGAGATATGTTCAAGCTCAAATAATGTGAATTACGTCATCTCAAATGTTGTTTTCTTTAGTACCATTAGAAAGAGCACATCTTCATCTACTAGATTCAACATATTTCATTTTTGAGCCCATTCAATTATGGCATGAAAAGTAAGGCGCCAAATATGCAATTGTTAAAAGTGAGCTATGTTCAAGCTCAAATAAGGTGAATTACATCTTCTCAAATGTTGTTTTCTTTAGGGTACCATTAAAAAGAGCACATTTTCATCTACTATAATCAACTTATTTCATTTTTGAACCCATTCAATTATGGGATGAAAAGTAAGGTGCCAAATATGCAGTTGTTAAAAGTGAGCTATGTTCAAGCTCAAATAACATGAATTACATCATCTCAAATGTTTTTTCTTTAGTACCATTAGAAAAAACACATCTTCATCTACTAGAATCTACTTATTTAATTTTTGAGCCCATTCAATTATGGGATGAAAAATCTTCTTGTAAGCCCATGTTTCCCTTAACAGAGATTTAGGCGATCTCCCCCTACAGAGAAGAATTTGAACCATACTAATTTAGTTACACTTGTTTTCGTATAGATGTCATTTGAATGGTCCGTGGTCAGCATTCTGCCTCATACTGACATCTAGGAAACCAAGGTAGTACTAGGATGGGAAAATTCGGAAGTGACACTATGAGGTTTATTTTAAATAATAGAAAGAATTGATAATGATGCTTAACATGTCGAAACCTGGGTCTTCAAGAAATCTACAAATATGAGGTGAGTCGTGAATATGCTACATCCTATTATATAACTGGAAATGTTAACCTTAGTTTACAAGATACATCAGAACTTATTCTAATTAAATTAGCTTTACTTTTGCACAATCTTTCTAGAATTACCCCATATAATATTACCGTTATTTACTAGAGGTGTACAATTTATTAATTATTTTATTATGTAATTAAGTTAAGTTATGTAGATAGGAAATAACACTATGAGGTTTTTTAATATTGTTTATTTTTTATTATTTCACTCACCTCATACTTCATAATTCATAGCAGACCCAGGTTTCTTCACATCTTTTGTGACATTCTCAATGCTGTGTCACGTTCACAACTGACGTCCAACGGCCTTCTATCCTGCAGACTGACCTCCGCGCCATCTGGTGGCCGACCGAAGAATTTCCAAATCAGTCCTCTCTCCTTATAACCGGGTATTTCAAAATTCATAGTTGTATTTTCATTCTTGCATATGTAAATTTTTTCCCAAATTGTGAGTTCCTTCGGTTTTTCCAATTGTTTAAGTAATTTTGTTTTGGTTTCTATTCTATGTTTTTCTGATCAGGCATGTGCAGCTATTGCAGATTTTTCAGTTTCTCCATTTTTAACATTTCTGAGGTGTTCTTTTAATCTTGTATTTAGATTCCTTTTTGTTTTTCCTATGTATATCTTTTCACAATCTTTACAATTAATTTGATAAATTCCCGATTTTTTGCAGTCTTCATCTTTTCATTTTTGTTGGTTTTTATTAATTACCTAAGTTGTAATCATTTTTCGGTGCTAATTTAATGTTGAATTTGTTGAAAATTTTTTGAAACTTGTCAAATACTAAAGGATGGTATGTGAACTTCTTGAATTTTTTGCCTATATTTTTATCTGTCTGAAGAGTACTTTCATTAATGATTTTTTGTTCTTTGAATTTATTTATTTTCTTGTGTATCATCTTCTCTTGAAAACCATTATCCTTCGCAATTTTTATGATGTGTCCTTTCTCTTTATTGTAATTTTCTTTGCTCATGGGGACATTCACAAGTCTATGTGTTAAACTATTAAATACTGCCTGTTTGTGTGAAAAATGGTTAAATCCAGTAGCTTTTATATAATTGTCGATGTGAGTTTCTTTTCTGTAGATTCCAAATTCTATTTTCTTTTTTTCTTCATTCCTAATCAATTTAAGGTCTAAAAATGGTATTTCATGATTATTTTCTATTTCCATTGTAAATTTGATTGTTTTATTTTGAATATTTAACAGTTTAATGGCATCCTCTAATTGTTTCTGTTTTACTATTGCTATGATATCTTCAGACAGATAAAAATATAGGCAAAAAATTCAAGAAGTTCACATACCATCCTTTAGTATTTGACAAGTTTCAAAAAATTTTCAACAAATTCAACATTAAATTAGCACCTAAAAATGATTACAACTTAGGTAATTTAATAAAAACCAACAAAAATGAAAAGATTGAAGACTGCAAAAAATCGGGAATTTATCAAATTAATTGTAAAGATTGTGAAAAGATATACATAGGAAAAACAAAAAGGAATCTAAATACAAGATTAAAAGAACACCTCAGAAATGTTAAAAATGGAGAAATTGAAAAATCTGCAATAGCTGCACATGCCTGGTCAGAAAAAACATAGAATAGAAACCAAAACAAAATTACTTAAACAATTGGAAAAACCGAAGGAACTCACAATTTGGGAAAAATTTACATATGCAAGAATGAAAATACAACTATGAATTTTGAAATACCCGGTTATAAGGAGAGAGGACTGATTTGGAAATTCTTTGGTCGGCCACCAGATGGCGCAGAGGTCAGTCTGCAGGATAGAAGGCCGTTGGACGTCAGTTGTGAACGTGACACAGCATTGAGAATGTCACAAAAGATGTGAAGAAACCTGGGTCTGCTATGAGTTATGAAGTATGAGGTGAGTGAAATAATAAAAAATAAACAATATGTAATTAAGTATTGATTCACAGTTTTATCAGTAGATCTAATATAAAAATGCTCTAATAAATACTATTTATTTTATTGCAGTGGTGGTGAAAGCTCAAAGCTCAGTTGTGGATAAAGTTAAGAACAGATTAGAGCAGTTGGATGATTTTGAAGAAGGTTCAGTTAGGCAAATGCTGGATCTGTCACAACAAGAATATATGAATCGTATTGAACAATTAAATCAAGAGCTTGTCCAGGCTTGGCATCATGACCAACGAGTTAAAGCTTTAAAAATTGCCATTCAGTGCTCTAAACTTCTTGTTGATACATCTGTGATACAGTTCTATCCAAGTAAATTTGTTCTTATTACTGACATCCTCGATATATTTGGAAAGTTGGTGTATGATCGTCTGCATGCAAAGGCTGAATATTATGCGTAAGTGTTCCCTTATTAAATTAATATTAAGAAGCTAAAGCTGTTACTATGATTGAAATAAGTAAATTAATGTACACAACTAAATTATTGTAATCAAATGGTAAAGAGAAACATTTATGCCTGAACCGGGAATCGAACCCCGAACCTTCAGCTTTCCATGCTGATGCTCTATCCATTGATCTAATTCAGGCTTCCTTCCCATCCAAGCATAAATCCTTCCTTTACCTTACTCTCTTGGTCCCACATTCAAATGCAATGAATCATCATTATTGTTTATAAATAAATATATAAATATATATATATATACACACACACAGAGGGTGTTTCAGAATAACTATTACAGACTTCTAGGGGTTGTATGAGGAGACTTAGTAGATAAAGTTTTGATGTAAAACAGGTTTGAAGATCAAAACACAATGGGCTGATATTGTGTGTATTGTGTTACAGTATAACAGACTTCTAGGGGTTGTACTACAAGTGTGGCTCCACGTGGTGACCCTGTTGTTCATTGCACAAAGTGTACCTTTGACTCATATTTTCATACACATGCCCCACAAGACTTGTGTGTGCTCAATAATTGCTGCTGCTGCCAAAATTCATGAAAGAAGGTCTTCCAGGTGTAATGCAACCCCTAGAAGTCTGTAATACTTATTCTGAAACATAAAACACAAGATATTAGGCCATTGTGTTTCGATCTTGAAACTTATTTTACATCAAAATTATATGTTTCCAGACATGGGTTCCTTATCAAAACTTTATTTACTAAGTCCCCTCTACAACCCTTAGAAATCTGTAATACTTATTCTAAAACACCCTGTGTACATAATATGTATGCATACATATGTTTAGTCCACCGCTGTGGTCTCGAGGTAGCATGCTGCCTTGTCATGCAGCGGGCCTGGGGTTTGATTCCAGGTTGGGACAGGCTCCCTGGGTGAGGTTTTTTCAGGGTTTTTCCTCACCTATAAGAAAATGTCAGGAAGCTTAGGGCCCAATGGTCCCTGAAAATCATCCAACCATGATCATCCTTCACCGGTGTGGAAAGCAATGGGAAGCTACCACACCTATAATTCCTTAGTAAAGCTGCAAAGCATAGCATGAAAATACTATGATTGCAGTGAAAGACCTGCCCTCGGGCAGAATTACTATGGATGGACATATATACACACAGCTACTTTAGTTTTGTGTGTATGTTGCCCAGTAGTTTGCAGATTAGTCAATATAGTTGAGACTACCAGCAGAATGGAATACAAATTCCCCACAACTGAATCTCACATTCATAGTTTGTCAAAAGTGTTTGTCAGGTTTCTCTTTGTTGAACATATATACCTGGATATTGTATTAAAATTGACTCCTGATGCCTCTGCAAGAATATGTTACCACATATGAATTGTGCATAAAAATTCTTTCTGGTAATGTGTAATGATATTGAGGTATAAAAACTGTATGCTGGTAACACTCTTATAGTTTATCTTTTCTAAGAAAAGAAAAATCCCGCCAACTTGTTTCAACACAGTTAGAGGGAAAGCCAATGATGTTTAAGGTGGGTGGATGGATGGGATTTAGGTGACCTTGGCTGTACGGTGAGTGATTGCTTTTGACCACATAGTCAAGGTATCTGCACTTGTTTTCAATGTACCTGTTTGTACATTATTAATAATCCATAGGCCCAAATTTATTATATGTTCAGTTATTTTTTGTTCTTCATATACAACTACAGACTATATATATGGTTTTGTGCATGAATATTATAACTAGAGACCGGATGATAGGGAAAATGCAAATAGTTATTTATTATAGATATTTTAAAAGTGACTTCATATAAGTTCATACCAACGACTCTAGAGTTGTTTTCCGTGAAGTTAATTCTGCCTATAAATGCCTATTTCAGCTTACAATGCCTATAAATGCCTATTTGCCATTTTTTATTGAAATTAACTTAGTATTTCAATGATGAAATTAATTGAAATGGACAAACTTCATGACACATATCATTGCATAGAAACCTTTAAGTGACTGGCAATATTATTTTTGATGTTGGTAACACTGAATTCAGTCAGTGGTCCTTGTTCACAGACAGGTGCTTCAAAGACAAAGTGGTGCAACCTTTTTTTTTTTTTTTTTTACTTTAGAACAGTTGTTTTATGATGTCTAAAGAACGGACAACAGTAAACAGTATGACAAACTGACCAAATTCGTGAAATAATTTGGTGCGGAAATATTCTCATGTGACGGTTCAATATTGTTTTGCAAAGTGTGTAAAATGTCAATGAATTGTGCGAAGAAGTGCCAAGTTTCCCAGCAAGTACACACTGCAAAACATACGTATGCTCTTTGTAAAAAGGCAAAACAAGTTCCAAAATCATCTCTGATATCTTCGTATTCTGTTAATAGCATATGTTTATAATCTTTACGTAAGGCTGCTAAAATTTATGTTGTAATCCATTTTTTGTAAGAGCCTATTTTAAATTTTTAGTGCCTATATTAATGATTTATTAATAATTTTACAGTTTTCAGACACTTTTGAAATCCAGAATGGGTTGAAGCAAGGAGATGCACTATCTCCTCTACTATTTAATTTTGTACTAGAGCATGCCATTAAATCTTTAGAGAATAAGGAAGGCTTACAACTGAATGGTATTAATAAGCTGTTAGTTTATGCTGATGATGTGGTACTACTGGCCGATAGCGAGGAGATACTAAAGGCCAAAACGCACACACTATTGAGTAACACTAAGAAATTAGGACTGGAAGTAAATATCAGTAAAACTAAATATATGGTCACACGTAGAAATACATTATATAATGGAAATGGACAGCTAATGACAAATGAGGGAAATTTTGAGGAATTGGCTGAATTCAAATACCTAGGAACAATAATCACAAATAGGAATGAGATGCACAAAGAAATTAAACATAGGCTCAATTCTGGAAATGCATGCTATTATGCATTGCAGAGACTTTTGATGTCCCAACTCCTTTCAAAAAACGTTAAGCTGAAAATATATAAAACTATTATTCTACCAGTTATATTATATGGGTGCGAAACATGGACTCTTACTTTAAGGGAGGAAAGGAGATTACGAGTATTTGAGAATAAAGTTCTTAGGAAAATTTTTGACCAAAGAGAGATGAACAGACAGGTGAATGGAGAAGACTACATAACAATGAACTACATGGTCTTTATAGGAAGCCAGATATAATAAGAACAGTTAAGTCCCGTAGACTGCGATGGGCAGGACATGTTGCGCGTATGGGGAATGAAAGACGTGCATGGAAACTTCTTGTAGGAAAGCCAGAAGGAAAACGCCCAGTTGGTAGACCAAGAATGAGGT
The DNA here is from genome assembly GCA_030220185.1 of Diploptera punctata. Lineage (NCBI taxonomy): Eukaryota > Metazoa > Arthropoda > Insecta > Blattodea > Blaberidae > Diploptera > Diploptera punctata. The sequence goes on from JASPKZ010010246.1 coordinate 151,264, forward strand.
GGGAGAACAACATTAACTATGATTTGAGGGAAGTAGATTATACAGGAAATGATTGGAAAGCATTAGCTCAGGATAGGGATGTATGGAGAGCTTATGTCCGCGCGGCCATGAACCTACGGGTTCGATAGTGCCAGTGAGTAAGTAAGTATATTAATGATTTTTAGTGCTTTTTTGCCTGCCTATTTTGAATATTTTTAAGTGCCTAACATCCGGACTCTAATTATAACCATAAACATATATTTAATACACAAGTGATCTTCTTGGTGATAAAATATTAAAATATATATGTGCAGTCAATATGCCCATTTCACCAATTAATGTTTTAAAATGGTCGACAAGTTTCTACAGCCAAGCTGTCATTCTCAGTACCAGATATTGAGTCAATATCTGGTACTGAGAATGACAGCTTGGCTGTAGAAACTTGTCGACCATTTTAAAACATTAATTGGTGAAATCGGCATATTGACTGCACATATATATTTTAATAAACATATATGATCTGAATCTACAATGGAATTAGTTGTGAAACGTCCTATATTATAAACCCAACCTTAAAAGGGGGAGGTTGTCTGGTTTGAAAATAGTGGCAGGATCTTTCCTTCCTTAGAAAAAACATACTATAACTTCATAGGCATAAACAAAAAATTAACTTGACACTAGCTTCAGTGAGACTGCTTTTCTGCAAAAGTCGCATCATTTATTCAAAGTTTTATTTACCTTAAGCCAGGAGTCCTAGCTATGACTGATAGTGGACAAAACAAGCAAGAAAGTCACTGTATTTTATATAAGTACCACAAAAATAAATTGCGTAACTTTAGCGTGATAAGTACATTAAATAAATAATTAGTGAAAGGTAAAGATAACCAAATAACAGATCCTGAAGGGGATAAGGATTCCACATATTCTCAGCCACTGCAGTAATGGAACTGTCATGCACTATTTAAGAAATCTACATAGACAGATACAAAAATAATAAAATATGTTAAAGTATATTTAATTAATGTTGGGAAGTAAACATTATGAGGTATAATCATTAAGAATCATCGGAGAACATATTGTTTAAATAACTCACCTCATAGGATTCATGCTTCCATGATATCGCGATTTCAAACATAATCATGTTCATCGTCAGCCATAACTCCGACTGTTGAAATTCTTCGGCCGTCAACTATTCTATTGTCGCCATCTTCAGTGCTGCTATCTATGGTTGAATTTATGAACTTCGAAATCAATGTAATTTCGTTAGGGATATCAAAATTCATTGATCTATTTTTGTTTTTCTGAATATATATTTTTTCCCAAACTGTCAACATTCAGAAAAACAAAAATAGATCAATGAATTTTGATATCCCTAACGAAATTACATTGATTTCGAAGTTCATAAATTCAACCATAGATAGCAGCACTGAAGATGGCGACAATAGAATAGTTGACGGCCGAAGAATTTCAACAGTCGGAGTTATGGCTGACGATGAACATGATTATGTTTGAAATCGCGATATCATGGAAGCATGAATCCTATGAGGTGAGTTATTTAAACAATATGTTCTCCGATGATTCTTTATGTTAAAGTAACTTACAGAAATTTACAGAAAGAAGACACATATAGATAACTACATAAAAGCTTTAGGTTTCAATCACATAGCTCACAAAGAAGCAGTTTTCAATAGTTTGACACATAGATTAGTGAACATACCAATGAACAAAGAAAATTACGAAAAAGAAAAAGAACACATAATCAACGTAGCCACGAAAAATGGTTTTGCAATAAAAATGATACTCAAAAAAATAAACAAGTTCAAAAGACAAAAAATGTATTAATCAAAGCACTCTTCTAAAAGTTAAAGAAGATAATGTAAAATTTAGGAAATTCACATATCATCCATTAAAACACCACAAGTTTCAAAAAATTTTTAAAGATTTCAACATAAGGTTAGCACCCAAAAATGACTACAGCATCAGTAGACTGATTAGACCTAATAAGATTGAGAAAATTAAAGAAGTGAGAAAATTAAAGAAGAAAACAAATCAGGGATTTATCAAATTAAATGTGAAGAATGTGAGAAATTCTACATAGGAAAAACTAAGAGAAATTTGAAAACTAGAGTGAAAGAACATCTCAGGAATGTCAAAAAAGGGGAAGTAGAAAAATCTGCAGTGGCTGCCCATGCATGGTCTGAAAAACATCTTATCGAGAAAGAAGCTAAATTATTAAAACAAATAGAAAAACCAAAAGAACTTACTGTTTGGGAAAAGATCTACATTCAAAAGAGCGAAAAGAAGAAATTAATGAACTTTGAATTTCCCGGTGAGAATGACCTGGTTTCGAGGTTTTTCAGTCAGCCAATGGAAGGAGAGAAGGACAGCTCTTCAAGACGACAGAACAACGGTCGTGACGATACTGAGGATGGAACAGAAACTATGTTCCAAAACTAGTTTATAATCAAATAAGAAGAACAATATGAGGTGAGTGATAAAAAATATTCTACCTTAATGTTAAAGTAATTTTTATGAAAATGGAAAAATAAAGCTGTACATCAGTGGACTCCACCTCATTCCTATCTGGCAAATATTTCTATGATATCATCATAGAACTGATATCAAAGAAACCCGGGCTATTCTGTGACATGCCCATCTATGAAACTTGCAGTGGATTACTAGTTAAGAACCATATTGATCGTTGCTAACAGGTTTATTGAAGTTTCCACTACAACCATTTGTCAACATGTTTATTCAGTTTAATATTTAAAGAAAGTGATACTATGAAGTTTATTTTTAATAGATATGCACGATTCACTCATATTTGTAGATTTCTTGAAGACCCCAGAGTTTCGATGCTTTAAGTATCATTAGAAAGGATTGATAATGATGCTTAAAGCATCGAAACCCTGAGTCTTCAAGAAATCTACAAATATGAGATGAGTCATGCATATCTAACTCCTATCATTTAATGTTTATTCAGGTTATAGGTAGGTTCGATTAGATTAGGATAGGTATCACCAACTTTAATTTTTTTGTTAGCTTGTATTTCATAAGTTGACTACTCTGTTTTTAGCAATGTTAATAATAGACATAATATTTAATTTTAGGAAGTTATATTTTGAGGTTATTTTAATTATATTATTTTTGGTCTGGACATCTTACCTCAATATTAATGTTGATTTGTTCTTGGACATGTTTCAAAACAATTCTGTTTTATCGTCAGCTTTCCCAGACTGGTTTTATTTATGTTGCACCACCTGGATGTCGATGTCAGCTCCATCCTGTGGTTGGCCAAAGAACCTCCAAACAAGGTCACCCTCCATCGGAATATCAAAATTCATAACTCTGTTTCTGTTCTTCTGAATATAAATTTTTTCCCAAATAGTCGGCTCTTTTGTATTTTCTAACTGTTTTAATAATTTAGTGTCTGAATTTATATTATAATATAAATTATATAATTATATAATATAAATTATATAATTATATAATATAATATAAATTCAGACACTAAATTATTAAAACATTTAGAAAATACAAAAGAGCCGACTATTTGGGAAAAAATTTATATTCAGAAGAACAGAAACAGAGTTATGAATTTTGATATTCCGATGGAGGGTGACCTTGTTTGGAGGTTCTTTGGCCAACCACAGGATGGAGCTGACATCGACATCCAGGTGGTGCAACATAAATAAAACCAGTCTGGGAAAGCTGACGATAAAACAGAATTGTTTTGAAACATGTCCAAGAACAAATCAACATTAATATTGAGGTAAGATGTCCAGACCAAAAATAATATAATAATAGACATGTTCTAACAATAACATGGCATACTTTAATTTATGTATTTATAATACAAATTCGCCTCACAATTTTAGAGCAGTAAATATTCCACCACGATTTTACATTGTTGTATAGTATTATTAATTATTTAAACAAATATTTCATGACCATTTTAAGTATTTGTGCATTTTTTAAATATTTGCACATTAAAAAAAATATTTGCTCATATGCTAATATAATTAAATAAACTCGTTAGATGGCAGATGACTGCAAATCACAAAGAGAAACAATTTCATAATTCCTTCCTCTTTACCTCCTACAGGACTCACACTCGCCACTTGTGCTTGTGGGATTCAGTGGAGGACTTGTTTTTTTAACTGAGTCCCTTTCCAAAATTTACTAAACAGCATGAAACATGCATTATTGATTTATTCTACATCACATTTCACAAGCACATTTGTAATACTCCACTGATAATATACAAAAACAAAAAATATACTAATATGCTCATATATTCTAGCAAGAATAGAGACATAGAGCTTCTTTACCACAGACCGTCCAGGCTTGTTAAATGTTAATGTACTTGTAGGATGAGGAACAGTTACATTATTGCGAGTCCAGGGTGAGCTCATTGGTTTATGTGGACTGGGCAAGTCCAAATCTGCAGACATTGAGGGGAGTAAACACAGATTTATGTTACTTTTTTAGGAATTCACATTATGAGGTATTATTTATTTAGGTAAACTTTTATCACTCACCTCATATTCTTCAGTGGATTATATGCAAATTTCTTGAATTTTACATTTTTTTCTTTTCAAAAGAAAAGAAGAGTGCTCTGATTAATGAATTTTTGTTTTTTGAACTTGTTTATTTTCTTGTGTATAACTCTCTTCAAACCCATTCTTTGTAGCCACATTGATTGTGTGTTCTTTTTCTTTTTCATAATTTTCTTTGTTCATGGGTATGTTTACTAATCTCCATGTCAAACTATTGAAAATTGCTTCTTTGTGAGCTATGTGATTGGAACCTGAACCTTTTATGTAAGTAAAGTAAGTAAAGTAAAGTGATCCCGCAACAGGCCCGGAGGCCCATGGGGTAGTAGGAGGTTAAGGCTCCCACTTTTTGTAGACAATCGGCACTTTATGTCAGCTGGGTTGTCAGCCCTGCGTGACGGCCGCCTTTACCCCAGAACAAGCGTCTGGTACTCATTTACGTTAGAGGCTGAGTCGACCTCAGGGCCATAGTGCCGCCAGAGGGTTTGGGTCAGTTTAAAAATCCTGACCACAACGCGACTTGAACCCTCGACCCTCCGGCTTGTAGCTCAGTGCCTTAATCACTACGCTACGGCGTGCCCCGAACCTTTTATGTAGTTATCTATATGTGTCTTCTTTCCGTATATTCCAAATTCTATCTTATTTCCTACATTTCTTCTTAAGTTTAGGTCTAAAAATAATATTCCTCTAATAACTTCTGTTTCCTTAGTGAACTTTAGAGTTTGACTTTGATTGTTCAATAACTTCAACGCATCATCTATCTGTTTATGATTAACTATTGCAATTATGTCATCCACATATCTGCACCAGAACTTGAAAATTAAATGATGTCCACTAATTATCTTATGTTCAAAATTCCTCATGAATAGATTAGCTAAAAATGGGGATGAAGGGTTTCGCATCGAAAGTCCTGAATTTTGTTTGTAGAATCTCCCATTGTGTGTGAAAAACATATTAAGAAGAATATGAGGTGAATATAAAGAATATAAGTTGAGTGATAAAAGTTTACCTAAATAGAAAAAAATAAAAGTACAGATTTACATTGTTATGTCTTGAGAAACTTTTAAAGTTTAAACATGAAATTTAGTAAATTTTATAAGCTGATGTATTTTGGGAACTAGCCTAGTCCTACTAGTCCATTGACAGCATGCCACTATTCTCAGCCAATGGCAAAGTGAAGGTTTAAACACCAGCTGACTTTACTCTCAAGAAAGTTCCTCATTTTAATTTTATAGGAGTCTATTAGGTCCCAAACTAATTTGGATACAACTATTCAGCTCCACCTTCTTGTTAGAGTTACTTGTCCATATTAGGTAATTAGTATACTTGTATTTTAATTTTATTTAGTTGTTTCTTGACTCACCTCATACTTCTTAACTCCCTCGCATATCTAGATTTCGTCACTGTATTTGTGACATTCTCAATGCTGTTCACGTTCACAACTGACATCCAATGGTCTCCTCTCCTGCAGACTGACCTCCGTGCCATCTGATGGTTGACCGACGAACTTCCAAATCAATCCCCTCTCCTTATCACCGGGTATTTCAAAATTCATAGTTGTGTTTTTATTCTTGCATATGTACAATTTTTTCCCAAATTGTGAATTCCTCCGGTTTTTCCAATTGTTTAAGTAATTTTGTTTTGGTTTCTATTCTATGTTTTTCTGACCAGGCATGTGTAGCTATTGCAGATTCTTCTGTTTCTCCATTTTTAACATTTCTGAGGTGTTCCTTTAATCTTATATTTAGATTCCTTTTTGTTTTTCCTACGTATATCCCTTCACAATCTTTACAATTAATTTGATAAATTCCCGATTTTTTGCAGTCTTCAATCCTTTCATTTTTGTTGGACAGCATTGAGAATGTCACAAATACAGTGACGAAAACTAGATATGCAAGGGAGTTAAGAAGTATGAGGTGAGTTAAGAAACAAATAAACAAAATTAAAATAAACCTCATAGTGTTATTTCCTACCTACATAACTTAATATACTTGTATGTTTTCTAGCCCTGGAAATAAGACACCCACTTCATTGCCAGAGAATTTTACTCCAGACATGGTACATGAAACAGCCAAGGAGACTTGTCGCAATTGGTTTTACAAGATAGCATCAATTCGTGAGCTCGTACCACGACTGTATGTGGAAATGGCCATACTTAAATCTTACAGCTTCTTAACATCTGGGTGAAGTATTTTATCATTTAAGTCACAAGTTTTATAAAATATTTTTGTACAATAACATCTGGGTAGTTAATTGGTATTGACTTGGATGTCATAATTCAAAACAAATTCAGGTTGGTGAATTTCAGATTTTAATTACTTTAGAATTTGTAGCTTTTATGGATATAAAAACATTGGTTGATAATTTTTTAATCCTATTAAGGAGATTCTTAATCTGGTATTTTAAAAAATCTTTTTAGAAAACTTTACTCTAAAATAGTTATTTGAATGCGTTTCAGTGAATTCTCACAAGCTCTTCTTCGTTTGACAAGAATGATCCGAGGTATTGGAGATCCATTAGTAGCAGTTTATGCTCGTTGTTATTTGTGTCGTGTTGGAATGGCAGTCACTACAGGAGACAAAGAGTATATTAAAGAAAACTTCTATGATTTTCTGGCATCATACAATCAAGTAAGTCATCATTAATTAAGGAATACCTAAGACATTAAGATGGAATTTGGAACATTTATGTATATGTTTCTTTTTAGAGCTAGAGCAATAGACTTTATTGAAATTTAATAAACACAATTTTTTTATGATTGGTTAGTTATGCCATGCTGGTTCAGTTGATAACATGCCTGCTTCTTAACTAGCGGGTATGGGTTCAACATCTGGAAAGGTTGAAAATTGTAATTGTAAAATTTTCAACTTCGGGGCTAGGTGGTGGTATACAATTTTTAATCATTGGATTGTGCACCAGATGGCTATATTAAATTTCAAACCCTCTGCAGTACATATGAACACTTAAACGTACAATTATTATTTTGAAAAGAAAAATTAACTCCTGAATCAGGATTTGAACCCAAAACCACTAGCTCTGTATGCTATTGTGCTAACCATTACACTTTTTCAGGCTTTTGATACAAACACTAATTTTTCTGAGAAACATTTGAATTTAGATTGGAGTGCTCAAGTAACTCAGTTGGTAGAGCATTAGCATAGAAAGTGAATGGTCCTAGGTTCAAACCCCAGTCTGAGCATATATTTTTTCTCTTCAAATATAAAAAAAATTATTTTTCTTCCTCATATATAATTCTCTTTATCATCAGAAGCAGATAGCCATCGCTACATTAAGGAGAATTGTATTTGAGGAAGAAAAATTAGCGTTTGCATCAGAAGCCTGAAATAGTGTACTGTTTAGCATAGAGCTAGAGATTTTGGGTTTACATCCTGATTCAGGCATTAATTTTTATTTTCAAAATAATAATTGTCCATCATTGTGAATGTTAAAATTAATTTAGTACATTGGAACTTAAACATACATTCATCATGCACTATTATCTGTGTACAAGTACACATCACCTATGTAAAATGGTCTACATGAATTGAATATAGAGCACATTAATGTCATTTATCTGCTTATCTTTGAACCTGAAGGACAAAAAGTGCAGCATGTGACATTGGAACACACACACATTTAATATTGCCCAGTTGTCTATTATGCAATTTTTTTCTTAATACAGTAATGTTTAGAGTGAATATTGAATATATAAAAAATTGAATGAAGGATGGATAGAGTAGATGATAATTTTGTTCTATGTCCTCATTAAAATCAGAGAAAGAGAAAGTATAACATTCATTATACCAGTTTTATAGATACCATAAGCAATCTGAAATTTATATTTGAAGAGAAAAATTTTTGCCTAGACCGAGACTCAAACCCGGGACCCTTGGTTTTCTGGGCCAAGTGCTCTACCAACTGAGCTACCGAGGCGAGTTGCGATCTAGATGCAAATTTTTTTCTTATATACGTTGTAATTCCCTTGCGCCAAATGCTTGAAACCTTTGCTTCTATCTTTGCAAATGGCGGCTTCTTAGTTAAGAAGACATTTATTGGGAATTTAACACTACTTTATAAAGCCAGTAGGGCTTTTATTGATGTTTTTATTATTAATTTAACATTTCTCACTGAAGGATAAAAAAGCCAGTAGGGCTTCTATTGACGTTTTTATTATTAATTTAACACTTCTCACTGAAGGATAATTTGATCTTGAATTTGTTTAAAAAAATGTTAACTCATTGTGGCAAAAGGATGATATATAAATTTCTTATATTCTTTATTTATTTATTTTTCAGTTTGAAGAGTGCTTTCTTTGATTAATTTTTATTATCTGTGTAAATCATTTCTTCTTTAAGAGCCATTCTCTCTTGCAATTTTAATTATGTGCTTTTTCTCTGCGTTTGAAATTTTCTCTGTTCATGGGAATGTTTACCAGTCCATGTGTTAGTCTATTGCAGACTGCATGTTTGTGTGCAATATGGTTGAATCCTGTGACTAGTATAATTATCAGTGTGTGCTTCTTTCCTATAAATTCCAAATTGTATTATATTAGTTAATTATATTTAATTATATAAATTATTTAATTATTTAAAATTGATTAGGAAGAAACTGATATAAATAAAGAATGGTAGGCTATAAGAGATACTATTAAATTGTCAGCATCAGAAAGCATTGGTTATTTAAAAATGAGGCAAAACCAGAAATAGTTTGATGAGGAATGTGCCGACATTGTAAAGAAAAGAAAGCTAGCAAAAATGAAATGGTTACACGAGCCAAATGAGGTAAATTTGGAGCAATTGGGTAGTATTAGACGGAAAACCACAAGGTTACTAAAGAGTAAAAAGAGGGAATATTTTGAGAGAGAAGATTAATGATCTTGAAATGAATGCCAAAAATAGGAACATTAGAGAATTATATCAGGGAATTAGGATAGAGAAGAAAGGGTTTCAGGCTAGAACAAACATAATTAGGAATGAAAATGGGGATATGATTGCAGATTCCAGGAGTATATTAAATAGATGGAAAAGTTACTATAATCAACTATTAAATGTACATATAGAACAGGATTTTGAAGAGGATCATTTACAGACAGCAGAAATGCTAATCGCAGAACCAAGTTCATTGAGGTTGAAATGGCAATAGAAAAATTGAAGATGTATAAAGCATCAGGTTCAGATGAGATCCCAGCAGAACTGATAAAGTCAGGGGGAGAAAAATTTATGGACAAGATACGCCAGTTACTTAATATGATTTGGGAAAAAGAAGCTCTTCCAGATGAATGGAAAGAATTGATTATCATACCAATTTATAAGAAAGGAGATAAAACTGATTGCAACAACTATATAGGGACATCTCATTATTCTCAACTTTGTACAAAATTCTAACAAATATATTAATAAGCAGACTTACTCTCTATATTGATGAGATTCTAGGAGATCATCAATGTGGATTTAGAAGAAACAGGTCTACAACAGATCAGATTTTTAGCTTAAGACAGATTTTAGAAAAGAAATGGGAATATAATGGTACTGTACATCTACTATACATACACTTCAAAAAGGTATACAATTCAATTAAGAGGTAGAAGTTATATAGTATCCTGCTGGAGTTTGGAATTCCTAAAAAGTTATACGAATGTGTCTAAATGGCACAAAGAGTAGGGTGTGTGTACGCAAACTGCTTTCAGATACTTTTGAAATCCAGAATGGGTTGAAGCAAGGAGATACACTATCTCCTCTACTATTTAATGTTGTAATAGAGCATGCCATCAAATCTTTAGAGAATGAGGAAGGCTTACAACTGAATGGCATTAATATAGCTGTTAGTTTATGCTGATGATGTAGTACTAGTGGCCGATAGCAAGGAGATACTAAAGGCCAACACGCACACACTAAGAAATTAGGACTGGAAGTAAATATCAGTAAAACCTAATATATGGTCACATGTAGAAATACATTATATAATGGAAATGGACAAATGAGGGAAATTTTTAGGAAGTGGCTGAATTCAAATACCTAGGAACAATAATCACAAACAGGAATGAGATGCACAAGGAAATTAAACATAGGCTCAATTCTGGAAATGCGTGCTATTATGCATTGCAGAAACTCTTGACTTCCCAACTCCTTTCAAAAAATGTTAAGCTGAAAATATATAAAACTATTATTCTACCAGTTATATTATATGGATGTGAAACATGGACTCTTACTTTAAGGGAGGAAAGGAGATTACAAGTATTTGAGAATAAAGTTCTTAGGAAAATTTTTGGACCAAAGAGAGATGAACAAACAGGGGAATGGAGAAGACTGCATAACAATGAATTACATGGTCTTTATAGGAAGCCAGATATAATGAGAACAGTTAAGTCTCATGGACTGTGATGGGCAGGACAGTGGCACAAATGAGGAATGAAAGGCATGCATGGAAGCTTCTTGTAGGAAAACCAGAGGGAAAGTGCCCAGTTGGTAAACCAAGAAAGAGGTGGGAGAATAACATTAACTATGATTTGAGGGAAGTAGATTATACAGGGGATGATTGGAAAACATTGGTTCAGGATAGGGATGTATGGAGAGCTTATGTCTGCACGACCATGAACCTATGGGTTCGATAGTGTCAGTTAGTTAGTTAGTTAATTAGGATTTTTTTCAGAACATTTATTAAATACATGTATTTTTTTTTCTAGTATTTAAAGACTTTCCTCTTTTATACTCGTAATTTAAAATAAATTCTATACAGTTCACCTCATATTCTGAATTCTAATTAGGCTACTTTCGAAACCTGGGCAATTTTATCCCCCCAATAATTTCATGACCAATGTTCTGTTGTCCGGGTTGCAAAGGATAGTGAAGTGCATTCCATAACCTCTCCTATCCAAATCTCAACCTCAACCTGCTCGTGGTGCAACCTGCTTTTACAAATGAGGCTATGAGGACCGAGTAATGGCGGTATAACCACATCATCAGAAATAGAGGAAATGCATGCTTTCAACACTTACGCTGGCATGCCACAGCGTTAGAAATGGTCCACAAATGGTGCTTGTGAGAATGGTCGGTGGATTCCAAATATATAGATCCTCCACGGCAAGGTCCAATGGACCCATTAACCAACAGCATGTGTGGCCCTCCAGTCATACTGGGGGTTTATGTGAGTGGGGTTGATGTAACCACCATTACAAATAAAAAATTGGTGCCACTCTTAAAAAAACGGTTACATTTATGCTGAACAATGGCAAATCCTTCAGACAAATTTTCCGGAGGTAAAACAGTCCCCTTTTCGGATCTCCGGATGGGGACATCTGCAGGACGTCATATACAGAACATCTTTAAAATTCTCCAATGGAACGCAGGAGGACTTACACAGAGTAAAAAAACCGAATTACAAACAATCATAGAGGAAAATGGGATAGATGTATTTATCATACAAGAAGCTAATGTATCAAGAGACCAACTAAAATATTTTCAATTTCCTGGATTCAACATACATATCCTCCCCAAAGCACGGCAAGTAGCTAGTGGAATTCTTGCAGGCGTCAGAACAAATATTTTATCAAAATCTAAAGTTATAAAGGAAATGCAACAAGAAGACAAAGTAGAAATCATCCAAATTGAAATCTGGAAAGGAAGTTCACATTACAACATATATGGAATATACAATCCACCTAATAACAACCCCTGTCTAGATATAATTAATATTTATCCAAAAACAATTCTGATTGGTGATTTTAATGGCCATTCACCTAAATGGGGATACAAAGACTACAATCCTAGTGGCAAAACTATTGAAGATTTATTAAATTCAAACACTTTAGAACTTATCTATAAGAATGATGACTGTCCTACATACATACATTATAATGGCCAGTGTACAAATCCAGATCTCCTGTTAGTTTCATCTGACCTGAAAGATAAGACTACACGTGAAATCATTGAAGATCTAGGATCGGAACATAGAGCAGTTGTTGCATCTATAATACATCAGGACAAACAAAATAACAGTAAAAAAAAAACAAAATACTCTTGGAATTTTAGAAAAGCTAATTGGGAAAAATTTACAGAAGAAACTGAACATAAATTAAACCTAATTCAGTACGAAGTATCTACAGATAAACTTAATAATACCATCTCAAACATAATTCTTGAAGCAGCAAAAAATTGGATCCCAAGAGGAAAAACTAAACACTACAAACCCTTTTGGAACGCAGACTTATCCAAGTTAAAAGAAGAAAGGGACACAGCAAGAAGAAAAGCAGAATTGTCCAACAACCAAATAGATACACAAGAATGGCGAAGAAAGGCAGCAAAGTTTAAAAAAGAAATCTATGCAGCAAAGAAAAATGCATTCAGTGAATTTATTGAAAAAGCTGATTACAGAAAAGACTCAAAAAAAGTATATAGATATATAAGTAAAATCACAAGTCAGAGAGATACAAAGAAAGAACCACTCAAATTTAATGGGAAAACACTTACTTCCAACAACTCTATTGCTGAAGCTTTTAATAAACACTACAGCTCTCAACACAAACTCCCTCCTAAAGCTAAAAAGAAGCAAAGGCAAATTAAAAAAGATCTCAAGACTTTTAAGAAGCATCAAGAACAAAAGAATGATATATTCGGCAAAGAATTTACCATATGGGAACTAAATTCTGCAATACACGAGTTACAAGACAACAAATCTCCTGGTCCAGATAAAATACATGTTGAATTTTTGAAACATCTTGGCCAAAAGGGAAGGAATACACTACTGAAATTATTTAACCTATCATGGACCTCTACTGTACCTACAGAGTGGAAAAAAGCAATAATTATTCCTATTTTAAAAAAAGACAAGACAGCTGATGATATAAATAATTACAGACCAATCTCTTTAACAAGTGTCATTGCAAAAAACAGCAGAACGTATGATTTCAGCGAGACTAAATTGGTTCTTAGAAAGTAAAAACATACTAACAACAGCACAAACAGGATTCAGGCAACATCTATCTACAAAAGAAAATACAATTCAACTTTCTCAAGATGCCAAAGAATCTTTCAACAAACATCAAGATACGCTAACAGTTTTCATTGATTTTGAAAAAGCATATGACTCGGTATGGAGATATAAATTACTTGAAAAACTCACAAAACTAGGCATTCAAAACAATATGTTAAACTGGATCACCCAGTTCCTTTCACAACGTTTCTGTGCTACAAAATACAATGACAGTACTTCCAAATTCCGACAAATAAAAATGGGCCTCCCTCAAGGTGCAGTACTAAGTACAACCCTGTTCAACATCTACATCAACGATCTGCCACCAGCTATATCAAACACAGAAATAAAGACAGCTCTTTTTGCAGATGACATGATTATGTGGACATCTTCCTCACAAATAGAAAAATCTAAATCATCTATGGAAAAGGCTCTTAACCTACTAGAAAAGTGGACCCACAACAATTTAATGGCCATTAATACAGACAAAACAACGTTTCAAATATTTAGCTTGAAAAAAAAAATTCCAAAACTAAATCTACAGTTCAAGAAAACAAATCTGAGACAAACAAATGAAACAAAATATCTAGGAACAATTTTTGATTCAAAATTATCATGGAGAAAACACATTGAAGCAGTAGTAAACAAAGCAACGAAAAGATTCTCAATCTTAAAAAGATTAGCCGGAGCAAAGTGGGGCAGTAATCGCCAGACTCTGAACACCACATACAAAACATTCATCAAGCCAATACTACTATACAATGGGGAGGTAATAATCACAGCAAATAACTCGAACCTGAATCGCCTAGAAGTATGCCAAAATCAGGCTTTACGGCTTATAACTGGCGCAGCAAAATCAACTCCAATCGCAGCAATGCAAGCACTAACTCAGAACCCTCCAATATGTCTAACTTTAGAGGAACAGGCAATAACACAACATGAGAAAATGTTACGATTAACAACAACAAAATGGGAAAAAAGGCAGTTACAACCAAGCAAGTTGAAAACACAAACAAGTTTCTTGTCCAAAGTAATGGAAATAAAAACAGATTTGAATCTTCCTAAATCTAAAGAAAATATTTTGATCAGAGATAACCCTCTTACTTTTGAACCAATTAACATTCAGCTAAATCTAGAAGAACCAGTTACAAAATCTGAAACTCCCACACTTGTACTAAAAGCTCTAGCATTAGAAGTTGTGAATAAGAGATATCCACCAGAAGAATGGTTACATGTCTACACAGATGGATCTACTATTGATAACAACTCAGGATCAGGAATTACATGTGCATTATTTTCATTTTATCAACCAGCAGGATACCACACAACAAATTTTGATGCAGAAGTAACGGCTATTCATATTTCACTCCAACAATTACTATACAGAATAAATAAATTTCAAAATGCGGTCATACTCTCTGATTCTAAGGCAGCAATATATGCAATAAATTCACACAAAATGAAGTCAATACAAATTAAAGAGTGCTACAAAATGATTCAACAACTCCAAAAACTACAGAAAAGAATTCAATTGCAATGGATACCTGCACATTGTGGAATTGCTGGAAATGACACTGCTGATTTTCTTGCCAAAAAAGGCTCCAATTTAATTCAGAATACTACTAAAAGCTTACCTTTCACATCCATAAAAAGAATAGTTAAAAACAAATATAAAATCAAACAAAACCAAGACCTATGTAATAAAGCCAAAGACAAAAAATGGAATATTTTAGTAAAGAAGCCAGATATTATTCCAGAATTTCCACGTAAAACTACAGTAGCAACATTTAGACTGCTTACAGAACATGACTATTTAGCCAAACATTTATATAAAATAGGAATCTACACGAATCCAAATTGTCCTCTATGCAATAAAGACGAAGAAATGAATGAAGAACACCTACAAACCTGTGAAGTATTACCTGTTGGATCCACAATAGAGAAATATTGGAGAGCAAGAACGCTAATGGCTTCGGTGCCAAGGCCCAGCATTTGAAAACAACAACAACAACAAACATGTTCTGTTGTCCAGGAGCACTGTTTCTTATTCCATTTATTGGTGGACCGATGAACCTCCGAATCAAATCAACTTCCCCAGATATTTAAAAATTAATTTATTTTTATTTTTTTTAAATGTGAATTTTTGCCAAACTGTGAGCTCTTGCTTGGTTAGATAAATATGTAATTGAAAGAAAGGCTAGTTTAATAAAATGAATAGAGAAATCATAATTTAAATAAAAAAATGGAAAAAAACGCCTAATTTATTTAATTTTGAGTTCTTTTGACTCAAAGAACAACTAAAAATTAATTAAAATAAACCCCATAGTGTTATTTCCTACTACATAACTTAACCCAATTTATTGCTACTGTATATGAATAATTACCCAAGGGAAATATATACATATGTATTTAAAAAAAAATGTGAAAAATGCTTTAAAATAGTGAGAAATTGAGCTCAACCTAAAATCAGCACATTTGTCATTGTTCAGATAGTGTAGCCAACTTATCACAAAAAAGTGAACGATAAACTAATCTGTGGTCTAACTTGCCCATTTTGTCACCCATCGAACACTAACTTGCCCACTCTCTCGCCCTAACTTGCCCACTGATATAGGTGAACTCTTGGGATAGACTCCCCTTATATGTGAGAAAACATGTTGGCAATTGGCTCTAGTGGGAACATGGCCAACATGATGCTAAAAGTCACTTGTTCTCCGATCGAATATTCACTGGTGGCATGGTGGCATAGAATGGCCCCATTATGGTTCCCTGTACTGAATGTAACTTATCAGGGAAGAAAATTACAAAATATAAATAACAAAACAGGAGAAGATAAAAAAGTCTTATTACTCCTCAGGGATTAAAGTTGCATTAATTTAACTATAATTAGTATTTATTATTATGATTATATTCCATGTTCATAGAATATAACTCTTATTGTTTCCTCCATTCCTCCAGATAATGACTATATATATGAGTATATTATAAACTTATATTTTTAAATAACATAAGCTTGAAGAAAATAATTAAGTTATGTAGATAGGAAATAACACTATGAGGTTTTTTAATATTGTTTATTTATAAGTTTATCACTTGATATTTTCATTTGCAGTTGTTTAATTCAAGTGTTAGAGCAGAACTGAGCAGACAGAAAGTTGATTTATCAACTTACTTGACTTTGTATACCCCTGCGTTGGATTGGATATTGCAAGGGGTAGCAGCCAATGCACCTGAAAAGCTTTTGGTAGAAATACTTGGACGATGCAAAGAGAAATGTAACAATAGTGCACTTCTCCTCAACACCATCATGGCTGCTTTTAAACCTTCATACATTGCTGCTCGTGCTCTGCAATTCATTGAACTTGTGTCTGCATGTGATGAAGAAGGTAATTTATTTTTATTATTTTATTGATACTACAATCTTTTCTTGGTCTTGATATGACCTTTAGAAGTTCTTGGACATGTTTCAAAACAATTCTGTTTTATCGTCAGCTTTCCCAGACAGTCTGGGAAAGCTGACGATAAAACAGAATTGTTTGAAACATGTCCAAGAACAAATCAACATTAATATTGAGGTAAGATGTCCAGACCAAAAATAATATAATTTATGAAGTACTATACTGTATTCGGCCTTAGTTTATGTTGTACTGTAAACAAATTGACAAACGGTATCCTTCGGCAGGCATCTGCGATTGGTGGAGCGATGGTACTATTTTATGTGCCATTTGACTTGCTGTTAAATTCCGGTGGCATTAATGTACCAAAGTTGCATACATCTACACATATTTTAGAAATTATAAAAATATTATTTAAAATAACAAACTTGATTAGGCCTAAGCGTTTTTCAATTAATTTCAAAAGAATGAGGTGGCAAAATAGTTATGCTACTAATACACATGATAATATAAATATAAATGAACAAAGCTGAAAACTGTTAAAATAAAATTAGGAAAATAGGATTTAATTATTAAATTAATATTAAGAAGCTAAAGCTGTTACTATGATTGAAATAAGTATATTAAAGTACACTACTAAATTATTGTAATCAAATGGTAAAGAGAAAAATTTATGCCTGAACCGGGAATCGAACCCCGAACCTTCAGCTTTCCGTGCTGATGCTCTAACCATTGAGCTAACCCAGGCTTCCTTCCCATCCAAGCATAAATCCTTCCTTTACCTTACTTCTTGGTCCCACATTCAAATGCTATGAATCATCATTCACAAATACACAATGAATGGCTTCTACCTGAAGAAGACATGAAGGGACTCCACATAGCTATAGCATTATTTATTAAATTAATATTAAGAAGCTAAAGCTGTTGCTATGATTGAAATAAGTATATTAAAGTACACTACTAAATTATTGTAATCAAATGGTAAAGAGAAAAATTTATGCCTGAACCGGGAATCGAACCCCGAACCTTCAGCTTTCCGTGCTGATGCTCTAACCATTGAGCTAATCCAGGCTTCCTTCCCATCCAAGCATAAATCCTTCCTTTACCTTACTGTCTTGGTCCCACATTCAAATGCTATGAATCATCATTCACAAATACACAATGAATGGCTTCTACCTGAAGAAGACATGAAGGGACTCCACATATCTATAGCATTATTTATTAAATTAATATTAAGAAGCTAAAGCTGTTCCTATGATTGAAATAAGTATATTAAAGTACACTACTAAATTATTGTAATCAAAGGGAAGGAAGCCTGGATTAGCTCAATGGTTAGAGCATCAGCACGGAAAGCTGAAGGTTCGGGGTTCGATTCCCGGTTCAGGCATAAATTTTTCTCTTTACCATTTGATTACAATAATTTAGTAGTGTACTTTAATATACTTATTTCAATCATAGTAACAGCTTTAGCTTCTTAATATTAATTTAATAAATAATGCTATAGCTATGTGGAGTCCCTTCATATCTTCTTCAGGTAGAAGCCATTCATTGTGTATTTGTGAATGATGATTCATAGCATTTGAATGTGGGACCAAGACAGTAAGGTAAAGGAAGGATTTATGCTTGGATGGGAAGGAAGCCTGGATTAGCTCAATGGTTAGAGCATCAGCACGGAAAGCTGAAGGTTCGGGGTTTGATTCCCGGTTCAGGCATAAATTTTTCTCTTTACCATTTGATTACAATAGGATTTAATTACCTAAACAGACTGTGGCAAGGCTTTCCTCAAATAATTTCTATGCCACAGCAATGTATCATCACGATCAACAAATAGTTTCTTTCTGTTTCTTAGTATGTACTCAAACACGATTTCTCAATAAATAGTATAGAAACTATGATGATCTTAAAGAAGATTTTTGGGCTGTAGGCCGTGGTTGTGAGGCGTGTAGTTTCCCGACGTTTCGCCAGAGACTGCGTCTGACATCCTTCAAGGGTTGTCTTGAGACTGGCAATTCTGTCCACTGTCTGTCCTATTTGTACGACTAGACCATCAAACAGCAATCTCATTGGAGCAATGGAAGTCCCTAATGCGGACCAATCAGAAGGCAGATATAACTTACGAACACATCGTGGTGAATGTACAAATAGGACAGAATTGCCAGTCTCAAGACAACCCTTGAGGATGCCAGACACAGTCTCTGGCGAAACGTCGGGGAACTACAAGCCTCATGACCACGGCCTACAGCCCAAAAATCTTCTTCAAGATCATCATAGCAACTCTGGCCGTGAAAGTATACGTGAATACAGTATAGAAACTTGTTTTTTTTTTAATTTGGTAATTCAGGACAATTGTTAACACAAACCAATATTTTATTAATTTTAGGGGTTCATTTCTTCCATAAAAATGATGCACTTTGTGACACACAGCACTTCTGACAAACTCATCGCATTCTATTTCTGTTACAGGTTTTTTTCTCTTACTTTTTTGCCTTGTGTAGATAAATGTCCTTTATGTATAATTTCACTTCAAGCAGAATATATGCTAGCTGAAGAAACACCAGTAAACTCAGCTGTTAAATTCCCTACATCCTGGATACCTAACCTGGGGAATTTATCACTCAATTTACAAAATACATTTAAAACAATTTGTTTCTCACCACTTTTCAAAAGTTTCCCTTTCTGATGTTTAACGTGTTCAACACTAGCGACCATGTTTGAATAACTGAATATCCCTCTTCATCTGCGCAAAATAGTGTTAATATTTAAATTTATATAATCTATATTTACTGTTCAGCATTGTCATTTTTTCATATGTTATATTGTGTTTTATTACTTTATTATTATTTTTGTGATAATTTTGTTCATACATAGTAGTTATATTATATAAAGTGTAGATTGATCAAGGAACTATGTTTTCATGTACGCTGCTGGACAACAATGTCATTATGCTCATGTGGCCAATGAAATCATACTTAACCACATGCTTCTGTTTACATTACAACATAAACTAAGGCCGATACCAGTATAGCTAATACCTGGCATGTGCTGCTATGCCTAAATAAATTAAATGTATTTTTATGTTGAGTTGAATAAGTAAAAAGAAAAATAATTAAAAGTTTATATCATAATTATTTTAGATATCCTGTGCTGATTACCCAGCGTTGCCTGGAATCTACTTATCCCAATCTTCGTAGTATCAATGAGCTGAAAGACAAATATGGTAATTGTGAAGTTATGTAGGTAGGAAATAACACTATGAGGTTTATTTTAATTTTGTTTAGTTGTTTCTTGACTCACCTCATACTTCTTAACTCCCTTGCATATCTGGATTTCGTCACTGTATTTGTGACATTCTCAATGCTGTTCATGTTCACAACTGACGTCCAATGGTCAGAGGAGACCATGGACATCAGTTGTGAATGTGAACAGCATTGAGAATGTCACAAATACAGTGACGAAATCTAGATATGCAAGGGAGTTAAGAAGTATGAGAGGTGAGTCAAGAAACAACTAAACAAAATGGTAATTGTGAGTTATCCATAAAAGAATAACTGCCATGCGCTGGTACGTTTTCCCAGGATTCTACTCATCCTGATCTTCTTGGCATTAATAAGCTGAAAGACAAAAAAGGTTATTGTGAATTATCCGTAAAAAATAGACATATGCTGTCGCAGATTTTTGTTTAGATTTTTTTTTAGATATTCAATTCTGTATACATTATTTTGGTGTATTTGTTATGGTTTAGGCAGTGTAAGCCATTTAAGCATCCAAAAAGTGACTTTTTTTAGTTCACCAATGTCTTTTTTTTTTCTCTAAGTGATAGGAAAAAACCCCATTCAAATCGGTCAAGTAGTTTTCGAGTCCATAAAGGACAAACAGACAGACTCACACTCATTTTTACATATAAAGAAGATGACCAGATTCACCTTATTTATTCTATTTTTATATTCGTTATTTATAGTTACATTAACTGCATTGGTCTTATACAACTTTCCTGTAGATTAAGACTCTTGTAATTTTTGGATCTTTTAAGTTTGGCATTCTCTCCTACCCTAGAGACACTAGTCACAGTGATCAGAGTGCTCCCTCAGAGCTATGAAATTGCTCTTTATTCATACCATCAAATATTGCGGCACATGGACTCTTAAACCTATCAAAAATACTGTATTCTATCTCTTGGTTGGACATTTAAACTCTCACTTGATAGAAGCTAACTTGCGGTCTTAATGGAACTATGATGATCTTGGTTTTTTTGTCATCTGCTCTCTTTACTCAAATTCATATAAACATGATTGATGATTATTATGAGACTGAAGATATTTTTATGGTCATTATTGCTTGAATTTATGGAATCTTTTATAAAGTTGAGGAAAATCTTGAAAAATCTCAAGCAGGAAATTAACCCAATCAGGAATCAAAGAAGGGTCTGCTGCATGAGTGACTATAGTATTATTCCTAGACCACAGTGGTGAGTAAGGCAATTCCCATCTTTATCATTGGCATTACAATATTTTAATTGTCTTAAAATATTGACCTTTAGAAATTTCTGTAGTTGTGGGTTGACCAAGTACTGCACAATTTGAAACTATATAAAAATATGCACTTGTGACAAGTGTGATATTTAACATTGTTAGAGTATATTTTGATAACTCACCTCACAAATTTTGTGTTTTTCACGATACCATAGTTTCAAACGGGATCCCATTCATTTTCAGTCACAACTCCGGCTGATGAAATTCTTTGTCCATCAACATCTACAGAGCTGCCATCTATGGTCGAGTTTATAAACTTTTAAATTAAATTTTGTTCATAGTTAAATATGGGAAATAACATTATGAGGTTCTTAATTCATAAATTAATGAGTCAATTTTACATCTTACCTCATAGTTTATGTTTTCTTAAACAAGGGTTTTCAAAAGGTAACATCCCTTTCATTTTCAACCGCCATTATGAGTACCAGATTTTTTTGTTGGAATCTCCATCTATTACATTGCCATGTTATGTTGATTTGATGTACTCTGAGATGAGGTCCCGTTCATCAGGAATTTCGAAATTCATGGATTTAAATTTGTTCTTCTGAATATATATCTTCTCCCAAACTGTCAATTCTAAAGGTTTTTCCAGATGTTTTAGAAGTTTAGCCCCTTTTTCAATTTTATGACTCTCCTACAAACTATGTGCTGCAATAGCAGATTTTTCAATTTCACCATTTTTAATATTTCTAAAGTGTTCCTTTGTGCGAGTGTCCAAATTCCTTTTTGTTTTTCCTATATACTTTATTACAGTCTCTACAACTAATTTGATAAATTTCAGATTTTTTACTGTCTGGGGTGTTCAATTTCTTATTTGTTATTAATAGATCACCAACACTAAATTTATTTATCGGTGCCAATGTAATATTGAATTTCTTGAATTTTTAAAAAATTTGTTATGTATTTCTGGATGATAAGTAAATTTCTTAAATTGTTTTCCTTTCTTTGAATCAGATTGCAGGGTGGTATATTCTTTTAATCTTTTTTGTTGTCTGAATTTCTTTAATTTATTTATAATTATTTCTTTTCCAAAACCATTTAAATTAGCTATGTTCAAAATGTGATTGTATTCTTTCTTAAAATCTTCATTTAGTGGAAAATTTAATAATCTATATATCAAACTGTTAAAAATTGCATGTTTATGTGTAATATGATTGAAACCTGAAGACTTTATATAATTGTCAATATGAGTATCCTTCCTGTATATGAGGCGCTTAGAATAGCAAGGGCATATATGCAAAATAGTAGTTTTGAGAAAAATGCATTAAAGTTTCACAAACTTTTTTCTCTATATCGCGTGACATAGCGTATCCGTCAATGCAAAGAAGTTTAATATTGTGTTCTATAGTGGTTTTTTATTTCAGACCGATATGAAAGTAATAATATTTATCGACTTTCCAGTAAAAAATAGGTCTATTGCAAGTTAAACTTATTAGGCTACTTCAGAAAAGACAATCTGTATTATTTACGTGATAAATTACAAACTTATATATTAATGGTGAATTTTGTAACCCTGGTTTCCAAAATAGTCTTAAGCTATTCTATTTTAATAATAATAATTTTTATTACAATTTCACAGTAAAGTAAAAAATAAACTAGGGATTTTACTCTTAGACAATACTGCAGTTGTTCATTGACGTTACATATTACGAAATGGAGTAACATGCTTAGTAAATTGTAAAATTCTAAATAAAAGATGAACATTAATAGTGAGTGGAGTACATATTAAAGAAATCCAGAAAGATGAAACAACTTAAAGAATGCTCTACTCTACAAATTGTTAGTAAAGAAAAGAAGAATTTCAAGAAAATTACTTACTATCCAATAGTACATGGGAAATTTCAAAAAAATATTTGACAAATACAACATTACTTTGGCACCAATAAATAAATTTAGTCTGGAAAAACTTCTAAATACTAATAAAAAAATCAACATCCCAGACAGTAAGAAATCTGGAATTTATCAAATTAATTGTAATGATTGTAGCAAAGTATACATAGGAAAAACAAAAAGGAATTTGGAAACACGCACTAAATAACATTTTAGAAATATTAAAAATTGTGAAATTGAAAAATCAGCAATTGCTGCACATAGTTTACTAGAACATCATAAAATTGAAAAAGAAGCGAAACTTTTGAAACAATTGGATAAACTGTTGGAATTGACAATTTGGGAAATGATATTCATTCAGAAGAATAAATATTGATCTATGAATTTCGATATTCCAGTGGATAAAAATTTAATTACAAAGTTTATAATCCCAACGAAAGATGGCAGCACAAGAAGTGATGCCACTAAAGAAATCAACAATCACGGAATTTCATCAGTGGAAGCCATGACTGAAGAAGGACATGATATTGTCTGAAACCGTCGGTATCAAAGAAGTTTGAAAATGTATGAGGTGAGTCGATTAAAATATGTTCTCCACTCACTATTAATGATATAACCTCATAATGTTTACTTCCCAATATTAATTGAAATATAAAAGATGAACACATTGATTAAGAAAATAATTAAAAATCATTTCATCTCACCAAGGCCAAAATGCGAATGCAAACACAAGAACTTGTGAAAATACTGTTGTTGAAGCTGGGTTAATAATATAATTTAACAGGTCCTCATCCACTTCATCCTCTTCTTCCTGGAATGAGCAATTCAAAATTTCTTGGGCAGAAAATATGCTGTTGAAGTACCTATGGTGAGTTGCTGGAATGTAGGAAAGAAGCACTCGAATATCTGCCAGCTTTTCTGAGGAAATAGCTAGTTGTTTTGTGTATTTTTCGGATAAGGTGATTGATGAAATGATTCTGATCGTACATTTTTCCACGTCCTTTTAGCAGATTTATATTATAAGGTTCTTCTGTAATGTAGCCAGGTTTGATTCCAAATCCCATTTTGTAATTATTGGAAAAACAAACATTCTGCCTTCCGAAAACTTGGTGCACAGAACTTGTCGCTTTGTTATGTGTTCCTGGAGAATTTGAACGTATTTAAAATCATCTCTCCTCATTGACACTACATCGAAAGGGTTCTTTCTCCTGCATACTTTAATGTGTTGCCCATATTGTATGGCGGTAAACATTTCTCTTCTACGAAGATATTTCTCTATATTAGCAAAATCACAGTCACAGAGTAAGTATGAGTGTCCTAGCACCATAAATGTGTGTTCAATTTTCATAAAACAGTCTGCATGGATATTTGAGGCATGTTAAAAACTATGCAGTTATCACTAAAAATATACGTCTTCACTTCTGCTGCTATTTTATTTTCTATGTAATGCATGAGACAAGTTGAAATTTTAGCAGACCCTCGTTTTCTAGTGCTCTCATCCCAAATGAACAAAGAGGCATTTCCAGTTTTAAGATTGTGAATTCCAAAATTATAAGTCCATAATTTCCATTTATAGTACTGTATACAATGTATTTTAGGAGTTTACAAGACACTGAGAATGTATGTAATACCTAGCGTGTACAGCGAAAGATCACCCTCGTAAAAATAACCAGACAACAATAAGCACTTAAGATAATACTCAGGCCTAAACAAACTCGAGGAATATAAGGGTGATATAAATACCCTGGATGAGATAAGCATGTGGGCAGCTAGACTGGCCACATACGCCTTTGCCATTCTCAAACTCATCTGTTATTGCGCTGCGATGTATCAGGTCTAACACCACATGTTATTGCAATGGATATTTCATTCTCTTCCAAGGTGTATCAACAGTTCTTACTCACAGGGATGAAAGAAGAAGGTTCAGAGTTTATATTGCATTAATAAAAAAATGTGATTTTTGTTGATACGCCCTTGCTATTCTAAGTGCCTCATATATTGAATTCAATTTTTTGTTGTTGTTCATTCCTTAATATGTAGAGGTCCAAATCCCATTTTTGGACCTCTACATATTAAGGAATGAACAACAACAAAAAATTGAATTCAATATATACAGGAAGGATACTCATATTGACAATTATATAAAGTCTTCGGGTTTCAATCATATTGCACATAAACATGCAATTTTCAACAGTTCGATATATAGATTATTAAATATTTCACTAAATGAAGGAGATTTTAAGAAAGAATACGATCACATTTTGAATAGAGCTAATTTAAATGGTTTTGGAAAAGAAATAATTATAAATTCAGACAACAAAAAAGATTAAAAGAAAACACCACCCTTCAATCTGATTCAAAGAAAGGAAAACAATTTAAGAAAATTACTTATTATCCAGAAATACATAACAATTTTTTAAAAAATTCAAGAAATTCAATATTACATTGGAACCGATAAATAAATTTAGCGTTGGTGATCTATTAATAACCAATAAGATATTGAACACCCCAGGCAGTAAAAAATCTGAAATTTATCAAATTAGTTGTAGATAATGTAATAAAGTATGCATAGGAAAAACAAAAAGGAATTTGGACACTCGCACAAGGAACACTTTGGAAATATTAAAAATGGTGAAATTGAAAAATCTGCTATTGTAGCACATAGTTTATAGGAGACTCATAAAATTGAAAAAGAGGCTAAACTTCTAAAACATCTGGAAAAATCTTTAGAATTGGCAGTTTGGGAGAAGATACATATTCAGAAGTACAAATTTAAATCCATGAATTTTGAAATTCCTGATGTACGGGACCTCATCTCGAAGTTCATCAAATTAACACAATATGGCAACAGTATATGGAGATGGAGATTCCAATGAAAATCTGGTAGTCATAATGACGGTTGAAAATGAAAGGGATGTGACCTTTTGAAAACTGCAGTCCCCGTGTTTAAGGAAACATAAACTGTGAGATAAGATGTAAAAATGACTCATCAATTTATAAATTTTGTTCGTTGGGAATATCCAAGTTCATCGATCTATATTTATTCTTCTAAATGATATCAATCAGAGTCGTGACTGAAGATGAACGAGATCCTGTTTGACACCATGGTATCGTGAAAAACGTGAAATTTGTGAGGTGAGTTATTAAAATATACTTTGACCAATGTTAAATGAATATTACCTTATAATGTTTTTATTATTAATTTAACACTGCTCACTGAAGGATAAACTATATTTGAAGAGAAAAATTTTCGCCCAGCCGAGACTCGAACCCGAACGTATATAAGAGAGAAATTTGCATCTAGATCGGAACTTGCCCTGATAGCTCAGATGGTAGAGCATTGGCCTAGAATGCCAAAGGTCCTGGGTTCGAATCTTGGTCTGGGCGAAAATTTTTCTCTTCAAATATAATTACCTCATAGTATTTACTTTCCAACTTTAATTTGAAATAGAAGTGTGATATCCTTGACAACCCTAATATAGTTTCTCACCTTGATTATATATTTTTTTATTTAAATTGCAGGATTCCCACAGTATTTATTGTTTCGGACATTGGGGCTTTGTCTAGCACTAGCAGATCCCCCATCAGAACACAGACTTCAAGTCCTCAATGATGTATGGCGTATAGTGAGTCACTTGTCTGAGCCTAGTCATTACATCAGCTGTGCTGAGGTCTGGATACAATTTGCAGTCAGACATTTCTCGGTATGTTATATAGTTCTATGCAGGGTGATCAAATATTTGCAGACAAGCAACCAACCAACCTTCAGATAAAAATTTCTGAAAGATAATTAATTTTCAAGTTTAGGTGACTTAAAGTTTGGTATAATCAGGCAGTACTATAATTGAATATACATGTATAAAACTATTGTTTAGAATTTGACAGTGAAGCTATTTTCCGTAAAGCTTCCCATTATTTGATGAAACTATTATAAGTGTTCCAACATGATGAATTTGATAATGAATCCTGTTTCTTTATGGCCTGGAGAATGAATGTTCCAAAATTTGTAACCAGAATTCACATTGATACTAAATTTTACTATAGTCAAGTGAATGACAGTTTTGTGGGTGTCAAAGTCATAAAAAAACAAGAATTTATGAAATAGGACATGATTCTCCAGCATAGAAAGTAGTTCTATGGTTGAAGTGGCTGCTCAGATAATCATGTTAATTTCATAAATTAATTGTGGGAAATAACATTATGAGGTTTTCAAGTTAAAAACAAATAAATAGTGAGTCGTGAAATCTCACCTCATAACTAGGGCTAGGATTTTTATGTAATAAAAGATAAGATTGTAGTACAGGTAGTATATTATTCAACTGTTTGTGTGTGAAACCAAGACAAAAGACTGACAGAAGTCTTATTTCTCATAATACTATTCAACTGTTTGTATGTACCATGTATATGACTGCTGTAGAACATATCAAACTCCAGACTGATTACTAGGGCAAGGCGATTAATGATTTTGCATCTTTTTCTTATGAAGGTTGAAACATTGCTTGCATATATGAAAATGTATGCATTAAAAAACCGATTAAATAAAAGCAATTCGTTAGGGCATTTTTTGCATTTTCTTAACTTTCTTAGAAATAGGTCTTTTTTTGGCAATTTTTAGGTCATTTTGACACTTTTCCAGAAGGCTGTGACATTATTTGTATTTGATTTAAGATTTTTATTTTAATTCAGTATTTTTCCTTGTCAATACAATTTCTTGGAATGAAGTAGTTGTTTTGCTAACTACTACCACTATTTTTTCAAGGTATGTGCATAATGAACTTGCCCACTTCTAGAAATTTTATTCAATTTCTTAGAGCTTATGCTAGCTTCTACCCTAATTCTGATTGTTAACTGTAATCCAAATTGCTGTAAAAGTGCACTGTGTAATTGAAATGGATTTTCTGCAATAAAAGGTAATGTAATATGTATTTTTAAATACTTTTCTTTTAATATTATGATGTTATGTTAAATGTTATGTAATTCAGTAATCAAGTGAGTACTTAATCTAATAAATAGTATTTTTTATTGGTATTTCTTAACTTTCTTCGTCATTTTTTTATTTTATTGGTCATTTTTTGCATTTTTTAGGTCATAAATGCATTTTTTATTTTGCAATTTTACCAATTTATAGGTCATTAAATGCCTTGCCCTACTGATTACATTAAAATTATTCACTTCCAATGGATTTCTTTTTATTGGATATTTCATGGATATATCTGTTTTATTTATTGCAGTCTAGAGAAGTTAACACATTCCTAGGAGACATCATACGGCACATGACTCCAGATAGAGCATATGAAAACCATTATCCTCAGCTACAAGCCATAGTAGACAAAGTACTCACTCATACACGAGACTTTGAATCACTCTTTACAATGGTAAATATATTACAGTTTAAATAATTCTTTAAATTATCTCTCTCATAAATGAAAATTAATTTAAAAGGAGATTAGAATTTATAGTTAAATATGAGAAATAACATTATGAGGTTCTTAATTCAATGAATGAATGAGTCATTTCTTATCTTACCTCATAGTTTGTTTTCTTAAACATGGGAACTGCAGTTTTCAAGAGGAACATCCCTCCCATTTTCAACCGACATTATGACTACCGGATTTCTGTTGGAATCTCCATCTATAACATTGCCATCTGATGTTGATTTGATGAACTTCGAGATCAGGTCCCGTTCATCGGGAATTTCAAAACTCATGGATCTAAATTTGTTCTTCTGATTATATATCTTCTCCCAAACTGTCAATTATAAAGATTTTTCCAAATGTTTTAGAAGTTTGACCTCTTTTTCAATTTTATGACTCTCCAACAAACTATGTGCTGCAATAGCTGCACACGCAAGTGTCCAAATTCCTTTTTGTTTTTCCTATGTATACTTTATTGCAGTCTTTACAACTAATTTGATTAAATTTATTTAGGAAAACATAAACTATGAGGTAAGATAAGAAATGACTCATTCATTCATTGAGATTAGAATTGTTTGAAATCCTCATGTAATACTTAGTATTATGTAAATTTTGTAGTTACTTATTTATATAACTTAATTTGTGTAATACACCACTGACTTATTATTTATTACAGTAAAACCCTGCTTAACTGAACTTCGTTAAACTTTACCTAGCTTAACCAAAACAACACTGCAAAAAAAAAGCTGAATATCCTTTCCATTCATAAATTAATTATAAAAAATAACATTGTGAGGTTTACAATTATTTTTTATCCTTTCAATTACACAGCTGCTGTTTTGTTTTCACAAGAAATTTCCACATTTGCCCATTTTGTAGCCTATACATTATTTCTTATAATATATTTTTTTTATTTTGAAAAGAAGAATTAATGCTTGATCCAGGACTTGAACCCTGGACCTCTCATTCCTGTCCAGGGTTCAAATCCCGGTTCAAGCATTAATTTTTATTTTTAAAATAATAATGTCCAGCAATGGAAAAATGTTAAATTTATAATCTCACATCTTATAATAAAGTTTATTTTACATTTTATACAAATTAAAACTGTTCTGTATAGGCCTATATATATTTTTTTTTTTCTTCCTTTAATGTTAAAAAATATTTTCCATGTATTATTAGATAGTTTTGCCTCTTTATTTCAGATAAACAGGGTTCTACTGTATATCAGTTGTAAGTTTATAGTTTTTCTTATATGTTCATTATTAAATATGGGAAACAACATTATGAGGTTCATCACATCACCCATTGGGGCAGCCTAACCCTGCCTTCCAGGCATTCCCAACCTTAGAAGTGGGTTACAATATGCCAGGAGAGAACACCTAAAATGTTGGATGACAAACAGGTGGCATTAAAAAAAATAAGAATTGACTCATTCATTAATTGAAGAACCTCATAATGTTATTTCCCATACATAACTTATGAATATGATGTATTCATAGTTAAATATGAGAAGTAACATTATGAGGTTTTTAATTCAGTGAATGAATGAGTCACTTCTTATCTTACCTCAAACTTTGTTTCTTTAAACATGCAAACTGCACTTCTCAAGAGGAGTCCCTCCTATCTTCAGCTGTCAATAAGATAAGAAGTGACTCATTCATTCATTGAATGTGCTGTATGATAAAGTTATTACTCTTTTTATAGAATCATGAGAGAGTGGTTGAGATAATTTAGGATATTTTAACTATCTTCCCTAGCCCAAAGGTCATATTAATCAGCACTCTATAATGTGAGAGGAACCACATGTAATACTACTAATTTATTTTTTGGAGTTTTATATAGTAAAATGTAAATGTTAATGTAAAAATAATTTTTTATGATAAGTCAAAAAGGCTTGAATTAAACATAAAAACCACACACAGATATTTTGCCACCATTTTCTTCAAATAAACAGCTTTTATTGTCTAATATACAAGGGTAACTCAGAAAGTTTCCGGACTGGACTGTACCATTTATGATAGAAAGATAACAGTGCCAGCAGCGTGTTGGGAGGTCCTTTGTTAGTCAGCTGACATAGTTTCTGCCTGCCCGCATCCTCATTCTTTAGTAGCTGTAGGTCAAATGGTAAGGGGTGACAGGTACTATCAGACTGCAATATGGAACCGCAGCGAGAATATTTTCGAATAATGATTTTCTATGATTTTAAAAGTGGCTTAAACCAGGTGCAATCACTTGAAAGGCTTACACAGGCTTGTGGGGACCTTACCCCTTCCAGTGCCACAGTTTTCAATTGGTCTGCGGAGTTTAAGAGGGGTAGAACCTCTCTTGAAGATGAAGAGAGGAGTGGGAGGCAGTGACTGTGGAAAACATCGATGCTGTGGAGAAGATGGTGAGAGAAGACGGCCGTATGAGGATTGGATCGGAGAATGTTGCATAAATCCATGAGGATTGGATTGGAGAGTGTTGCAAAAATTCTGCACATCTATCTTAGGGGCAGCAAGGTGTCATCTTATTGGGTGCCACACAGACTAACTAAAGGTCAGAAGGTCACTCGAGTGGAATGGTGCCGTGAAATGCCAAGGAGATTCAACAATTGGAACTCTCATTGCATTTCTGAGATCATTACAGGTGACGAGACCTGGGTTTACCAATATGGTCCAGATAAAAAGCATCAGTCATCAGCATGGGTCTTTCCTGTTGATAATCAACCAGTCAAAGTGATGAGAGCAAACAGTGTTGGGAAGAAAATGGTGCTCACTTCCTTTGCTACAGGTGGTCATATGGCAACAATACAACTTGAACATCAAAGGACAGTGACTGCACAGTTATACAACATAGTTGCCCTCCCACAGGTATTCCAAAAATTGTGAGAAAAGTGCCCAAGAGCTGAACTGAGGGGCATCCTGTTGCACCATAACAATGCCTCTGCCCACACCGCCTATCTAACAAAAGATTTTCTGAGGGGGAGTCCTGTGTAGCTGTTGACCCATCCTCCTTACAGTCTGGAACTGGCACCATGAAACTTCTTTTTGTTCTCTTCGGTGAAGGGCTTGATTGCGTGGGAAGCGGTTTTCAACACCTGAAAATGCGGTTGTTGCAGCATATCAAGGGGAACTCTGTGCATTGAATGAATGTGACTGATGACAATGCTTCCAGTTGTTGTTCAGGAGGATGCAACGATGCATAGATGCTGAGGGAGAGTGCTTTGAGAAGATGTAATGGTATGTTTTAGATTATCTCTGAAATTTAGCCAGTATCCGGAAACTTTTTGAGTTACCCTCGTAAAGTATTAAGTTTATTATTATTTAATATTCTGTATTAATATTAAATATTAAGTTATATTAATATTTTTATTCAAGGTAACAGTATTTTCAAATCTAATTTCTGTAAGCTTACAAGTGTCAATTTTTTATTTATACAACAAACTCCCGATTATCTTGCATGTATTATCCGGTTTGCAGATTATCCAAGCATGACTCTTTTTAAGTTATGTAGATAGGAAATAACACTATGAGGTTTTTTAATATTGTTTATTTTTTATTATTTCACTCACCTCATACTTCATAATTCATAGCAGACCCTGGGTTTCTTCACATCTTTTGTGACATTCTCAATGCTGCGTCACGTTCACAACTGACATCCAACGGCCTTCTATCCTGCAGACTGACCTCCGCGCCATCTGGTGGCCGACCGAAGAATTTCCAAATCAGTCCTCTTTCTTTATAACCGGGTATTTCAAAATTCATAGTTGTATTTTTCATTCTTGCATATGTAAATTTTTTCCCAAATTGTGAGTTCCTTCGGTTTTTCCAATTGTTTAAGTAATTTTGTTTTGGTTTCTATTCTATGTTTTTCTGACCAGGCATGTGCAGCTATTGCAGATTTTTCGGTTTCTCCATTTTTAACATTTGTGAAAAGATATACATAGGAAAAACAAAAAGGAATCTAAATACAAGATTAAAAGAACACCTCAGAAATGTTAAAAATGGAGAAACCGAAAAATCTGCAATAGCTGCACATGCCTGGTCAGAAAAACATAGAATAGAAACCAAAACAAAATTACTTAAACAATTGGAAAAACCGAAGGAACTCACAATTTGGGAAAAAATTTACATATGCAAGAATGAAAATACAACTATGAATTTTGAAATACCCGGTTATAAAGAAAGAGGACTGATTTGGAAATTCTTCGGTCGGCCACCAGATGGTGCGGAGGTCAGTCTGCAGGATAGAAGGCCATTGGACATCAGTTGTGAACGTGATGCAGCATTGAGAATGTCACAAAAGATGTGAAGAAACCCAGGGTCTGCTATGAATTATGAAGTATGAGGTGAGTGAAATAATAAAAAATAAACAATATGACTCTTTTTACTGTATTTTTTAAAAATGAAGATAAATACTTATCCTGTATTTTGTATTGTTATAAAAAATTTCTTGCTACTGTAAACTGTGCTTAGATACTAGCACAATAGAGTAACCTTCACTCACAATCCCCTCCCCTAACACATTTAATGGTACCAACCAACATTCTGAGAATACAATACAATTTTGGAAATTTCCATTGTGCGAGTCACTGAAAAGTTTGTTGTTACAGTTTGAAACCACAGATATGCTGAGGCAGTGGGTTTTTCACTGGTTAGTAATGTGGTCATCGGTGGTCACTAGTGTGGTCATCGGTGGTTACTAGTGTGGTTATCGCTGATTATTTGTCATTGCTGGTTATGTGTGGATATCGGTGGTTACTAGTGTAGTTGTCGCTGGGTATGACGGCCATTTTGAAGAACTGTTGTAACCAGAGTGGTCATGACAGGAAATAGTCCCACTTTTTTTTTTCATATTTACGAGTTAAATAAAATAATGATAATTACAACTCGCACCTAAATACATTTCATATAACATTTTATAAATATTTGTTGCATTTAAGTAGTGTTAAAGTGGGTAAATAAATTTCTGGTTCAACTTCCATGGTGCCGAATAACTTAATTGGATTTTCCGTGCATATCTCGGTTAATATTAAATATTATCTAAAATAAATCTCATAGTGTTACTTCCTTGAAATATTAAGTACTCTAAAGATATCTATATCATGGTTTGTCAATACTTTTGACAGTTCTGTCATTTTGCTTTAGATAATCCACTGGATTCCACTGCAGGATGTTGGTAGTTCTTCTTTATTTTTTTTTTCTCTGAGAAGAACTTTGTTTATGTACTGGTGCTTACTTTGCCTTTTATTAATACTCATTTCACAGAAGTTTCTCCTAAGAAACACCATGGGGAGGCAAGTAACTTGTCCCCCAGTTCTCATAATTACTAATAAAAATTTGTTTATTGAGCCCCAGTTTTGCCCTCTCTCAGATTTCTTACTGTGCCCAAGAATTTGTATGTTTTCTCTTCACACTTGACCCCTCCTAATTGATCTCAAATTATCAATGACTTTGTTAAGGTAGTGAGGCATGGAAATTAAGGAAGAAAGACGAAAGCAGGTTATATAAAAGATTCAATGAAGATGTGACATAATTCAGTTAGAACACATAATAAACCACATACAACATATTAGACCCAGTAGATAAATCATCTAAATCATATGCATCAAACAGAATCTCTAAAGTTATGTTTTAATGTCTCTAAATGTCTATGCTGATGACTTTGTCATCACTTCAAGAAAGGTGAATGCTCTCCAACAGGGCTTTAATGCCTTAACTACCTAGGCAAGAGGAAATGACCTGGCCATAAACAAAAAGAAAACGGTCACAATGGTCTTCAGGAAAGGAGGTAGAGTGAAGACCAGAGACTGCATTAGAACAGATCAAGGAGAGTTAGAAAAAGTCAGCTATTGTAAATATATCGGCATTATCTTTCAGACCTCTGGCACCACCTTCAAGATACACATCAGAGAAAGAGCAGCAGCGGCTCTAAGAGCCATGAATGAAATAAAATCACCTGCCCTATTATCAATAGACACAGCTGTGCAACTCTTCAATGCAAAAATAATGCCAATAATCGCATATGGGATAGAGATAGTTTGGGAACATCTGAAGATAAATGACTTAAAAATCTGGGAAAGCGTCAAGGCCTCCTATCTAAAGAAAATTCTAGCAGTCTCTAAATTCATTCCCTTGAGACTGGTCTATGTACTAGCAACAGAACAGATCTTCCTGGAAGACCTCAGAATGCGCTAACACCTGCCATCCACTAAAGCTTACGAACAACAGATGCAAGAGAGAAGACAGAAGCGGGATGCCATTCCTGAAGAATTCTACGGTATGCCTGCCATGATAGATAGGAGCTGGTGTGGACCAAACAAGGAACTAAGGCACCAGATAAACCGCTATGCAGTCCACGGCTTCCATCACAAAGTGTGTGTGAATGTCACTTACCATCAAATCGAAGACAGTTGCAGATGTAAACTGTGTGGACTAAAGTGTACAAGATATCATTTGGAATTGTGTTCCAAAGTGACAATGTCATTAGCGCAATACGCCAATTAATTAATTTTGCACGATTGTGCGCAATTATTATTATTATTTTATTATTATTAAAGCGCTGGAGGGAAAATTTTCTATAGGATCGTAACAGGCCTTGGCCTAATACTTGGAAGGAAGAAGAAGAAGAAGAAGAAGAAGAAGATTATTATTAAAGTTATGTTTTATTATAGTCCACAAGAAAAAGTACTCAGGACTGTTCAATAAAGCATTAAACCAAATTAAATATTAAAACTATCATCTCACCTCATATTTTGTCTTCATTTTAGACTGTTTTTGGAATAATTATTCCATTGTCAGTGTTTTCACAACCATTTTTCTGTCTTTATGATACACTCCTTCTTCCTCCATCTTTTGATAGACCAATGAACCTTCAAAACACATTCCCTGGGAATCTCGACTTTAGCCTCAATAGAATAAACAAATCCAACAAAGATGAGAGAAGGAAAGAAGAAAATAAATTGGGGATTTATCAGATAAAATGTGGGGATTGTGATCAAATCTACATAAGGGGAGAAAAAAATTGAAAACCAGAGTAAAGGAACATCGTAGAACTGTTAAAAATGGGGAAGTAGAAAAATATGCAGTAGCTGCTCATGCTTAGTCAGAAAACATAAAATTGAAAGAAAAATTTAATTAATAAAACAATAAGACATCAAGTCAATTGGAGAGAGCATTTACAATGCATGCCAGAAATAACAATTACCAGAACAATATACAACTATGATCCTCATGGAAGAAGAAGGAAGGTCCACAAAAAGATCGGGAGACCAGTTTTGATTGGAGCTGGAACAGACCTTATGGCCCATATCATAATGCAAATGATTCATCCATCCATCCATCCATAGTAATTCTGCCCAAGGGAAGGTCTTTCGCTGCAATCATAGCGTTTTCATGCTGTGCTTTGCAGCTTTACTAGAGAATCGTAGGTATGGTAGCTTCCCATTGCTTTCCACACCGGTGAAGGAGGATGATGATGATGATGATGGCCATATGATTTCGGGGACCGTTTTGGGCCTTAAAGTTTTCCTGACATTTGTCTTACAGGTGAGGAAAAACCCCGATAAAAACCTCGCCCAGAAAAACTGCCCCGACTGGGGATCGAACCTGGGCTCGCTGCATGACAAGGCAGCATGCTAACTCGAGACCACAGCGGTTGACAATGCAAATGTTAATGATGATAAAACAAATAGAAAAACCTAAATAGCTCACAGTTTGAGGAAAAAAATCTACGTTCAGAAAAAACAATAAGGAGAAATTAATGAATTTCAAAATTTCTGGGGAATGTGATTTCATTTGGAGGTTCATCAGTCTACCAATAGATGGAGGAAGAAGCAATGTATCAACAACAACAGAACAATGATCATGAAAATACTGACAATGGAATAATGATTTGGAAACTGGTCTAAAAAGAAGACAAAATATGAGGTGAGGAGATATTTTTAATTAAGTTCAACTTTATCACCTTACTTTATGTTCTTCCTCTTCTTCTTCTTAGATTTCGGACCCTTCTTTGGTTCCATCCTCAGTATTTTCACCACAATTGTTATGTCGTATTGAAGAGCTGCCTCTTGCTCCCTCTGTTGGTAGACTGAAAAACCTCGAAACCAAATAATTTTCCCCAGGAATTTCAAAGGTCATTAATTTCTCCTTTCCGTTTTTTGAATGTAGATTTTTTCCCAACCGTGTCTAAAAAGGAAAACATATATTCAAAATTTTGTTTTAATATTTAATTCTTCTTCTTCTTCTTCCTTTCCAGGATTAGGTTAATGCGACCTGTTACGGTCTCAAGTCCATCGTTTCCTTGGCCATCCAAAAGATCTTTTTCCATGTGGTTTGCAGGTGTTGATCTTTTTTGGGTAATCTTGCATTGTCCATTCTATTTAAATGTTCTTTCCATTGGTATTTGTGCTCTTCTAGTTTATCAACTATTGAAAATATCTCCAGTTCATTTCTTATTGATTCATTGTGTAATCTATCCATACGTGTACATCCTTTTACGGATCTTAAAAATTTCATTTCAGTGGCTTGAATGTGTGAGATATCTTTTTTTTGTAAGTACCCAAGATTCGA
The DNA here is from genome assembly GCA_030220185.1 of Diploptera punctata. Lineage (NCBI taxonomy): Eukaryota > Metazoa > Arthropoda > Insecta > Blattodea > Blaberidae > Diploptera > Diploptera punctata. Next base: position 188,489 of record JASPKZ010010246.1, read on the forward strand.
TCCATATAAAAGAACAGGAACAGCCATAACTGTATAAAACCTGAGCTGAGTTTCTCTTCGAGTCTTTCGGAGGTTTCTTCTTATGGTGCCACACATCATTTGATATTGGTTTAATTTATTATGTATATCCCAATCATAGCTATATGTTATAACTGAACCAAGATAGTTAAAGTGTGCTATCTGTTCTATTATTTCATTATTTAATTATTAATACTTCATAGTGTTGTTTCCTACTAATTTTAAATTAAGTTGAATATATAGTGTGAGAATGTAACAGATCATAAATTGAATAGTTTATGCACAGAAGAAGAAATCATGGAGCATGCTTTTTAATTATGTGAAAGTGAAATTCAGAATTTATTTGCTCATAATGATTGAAAACTTGTACGGTATTAATATTTACTATTATTTATGATACTCAGTAATAGTAACCTTAAAGCAGTGGGGTGGTGAAGTGGACTGTTTTATTTCTTGTGATTTTGATTGGAATATTAATGGAGGTCTGTTATTTCAGGATAAATTCCTACCACTTCTGGACTTATTTCAAAAAGAGAGCATTAAGGTTCAAGTATGTAAGAATATTATGGATGCCTTCACTCATAGCACATTTCATCAGGAGCCAACAAACGATCCTGTTATTACAAATGCTCTCATGTTTATTTGCAGAGTCATGCACGATTCAGTCAAGTAAGCTGTCTTGCTATATCAAACAATAGTTGGATTATATTTGAAGAGAAAAATTTTCGCCTAGACCGAGACTCGAACCCGGGACCTTTGGCTTGCCAGGCCAAATGCTCTACCAACTGAGCTACCGAGGCGAGTTGCGATCTAGACGCAAATTTTTATCTTATATACGTTATAATTCCCTCTCACCAAATGCTTTGAAACCATTGCTTCTATCTTTGCAAATGGCGGCTTCTTAGTTAAGAAGACATTTATTGGGAATTTAACATTACTTTATAAAGCTAGTAAGGCTTCTAATGATGTTTTTATTATGAATTTTACATTTCTCACTGAAAGATAAATTATATTTGAAGAGAAAAATTTTTGCCTAGACCGAGACTCAAACCCGGGACCTTTGGCTTGCCGGCCCAAATGCTGTACCAATTGAGCTACCGAGGCGAGTTGCGATCTAGATGCAAATTTTTATCTTATATACGTTGTAATTCCCTCTCACCAAATGCTTTGAAACCATTGCTTCTATCTTTGCAAATGGCGGCTTCTTAGTTAAGAAGACATTTATTGGGAATTTAACAGCAGTCGAGTCTACGACAGGGAAACAACAGCTGGAAGCGCTCGCCACTGAAGATGCCCTCCGCAGTTGAGGGAGAAACGTCTGGAAGAAACGCCAGTTATAGACCACGGCCACATAGCCCGGAATCTTTTATTACCATGATTACCGGCCGTGAAAGCCTGCATTCCACTATTACTTTATAAAGCTAGTAAGGCTTCTAATGATGTTTTTATTATGAATTTAACATTTCTCACTGAAGGATAAATTATATTTGAAGAGAATTACAACGTATATAAGATAAAAATTTGCATCTAGATCGCAACTCGCCTCGGTAGCTCAGTTGGTAGAGCATTTGGCCCGGCAAGCCAAAGGTCCCGGGTTCGAGTCTCGGTCTAGGCGAAAATTTTTCTCTTCAAATATAATTTATCTTTCAGTGAGAAATGTTAAATTCATAATAAAAACATCAATAGTTAGATTGTTCTTTTATATGAATAAATCACTATGAGGTTTAATTTAAGATAAATTAAAATTATATTATTTTTGGTCTGGACATCTTACCTCAATATTAATGTTGATTTGTTCTTGGACATGTTTCAAAACAATTCTCTGTTTTATCTTCAGCTTTCCCAGACTGGTTTTATTTATGTTGCATTATGTTGCACCACCTGGATGTCGATGTCAGCTCCATCCTGTGGTTGGCCAAAGAACCTCCAAACAAGGTCACCCTCCATCGGAATATCAAAATTCATAACTCTGTTTCTGTTCTTCTGAATATAAATTTTTTCCCAAATAGTCAGCTCGTTTGTATTTCTAACTGTTTTAATAATTTAGTGTCTGAATTTATATTATGTTTTTCAGACCAAACATGAGCAGCAACTGCAGATTTTTCAATTTCTCCATTTTTGATATTTCTTATGTGTTCTTTGGTTCTAATTTTTAGGTTTCTTTTTGTTTTCCCTATATATATCTTTTCACAACCCATGCATTCAATTTGATATATTCCTGACTTTTTATTTTTATCAGTTTTTTCATTTTTGTTGGTTTTTATTAGTTTATTTAAACTGTAGTTATTTTTTGGTGCTAATTTAATATTAAACTTCTCAAATATATTTTGAAATTTATTATGTACCCAGGGGTGATATGTGAATTTCCTATATTTTTTCATAGGTGGTTCTTCTTTTTCAAGATTACTTCTGTTTATCATTTTTTGTTAAACAGAAGTAATCTTGAAAAAGAAGAACCACCTATGAAAAAATATAGGAAATTCACATATCACCCCTGGGTACATAATAAATTTCAAAATATATTTGAGAAGTTTAATATTAAATTAGCACCAAAAAAAAAAATAACTACAGTTTAAATAAACTAATAAAACCAACAAAAATGAAAAAACTGATAAAAATAAAAAGTCAGGAATATATCAAATTGAATGCATGGGTTGTGAAAAGATATATATAGGGAAAACAAAAAGAAACCTAAAAATTAGAACCAAAGAACACATAAGAAATATCAAAATGGAGAAATTGAAAAATCTGCAGTTGCTGCTCATGTTTGGTCTGAAAACATAATATAAATTCAGACACTAAATTATTAAAACAGTTAGAAAATACAAACGAGCTGACTATTTGGGAAAAAATTTATATTCAGAAGAACAGAAACAGAGTTATGAATTTTGATATTCCGATGGAGGGTGACCTTGTTTGGAGGTTCTTTGGCCAACCACAGGATGGAGCTGACATCGACATCCAGGTGGTGCAACATAATGCAACATAAATAAAACCAGTCTGGGAAAGCTGAAGATAAAACAGAGAATTGTTTTGAAACATGTCCAAGAACAAATCAACATTAATATTGAGGTAAGATGTCCAGACCAAAAATAATATAATTAAAATAACCTCAAAATATAACTTCCTAAAATTAAATATAAATTAAAATGTTTCATACCTCTCCTCATAAACAATCTTCTAAGTAGATCGCAATTTCGGGGTCATGTCAATCCCATTCTCAGTACAATTTTGCTGTCTGATGTTATGTCGATCGGAAGAACCACTTCTTCTTCCCTCTGTTGGTGGACTGATAAACCTCCGGATCAAATCAGAATCCACGGGAATTTCGAAGTTCATATTTTCTTTTTTTCCCTCTTTTAATTAAACAAATAGAAAAACAAATGCAATTCACAGTTTGGAAAAAAAAATTACATTCAGCAAATCAAGAAAGAAAAACTTATGAAAGTTTATCGGTCCACCAACTGAGAGAAGAAGAAGTGGTTGTTCCGATCGGCATAACATCAGTCGGCAAAATTGTACTGAGGATGGGGTTGCCATGACCCCGAAATCGCAATCTATTTAGAAGATTGTTTATGAGGAGAGGTATGAAACTTTTAAATTTATCTTTAATAGTTAGATTCTCTATTTCTGTATATTAAGAATGATATTAAACATAGGCTCAATTCAAGAAATGCATGCTTTTTACATTACAGGGACTCTTGTTGTCCCAACTTCTCTCAAAAAACTTAAACTGACAATATATAAAAATGTTATTATCCCAATTTCTAATATATGGATGTGAAACATGGACTCTTAATTTAAGGGAGTAGAAGAGATTATGAGTATTTGAGAATAAAGTTCTTAGGTAAATTTTTGGACCAAAGAAAATGGAGAAGACTACGTAACAGTGAACTACATGAACTTTATGGGAAACCAGATACAATAAGAGGAGTTAAGTCTCATAGACTGTTATGGGCAGAACATGTGGCATGAATGGGGAATGAAAGAGAGGCCAGGAAAACCAGAGGGAAAGCTCCCAGTAGCCAGGCCAAGAATGAGGTGAGAAAATAATATTAACCATGATTTGAGGGAAAGAAGAAAAAGATGTAAATGCAAAAATATCTAAATTTTTAAGAATTTTAGGGTTAATAAATTCTATCTTCAAGCCACAGTTAGTCCAAAAGCATTCTAGACTGAAAGTGTATAAAACACTGGCTCTTCCAACTCTTTTGTTTGGTAGCGAAGTATGGACATTGAAACAGAAGGATATACAGAGACTTAGATCTGCTGAAATGAGATATCTTCGGAGGACTGCAGGATACACACTACTAGATCACAAAAAAAAATGAAGACATCTTGGAAGAATTACACATGGAATCTTTAGAAAACAAAATTTCTCATTATAAGTCAAGATGGATGCAACATGTTCATCGAATGGAAGATCACAGAATACCCAAACAAATGTTAAGATATCATGTTTTATCAAACACGGTAACTATAGTTTTCAAATGATCTTGTCATTCATTTTCAACCGCCATTATGACTACCGGATATTCGTTGGAATCTCCCTCTATAACGTTGCCATCTGGTGTTGATTTGACGAACTTCGAGATATCGTTGCCATCTGGTATTGATTTGATGAACTTTGAGATGAGGTCACGTTCATCCGGAATGTCGAAATTCATAGATTTAAATTTGTTCTTCTGTATAAATATTTTCTCCCAAACTGTCAAATCCAAAGGTTTTTCCAAATGTTTTAGAAGTTTAGCTTCTTCTTCAGTTCTATGACCTTCCAACAAACTATGTGCTGCAATAGCTGATTTTTCAATTTCACCATTTTTAATATTTCTAAAGTGTTCCTTTGTGCGAGTGTCCAAATTTCTTTTTGTTTTTCCTATGTATACTTTATTGCAATCTACACAATCAATTTGATAAATTCCAGATTTTTTACTATCTGGGGTGTTCATTTTCTTATTGGTTATTAACCCGTCAGCGCCGACATCCATACGTGGTATAGACCCTCTCTTCTTCACTTATTGCCGACATCTATACGTGGTATAGATCTATGCAGGCGTGTTTTCTTTTTGTTCTGGATCGTACATTTTTGAAGCTACAAATATGTAATTTATTTGTGTTTAACGTAGAAATTATGAGCTTTCAGGACATATGAATAAAAAATAATATTCGTTTAAAATTTAATTTCATATTATTTTTTTAAAAAATCAGATGAGATTGAAGTAATCGTAATTTTCTCTAACTGCACGCCACCTTTTCATTTGTTTTTTTACTGCTGTATATTCTTATATTTGCGTATGAACAATACAGTTTTGAAGCCTAAGATCTTAGCTTTCTTTCTAAGTGTATGAATCAGCTGTGATCACATTTTGTGCATGTGGTATTGAGGTTGAAGTAGTTTCTTACTTCAACACTTCGATGGCACACAGACCTAGCTTTGTGCTGCTTTCTGCAGGGCTTCTAATAAACTTTTCACAATCTAATTTTTCAGGTCGATAAAATGATATACAAGCTATCGATTGATATATAAATCGACCTGTTTAGGGGAATACCTGATTTATTTTGCCTCTTTCAAATAGATGTTACTTACAAGGAATCAGTCTGAGGCGCGGTGTCGTGCATTATATACGTAATTATCGCCAGTCGTAACCTAAAAGACACTTCATCAGATAAATTACCCCTAAAAGTGATAAATTGAAACCTCAAAGGAGGTGTGTTGTTTGTACTAAACATGGGAGAAGAAAGACATCTGTTTATTGCTGCCAGGAATGTGATGTAGGTCTGTGTATTGAAGAGTGTTTCGAGCTGTATCACACCAAGCTCAACTACTAAGGTTATGTGATTTTTATTTCTAAAATTAGTAGTACTAAAATAAGAGAAAATTATTTTTATGGTCTGTGCAGTTGTAAATAACTGCTGTAGAATTTTTATACGAATCCAAGCATAATTCAGATTCCAAGTATAAACATTGCTATCGCTTTGACACAAGATTGAGCTTGAGTTCCCTCTTCTAAATATTCATTCTGATTTTGGTTATGTCAGCTGCTTTTGTATATACAAGTTACAGGATGAATCAGCACTATGCCACACAATATATTTAATGTCTCACAGAAAGAAACAGGGGTGTCCAATGTGAACAAATCAAATTATTTAGTAAAAATGTGTATCATGAGAGAGAAACTCAGATTTCAATTTTTTTTTTTTAATAGTTTATAAAGGCTACTGAACTCCATACAGCATGTATTAAATTTCTCATTTATTTCCGAGCTAACAAGTAAAAATTTCGTTCAAATCCATCGATATTTAAAAAAGTTATGATCGTTTATACAAATCAGTGTTCTAGGAATACTAAAATGTTAAAATGGCCTCCGTCCATGCAGTAGGAAAGCAAGTAAAAGGGTGCGTCACTGACGGGTTAATAAGTTTCCAAGGCTAAATTTATTTATCGGTGCCAATGTAATATTGAATTTCTTGAAAATTTTTTGAAATTTGTTATGTATTCCAGGATGATAAGTGATTTTCTTAAATTGTTTTCCTTTCTTTGAATCAGATTGCAGGGTAGTGTATTCTTTTAATCTTTTTTGTTGTCTGAATTTCTTCAATTTAGTTATAATTATTTCCTTTCCAAAACCATTTAAATTAGCTATGTCCAAATGTGATTGTATTCTTTCTTAAAATCCTCTTCATTTAGTGGAACATTCAATAATCTATATATCAAACTGTTGAAAATTGCATGCTTATGCGCAATATGATTGAAACCTGAAGACTTTAGTAATTGTCAATATGAGTATCTTTTCTGTATATATTGAATTCAATTCTTTGTTGTTGTTCATTCCTTCTTATGTAGTGGTCCAAAATGGGATTTGGTTATTATTTTCTAATTCCATAGTAAATTTCACAGATTCATCCTGGAGGTTGAGTAATTTTAATGCATCTTCAATATATTTAGAATTTATCACAGAAAAAATATCATCCACGTATCTATACCAACAACTTTGAACATCCAGGGATAAGCATTGGTGATATGACATTCTAAATAACCCATAAATAAATTTGCCAAAAATGGTGAAAGTGGGTTTCCCATAGCCAGACCTGAGATTTGTTTATAAAATTTTTCATTGAAGGTGAAAAATTGTTGTCGATACAAAGTTTTGTAAGATTCAAATATTCATTAATTATTTCTCTTTGTAGTTTCAAGGAAATAAGCCATTTTTCTAAATATTTAACATCTTCCCAATTGGGACGCTCGGAAATAAAGAAATGACGTCAAAAGAAACCAATCTATCATTACAATCCAATGTGATATTATTCAGTTCATTAACTAATTCAATTGAATTTTCAATACTTTTGTTGTCGAAACTTGGTAGTTCATTAAATTTCTTAGTAAGCCATTTTGCCAAATTGTAACAAGGTGAGCCAATATTATTAATAATGTGTCTCATCTTATTCCCCTCTTTATGTATTTTTGGGAGCCCATACAATTTTGGAATCTGTGGATTTGATACTTTCAACTTGTATTTATCTTGACGATTTTTATTATTAATTTAACACTTCTCATAGAAGGATAAATTATATTTGAAGAGAAAAATTTTTCTCTTCAAATATAATTGTATTTATCTTGTTCTTTGATGGCATATTTGATGTTTTTTATTGTATTAGTAAATGATTTTATTGCTTTTGGAAGAGGATTGCATGTAATTTCTTCATATTCATTTGAATTTAAGAGAAGGTTCATTCTGTTTACATAATCGTCTTTATTCAAAATTACAATTTTGTTTCCTTTATCGGCTTTCGAAATTATTGCTTTTTTGTTGTTGATATTCTTCAATGTTTTCATGTTCTTAATGGCTCTATTGTTTTTTGGTTTTTCATTTATATTTTCAAAAATGTTTTCACAATTTCTCCTAATTATAATTTTGTCTTCCACTTTAAGATCTGAAATTGCAATCTCAATGTCAGCTACGTAGTCTTCTATTTTATTTGAGAAATTCACACAAGTTTTTAGTCCAAGATTCAATAATTTAGTTTCTTCTTCGGTCAATTCCTCGTTAAGATATCAACCTGCAGGAAGAAGAAGACCAGGACGTCCACTCAAAAGACTTTTGGATGGTGTTTCTCTTGAGGCCGAAACAGGTCAACAAATGGCCTAAATTCGTGAATGTACTATGATGATGATGATTTGAGAGAAGTAGATTGTAAGGAGATGATTGGAAAGCACTAGCTCATGATATGGATATATGGAGGGCTTATGCCTATGTGGCCATGAACCTATAGGTTTGATACTGCCAATAGTTATTTTCTTTATGTTAAATCATAATTCAGTAAATAACTTAATTTAAATTTAAATTTGGGTCAAAATATATGTTTCTGGTCCCATGCCATAAGCAAACATTTCAAGGAATCATGCCTTAGTGCAGAGCTACAAGACTTGCGCTGGTTGGAGCCCCCTTGGAGGAAGAAATTTTCTCATGGAATTTTGGTCAGAATGGGACTGGTGCCCACCCAGTATCTTGAAGAATTTGTATAGCCACAACAAGTAGCTCCTTTGAGCTCTATTCAACAGCAACGAATAGAAAGTGTGATTATGAAAACAACATCTATGACTACTCCCATGGATGTTCGGAGCTTTTAAAATATCATCTTGAATGTATGATATATCTATTAACAAGTTCTGTTAATGAAGAGACTTAGAACACCATTGTTATTATAAGTTTGTAGTGATGGGAGATCCTACAACTTTTAATACCTACTGCTGTATAACCTGTCTTCTCAATATTTGTACTATAGAGGGACATGGAATTTAACCCATAAACTATATCACCACTTCTAGCCATGAGAATGAAAATTGTCAACCCCACCAGCTGTTGAGCCTGATTTTGCTAATCAGGAGGCAGCCATGCCATCTATCCATTGAATCATGAAAAGTGCAATGGATTTACATTGAAACATACACACATTTCTATAACACTTTCTTCTGCTGTTAGATAGATTCATAAGACCAGCCTTGTGGGCTAGTGGTCAGCATTTCTGATAACTTCATGAGGTTCCGGGTTCGATTCCCAGTTAGACCATACAAATTTTTCCTGTAAAGGGAATTATTCCTATGGTTGCCCATGGTCTGGAATTTAGATTAAGGACTCTCCAGATGCTTCATTATCATTTATCACCCATTGTATCATCGGGGTAACATTGCACCGTTTACTCGTCGGTGTAAATAATTTCCCCAGAGGATACTCAAAATCGTCGGTATATAATTCTCTTTACAAATAAAGCACATAGAATCTAACACTACTTCTAATCAGAACTTGTGGGACACACAAATAAATATGCAGTCTGTAATCGGGCCCAAAATATAGACTTAGTTCATCTTTCCTGAAATATGACACCTCTAGTGTTTCGTTATGCATAATAACTCTTGAAAGCTAAACATATTTGAAAGTCTGGATAATAACATTTCTTATGCAATCATGAGAGGAACTCTAATGTTTAGCACTGAACTCGGGTTTAAGATTAATGTGAAATATCTAAGCAATTTACTAATTGAAAGGCATACAACTTTAACTAAAAGAAATATTACGTTATGTAGGTAGAAATAACACTATGAGGTTTATTTTAATTAATTTTGAGTTTTTTTTTTACTCCCCTCTTATTTCTTGACTTCCATGCATGACCCAGGTTTCGTCACTGCATTTGTGACATTCTCGATGCAACACCACAATCACAACTGCCATCCAGCAGTTTTATTTCATGTAGATTGATTTCTGTGCTCTCTGATGGCTGACTGATGAACTTCCAAATCAATCTCCTCTCATTTTCACCGGGTATTTCAAAATTCATAGTTTTCTTTCTATTCTTGCATATATATATCTTTTCTCCCAAATTGTGAGTTTCTTTGGTTTTTCTAACTGTTTGAGTAATTTTGCCTTGGTTTCAATTCTGTGTTTTTCTGGCCAAACATGTGCAGCTATTGCAGATTTTTTCTGCTTCATTTTTAACATTTCTAAGGTGTTCTTTTAATCTTGTATTTAAATTCCTTTTTGTTTTCCCTATGTATCTTTTCACAATCTTTACAATCAATTTGATAAATTCCTGATTTGTTGCAGTCTTCGATCTTTTCATTTTTGTTGGTTTGATTAAATTATTCAAACTGTAATAATTTTTCAGTGCTAATTTAATGTTGAAAATTTTCTGATACTTGTTAAATACTAAGGGGTGTTATGTAAATTTCTTGAATTTTTTATCAATTTCTTTATCTGTCTAAAGAGTACTTTCATTTATCTTTTTTGTTTCTTGAATTTATTTATTTTGTTGTGAATCATATTTTCTTGAAATACATTATCTTGTGCAATTTTTATAATGTTTTTTTTCTCTTTCTTGAAACTTTCTTTTTCACAAGTCTGTGTATTAAACTATTAAATACTGCTTGTTTGTGCGAAATATGGTTAAATCCTGTTGCTTTAATATAATTATCATAAGTAATGCCACGAGTGATTTCCAAATTATCGATAAATTCACGACTCACGAAGTGAGGAGTGAATTTATCTAGAGAATTTGGAAATCAAGAGTGGCATTTGTTAGGACTATTTAACGAATAAAATAAAGCTGTTTACTCACAAATCATTATTTAACTACAGTTATTTAAAAATATTTTTATATTTAAAGTAAACGGTGATGTTTGAAAACTAATGAGAAACGATAGGTAGCCTACGCTTCTACTGCTTCTTTTGTTTATCACTGCAACCAGATCATACTATTTATTGCCAAAGGAACGCAATATTGTAAGAATGCTCTCTAGTGGAGAAAAAATGAAACACATCAATCTGTATATTAATTCATTTTGATGTCGTATACATTTAAGAAAGTGCAAACAGTGGTTTCTTTTTTTGGTGGTATATCAATTGCTACAAATGTTGACATGTAAGCACTATTATATACAATCTGGTAGCCGTATTTGTTATAGGCTCAGTCACTGCAAAATAACGGTCAGACCTGTTCAGAATATTAAAAAGGAGGAGCTTTGCTTAATATATGATAATCCTAACGTTGATAATTATTTCGTGAAACACGTCTCTGATTGGTTGTAATACAGAAATCATTGAAACGTGATTGGTCATTGACTCCCATTTGGGGCATGAGTTAAATAGTCAATGTGAGTTTCTGAGAGTTTCTTTTCTGTAGATTCCAAATTCTATTTTCCTTTTTTCCTCATTCCTGATCAATTTAAAATCTGAAAATGGTATTTCTTGGTTATTTTCTACTTCCATGGTAAATTTAATGTTATGATATCGTCCACATAGCAATAGTAAAACAAAAACAATTGGAAGATGCCATTAAACTTTTAAATAATCATAATAAAACAATTACATTTACCATGGAAGTAGAAAATAACCAACAAATACCATTTTTAGACCTTAAATTGATCAGGAATGAGGAAAAAAGGAAAATAGAATTTGGAATCTACAGAAAAGAAACTCACATTGATAATTATTTTAAAGCAACAGAATTTAACCATATTTCGCACAAACAAGCAGTATTTAATAGTTTAACATACAGACTTGTGAAAAAGAAAATTTCAAGAAAGAGAAAAAAAACACATTATAAAAATTGCACAAGATAATGGATTTCAAGAAAAGATGATTCAGAAGAAAATAAATAAATTCAAGAAACAAAAAATGATAAATGAAAGTACTCTTTAGACAGATAAAGAAATTGGTAAAAAATTCAAGAAATTTACAAAACACCCTTAGTATTTAACAAGTATCGGAAAATTTTCAACATTAAATTAGCACTGAAAAATGATTACAGTTTGAATAATTTAATCAAAACCAACAAAAATGAAAAGATCGAAGACTGCAACAAATCAGGAATTTATCAAATTGATTGTAAAGATTGTGAAAAGATATACATAGGGAAAACAAAAAGGAATTTAAATACAAGATTGAAAGAACACCTTAGAAATGTTAAAAATGGAGGAGCAGAAAAAATCTGCAATAGCTGCACACGTTTGGTCAGAAAAAACACAGAATTGAAACCAAGGCAAAATTACTCAAATAGTTAGAAAAGCCAAAGAAACTCACAATTTGGGAGAAAAGATATATATGCAAGAATAAAAAGAAAACTATGAATTTTGAAATACCCGGTGAAAATGAGAGGAGATTGATTTGATCAGAGGGCGCAGAAATCAACCTACAAGAGAGAAAACCGCTGGACGGCAGTTGTGATTGTGGTGTTGCATCGAGAATGTCACAAATGCAGTGACGAAACCTGGGTCATGCATGGAAGTCAAGAAATATGAGGTAAGTCAAAAAACAACTCAAAATTAATTAAAAGAAATATAATAAAGAATAAATACAATATGTAGCTGCAGCTTTAAGATAGTTACATATGAATATAATTAAATAGTGAAAATACGAACAGTCGCAAAACCAAATTAGTTAAACAAGAATACAGTTTACTCATGCATACCCAGATTTCCACTCATACTCGAAACCAAATGTGTTTCTTCTTGCTTCAGTTATCTGCAACCAAAATTAGTCTCAGGGAAGGGATCTCTTCTCTCTGACCCCTTCCCTTGCTAAGGGAATGAAAGCGTAGCTTCGACTGTTAGAGTTACAAGGCTTTGTATCACGGACATTACGCATCGTGCATCCTTTTAGCGCACTATGACATAACAGGAGAGGGGAACTAGGAAGGGGTAAACAAGGAGAGGTAGAGCACAGATAATACAAACAACACAGAGTCTAACTAAAATAATGTCACAGCAGTCACAAATTACGTCGTCACGGTTCAACTTAACTCTTCCTTCCAGGTTCCCCAACCTGAGAAATAGATTACAATTCTGCCAATACCATGGGAGAGAGCAAGAAATGTCATTAAAGACAACCTGGTGGCATTGGACAAAAAAAAATCATAAGTAATCAATTGAGTTGGTGTTTACTTGATGAAAATCCATATTTATTAATTAAATAAAAATAAAACATAGTTTTATTTGATTTTCATATTTATTATATAATTCAGTGACAGCTGTTTCGGTACACTGTACCTTCTTCAGACATGTTAACAAATTATGAATTGTGTTCCAACTGATGTATTGTTGTATTGTTGCTTAGATCAGTTGGAACACAATTCATAATTTGTTAACATGTCTGAAGAAGGTACAGTGTACCGAAACAGCTGTCACTGAATTATATAATAAATATGAAAATCAAATAAAACTATGTTTTATTTTTATTTAATTAATAAAAATCATAAGGGTCCATTGCATTATAAATTAGCAGTGATATGCAGTGGTTACAGCAGTTACTCCAACTGTACAATGGGCACATTAAGTGGGCAATAAAGCGCTTTAGCAAAAATGGCTGCCATTTGCAGCAGAAATTTAAGGACTTTGTTGAATGAACCACTGAATGCAGCGGAACCGCCAAATTTCAATTTGTTCATTGGCTCATTACTCATATTATTAGGCGATGCTATTGAAATTAATCATAATACTAATTGGGATATACAGAATTTACGATTTATTTTAATGTATCTAATAATGAAATTGACGAATAAATAATTTAAAATAAAATATAACGAGAAAATTTGAATTTTTTTTAATTATTGACGCAAGCGATTAGATGCTCGTCTCTCACCGCTGATTTCTCGAGAACCTTATTTATAATATTTATTATTAGTTTAATCTTATTAATTTGTGTTTTAGTAAGAATAGCTTTTTTAACTTTATTAGAATCATACATGGATTTTGTAGTGGAGGAAACGGAGCTACAGCAGGTTCTTTTGGGTTTCTCCCATTTTTCCCTACCACAATTTCATTCCACCTTTCCCCATTTTCATTTCATCAGATGTAGTCAGCCTGCACCCTTGTTAATTACAGGCCTCTATAAATATAGGGGCTTAATCTAATCTCTCGACCTGACCCTGAGTTGGACACAACTTGACATTATATTATATTAAAATATCACTCCTACAAATTTCCTATGTGATGTATATCTTGCTCCCTCGTCATTACTTCACATAACATATATATTTAATCATCATCATCATCATCCATGCAAGTATTAGGCCGTGTGGCCTGTTACGGTCTCAAAGAGGAATTTTCCATCCAGCACTTTTTTTGGACGTCCCAGCGATCTTTTGCCTTGGGGGCAGTAACAAAGCATGGCTTTTGGAATTCTATGAGATGGCATTCGTTGAAGATGCTGATTCATGCGAGGCTTGGTTTGAGACTTGAAAACAAATGTAAATTTTTCGCCCAATGGGTTGCTAGCCCAGAGGGGTATTATTGTGGAGTTCCCACTAATGTAGCATTTCCTCTACATTAAGGTGAAATGGTTATACTGCCAGTACTCGATCCTCAGAGCCTCATTTGTAATAGCAGGTTGCATCACGAGCAGGTTGAGGATGAGATTTGGATAGGAGAGGTGATGAAATGCACATCACTATCCCTTGCAACCCATAACCACACTAGAAGTATTGCCAGGTGGCTGTAGGGCAAATTTTATTCAATTGTTCAGCCATTTTATTCATGCCATTTCTTACATAACATTTTATACTTTTAGGCCTATATTTAAATCTAATGAGGATTAGGGGTTACATTAGAAAACACAGGAAATATAGGCATATGTGCAAAAATAATGTAAGTAGTGCAAGACATGGCCTAAGTACAGCAACCAAACAATTGTATAAAGGAAGGCATCATTGCATTTTTTCAACCTCAAACATACTTCATCTTTATTTTTAATTTGTTAAGAAATAGGAATGAAAACAAAGAAGAATATAAATTTATAATAATTTAAATACAGTTTTCTTAATAATTAATTAATTAATTAATTTTTTTTTCATCATCTGAAAATATTTATTATTATTATAAAATATTATTACCATAATCTTTATGGCTAAAGTAAAACCAAAAAAATATATGTAATTTCCAACCATATATTTGAAATTCTGTCATAACCTCTCACTCACCATACTTAAAGACATTATTTAATAAAATCTCCAACATTAGCCACTTTCTTAGTAAAGTTAAGTGTTACACTAAATAGTATGTCACTGAATCATTTATAATATATGAAAAACATTTACCACCAAGATTAATGGTAGTATACAGTGAATAGCAATATCCCATAAAAGAGACTACATGCATTTGAATTAAAAGATATAAGACCACATTTCATTTTATGATTAATTGGGAATTATTCATACCTGGTTCAAGCAATAGCTCTCAGTATCTCAATGATAGGACATACATAGTATATAAAGTTGGAGATTAAGTAATAATGGATCAGCTGTGATTAAAATCCTATGTTGAGTTCAAATTTTTCCTTTTTAATTTTGTTTATTTGCTTCTTGGCTCACCTCATACTTCTTAACTCCCTTGCATATCTAGATTTTGTCACTGTATTTGTGACATTCTCAATGCTGTTCACGTTCACAACTGACATCCAATGGTCTCCTCTCCTGCAGACTCTGGAGACCATTGGACGTCAGTTGTGAACGTGAACAGCATTGAGAATGTCACAAATACAGGGACGAAATCTAGATATGCAAGGGAGTTATGAAGTATGAGGTGAGTCAAGAAACAAATAAACAAAATTAAAATAAACCTCATAGTGTTATTTCCTACCTACATAACTTAATCAAATTTTTCTGTTAATACATTAACCAACTCTAGCTGTAATTTAATTTTATTCATGCACATTACGCTAGAGTATTTGTATCTTCACTGGTTAAATTTAGATAAGAAATCTAGAATATTGTAATATTTCAGTTGAAGTTATGGCCAATACTTCACAAAGTTCTTTATTCAGAAAATATTACAAACATAAGATACACAGTTACGATTGGGGAATGAAAGACAAGCATGGAAGCTTTTTGTAGGAAAACACCCAGTTGGTAGACTAAGAATGAGGTGGGAGAATAACATTAACTATGATTTGAGGGAAGTAGATTATACAGGGGATGATTGGAAAACATTGGCTCATGATAGGGATGTATGGAGAGCTTATGTCCATGTGGCCATGAACCTATGGGTTTGATAGTGCCAGTGAGTTAGTTAGTTAGTTACTTACACATTTAAAGAAGAGTACAAATGTTCATTTTATCTGTAGAGAAAATTGGTTCGACAACCACTGTAGCACTTCCAGAAATGACCCCATGAACACAATCATAAGATTCTAATTTATTTTATATATATCTTGAAATTAAAAATTATAATTAACTTTGAACCAGGTATTAGCGAATGAATCATCAGGGGATATAATTTTCATAATAAAAACCTTGACTCATCAATAACACAATGATCTACATGAAAAGAAGAGGTTATAATCATAAATTCTTGATGTTGATAACATTCTTAAAATTATCACTGTCTTCAGATTTACTTAACTCTTCGTGGGCAAAAATCCATATATGGGTCACCTGTCCTTTCCCTCGCGGGCGGAAACCCATATATGGGTCAGAAAAATACATCCTACTTTGCCAGCAGTTTTGGTCCACGTAGTTCCATATATTTTTCAAGAGATGGCAGTAGAATGTTTTTTCTACCATTAAAATTATTAATGAATCACTTCTTAACTTACCTCATACTTCATGCTTTTAACACGGGAACTGCAGTTTTCAAGAGGTGTCCCTCTCATCTTCAGCCAAAACCATGACTTCCGGATTTTCGTTGGAATCTTCATCTATAACATTGCCACCTAGTGTTGATTTGATGAACCTTGAGATCACCGGGAATTTCAAAATTCATGGAACTAAATTTGTTCTGAATATACATCTTTTCCCAAACTGTCAATTCCAAAGGTTTTTCTTGTTCACCAGGAATTTCAAAATTCATGGATCTAAATTTGTTCTTCTGAATTTATATCTTTTCCCAAACTGTCAATTCCAGAAGGTTTTCTTCCAAAAGGTTCTTTGGGAAAATCTTTGGAATTGATAGTTTGGGAAAAGATAAATATTCAGAAGAACAAATTTAGATACACGGATTTTGAAATTCCCGGTGAACAGGACTTGATCTCAAGGTCCATGAAATCAACACCAGATGACCACGTTATAGATGAAGACTCCAACAAAAATTCAGTAGTCATAGTTTTGGCTGAAGATGAGAGGGATACCTCTTGAAAACTGCTGTTCCCGTGTTAAAGAACATGAGGTAAGATAAGAATTGATTCACTCACTGAAGATTGTTATTTCCCATAATTAACTTATGAATTAAAAACATATTATTTATTCATTTTGTTTCCCAAATCAGCCAATTACATTTCTTTTCCCACATCAGCCAATTGGACGCTGAGGATACAGACAAAATAGTTATCAATGTGGCGTCTAAAATAGGTATTAAATTAGAAACATGTGATATTGATAGGGGTCATCGTGTGGGGAGAAAAGCTGACCGGCCACGGCCGGTTATCGTCAAATTCGTAAGCTATAGGAAAAGGAGAGAGGTTTTCCAGAACAAAAAACAGCTGAAAGGGAGTGGTATAACAATTAGGGAAGACTTAACTCAAATGAGGTATAAGTTATTAAAAGAATGCATCTCCAAATATGGTGTAACAAATGTGTGGACAATTGACGGAGCAATCCATGTTAAAGAAGGAAACAACAAACGTATCATTCTCCGGGCCTCAGAAATATAATTAGTGCGAACACGGCCAGTGAATAACCGACAGTTATCACTTTAAACATTTTATTAATAGTACATAAAATTAAGATATTCTTAGTGACGTGATACCAAGTTTAGTTTGTAAGTTTGTTGAAATATTTTACGACCATTTTTCGTTTAAATGATGATTTTCCT
Organism: Diploptera punctata; assembly: GCA_030220185.1. Lineage (NCBI taxonomy): Eukaryota > Metazoa > Arthropoda > Insecta > Blattodea > Blaberidae > Diploptera > Diploptera punctata. The sequence continues at coordinate 206,301 of JASPKZ010010246.1, forward strand.
TTGACAGTCTTTGACAGGCTACAGGACAATAACCTTCCCACACCCCTTCTCGACCCCACTACTTCAAGGAATGCTTTAGAAATTTATCCCCATACCGTACTTCCTTGCAGGTAGTCCATTTCAATGCTCAAAGTATTACTGCACATATAGATGAAATCAGAACAATTTTCTTCTCTTTAAATATTCATGCTCTTCTCATATCTGAAAAGTGGCTAAATCCCAACATTACCTCTTCTTTAATTAACATGGATGGTTACACTTTTCTTAGACACGATCGTGTTTACAGTCGCGGGGGCGGTATTGGAGCCTTCGTTAGAACAGACCTTACTCCTAAAATTGTGTATCTATCTAATAACGAACCATCTGCCGAAATTATGTTCATAGAAATATTTGTCAGTTTCAAAAAATGTCTTCTCTGTGTAGTATACCAACCTCCTAAAATAAAAGCCATCGCTGAAATTGAGTCCACTTTACAAAACATGCGAATACAATATGAACATGTTATCGTTATGGGCGACTAATATAAATATACTAGACACTGATAACAGACATACACAACAACTGATGGCTACGTTCCAGGCTTGTGATATGACTCTCCTACCCCTACGACCTACACATCACACTCATCACTCTGAGACGTTACTTGACTTAATTGCAACTAATAATACAGACAGAGTACTTACTCATGGGCAACTGCCAGCCCCGGGAATATCAGCACATGATATTATATTCTTAGCATATTCACTGCAGTGCCCTAAACCGACTCGAAAGACTATTACGTTTAGAGACTTAAAACATATAGACAATGCAACCCTAATTGAAGAAGCTATGCAGATGCCATGGCATTCAATATGGATGCTGCATTCTGTAGATGAAAAAGTTGAGACACTAAATGACTTTATACTACAATTATACAACAGACACGCCCCACTAAAAACTAAACTCGTGAAACGACGCCCTGCACCCTGGATGACGCTTTCAATTCGTAACTTGATGGCTGATAGAGGCGCAGCACATAAGAAATATAGACTCGACAAAACAGACACAAATCTCACTCAATATAAACAGTTACGTAACAAGACAAATCAAGCTATAAGAAACGCCAAACTTAGACATTTATACAGCCTAACAGATACTAATACTTCAGAAATCTGGAAAAACTTGAATAGAATGGGAATTGGGAGAAAAGACACACAGGTAGACAAATTACCTGTTTCCCTGGACACACTCAATAATCACTTCACAGGCATAACTACTACTCCAAAGGATAAAGAACAAACAATAAATGAATTATCACTGACAAATCAACCCGACAGAGAACATTTCCACTTCTCATATGTTACAGATTACGACGTAAAGAAAGCCATTATGCGAATAAAAACCAAAGCAGAAGGAACTGACCGTATAAATATTACTTTACTGAATAAAATAATCGAAGCTATACTACCTACTATAACTCATATTTTTAACTCCTCACTACAAACTTCTACATATCCCTCATTGTGGAAACAAGCCCTCGTACGCCCACTGCCTAAAGTTAAAACGCCCTCAACCCCGAACGACTTTCGACCCATCAGCATTTTACCTACCCTTTCAAAAGCTCTGGAACGATTAGTCCATAAACAACTGACTGACTATCTAAATGAACACAACCTTCTAGATCAATTTCAGTCAGGCTTCAGGACAGGACACAATACAAATACTGCTCTACTAAATATTTGCAAAGACATACGCGAAGCTGCTGATAATTGAAAACTTACCATTCTTACATTACTGGACTTTAGTAAAGCATTCGACACGGTAGACTTGGGCTTATTGTTGCATAAACTTAAAAACCTCTTACTCTCTGATAGTGCCACAAAATGGTTCAATTCCTACCTTCATGAGCGCCAGCAATCTGTTGTAGGAAATCAACACAACCTTCTAGATCAATTTCAGTCAGGCTTCAGGACAGGACACAATACAAATACTGCTCTACTAAATATTTGCAAAGACATACGCGAAGCTGCTGATAATCGAAAACTTACCATTCTTACATTACTGGACTTTAGTAAAGCATTCGACACGGTAGACTTGGGCTTATTGTTGCATAAACTTAAAAGCCTCTTACTCTCTGATAGTGCCACAAAATGGTTCAATTCCTACCTTCATGAGCGCCAGCAATCTGTTGTAGGAAATCATACATTATGTTCTTCTTGGTCCTTCCGTAAAGCTGGGGTTCCACAGGGTTCGGTACTTGGACCTTTGCTTTTTTCAATCTACATAAATGACATATCTAACTCCCTAAAGCATTGCAAACATAATTTATTTGCAGACGACATGCAAATCTACATCCACACAGACAAATATTCACTAAATGACGCTGTTGCCAAAATTAACGAGGATCTTGACTCACTAATGACTTGGACAGTTAAATATGGACTGCAATTAAATCCTAGAAAGTCACAATCAATCATTATGGGTCACCAGAGACTATTATCTACAATTAACCTAAAACAACAGTCCTCGCATGTGACACTAAATGGAGTTCAAATCCCTTATAGTGAGGCAGTAAAAATTCTAGGAGTATTTATTGACAAAACTTAAATTGGAATACACAAATAAACCATACATGCAAAACAGTCTTCTCAATAATACATTCATTAAATCGTGTACGAAATTGTTTGCCATTCGCCCTTAGGAAAATGTTAGTAGAAACACTTGCAATGCCCCATTTTGATTATTATGACACTCTTTTTACAGACTTAAATATTATTTCCACTCAAAGACTTCAACGTGTTCATAATTCTTGCGCACGTTTTATTTGTGGTATTCGCAAATTTGACCATGTTACATAGTCCCTGGAACAATTATCGTGGCTTCGTCTAAGAGATCGTAGAACTGTCCACTCCTTATCCCTTCTCTATAAAATACTTCACACATCATCGCCTAATTATTTATCAGCCGCTTCATCAGACTATCCAACACACATAATATTGACACTCGATCCCATCAGCACATTGTCCTTTATATCCCGCCTCATCACACTGTATATTATTCATTATCTTTTATGGCGTCACTTAACAAAACATGGAATTCCCTTCCGTCCTATGTCAGAGACTGTCAAACATCCTTCAAGAACAAACTAAAGAATTATTTAATAACAAACTAACTTATACACCTCACTGATAATATTCTTTTAGCAATATTAATACATTTAATTATTTATGAAAATAATATTAAGAATAACAAATATTTTTATTTGTTTTGTTTTAAATATTGTATAATCGTAAAATTAGTTTTCTATATCTCATTACTTTCCTTTGTTTTTTTATATACACTAGACAGGGACAATTTAATATGCCTTGCTTGTATACATTTTATTATTAGTTTTAGTCTTAATTTTAACTAATATTAACTGGTTGTATTATAGATCGTAATATATTAGATATTATCTTTTGATCAAATTTTTACTTAGTGTTTAATATTAGAATTAATTAAGATTGTTATATTCTGATGTAATATATGTTTGTCCTGGTGAGTGGAAGAGAAGGCCACGTGGCCTTAACTCCACCAGGCTAAATAAATCTAATCTAAAATCTAATCTAATGTCAAAGGAAGATGAATCGATAGATCAAAACTTCATTCATGTTTTATGGTTATCAATGAACTTTTACATTTCTTATTCAAGTTGTCATGTAGCCAGGACCAGCTAACTGGTTACTCTTACTTACTCACTGGCACTATCGAACCCGTAGGTTCATGGCCGTGTGTACATAAGCTCTCCATATATCCCTATCCTGAGCTAATGCTTTCCAATCATTCCCTGTATAATCTACTTCCCTCAAATCATAGTTAATGTTATTCTCCCACCTCATTCTTGGTCTACCAACTGGGCGTTTTCCCTCTGGCTTTCCTACAAGAAGCTTCTATGCACGTCTTTCATTCCCCATACGTGCAACATGTCCTGCCCATCGCAGTCTACGAGACTTAACTGTTCTTATTATATCTGGCTTCCTATAAAGACCATGTAGTTCATTGTTATGTGGTCTTCTCTATTCACCTGTCTGTTCATCTCTCTTCGGTCCAAAAATTTTCCTAAGTACTTTATTTTCAAATACTTGTAATCTCCTTTCCTCCCTTAAAGTAAGAGTCCATGTTTTGCACCCATATAATATAACTGGTAGAATAATAGTTTTATATATTTTCATTTTTACATTTTTTGAAAGGAGTTGGGACATCAAGAGTCTCTGTAATGCATAATAGCATGCATTTCCAGAATTGAGCCTATGTTTAATTTCTTTGTGCGTCTCATTCCTATTTGTGATTATTGTTCGTAGGTATTTGAATTCAGCCACTTCCTCAAAATTTCCCTCATTTGTCATCCAGCTACCTGATAATCAATAAAATATTGATGGCTTTAGGCACAAGCTTCATCCAGTGTGGGTTATTGCCGGTCTAGTAGCACCACATCAAAATATATGATATGTGCTTGCATGAATGCTTCTCTAACATAGTAGTTGGTGTTATTAGGGATAATATGAACATAGAAGGTTTTGTCAAGCTGAATGTGATAGATGTCTGTTAGCACGGCAGGAAATTTTAATTTTAATGTTCATGAATAATTGATTTGAATGAAATTTTGCAAACATTTGATTTTGATCCAAAATTATGAATATACTAATTACCCCAGCAGTGCTGGGGTATCTAAGGTTGAATGCACACTGCTGTAAATTAGATTACTAATATGAGGCACTTAGAATAGCAAGGGTGCATATGCAAAATAATAGTTTTGAGAAAAACATGTTTAAAGTTTCACAAACTTTTTTCTCTATATCGCATGACATAGCGCATCCGTAAATGCGAAGAAGTTAAATATTGTGTTCTATAGTGGTTTTTTAATTCGGAACGATATGAAAGTAATAATATTTATCGACTTTCCAGTAAAAAATAGGTCTATTGCAAGTTAAACTTATTAGGCTACTTCAGAAAAGACAATCTGTATTATTTACGTGATAAATTACAAACTTATATATTAATGGTGAATTTTATAACCCTAGTTTCCAAAATAATCTTAAGCTATTCTATTTTAATATTAATAATTTTATTACAATTTAACAGTAAAGTAAAAAATAAACTAGGAATTTTACTCTTAGACAATACTGTAGTTGTTCATTGACGTTACATATTAAGAAATGGAGTATTTTTTTAGTTTTCTCCTGATGACCACATTGGTCTCTGTCCATGGTCCCAGTTCCTCTAACCTTATCACAGACTATACACAGTCTTTTTTTCACTAAGTCCGTGAATGTTCCGGAAAGCAATAGCACAAACTTTGTAATTAACACATCCATGAATTACACTGTATTCTACTGTGCGCAGTCTGCGAGAAGGCCTATCTTTTACGCGTGATTTCTTCACATCTACACTTTTCATTAATGTATTCAAATAACTGTTCTGTAGTTCATAGACCTCTATTTTCCAAAATCCTTAAATATTTCATCTATCTTATCCATACCAACTTTCTCTAAACAATCACAACGACAACGTGCCCCCACCTCTTTTGCTTTTACAATCTTTTTTGTTTTCACACTTAAATATTCTTGTCTCTCTTCTTCTTAGACACATTTTTTTCCATTTATTTTTTTCAACAGAACACTTCCTGGAACGACTGATGTGTTCGGAACTTAACTCACTGCCTGTGTCACTCATTATTTTGTCAAGAAATAATAAAATAATTATTTACACTAATAATGCCCTTCTGAACACCCAATAATTACACTAAACCCTTAGTCACTAAATCGAGACTATCTAGAAGTTTACAAGACACTGAGAATGTATGTAATACCTAGCATGTACAGCGAAAGAACTGAACAAAAAACCTATCCTTCTGCACATCACCCTCGTAGAAATAATAAGACAACAATAAGCACTTAAGATACTATTGAGACCTAAACAAACTTGAGGAATATAAGGGTAATATAAATACCCCGGATGAGATAAGCATGTGGGCAGCTAGGCAGCTGCATACGCCATTGCTATTCTCAAACTCATCTGTTATTGTGCTGCGATGCATCAGGTCTAACACCACATGTTATTGCAATGGATATTTCATTCTCTTCCAAGGTGTATCAACAGTTCTTACTCACAGGGATGAAAGAAGAAGGTTCAGAGTTTATATTGCAATAATAAAAAAAATGTTATTTTTGTTGATACACCCTTGCTATTCTAAGCGCCTCATATATCTATAATTATATGTTTTATTCTCAGTATCTTTAGTATCAATAGTCATAGACTGACTTCATTAGTGTTGCTTCTGCAGTAAATTAAATATATACAGTAAAACTTGCTCAAAGCAGAATCGCATGGGACCAATTTTTTTTCCCATATTGGACAAAATTCCACATTATAAAAAAAACTAAAACTTATTAATAATCTTAGATTATAGAGTACCATATATGTCTTTTTATTATCTTGGATTAATTGTAGATCTGCTGCCATTGAAAAGTGAAGTATAGAAAACTTTGACAGTAACGCGCAAAAAAAAAACAGTCCCATTTTATCAGCGTTAAAAATGTCTCTTAGGTTCATATCCTGAAATTCAAGTATGCAGTTTCGGTTTTTGCTCACTAACTATACTTTCGTCCACATTCTTTGATTTTCTGCAAATTTCATTCCACACTACATTGTGTTGTCTTTTAAAACTGTCCAGCTAACCTGAAGATTCCTTGAAATCGTTATTCCCTTAGGGATTTAACAAGAGCTAGAACTTGACTTTGGAGCATCGGTCCGGAAATGTTTGTAGATTTATCTTCAATTACTTTCACTTTTTCACTTAATGAGAATGATACATTCATTTCAGCCATCTTTATTCCATAAATTTAGAATGCTACCTATAAAAGATCAGAACTTAACTAATTTAAGATTTTACAGCGCAGTTGTTATTTGCAAGACAGATATCTGTGTTTCGCATAATGGGTGTGCAATGTGGCCGAATCTATACAGGTAGAATCTATAAAGTAATAGCTCCATATTCACGGGGGATACGTTCTGCAGATATGCCACGAATACAGAAAAAGCGTGAATATGAAATGGTAATTTGTATGGGTATATAGGGGATACATTCCAAGGTTACAGAATAAAATAAAAATTATCAAATTGAAGAAAAATAATGAGAGATTTTGAACAATTTCTATTAATTATTACTGTCAGGTTTAGGCAAGGACTTAAAGAATTTAGTAATTTTTTTCTGTTTTGCTGCTTTTAAAAGGTCTTTCAATTAAGATTGATATTCAGCTGTGAATTCTGTGATATAATTCTTTATTTTGTTTTTGGATTTCTTGATTCATTAACATTGAAACAGCGTGATATAGATGCAAATGACTCGCCAACGCATATAAACGGTCAAGCATATTTATTTTTACTTTAAGCGGCAACACTATTTTTTTTTTTTGGTACTAATTTTTTTTTTCCTTTTAATCGACATTATAAACTGGGAACAAAGCACAAGAGACACGTGTTATTCAATCAAAATTATTGCAACGAACAAGTTGAAACAATAAAACACCGATCGTGGCGATGGAGGCATTTATCAAAGTACATATTGGCATGTGAAATACGACATCAGCTTTTAACAATGAACTTTCGGGTCAGTGACAGTTAGGTTTGTTTTTTTTTATATTTATTTGTCCATTTGGTTTGAATCACTGTTTGTAAAAGCCGTCTTGGCACTTGCCTTCAGAAAAAAAGAAGGTTAATAAATATATAATATACCTTTCTGCTTTATAAAGTTTTTCATGAATTGTGAAGAAATATCCTTCCATTTCCGCATTGAACAGATTCCGTTTTATGCAAAATAAATACATGTAACATTACTATTATTTCGTCGGGACCAATAAATTTGTTCACATTGGACAGATTTACACATTATTCACATTCTGGATTAAACAAATTTTACTGTATGTATATATATATATGACATGATAAGAAAAATAAGTGCCTGGACGGGATTTGAACCTGGACCTCTGAATTTGTACTTCAGCGTGCTATCCATTATACCACCGAGCAAATCTAATACAAACATTTATTTCTCTTAAATATATATTCTCCATTATTACGAGATGTAGTCCACCCGCTGTGGTCTTGAGGCAGCATGCTGCCTTGTCACGCAATGGGCCCGGGTTCGATTCCCGGTCGGGACAGGCTCCTGGGCGAGGTTTTTTTGGGGTTTTTCTTCACCTGTAAGACAAATGTCAGGAAGCTTAGGACGCAACGGTCCCCGAAAATCATCCGGTCATCATCATCATCCTTATCATTATCCTTCACTGGTGTGAAAAGCAACAGGAAGCTACCACACCTATAATTCCCTAGTAAAGCTGCAAAGCATAGCATGAAAGTGCTATGATTGCAGTGAAAGACCTGCTCTCGGGCAGAATTACTATAGAATTACGAGATGTAGTAAGAACTCGGTCTTCACTGCCACCTGGTAGCTAGTTACTATAAGAAGTAAGCAAATTAAAGAGAATATTTTTACTTTATAGCAGTGACGCTTTATATATATATATATATATGACATATTAACATATGTCATATTAAGCTTGCATTGGTCAATGTCAAAAATTTAATTATAAAATATATATATATATATATATATATATATATATATATATATACACAATGTTTTTATATCTAATATTGTATTACTTTTTCAGTGCACTGACAGTAGAAGATGAAAAAAGGCAGATTGGCAATTTAATATCTGGTTTTGTCAAGAAGGTAGATTATGGAAGAGATTTTGAAAAGCAGTTGAGTTTTTACGTGGAAGCACGTTCAGCATTTCCTAATTTAGATTCTGTACATGCACAATTAGTACAGGTAAGTTGTTATAAAATATTTTTGATTTTTCACTTTAATTAAAATTAACTGAATTAATTCAGTAAATAGTGGAATTTCAATAACTAGGAATAAAATAATTCAAACAATATTATATGCTGATGATCAAATAATATTATCAGATTCCGAAGATAGCTTACAAATAGCAGCGTATCAATTATTCAAAATTGCCAGCAAATATAATATGAAAATTTCCACTTCAAAATCCAAAACAATGGCAATGTGTGGAAAAAACATACAATGGGTGAAAATTGAGATTGATGGAAAAATTATAGAACAAGTGTCAGATTTCTCTTACTTAGGAAGTGTATTTGCAGAGTATAAGAGTGACATTGATTCAAAATTACAAAAATATAATAAAATGAATGGGGTAATACGAAGACATTTTGGTAAACAGATGAGGACAGAGACAAAACTAAGATTACATAACATCACATCAAAAGCTGCTCTAAAATACGGAAGTGAAATTTGGATTTTAAATAAAAGAAACTCTCATAAACTTCAAGTAAGCCAAATGCGCTTCTTACGATCATTGTTAGGAGTTAATAGACTGGATCATCAAAGGGACACTATTATCAGAGGAAAACTTGGAGTAACAAGTTTGAATGAAGATATACAAAGATACCAACAAGAATGGAAAAATCATCTGAGGAGAATGGCAAGAAATAGACATCCAAAATTGGCATTCCAATATACCCCAACTGGACATTAGGGACCAAGGAAGACCAAAACATTGGTGGAAAGATCAAGACCATCTTCGCTAGGTTTACCGTATAGGCCACATGGCCTAAAACGAATTTGTTCATGATGATGATGATGAATTCAGTAAATTGTGATGTCTGCTGTTTTTGGTCATATGTTTCTTGTAGATTTAATTTTAATGGTAATTATGATTAAGTCATTTCTGGTAATGAAATTCCAGGCCAGCATTTGCTTAATACTGAGGAAAACCAGGAAATAACTTTCAGTGAGGGTGGTCAACCATCTGAGTTTGAACCTAGGAACTACTGAATAAGATTAAATGCTATCACCTAGCTAACTCACCCATTAACAAAATACATTTATAAATGAGTTGGAAAAAAATATTTTTTATATCTCACCTCATAAAATTGTGTGTTTTCATACCAGTTTCAAAAGTAAATTTTACTTCCATCTTCAGTCAAACTCCAACTGTCTAAATTTCACCATTAATACCATCTTCTGAACTGCTATCTGGTGTTGATTTTTATGAACTTGGAGATCAAATTATTCTCATTAAGAATTTCAAAATTCATGATTCTATATTTATTCTTCTGAATGTATATCTTTTCCCAAACTGTTAATTCCAAAGGATTCTCTAATTGTTTTAAAAGTTTAGTTTCTCTTCCAATTTTGTGATTCTCTAGCAAACTATGAGCCACAATTGCCGATATTTCAATTTCACTATTTTAATGTTTCTAAAGTGTTCTTTCGTATGAGTTTCTAAATTCCTTTTAGTTTTTGGAATTAACAGTTTGGGAAAAGATATATATTCGGAAGAATGTATATATATATATATATATAGAGCGATGAATTTTGAAATTCTTGATGAGAATAATTTGATCTCCAAGTTCATAAAATCGACACCAGAAGACAGTTCAGAAGATGGTGTTAATGGCAAAATTTAGACAGTTGGAGTTTGACTGAAGATGGAAGTAAAATTTACTTTTGAAACCGGTATCATGAAAACACGCAATTTAATGAGGTGAGATATAAAAAACATTTTCTCCAACTCATTTATAAATTGAAAATACCTCATTGTGTTACCTCTCACTTTGATTTTGATTAAAAACAAAATATATTGTTTATTAAATATTTATGCTTACAGAGTGTGAATCGCTTGTCAGTAGAAACACGTTGTATAGTGAAGGGACATCACACTCGTAAAACAGCAGCATTTGTACGAGCATGTGCAGCATATTGTTACATCACAATTCCTTCCATAACATCTGTGCTCACACGACTTGAGTTGTATCTACTCTCTGGACAAGTTGCACTGCTCAATCAATGCTTGGGCCAAGGTGAGTTTTTAAAAAATTACACTTTATTAAAATTGAACCCCCGACAAATATTCATCATTCTTTTTTGCTCTTCATTGCCAGGGTCAGAAGACAGTCAATTGTGTTGTGACAGTGATACAATGAACTGAGATGATAAGAAACTATGGCAAGTGAAATCATTAGTGGTTGAAAATAATTGTGCGGCAAATAAATAGTAAAGCAAGATTAATTATTGCAGCAAATTGTTAGCGAAGTGTCAGTGAAAGTTTATGTGAACAAATAAAGTTAAGTTATGTAGAAGGAAATAACACTATGAGGTTCTTTAATATTGTTTATATTTAATTATTTCACTCACCTCATACTTCATAATGCATAGCAGACCCTGGGTTTCTTCACGTAATTTGTGACATTGTCAATGCTGCGTCACGTTCACAACTGACGTCCAACGGCCTTCTATCCTGCAGACTGACCTCCGCGCCATCTGGTGGCCGACCGAAGAATTTCCAAATCAGTCCTCTTTCTTTATAACCGGGTATTTCAAAATTCATAGTTGTATTTTCATTCTTGCATATGTAAATTTTTTCCCAAATTGTGAGCTCCTTCGGTTTTTCCAATTGTTTAAGTAATTTTGTTTTGGTTTCTATTCTATGTTTTTCTGACCAGGCATGTGCAGCTATTGCAGATTTTTCGGTTTCTCCATTTTTAACATTTCTGAGGTGTTCTTTTAATCTTGTATTTAGATTCCTTTTTGTTTTTCCTATGTATATCTTTTCACAATCTTTACAATTAATTTGATAAATTCCCGATTTTTTGCAGTCTTCAATTTTTTCATTTTTGTTGGTTTTTATTAAATTACCTAAGCTGTAATCATTTTTCGGTGCTAATTTAATGTTAAAAACTGTTAAATATTCAAAATAAAACAATCAAATTTACAATGGAAATAGAAAATAATCATGAAATACCATTTTTAGACCTTAAATTGATTAGGAATGAAGAAAAAAAGAAAATAGAATTTGGAATCTACAGAAAAGAAACTCACATCGACAATTATATAAAAGCTACTGGATTTAACCATTTTTCACACAAACAGGCAGTATTTAATAGTTTAACACACAGACTTGTGAATGTCCCCATGAGCAAAGAAAATTACAATAAAGAGAAAGAACACATCATACAAATTGCTAAGGATAATGGTTTTCACAAGAAAATGATACACAAGAAAATAAATAAATTCAAAGAACAAAAAGTCATCAATGAAAGTACTCTTCAGACAGATAAAAATATAGGCAAAAAATTCAAGAAGTTCACATTACCATCCTTTCGTATTTGACAAGTTTCAAAAAATTTTTCAACAAATTCAACATTAAATTAGCACCGAAAAAATGATTACAGCTTAGGTAATTTAATAAAAACCAACAAAAATGAAAAAATTGAAGACTGCAAAAAATCGGGAATTTATCAAATTAATTGTAAAGATTGTGAAAAGATATACATAGGAAAAACAAAAAGGAATCTAAATACAAGATTAAAAGAACACCTCAGAAATGTTAAAAATGGAAGAAACCGAAAAATCTGCAATAGCTGCACATGCCTGGTCAGAAAAAACATAGAATAGAAACCAAAACAAAAATTACTTAAACAATTGGAAAAAAACCGAAGGAACTCACAATTTGGGAAAAAATTTACATATGCAAGAATGAAAATACAACTATGAATTTTGAAATACCCGGTTATAAAGAAAGAGGACTGATTTGGAAATTCTTCGGTCGGCCACCAGATGGCGCGGAGGTCAGTCTGCAGGATAGAAGGCCGTTGGACGTCAGTTGTGAACGTGACGCAGCATTGACAATGTCACAAATTACGTGAAGAAACCCAGGGTCTGCTATGCATTATGAAGTATGAGGTGAGTGAAATAATTAAAAATAAACAATAACAAATAAGTTATTGTAAAAATTTTTCATTAACATCTTTTGTTAATTTAATACACAAGTGATCTTCTTGGTGATATAATATTAAAATATATATGTAGTCAATATGCCCATTTCACCAATTAATGTTTTAAAATGGTCAACAAGTTTCTACAGCCAAGCTGTCATTCTCAAGACCAGATATTGAGTCAATATCTGGTCTTGAGAATGACAGCTTGGCTGTAGAAACTTGTTGACCATTTTAAAACATTAATTGGTGAAATGGGCATATTGACTACATATATATTTTAATCTTTTGTTAAGATAGAAACAATGGTTTCAAAAGCATTTGGCGATAGGGAATTACAACGTATATAAGAGAAAAATTTGCATCTAGATCGTAACTTGCCTCGGTAGCTCAGTTGGTAGAGCACTTGGCCCGGAAAGCCAAGGGTCCCGGGTTCGAGTCCCGGTCTAGGCAAAAATTTTTCTCTTCAAATTTAATTTATCTTTCATTGAGAAATGTTAAATTAATAATAAAAAAACAACATCTTTTGTGTTTATTTAAAGAAAAACAAGGTGAGAACAACCCTCCCCCACGATAGCACAGGACATTTTTTTTTCCTCCACTTATGACACCTTTTTTTTTCACACTTATGGCACCTTTTTTTTTCACTTCTGACACCAGATGCATCTACTTCTTTAATTATTTCCTCCATTTTATTTCTGCAGCCTTGAATATTCCATGTGCCAATTTTCAAAGTCCTTTTCCTTAGTTTTAATCGTCCTAGAGTGTTTTTCCGAGGCATGATGTTTGGTTTTTTAGCATTTTTTTTCTTTTTATGGTCGAGGAGCTTGTCAAAAGAATGCCAGAGCAAAGATTGCCTAAAATTGTTATGGAATGGATACCAATAGAAAGGAGGAAGAGGGGAAGACCGAAGAAAACTTGGTTAGAAGGGGTACAAGCAGCTATGACTATCAGAGGATTGGAGGAAGATCAATGGATAGACAGAGAGGAATGGCATTTGGTTTCCGGAAGACGGCGGCAGCTGCCATGATACCAGATGATGATGATGATAATGATGACACCAGATGCCTCATACTACTGGGAGGGTGGTCGTTCTAACCTTGTTTTCTTGTAATAAACACAACAAATGCAAAGATTTAAATTAAAATTCTTTATACCTCACCTCATATCCAGTCTTCTAATTTACCAGTTCCAAAACCTAGGCGGCTTCATCTTCAGTAATATCTTGTTGACTGATGTTATTTTCATTCAGGAGAACTGCTTAGTACTCCCTCTGTTGGTGGACCGATGAACCTCTGGATCAAATCAAAATCTCTGGGAATTTCAAAATTCATAAGTTTTTTTTTTTAATGTGGATTTGTTCCCCAAACCGTGAGTTCTTTTTGTTTTTCTATTTGTTTAATTAGACTAGCTTTTGTATCAATCAGATGTTTTTCAGACCAAACAGGAGCAGCTACTATGATGACTTTTCCCCTTTACCATTTTTGACATTTCTAAGATGTTCTTTCACCTTTGTTTTGAAATTGATTTTTGTTTTCCTATATACATTTTGTCTCAATCTCTGCATTTGATCTGGTAAATTCCTGATTTGTTTTCTTCTTCAATTTTTTCCTTTTTTTCTTCATTTTAATTATCCTATTGAGGCTCTATTCATTCTCTGGTGCCAATTTCATGTTAAACTTTTTTAATTTTTTTTAATTTGTTGTGGTGCTTAAAAAAACAAGAAATAAAAAACCTACTAATTTTTTTTAATAATCCCGGGGGATTTTTGATTTAATCTGGATGTCATCATCGGTCCACCAACAGAGGGAGTTAGAAGTAGTTCTGAACGACATAACATCAGTTGAAAGAAATTACTGAAGATGAAGCCGCATAGGCTTTGAAATCGGTATAATTAGAAGACTGGATAGGAGGTGAGGTATGAAGAGTTTTAATTTAAATCTTAAATTATATTTCATAGTGATTTTTCCTATAAAAGTTCAAAACAACAGATGTTCTTGTAAAATTTTCACAATATCTTTATTTGATTCACGTAAACTTTCAGTGACACTTCACTAATTTACTGCAATAATTAATCTTGCGTTATAGTTCATTTGCTGCACAATTATTTCCAATCAATAATGATTTCATTTTCCACAGTTTCTTCTTATCTCAATTCACTGTATTGCTGTCTTCCGACCCTGGCAATGCTTAAGTAAGCCAGGGAAGGAAATTTCTCAGCTAGTCACTGAGATCGTTCTAGATTGGAAGCTTTGGGAATCGAAGCCTATGGACAAGAAGGATAGAAGTGTAGAGAAACTTCTACCATGGATATTTAGACACATATCGAAATTTCTGTACAAGTCTTTCAACTTGTGATTTTATCACCCACTAAACAAAGCGAGATCTCTACTCCCATCGTCGCCCATGCAATTCAAACTATCACATTGCATCACAATATAATTAGTTTCGTATGTAGATGTAGTTTATATCTAATCTGAAAATGCCTATAATTAAAAAAGATATTTACTTATATTGTAGGACTATTATAAATATATTACAACATTGTGCTGTATTTTGGGTAGTTTTAGGTTAGGCCTTTATTAAATTATGCGACATTATGAAGTAAAAAAAATCGGAAGACAGTTTATTTTTTCATATTTTATCAATGATGTAAAAATTATATATTTTAATGTTGATGGATAAGAACAGAAGATTCCTTATACTTTATTATAATTACATAAAATAAGTTTATTATCTCAAAAATAACCTGCACATTTGGTCCAAATTTCAACTGCAAAAGTCAGATTGCAGCTTATATTCACTACCTTGACTTTTTAAATACATTTACTGTTAATGTTGGGAGTTTTAGTAGGATTTTGCGTGTGTGATTAAAACAAGACTTCTTTCTATTCCAATTTATTTAACACTACAACAATACAACAAGTTCTCTTGTGGACCCAAGAGGAAACATTACATAATACTAAAAACAGTCAGCCACCCTGGTCAATTTTGAGGAACGACCAGCTGTATAGGTCGAGTGATGCAAGTCCCATGGTGTGTCTGGAGAACGAGGGTTCGCACCTTACTGTCTCTCCCTGGTCTAACCTCTGTGATGAGTGCTCGTCTCCACATGTGCCTGGGATGGAACTCATCTTGTGTCCAATCCGGCACTTCACCATCCTTTCAGCTGAGTGGCGGACCTCGTGGTAATTCCTGAGATTGAGGAGATACTCTTTCTTCCACCATCTTTTAAAATTATCTTGGAGTTTCTCCCTCAATCTCATTTCCTTGCAGAGGTTATGATGCCCTATACTTGGCTCAGGACCCGATGGTATGGTTGTTACGTATTCACCATTTAGAAAATAGGTAAGTGCATAGGCCCATCTTACACAATAGGCCTGCTTCTATTTCCAGCAGTGTCCTCAGAAACTCTCCATCCAGTTGACTTTTCCCCAACGCTTTCCTGAGGCAACTTTTCATTGTAGCAATGATTCGTTCCCACCAGCCTCCCCACCAAGCTGCTCTGGATGCGATTTACTTCCATTACACACCATTGTGAGCGAAGTGTTGACTTTGCAATTGAAGCAATCTCCAGTACGAGCTGAATCTCATGGAATCCATTATTTCAATTTCAACTGGAAAGACTTCTTGAGGTGGGCACTTGGATTCTGGAAGTGAAATAACATCATCTTGAGACTATTTGTTTGGCCATTTGGAGTGGTGTTCCTGAAGCCAAGTAGGTGCATTCCACCAATTTTCCAAGTTTGCTAGAGCAGGAGCCATTATGCCTCTTGTCAAATGATCTGCAGGGTTATCTTTACCCCAACAGTGTTGCCTTGAGCTGGATAATTATGCCCTTGAATTTCAGTAACTCTGTTGCATACAAAGGTCTTCCATCTATTTAGATCATTTTGTATCCACCCCAAGGCTACGATGGAATCTGTCCAGAGAATTGCTCTTTTAATGTCAGACCCAGTGACTATGCAATAATAGCATAAGAGTCTCGCTCCTACTAGTGTTGCTAGGAATTCCAATCTTGGAAGGATTATTCTTTTCACTGGAGCAAGTCGGCTTTTACTGCACATGAGTCGAACTGCAATACTGTCTTCTCGTGAGGTCCTGATGTATAATGCAGCTCCATAGGCATGTTCTGATGCATCGCAGAAGACATGAATCTCTGAAGGATGTAGTTTGGAGGTTTAATCCATTGTGGAACAGTTATATCCGGAAGTGAAGAAAGAGATGTCACCCATGTATACCAACATGTCGCCAAATCTACTGGCAGTAATTTGTCCCATCCCAATCCCCTCTTTCATGTATCTTGAAACAATATTTTCCCAATGATTGAGATTGGAGTCAGTAATCCAAGAGGGTCATAAAATGTGGCAGTTGCTTGCAGCATGTTTCTCTTTGTAGCCAGAACTTTGGACATCTTGTTAAAAACATAATTTTGACTGAAGAAAAAGGTATCAGAATCTGTGTTCCAGTCGATCCAAATACTTGACTTTCAAGCTTGATTTCCCTTCCTTCAGCCTTCCATATGTGTTTCAACTGCTTAGAATTAGTGGCCCATTTTGACAAATGGAATTGAATTTGCTTCAATAACATTGTTCGCTCATAACAGAGCTCAATAACGGTATTTTTCTGTTGAGTACCAAAGCGCCACAACAAAATACATCCATACAAAACCTCCTGGAGTTAATGAGCAGAGGATGATGTTGGGGAATCTTGACATATGTTTAGTGGCCAGTGCTTTCTTTCTGAAAAAGCAGACAGAAAGTAGAAACAGACTACGGGCTTGCAGGCAGATTACATTAGTGCTTTACTCAAATTACTTCCAATCACTGGTGAGCTGACCTCCACCGCGAGCAAGTGCAAAGATCCGAAATTACGCTACCCACTAACTGGTCATGCATGAAAGTCGTTACGTTTCTTGTAACTAGTGAGCAAGACAATTACCCCCAGAATTCTCCGCGATATAAACCCACTTCCATTATTTTTGTTCTGATAGGAGGATTACATGTTACGCTTGCGTCCCGCAAAATAATTACTGTATACCAAACGACATCTGCATCGTTGCATTCAAATTTAACGCCGATTCTCCTGTTTCTTCACGGTTTTGGGAATCTTTGGTAGACCTCTATTAAATTTCCTCCTTCTCGGGTATTTACCGAAAAAAAAATGTGATCGAAGTCGTCAAGGTCCGACCATTCTTGGATCTAAACAACGCAGCAAGGTATGGCGGCAAAGGTTTCAAAGCTTACATCGGGTTCCCTTCGGGGATTTCTCAATGATTCGTTTCTCTTGCTTAAGTTACCTCGTCAGGTAGCTTACGAATTTCAACAATTATTATCGCATGAACAGATTTCTGAGTAAACAAAATTGTATTAGGATACAACTTTCTCAGCAGAGAACGCCTTTTACGGTCTAATGCCTTCGTAGATTCGAGCCTACAAGTTAGTCCAAAGGGAAGTCTTGTGAATCGGTACATTCTTTTTTCTCCTGTTGTAATGTAAGTTCCATCATCAGCTATATCAATCCCGTACCATAGAAAGCGGGTCAGGTCTTTGTCATCCGGATGAAGTACTAATTGCAAGAAGGCTTAAGTGATGTCACTAGTAATCACAAATGAATATGTCCTAAATCTTATTAGCACTGCAAGAATTTCTGGAAGGAGGTTTGGTCCTACATCTAGTGCCTCGTTAAGTGAATTTTCATTTCCCTCATGAGATGAGCCATCAAAAATGATGCACCATTTTACATTTCCCCTCTTTTCCTTCTTCACCAAGTAGTGTTGCAAATAAAAACTTTCTCCTGAAGTGTGCAGTGGAGCTACATGCCCATTTGTTCCTCGTATGTGCTTCTTAATGATGTGGTTTGATCAAGTTGTCCCTCCAACGAAGTAAAGCATCTCTCCGCAATCTCAAAATTATTTTGATATCGCTTTTCCTAGGAAGACGGACAATCCTTTGCTAATTCTAAGATAAGATGCTTAGAAATCATCACATATTCCTTTATCTCTAACACCCATGGATCAGTCTTGGTCCTCTGTGATGCCAATTGCTTCCAAATCCCAGAAGCATCAAAGAATATCATCTGACTGGTGTGAAATGGAATCCAGAGCAATGAAATAAACTGTCATGGAGTTTACTGAAACATCAGATCTATTCCCACTAAGCACCCAACCGAATATGGATGACAATAAAAACATGGATGTAGGGAGATGTATGGGTGCAGTATCCATCATTATTTTCCAGTACCGATCTCCACCGATGAGGACTTCAATGGGAGAATCATTGTCACCTTCCTTTGAGTCGGCTACCTGAAGTTTACGTGTTAACCGAACATGTTAATATCATGGGAGATTGCTGGGTGATGTGAGAAGTGTCCACTCTCGAAAGCTGTTAGCGAAACGTGTGCTTTATTTCCCATTCCTTTCAAATTGAGATGTACTAGATGACATGACAGCGATTCTAAAGATATTTCAAACCCATTTACCTTCAGCTGTTCGTTCCTTAATACATCTAACTTCAATTCCTCAATCAAGGTCTTGTTTACAAAACTAGATTGGCTGCCAGCATCTAAGATACATCGGGTAATTTTGCTTAGGCCAGTTGGACCGACGAAACATACACAAACTGTTTGTAAGTATGTGAAGTTCTGAGTAGTGACTCTTATTTTTCCGACAGAAATAGACGCCATGTCTTGCTTGTTGCAGATTGACACGTGATGATGTTCTTTGCAATGGTTGCAAGATGCCTTACCTCATTTAAAACATTTGTCTTTGTTATGGCCTTTTCTGAGGCATAATAAACAATGTTTTGTCGATTTCAGTTTATCCATTCTAGCATTTGGATCTCACACTTATTGGCAATCTTGTCCCCAATGGCCGGTGTTTTCACAATAAACGCAGAAAGGCTTAGGTGTAGGATGTCCCTTCTCCTTATTCCCTTTTGCCTTTGTATTCACATGAAGGGCTGTTGCTGTTGGTTACAGAAACTGTCTGCAGAATGACGTCACCTTGTATCTTTTGAACTGCAAGGGTACTTTGTACTTCCTCATCGAGGACCATTAGTCGTTCCTCTAACTGTTTTAATAATTTAGTGTTAGAAAATACAAAAGAGTTGAATATTTGGGAAAAAATGTATATTCAGAAGATCAAAAACAGAGTTATGAATTTTGAAATACTGACAGAACGTGACCTCGTTTGGAGGTTTCTTGGCCAACCGCAGGAGGGAGCTGACATCGACATCCAGGGTTTACAACATAAAACCAACTAATTATATTATTTTTGGTCTGGACATCTTACCTCAATATTAATGTTGATTTGTTCTTGGACATGTTTCAAAACAATTCTCTGTTTTATCTTCAGCTTTCCCAGACTGGTTTTATTTATGTTGCATTATGTTGCACCACCTGGATGTCGATGTCAGCTCCATCCTGTGGTTGGCCAAAGAACCTCCAAACAAGGTCACCCTCCATCGGAATATCAAAATTCATAACTCTGTTTCTGTTCTTCTGAATATAAATTTTTTCCCAAATAGTCAGCTCGTTTGTATTTTCTAACTGTTTTAATAATTTAGTGTCTGAATTATATTATGTTTTTCAGACCAAACATGAGCAGCAAACTGCAGATTTTTCAATTTCTCCATTTTTAATATTTCTTATGTGTTCTTTGGTTCTAATTTTTAGGTTTCTTTTTGTTTTCCCTATATATATCTTTTCACACCCATGCATTCAATTTGATATATTCCTGACTTTTTATTTTTATCAGTTTTTTTCATTTTTGTTGGTTTTTATTAGTTTATTTAAACTGTAGTTATTTTTTGGTGCTAATTTAATATTAAACTTCTCAAATATATTTTGAAATTTATTATGTACCCAGGGGTGATATGTGAATTTCCTATATTTTTTCATAATCAAAGTAGCAAGAGAAAATGGGTTTGATGAAAAAAAAAAAAAAAAAAACACATAATCAAAGTAGCAAGAGAAAATGGGTTTGATGAAAAAAAAAAAAAAAAAGAAGAAGAAGAAGAAGAAGAACCACCTATGAAAAAATATAGGAAATTCACATATCACCCCTGGGTACATAATAAATTTCAAAATATATTTGAGAAGTTTAATATTAAATTAGCACCAAAAATAACTACAGTTTAAATAAACTAATAAAAACCAACAAAAAATGAAAAAACTGATAAAAATAAAAAGTCAGGAATATATCAAATTGAATGCATGGGTTGTGAAAAGATATATATAGGGAAAACAAAAAGAAACCTAAAAATTAGAACCAAAGAACACATAAGAAATATTAAAAATGGAGAAATTGAAAAATCTGCAGTTGCTGCTCATGTTTGGTCTGAAAAACATAATATAAATTCAGACACTAAATTATTAAAACAGTTAGAAAATACAAAAGAGCTGACTATTTGGGAAAAAATTTATATTCAGAAGAACGGAAACAGAGTTATGAATTTTGATATTCCGATGGAGGGTGACCTTGTTTGGAGGTTCTTTGGCCAACCACAGGATGGAGCCGACATCGACATCCAGGTGGTGCAACATAATGCAACATAAATAAAACCAGTCTGGGAAAGCTGACGATAAAACAGAATTGTTTTGAAACATGTCCAAGAGCAGATCAACATTAATATTGAGGTAAGATGTCCAGACCAAAAATAATATAATTAAAATAACCTCAAAATATAACTTCCTAAAATTAAATATTATAAAACCAACTAGTCTGGCCAAGATGCTGAGGATGATTAGAAGCTAATCGAAACATGTTCAAGAACAAATCAACATTAATATTGAGGTAAGATAAACAGACTGAAAATAATTTAAGCTTTGTACAACTCTAATTATCTTCCAAGGTCCCCTGTGTTTTTCAGTACTTTTCAGATTTCTATTTTTTAATCTTGCTGCTAATATATTTCATTTTCAATTATATTTGTTTTCTCAATATTGGTGAACTAACTTATAATAACTTCTTGTGTCTGTCTGCCTGATTTGAAAGCTACTTATTCATTTTCCTTTTTCTGTCTTAATTTATTTCCAATATTCTTTATATACAGATGAAAGACAAATAGCTTGACAGTTTTGACAACTGATTGTATTTCTTTCTTATGACATCATTATCATCATCCAATCCAAAAGGCCTTGGTCTGTTAATGTCTCATGAGATATTTTCTTTCCATCTAAGGACCTTGTTCGCTTGTACTGGGAAGCCAGAGAGAAAATGACTTAAGTGTCAAATCTCGCCATTAGAAAACAACATATTTTCTTTCCTGAGCGAATGATTTCATTATCAAGTGCTCGACATTAGATACCAACATATTTTCTTTCCATGTCTTAGAAAAACCCAAAGATCTTTATCAGTAAGGAAGTACCGAAACACGGCTTTTGGGCTTCTGTTTCTAGTCACCTTTCTTTTTTAGTAGTATAATAATATTGTTTTTCCATTCAGTTGATATTATTTAATTTCCAAACTAATTGACATATTATTTTTAATCATATGATTACCCCTATCTCTTTCCCTCCTATTTTTTATAAATTTGGGTGCTATTTCATTGTGTCTTGGAGCTTTACCCATTTATAGTTTACTTATAGCTATTTCAAAATATATGTTGTTGGTATCTTATTCTCTTCTCTATTCCTGAATTTCTTCTTATATTGTGTTACATTGATTCATCGACATTACACTCTTTAAACTCTCCTCCATAATATTTTATTTATTTATTTAAATGCAGTGGCTTTTGAAATTTTTCATTAGCCAATAATGACTGAGGAAAACAAACAATAACTAACAATAACAAGAAAGATTATAAAATGTTCATCATCTTTTCCCTGGTTTCCCAGTATCTGTCCACAAAACTGCTGCTTGTTAGGGTCGGGCAAGTTCAGATGTGATCAGCATCCATATCTTCCATAGTGTTGCAGAGGATACATTGTTGAGTTGGTAGAAGACCGAGGCGATGAAGGTGTTTACCGAGGCAGTCTTGTCCTGTTGCAGTATGGAATGATGCAACGGCTACTCTTCTGTGTCAATCTGGCTGTGTAGTTTGGATGGATGCTTTCCAAGGTTTGTCAGTCATTTGGAGCTCTAGGGAGGTTCTGAAGGCTTCTCTCACTCTGAAGCGGATGTTCATAGCTGCTCTAGAGTAAGATATAATGTTCGGTGATGTCTGAAGGATGTAGGTTCCTTTCTTGACCAGCAAATCTGCCATTTTGTTCCCTGTAATGCCACAATGGGATGGTATCCACTGCAGAGTAACATTTTTACCTGCTATATTGAGATTTCTGATGAACTGTCTACTCTGTAATATTTCTTTGTTAGCAGGAGATGCTAGATAATTTGCTATTGCAGATATGGCTGCCTTAGAATCGCTTAAGATGACAGCATTCAGAAACAATTGAGATCTGCATGTTAGTTGACTCAGGGCTTTTATAAGATTCATGGTGTGTTCCGTTGAGGTTTATTCAAAATTAATATAAAATTATAGAATATTCACCTGAAAGGTCCGTCTCCTCAACTTAATTATCATTTAACTGTAGCGCTTTCGGGACTTGTCCCATCATCGGCAGGATTCAAACTGGTGTTTCACTGAAGATCTGGTAGAGGGGGTTGCATGTATTTGGTTCGTTTTCGTTTATCAGGCTGTCGTTGCGAGCTGCTTTCATGATTTCCATCTCTTCGAGTACGTTTATCTTCGCTGGATTATTTTCTCTGTGCATTACTGTTAGGGTGTTTTCAATATTTAACATGCGATGTCCTTCATGGATAACGTGTTTTGCATAGCTTGATTTACCTTCTGCGTGAATGAAGTCTCGAAAATGTTCTTTGAATCTGATGTTAAAACTCCTGTTTGTCCTTCCTATATAAAATTTGTTGCAGTCCTTACATGTCAGTTTATAACTCCTTTGCTGTTGAAAATGTTATTTTCTTCAATGTTATTGTTTATTATGTTGTTTAATTTGTTATTGGTTCTGTATGCTATTTTTACGTTTTTATCGGCTTTCTTTAGTGCATTGGCTAATTTTGTTGTTTCTTTCCTGTGTATGTAAGTGTTATCCATGTTTTCTTGTTGTTGTCAGATTCTTTTTTAGTTTAGTTATGTTGGTTATGTTGTTCTTCCTTTTTGTTTTTTTACGAGCTTGTCTATGAATTCTTCATTATAGCCATTGGTTTCTGCCATATACTTAATGTAGTTGAGTTCTTGGATATAATTGTCTTTGCTTAATGGGAGTTCAACATTCTAACTGACTAAGCTATTAAATGTACTAATTTTCTGTTGAAAAGGGTGTGTAGAATTTTTGTTTATGGCCAGAGCATTGTTTGTGGGTTTCCGGTAGATACCGATTTCTAGTTTATTGTTGTGTAGGGAGCCAGAGCATTGTTTGTGGGTTTCCGGTAGATACCGATTTCTAGTTTATTGTTGTGTAGAAAAATCTACACAACAATAAACTAGAAATCGGTATCTACCGGAAACCCACAAACAATGCTCTGGCCATAAACAAAAATTCTACACACCCTTTTCAACAGAAAATTAGTACATTTAATAGCTTAGTCAGTAGAATGTTGAAACTCCCATTAAGCAAAGACAATTATATCCAAGAACTCAACTACATTAAGTATATGGCAGAAACCAATGGCTATAATGAAGAATTCATAGACAAGCTCGTAAAAAAACAAAAAAGGAAGAACAACATAACCAACATAACTAAACTAGAAAAAGAATCTGACAACAACAAGAAAACATGGATAACACTTACATACACAGGAAAAGAAACAACAAAATTAGCCAATGCACTAAAGAAAGCCGATAAAAACGTAAAAATAGCATACAGAACTAATTACAAATTAAACAACATAATAAACAATAACATTGAAGAAAATAACATTTTCAACAGCAAAGGAGTTTATAACTGACATGAAGGACTGCAACAAATTTTATATAGGAAGGACAAACAGGAGTTTTAACATCAGATTCAAAGAACATTTTCGAGACTTCATTCACGCAGAAGGTAAATCAAGCTATGCAAAACACGTTATCCATGAAGACATCGCATGTTTAAATATTGAAAACACCCTAACAGTAATGCACAGAGAAAATAATCCAGCGAAGATAAACGTACTCGAAGAGATGGAAATCATGAAAGCAGCTCGCAACGACAGCCTGATAAACGAAAACGAACCAAATACATGCAACCCCCTCTACCAGATCTTCAGTGAAACACCAGTTTTGAATCCTGCCGATGATGGGACAAGTCCCGAAAGCGCTACAGTTAAATGATAATTAAGTTGAGGAGACGGACCTTTCAGGTGAATATTCTATAATTTTATATTAATTTTGACTCAGGGTTGTGGATATAGCTCTAACCTCGCCGTCAAATGATGTCTGATGTCTTCCAAGAGAGAGGTATGTGGAGAAGAATTGGCAGTGGATTCCTGCTCCAGTATTTCCACTCTTATCTAATTGGGAACCATCTGTGTAGACATGGAGCCATTTGTCTATAGGGTATCGAACATGCAATGTCTCCAGAGCTGTAGTTCGAAGTACCTCATCACAAACTTTGTTTTTCTTGTGTATTTCCAACAGGTCTAGGTTGTAATTTATGTGATGTAGTTCAAGGGGGTTGTTTATTGGGAGCAGTTCAGATCCCTTCCAGGATATATCTAGTTGTTTTCTTTTAATTAATGTTTTTTGTAGGAAACCTTCTTGTGTTTTGAACCTACGGTTATGATGTGTTATGATATGTGTAGTCAACTTCATGTACTTTGAGTGCTGATTCAATAATTTCTGATTTTATGTCCACATTCTTGGTATATTGGAGTAGGGAGCTAATCGGAGTTCATTTTACAGCACCTGATATAATTCTCATTGCTTGATTCTGGGTTAGCTGGCTTGAAGCAGTTATGAGTGATCCACAACAATATTTAATTATTGGTTTAACATAAATTTTATATGTGAGATTTAATGTTGATGTAGCACAACCCCATTTTGTACCAGCCAGTATCTTCAGAACATTGAGTCTTTTACAAGTTCTCATGGTTATGTCGGCTATGTGTTCTTTCCAGGTAAGTTTAGTATCGAAAGTAACACCTAAATACTTGTATTTAGTAACGTGATCAAGCGGAGTGTGTTAAGGTTTATGGATGGTTTTATTTCTTTATGACAAAGAGAAAATGTCTGACACATTGTTTTGGATACATTTATTGTCATGGAATTTTCCATGCACCATTTACTCAGTTCTTTAAGGGCAGTGTTGAGAGGAATTTCAATAATTTTGGTTTTGGGGGCTGCAGTCCACATTAGAAGATCATCTGCAAAAAGCAGGGCATTTATCCCATTATCTTTGGTTAGAGCTGGTATCAGGTCATTAATGTAAAGATTGAATAAGAAGCAGCTTGATACTGCCCCTTGTGGTAGACCAGTTTGAAGTTGTTTAAGTTTTGAGGTGGCATCTCCAAAACGGACTTGACAGTACCTTTGACTAAGAAAGTTTTTGAACCACTGGAGCATTTTCCCATCCACTCCACATTTGAAGAGTTTTAGGAGTAGATTTGATTTCCATACTGAGTCATATGCCTTTCTGAAGTTCACATATATAACAGTTGTAATAAGACCTTTATCTAAGTTATCTTTAATATGTTAGCTGAGCAACACAACTTGTTGTTTTGTTGAGCGATTGTGTCTAAAGCCAGCTTGGGCAGGATGGATTATGTTATGGTTTTCCATATACCAATTTAATCTGTTGACTATCATTCTTTCCATGGTCTTTGAGAGGTGGCTTTGTTAATGAAATTGGTCTATAATTTTCCATATCTTCAGGTGATTTATTTGTCTTCAGGATGGGTCTTATTACAGCTTTTTTCCACTGTGATGGGACTGTAGAATTCCAAATTGTATTAAATAGGCACAGTATTGTAGTACATGCACTATGTCCTATATGGCAGAGGAACTCAGTGAATATATCATCAGGTCCTGGTGATTTTCGGGTTTTGAGGTTGTTTATTGCGATGTTTAGTTCACAAGGGGTAAAATCTTTGTTAAAAATTTCATTTTCCTTATAATCTGTAATATATGATTCCTCAGAACTGTCTGCTAAAAGTCGTCGAAGTGCCGTATCTTGTTGTTTGATGTATCATGTTTTCTTCTGCGATGAGGAATAATGCGTAGCAAAATTATTGGCGATTGTTTCATCTGATGTTAGAATGTTGTCTTTAGATTTAATAGGCTCTTTCTTTGGGGCATTAATTCTGTTCTGGATTCTATTTATGAATGTATATGGCTTCTTGCTATCTGTTCTATAATAGAGTTTGGAAATGAAATAATAAAAACTGGATCGTTTAGCTTCTGTTACCTTGCATTTAAATATTGCAGCTGATTGTCTCCATATCCTTCATGGGCTGGGTCTCTAGATGTGTCTGCTTGTCTACGTAGTTCGTCACACTCTTTCTTTAGTTTATCTAGATCTTCATTCCAAATAAATTTATATTGTTTCTGTTTTCCAAATGGGATTGACATTTTTGCTGTATTAAAGATTATGCTGTTGATTTGGTTATCTGGATGTTGGGCGAAATTTTTTTACTTCTGTCTAATTCAGATTCTAGAATGTTTGTGTACTTTGGCCAGTTGGCTTTTTTTAAGTTCCACAATGATTTTGATGTGCACATCTTATTCTCATTATGTTGTAGTTGTATGTGGGCTATAACTATACGATGTCCACTTCCTGGGTCTTCTGTAATTTCTCATGTTAACTGATGAGAAATATCTGATGAAACTAAGAGGAGATCTGGGTTAGTTCCAGTGCCATTATAGTGGAGGAAAGTGGGGGTATAAATTAGTTCCATATGCGTGCTATTTAGGAAATCTTCAAGTATCTCTCCTGGGGAGGATGTATTTGAGTATCTGCACATTCTAGAGGGTGAGTTGAAGTCGCCAATGACAATAGTTTTCTGATGGATATTGAGAATGTCAAGGTTTGGTTTATTAGTTGGTGGATTATACAGGCCATAAATATTAAAGCACTGGTTAGCTTTCCAAGTATGGACGTTGACTACCTCCAGTTTATCATTAGTGTCTCCCATGATTTTTGTGATTTTGAAATGAGTTACTAATTGCTGGCTGACACCAACAATGATTCCACTAGCGACGTGCCTATGTTTTTCTAATATATACAGGGCATATCCTGGGAAGCTATATTTCTCAATGTCCTCTTTTGTTTTGTTGGCCTCTTGCAGAATGAATAGTTTGATGTTGTTGTCCAGAAGTATCGTCATTAGTTCTAGTTTCTTCTGTTGGGAAAGGCCTCCGTAATTCCATTGTAATATTCTTAGGGCCGCATGCAAATACATTAGTCTCTATCAAATTACTTCCAATCACTGGTGAGCTGACTCACTGTGAGCAAGTGCAAAGATCGAATTAGCTACCCACAAACTCGTCATGCATGAAAGTTGTCGTTTTCGTAATATTGGCAAGAAATTACCCAGAATTCTCAGCGATAAAGCCACTTCTGTTATTTTTGTCTGCTATAGAGGAACGCATTTATGCTTACGTCCCGCAAATAATACCGTATACAACGATGTCTGCATCGCGCAATATTATGCCGATTCTCCTGTTCTTCCAGTTGAATTCTTTGGTAGACTCTATCAAATTCCTCTTCTCCGCATATACCAAAAACATGATCGAAGTCTTCAAGTTCCAACATCTTGGATAAAGCGGCAAAGTTTCAAACTACATCGGTTCCCTTCTGGATTCGCACGATAAGTTTCTATCTTAAGCTATGATCTTAAGTTACCTCGTCAGGTAGCTTACGAATTATTATCGCATGAATAGATTTCTGAGTAAGCAAAATCATATTAGGATAAAACTTTCTCAGCAGAGAATGCCTTTTACAGTCTAATGCGTTCAAAGATTCGACCCTTAATGTTGATGCATCCTGAGAAGGATGTTTTTAATTGCATCCAGTCGTCATTTTTTTTTATCTGCATTGTGGTAAACTACTTAGCCATTAGATAACGTTACCAGGGTACACCACGAGGAGGTGAGTTTACCATTGTACTCTTCCATAATATGTTTCCCAGACTTGTAACAGTTCCTCCATACCACTATATTTTTGTTTTTGTTTTCATTAAAGATCCTTCTTACTCATCCCCCTCTTTTTCTGTAATTTTTTAATTGTATTCCACAATTCTTTAACATTTCTTTCACAAAGGAAGGTCATAGACTTGGAGTCACCGATTCAAATTCAATTTTAATATTAAAATACTCTATGAAAGAAGTTTTCCAGCAAAAGGAGAAAGCACACTACTTGCCATTTTCAATTTTTTTTTAAACAGTAACAAAAACAAGTAACCAATTATTTAACAAAATATGATAAATAAAATATTTTCCTATGTTTATTTGTAGTGGCTTTTTATTTCCCCATTTTATATCAAAGAGTTTATAAAATAATAATCATAAATTGTGTCTTTAAAATATTTTTTTTTCACAGACCAACAAGAAAATTGTTAAATAATCAACTTTTATAAGATCCATGATATGTCCCATTGAGGTATTATTCAAAATTAAAGTGTAAAATGTAGGAGTATTTACCTGAAAGGTCCGTCTGCTCAACTTTATTAGTTATTTAACTGTAGTGCTTTTGGGACTAGTCTCATCATCGGCAGGATTCAAAACTGGTGTTTCACTGAAGATCTGGTAGAGGGGGTTACACATACTGGGTTCGTTTTCGTTTATTAGATGGTCGTTGTTGTGAACTGCTTTCAAAATTTCCATCTCCTCAAGTACATTTATCTTCGCTGAATTATTTTCTCTGTGCATTACTGTTAGGGTGTTTTCAATATTTAACATGCGATGTCCTTCGTGGATAATGTGTTTTGCATAGCTTGATTTTCCTTCTGCATAAATAAAGTCTTGGAAATGTTCTTTAAATCTGTTGTTAAAACTTCTGTTTGTTCTTTAATAGTGAGTGGAGAACATATTTTTAACGACTCACCTCATATAATTTCAAATTTCTTTGATACCGGCTGTTTCAGTCCCTCTTAAGTCATGACTTCTACAAGAGGAACAAGATAATTGTCTGAAACTGCCAGTATCAAAGAAATTAGAAATTAGATGAGGTGAGTCGTTAAAAATATGTTCCCCACTCATTATTAATGATATAACCTCATAATGTTTACTTACCAATATTAATTTAAATATTCCATTTGTTAACCTTTTATAGGAATTATCACTGTGAGGTTCAATTCAATATTAAATTAAAAGATTCTTACCTCTCCTCACATTATTCTGTTAAGTAGATCGCGATTTCAGGCCTATAGCAGGCCCATCTTCAGTACACTGTTGTTGACCGGTGTTATGTCGCTCGGAAGTGGTTCTTCCGAGCGACATAACACCGTGTCAACAACAGTGTACTGAAGATGGGCCTGCTATAGGCCTGAAATCGCGATCTACTTAACAGAATAATGTGAGGAGAGGTAAGAATCTTTTAATTTAATATTCCATTTGTTCTTCCTATATAAAATTTGTTGCAATCCTTACATGTCAATTTATATACACCTTTGCTGTTGAAAATGTTATTTTCTTCAATATTATTGCATATTATGTTATTTAATTTGTTATTCTGTATGCTATTTTTACATTTTTATCGGCTTTCTTCAGTGTATTGGCTAATTTTGACGTTTCTTTTCCTGTATATGTGTTATCCATGTTTTCTTGTTGTTTATCAGATTCTCTTTCAAGTTTAGTTATGTTAGATATATTGTTCTTTCTTTTTTGTTTATTTATGAGTTTATTTGTAATTTGTTCAGTGTAGCCATTGGTTTTTGCCATATATTTAATGTAGTTGAGTTCTTGAATATAATTGCCTTTGCTTAATGGAAGTTTTAACATTTTATTGATTAAGCTGTTAAATGTACTTTTGTTGTTGAAAAGTGTGTGTTGAATTTTTGTTTATGGCAAGAGCATTGTTTGTAGGTTTCCGGTAGATGCCGATTTCAAGTTTATTGTTGCGTAGATATTTTATTATAGACAAATCTAAGTAGTTTATACTATTAATTATATTATTTTTGGTCTGGACATCATACCTCAATATTAATGTTGATTTGTTCTTGGACATGTTTCAAAACAATTCTGTTTTATCGTCAGCTTTCCCAGTAGTTTATACTATTAATTATATTATTTTTGGTCTGGACATCTTACCTCAATATTAATGTTGACTTGTTCTTGGACATGTTTCAAAACAATTCTGTTTTATCGTCAGCTTTCCCAGACAAATCAACATTAATATTGAGGTAAGATGTCCAGACCAAAAATAATATAATTAAAATAACCTCAAAATATAACTTCCTAAAATTAAATATTAATTACAACTTCTTAAGTTTATACTATTATTGACTTCTATTTCCTCAGTGAAGGTGATTTTTTCATGCATGTTATTTAAGTCTTGTAATATTTCTTTTTGTTTTCTATTTTCATTGCCATATATTACTAGTATGTCATCGACATATCGTACTATCAGTTTTATGTTAAATTTGTGTATTAGTTCCTCAAAATGTTTATTTTCCAGTTCTTGTAGGAAGATTTTGGCCATTATTCCGGATGTAGGACTCCCCATCGGTATGCCGTCTTCTTGAATAAAAAGTTAATTGTTAAATTGGGAGTAATCTTGTTTTATTGTTGTTGACATTAATTTATTTAACTGATTTATATAGTTTTCTTCAAGTTTAATGTCTGTTAGTTTTTGTCTCATTATAATTGCCACTTCATTTATCGGGATATTTGTGTAAAGGTTTTTTATGCCGAATGACATCATTTTAGTGTTTCTATTGATTTCTAAACGATGTAATTTGTCTGCTCATTCAAATTAATTCTTAATTGTATAACGATTTTCAAGTTTGACAACATTTTTCATTTTCTGAGCTATTAATTTAGAAATTTTATAGTTAGGAGCACTCATGCAATTAACAACTGGTCTTATGGGAATGTTGTCTTTATGGATTTTTTGAAGAGCTTTCATTATTGGAGGTTGAGGGAGTATTATTTATCCATTTGCTTTTTGTATTTATTATGTTCATTATTGATTCTGTTGGTGACTAGAGGGCACGATTTTAATGCTTTCTTTATATGTCTGTTATACTTTCCTGTAGGATCCTTTTCAATTTTTTAAAAATTATTTTCTTTTATAAATTGTTTGGTTTTATTGATGTATTCTTCCTTTTCCATAATAACTATTGTATTGCCTTTGTCGGCTTTTGTGTGTGTTATATTATTGCTCCTAAATTTTGTTTTTTTTTAGAGATGTTCTTAAGAGTTTGTTTATCTTTAATGTTTATCATTGGTAGAGTTTCTTTTATGACTTTAGCTGCTTTTACGTTGCCCCGATGATATGATGGGTGATGATGATGATAATGGCGCGCCAGGAGACTCCCTAATCCTAAGCTTAACCTAAGATGAATATGAATGATGATGATTGCGATGGCCATATGATTTCTGGGACCGTTTGGGCCTTAAAGTTTTTCTGACATTTGTCTTACAGGTGAGGAAAATCCCCAATAAAAACCTCACCCAGAAAAACTGTCCCAACCGGGGATTGAACCTGGGCCCGCTGCGTGACAAGGCAGCACGCTACCCCGAGACCACAGCGTTGGACATTAATATCAAGTTTATTTATTGCAATTTCACTTTCAGTAATTAAATTTTGTTGTGCTCTTTTTACATTATGCGTAGGAAAATGTAATTTATATCCCATTTCTAGTAAATCTGTTTCCTGTTGATTGAATTTTATTTTTGTAAGGTTTTCAATCCTTTTATCCCAAAAATTGTGTGATTTGTTATGTTTTAAATTTGTGTTGTGTTGCATGGCTTTTAATTTAGTTAACTTCTTGTTTATTGTTTCATATTTAGTGCACATAATAGTATTAATATTTTCGTTAGTTACTTTATTATTTCTGTTTTTTAATTTAACATTAGCATAGTTAGGTATTATTTTGTGTTTTAAACATTCCTTATTGAAGTATATATTAGCGATCTTTTGTGTAGCGTTATTTTTTTTCTACACACCCTTTTCAACAAAAAATAAATACATTTAACAGCTTAATCAATAGAATGTTAAAACTTCCATTAAGCAAAGACAATTATATTCAAGAACTCAACTACATTAAATATATGGCAAAAACAATGGCTACAAATGAACAAATTATAAATAAACTCGTAAATAAAAACAAAAAAGAAAGAACAATATATCTCACATAACTAAACTTGAAAGAGAATCTGATAACAACAAACACAAGAAAAACCAATGGATACACTACAATTACATATACAGGAAACGAAACGTCAAAATTAGCCAATACACTAAAAGAAAGCTGATAAAAATAGAATACAGAACTATTAAATTAAAATAAACCCTTAATAAAGAATTAACCATTGAAAGAAAAATAACCAATTTTCAACAGCAAAGGACATGTACGGGATTGCAACAAATTTTATGTATGAAGAACACACAGAGTTTTAACCAATCCGATTTAAAGAACATTTCCGAGACTTTATTCACACAGAAGGAAAGGAAAATTAGCTATGCAAAAAACAGGTAAAGTCCATGAAGGACTTTCCTAACAGTAATGCACAGAGAAAATAATCCAGTGAAGATAAATGTACTCGAGGAGATGGAAATTTTGAAAGCATTTCACAAAATGACCATCTAATAAACGAAAACGAATCCAGTACATGTAAACCCCTCTACCAGATCTTCAGTGAAACACCATTTTTAAATCCTGCCGATCATGGGACTAGTCCCAAAAGTGCTACAGTTAAATAACTAATAAACTTAAGGAGACGGACCTTTCAGGTAAATACTCTGTAATTTTACACTTTAATTTTGTTAAATAAATCTAATTATAAATCAATAAATATTTATTCTGCACATAATATTTTTAAAAAAAGATGCAAATGACAGGTATCAAATCCTAGTCGTCAGTGTTTTAATCATGCACTCACTGACTCAGCTATGCCACCTTCTCGCCAATCTACCTGAATGTGCCAGGATTTTTTTTTCCCCCAAAAATGGCTGAGTAGTGCACCTTCTCCTTTTGCTGAGAAACTTTTTTGGTACAGTACATCAATATATTAAAATTGTATTCAAATCTCCTCTGATCAGTTTCATTACCAAATTTTAACCATATTTGTTTTTTTTTGTCTTTCTTTCTTCTTCCTTTGTCTTATTTCTTCCTCAGTATCATTATCTCAGTCTCCTCTTTTTGTGTTTATATATTTTTTCTATGTACTGTATCCTTTTCCTCTTTAGCTTTTTCCTTATTTGTATAATTTTACCATTTTGTTCCAAGGTATGATAACCATTTTCTTTCCGTATATTTCTTCAAATGTTTTATGTTGCCAAACTTTTTTCAATATTCTCCATATATACTTATATACTGGTTATATTTGCCTTAATCTTTCACCTGTTAAATTTTTATATTGTTCTTTTTTTCTCACTTAAATGTTTAGTGAACATTAATAATTTTAAAATAAAATTGTTGTTAATTATTATTTTTCAGCGGATGCTTGCTTCAAAGCTGCATTGAGTTTAGTTTCAGATTTACCACGAACAATAGAAGTGGATGGTAAACAACGCAGTTCAGAACCATACCTGGTTTCTTATTTGTGCCATTTCTTATCTACGTTACTGGTTGTACCGGTTTGTATTTTTTAATTATCATTCTACTTTTGCCATGAATCTACTAATGTTTTTTAATTTCAATTTATTATCAAGGAAAGCAATTTATGGTAAAAATAGAACGTTCTAGGGAATAGAACAAGCTAAGTAATAAAAGGATAGAAAAGTATAAAAAACAAAAAATGATAAACAGAAGTACTCTTGAAAAAGAAGAACCACCTATGAGAAAATATAGGAAATTCACATATCACCCTTGGGTACATAATAAATTCCAAAAGATATTTGAGAAGTTTAATATTAAATTAGCACCAAAAAATAAATACAGTTTAAATAAACTAATAAAAACCAACAAAAAAGAAAAAAATGATAAAAATAAAAAGTCAGGAAAATATCAAATTGAATGCATGGGTTGTGAAAAGATATATATAGGAAAAACAAAAAGAAACCTAAAAATTAGAACCAAAGAACACATAAGAAATATTAAAAATGGGGAAATAGAAAAATCTGCAGTTGCTGCTCATTTGGTCTGAAAAACATAATATGAATTCAGACACTAAATTATTAAAACAGTTAGAAAATACAAAAGAGTTGACTATTTGGGAAAAAAATTTATATTCAGAAGAACAGAAACAGAGTTATGAATATACGATGGAGCGTGACCTTGTTTGGAGGTTCTTTGGCCAACCATAGGATGGAGCTGACATCGACATCCAGGTTGTGCAACATAATGCAACATAAATAAAACCAGTCTGGGAAAGCTGACGATAAAACAGAATTGTTTTGAAACATGTTCAAGAACAAATCAACATTAATATTGAGATAAGATGTCCAGACTAAAAATAATATAATTAAGTAATTTTTCCTAAATATTTTTAAAAAAGTGATCCCACAACAGGCCCGGAGGCCCTTGGGGTAGTAGGAGGTTAAGGCTCCCACTTTTTGTAGACAATCGGCACTTTGTCAGCCCTGCGTGACGGCCGCCTTTACCCCCAGAACAAGCATCTGGTACTCATTTACGTTAGAGGCTGAGTCGACCCCAGGGCCATAGTGCTGCCAGAGGGTTTGGGTCAGTTTAAAAATCTTGACCCCAACGGGACTTGAACCCTCGACCCTCCGGCTTGTAGCTCAGTGCCTTAACCACTACGCTACGGTGTGCCCCTCCTAAATATTTTAGTAGAGCAAATTTTCATAAGTAATGCCACGAGTGATTTCCAAATTATCGATAAATTCACGACTCACGAAGTGAGGAGTGAATTATTCTAGATAATGTGAAAAAAAGAGTGGCATTTGTTAGGACTATTTAACGAATAAAATTAAGCTCTTTACTAAAATATAATTATTTGAATATAGTTACCGGTGTTTTAAAATATTTATATAGTTAATGTAAACGGCGATGTTTGAAAACAAATTAGAATTGTGAGGTTATGTATATTCACTGCAACTCGATCATATTATTTATTGCCAAACAGGATCACAATATTGTAAGAATGCACTCTAGTGGAGAAATAATGAAACACATGAAACTATTATAATCAACATTATAGGTTAATCATTTTTATTTTGAATAAACAACTCAGTAAAATCACTGAATCTATTCATAATTTGCTATATTCAATGTATTTGTTGGAGAAAAATAATGGTCTAACCTGTTCAGAATATTTAAAAAGGAGGAGCTTTCTTTATCACAAAAGCAGGAGCTGACAAAGAGAAATCGATAAAGAGCGAAGTGAAACACGACTGTCATTGGTGTAAAACAGAATTCATTGAAACGTGATTGGTCATTGACTACCATTTGCAACATGAGTTAAATAGTCACTAAGAATGTTCTTTTCTTAGTATACACTGATATTTTGATCATCCGTAGTTTTATGCCTTAAAAAAATCCTTAGAATTATATAAAGATATCACTCTTTACCAGCATCGCAATTCAAATGTGGGCATGAAAGAGATGACAAACATTTCTCAGAGGTCTCTTTTTACAGGCTTCAGGTTCTTTATGTGCCATATATCTGTAACATAGTACTCATGGCTTTAGTTCAGATCCTAAAGAATTCATACTTAAGATCTTTACTTTCTGAAAAAATCAATCAACTCTGACCAAGTTTGAACCTGAAACCAAAAATCAGCATGTTAACTACTAATCTTCCAGGACTGACTTTTTCTTTCTAGTTATTTTAACTATATACACCACACAGACAGGTAGTCTGGAAACAAAACTCCCCCAGTCAAATATAAAACTGTACAAAACTTCAATGAAACAGAAAATAAAAAACAGATGAACCGTATGAAACTTCACTTAACAGACCAATGGAATGTTCGTGAGAAACATAAGACAGGACTGGAAAAGAAAAAGAAAGAAAGAAAAAATAAGGGAGAAAGAAAAGAAGAATAATCTGTAGATGCCTTATATTTAATACAGAACATGAATTATCCCCCCCCTGCATATCTTTCAAAACATAGTCATTTACACATCTAAAGAATATTTTATCTGCAAGGATACACGGCCACTTCCTAGTATGCAGAAAACTTATCAAGACTTCCAAAAAGCACATCCACAACATTATTGATAGCTAGAAAGCTAGTTATTTTAAGAAATACTTGCAAAGTTGATTCTAATTGTGTATGTTTCTAAGTAGTCAAAGCCAAATGGTTGCTGACATTATAAGTAGGAGATTGTACAGGGACTCACATGGCTAATATGATACAATCCTACAACTTTAATTCAAGTTTCTTAACCAGCCTTTGCTACTTCTCATTTCAAATCACTGTTATTATGAGACTGATGGCCAGGTGCAACCAAATTGGTTAGAAATTATCAGACATAAACTTTTGATTCAGTGACTATTACATATATTTTCTACTGCACAAACTCTTACAATTATAAGCCTTAACAGTTCATTGTTGACCATTTATATATTTAATAAACATTAATCATATATAGTCCACCGCTCTGGTCTCAAGGTAGCATGCTGCCTTGTCATGCAGCGGGCCCGGGTTCGATCCCCAGACAGGACAGTTTTTCTGGGTGAGGTTTTTCCTCACCTGTAAGACAAATGTCAAGAAAAGTTTAAGGCCCAAACGGTCCCCGAAATCATATGGCCATCATCATCATCATCATCCTTATCATCATCATCATCATATCCTTCACCAGTTCTGCAACGGGAAGCTAGCACACCTACAATTCCCTAGTAAAGCTGCAAAGCATAGCATGAAAATGCTATGAATGCAGTGAAAGACCTGCCCTCGGGCAGAATTACTATGGATGGATGGAATCATATATAAAATGGCATCCTTTGTTGACAATTTTGAAGATGACGTATTATATTTGGACTATTTAGATCAGTTTGAACATCCTACACAAAGAGTTTTTGTTGATAGAAGTGGACATTTCCACAGTTTGAATGGAATACGATTCCAAGAAATATTCTGGCTGTTGAAAAATGCAGTTCCTCCAAATATTAAATGCAGTTATGCATATTGTAGAAGAGCTGAATGAATGATTAGACTTATA
The DNA here is from genome assembly GCA_030220185.1 of Diploptera punctata. Classification (NCBI taxonomy): domain Eukaryota; kingdom Metazoa; phylum Arthropoda; class Insecta; order Blattodea; family Blaberidae; genus Diploptera; species Diploptera punctata. The sequence continues at coordinate 244,293 of JASPKZ010010246.1, forward strand.
AAAAAATAAAATTTTCCTATATTGCCAATGAATCATATTTTCACTGCCATGCAATTTTATGCTACAGATACATATATTAAAAATATATTGATCCGTAATTCTATACATATATAAAACAACAGTGTTAAGAATGATGTATCAAGTATTAGCTTCTGTAGCTTCAAGAGTTTCTTACTTCTCGAGTTCAGTAAAGGTCTATGATGAATACATTTCAGCAATTGCATGATTTTCCATATGTGCCAAGTGCAGTAGATTGTATGCATATAAGGATAAGGTTACTGGGTGGAAATTTTGCAGAAACTTTCTGAAAAAGGAAGGGATATTTTCTGACAATTGCCAAATGATTAGTGATCACAATTTGCTGATTCCTGACATTGTGACCAGATGGCCAGGTTCGGTGCATGATGAAATCATTTTCAGAAACTCTGCAATAAGAACTAATTACATAATAGGGAGATAAGAGACGGGTACATGTTCCAGGACTCAGTCTATCCATGCTTACCCTATCTGCTTACTCTTATATTTAACCTTGAAGTCTCCTGTTGTGCCAAGTTACAAATTTATAATATGCAATATTTTGATATTTAATTGTCTCAAAAGAAGAGTTTTGCCTTTATTTTCACTAGTAAATACTTAATTAGTCCCTAAAATTCATTATCTATCTTAATAAATGTACAAAGTTAAAAATGTGAACCACATTATGAGGTTCTTAATTCATAAATTGATTAGTCATTTTTACATCTTACCTCCATATTTCATGGTTTTATTAAAAACACGGGTAACTATAGTGTTCAAATGATCTTGTCATTCATTTTCAAAACCGCCATTATGACTACCGGGATATTTCGTTGGAATCTCTCTCTATAACTTTGCCATCTGGTGTTGATTTGATGAACTTCGAGATATCGGTGCCATCTTGTCTTGATTTGATTAACTTCGAGATTAGGTCACGTTCATCCGGAATGTCGAAAATTCCTGGATTTAAATTGGTTCTTCTGAATAAATATTTTTCTCCCAACTGTCCAAATCCAAAGGTTTTTCACCCACTGTTTTAGAGAGTTTAGTTTCTTTTTTCAATTTTATGACCCTCCAACAACCTATGTTGCTGCACTAGCGTATTTTTTTTTCAATTTCCCCATTTTTAATATTTCTAAATTGTTCCTTTGTGCGAGTGCGCAAAATTTCTTTTTGTTTTTTCCTATGTTATACTTTATTTGCAATCTACAATCACAATCAATTTGCTAAATTCCACATTTTTAACTGATCTGGGGTGTTCTATTTCCCCTTATTGGTTATTAATACGTTTCCAAGAGCTTAATTTATTTATCCGGTGCCAATGTAATATTGAATTTCGCGAAGTTCATCAAATCCGCACACAGTTGGCACCGTTCTAGAGAGAGATTCTCAACGAATATCCGTTAATTCTAATTGCGTTTGAAAATGAATGACAAGATCCTTTGAAAACTATAGTTACCGTGTTTAATAAAACATGAAATATGAGGTAAGATGTTAAAATGACTCATTAATTTATTAATAAATGTACCTTATTTGCATCTAATGGCTAGTTAAAGAAGAAGATTGATTGCTTGTTGGGATGAGATGACTTGTATACTTGTGGAATGTTCTACACTAATTTTCCGTGTTACTGTTATAAATTGAAAACTACTTAACCACTACACCACAGAGGAGTATTATGAAGATTTATTGAATTTAAATTCCATAAAATAAAATTAGGCAAAATTATTAATTACAAAGTATAAGAAATTGTAATTGTACTCATTTAATTAAATAAAAATAAAACTTAAAGTTTTATGTGATTTTCATATTTATTAATATATACATTAGTTACAGCTGTTTCGGTTCTTTGTACCTTCTTGAAACATGATAACATATTAATTTATATATTAATAAATATGAAAATCACACAAAACTTTAAGTTTTATTTTTATTTAATTAAATGAGTTATGGATTTTCATCAAGTAAACACCAATTCAATTGATTGCGTAATTGTACTCTTTCATTTTTATGATTTCCATGTAATTGATTGCACATGTAGCCAATATTATTTAGTTTTTTATTTATAGGACTCCCCAGAGCAAGGAGTGCTGTATCTCACACGAGGACTTCTAAATGTATTGCAGCATTATACGTGGGAACCAAATAGCAATGCTCGAGCTGTTGTTTATCTGCATGTTCTTGATATGTTATTCGCAGCTGCACAAGAAACTTATCCATATCACATTGAAAAAGGTAAAATATGCCTCAAAACTAATTTAGGGCTATTCTAGCCGACTATGCCACCATCATGGCTACTTTGAGTATTTGATCGGAGTAAAAATCACTGCTGGTATCATCATTGCCAACATGATAACAGACATTACCACTATAATCAATTGCCAATGTGTTTACAATGTTGAACTTTTATAGGAAAGAATCACTATGAGATTTAATTTAGATTAAATAAAAATATTTCATACGTCACCTCATATCCAGTCTTCTAATTATACTGCATTTTCGAAGCCTTGGAACCTTCATCTTTAGTAATATCTCGTCGACTGATGTTATGTCGATCAGAAGAACTACTTCTTCTTCTTCCATCTATTGGTGGACCGATAAACCTCTGGTTTCCAATCAAAATCTGCGAGAAACCCCCATATCACCATTTTTGGCCAATTTATTTATAGGAAGTTTTGAGCAGAAAATAACAAGTAACACCCTTTAATTTTAAAATTTTGAAGTAGATATGTTGACGATGTAATTGATATTGTGAATCACAAACAAATAGAGGATGCTGTAAAGCTTTTGAACATTCAGAGTAGAACTATAAAATTTACAGTGGAAACTGTAATTAAAAGACAAATCCCATTTTTAGATCTAAATTTAACAAGAAATGGAGAAAACAAGATATAATTTGGAATATACAGAAAGAATACACATATAGATAACTACCGTATATCTCGGCAGATAAGGTGACCTTCAGATAAAATGAGGTATATATTTTTGTCAAAGTTTTATAGTTTTAGCATATATCTGTCCTATAAGACAACCCCCAAACTATTGACGGCCTATGAATTTAGTTTAGATCAGCGATCAGTACTAGCTTACTGTATAGCGTATACAAAATTACCGTATTCGTAATTTTTATAATTAAATTTTATTTTATATATTGTTAATATTTTAACCCTTCATTATGATAAATAAATACATTTTATTTTCATTCAACTGGCAACACTGCTACACTTTCGTTAAGTTGTACTAGCACGAGAGATGAGACCTGTCGCATGGAAGACGGTAGAGGGGAAAGGAGATTGTTATGATAAGGAAGGAAGACTTGTCACGTGAGAAATTTTTTTGTTAAGGTACCATCAAACCCAAAGATATAAGTTATCCAATATTTAAATGTTATATAGTGCCCTTTGCATCATGCATAGTACTAATGACACTAGGCCTATATTAATAATTAAAAGAAACAACGCAATATAAGCAATAGTGTCCATGTTTATTTACTACACAAAACAGACTGCAAAAGAATTGAATAACTGGATGTTTTCAGGACTGGTTTGATAGTAGCTGTACTCGTGGAGATTCACTAAATCTCTAACAGTTTCCCCCCACATGTCAACTGATCGGTTTGTGAGGATTTTTCAGGATTTTAAATACATTGGTGAGTTATTTTTTTCATTTATAATGGTTTTATTTTATATAAATTTCAACTTAATTTTTTTGTATCTGTCCTATAAGACGACCCTGGATTTTGGGGGCTTTTTTTATGGTTCAACTATCGTCTTATCTGCCGAGATATACAGTATATTAAAGCTTTGGGATTCAACCATTTTGCTCACAAAGAGGCAGTGTTCAATAATTTGACACATAGATTAGTAAATATACCTATGAGCAAAGAAAATTATGAAAAAGAAAAAGAATACATAATTAATGTTGCAACAGAAAACGGCTTTGAAGAAAATATGGTATACAAGAAATAAATAAATTTAAAACACAAAAATTATTTAATGAAAGCACACTTATAAAACAAACATAAAAAAATTTAAGTTCACTTACCATCCATTGAAACACCATAAGTTTCAAAAAGTTTAATATAAGATTGGCCCCGAAGAACGAATACAGCCTAAATAGGTTAATCAAAACCAATAAAAATTAAAAAATTGAAGAAGAAAACAAATTAGGAATTTATCAGATCAAATGAAGGAATTGTGACAAAATTTACATAGGAAAAACAAAAAGAAATTTGAAAACATGAGTGAAACATCTTCGAAACGTCAAAAATGGTGAAGTGGAAAAGTCAGCAGTAGCTGCTCATGCTTGGTCTGAAAAACATCTAATTGAATCAGAAGCCAGTCTAATTAAACAAATAGAACTCATGGTTTGAGAAAAAATCCACATTAAAAAAAACAAGAAAGAAAAAATTATGAACTTTGAAATTCCCGCAGAAGTAGTTGTTACGATAGACATAACATCAGTCGACGAGATGTTACTGAAGATGAAGCTGCCAAGGCTTTGAAACTGCAGTATAATTAGAATGATATGAGTTGAGGTATGCAGTATTTTAATTTAATCTATCTTTACACTAATTTAAGAAAGAAAAATTAACATTTGAACCCTGGACCTCTCATTCTCCTTACGAGTGTGCTGTCCATTACACCATTCAAATGATGATACAAATGTTAACATTTGTTTCAACTTAAACAATTCTTCATAAGTGAAGAGAAAAATTATATGTCCAGCCTGAGACTCAAACCCAGGACCTTTGGCTTTCTGGGCCAGTGCTCTACCGACTGAGCTACTGGGCTGAGTTACAATCTAAATGCAAATGTTTCTCTTATATAGTTGTAAATTCCCATGCACCAAATGCTATGAAACCTTTGTTCCTGTCTTTACAAATGGCGGCTTCTTTATTAACACATTGGGACTTCTTCTTCTTCTTCCTTCGAAGTATTAGGCCAAGGCCTGTTACGATCCTATAGAAAATTTTCCCTCCAGCGTTTCATAGGACAGCCCAGAGATCTTCGTCCTCTTGGTATATAATTATAAACAGCTTTGGTGATCTGATTTGAACTCATTCTTTCAAGCTGGTGTTTCCAATTTAGTTGGTACTATTAAGTTATGTAGATAGGAAATAACACTATGAGGTTCTTTAATATTGTTTATTTTTTATTATTTCACTCACCTCATACTTCATGAGGTGAGTGAAATAATAAAAAATAAACAATATTAGTTGGTACTAAGTTATGTAGATAGGAAATAACACTATGAGGTTCTTTAATATTTTTTATTTTTTATCATTTCACTCACCTCATACTTCATACTTCATAAGTATGAGGTGAGTGAAATGATAAAAAATAAACAATATTAGTTGGTACTGTTTAATATATTCCAAAATTGGTGTAGTCTTCAATTCTTTTAAGATATCGGTGTTCCTTTTCTGATCCCATCTGGTGTAACCCGCTGTTCTGCGCGTGAATCTCATTTCACAAGCCGTTATTCTGCTTTCATGTTGTCTTTTTAGTGTCGATGCTTCACTACCATAGGTCAACACTGGGACGGTCATTTAAATAATTTAAATGCCTGTTCCCAGATATTTACAGTCTTCTGACTTCTCTTCTGCACTCTTTACTATAAAAATTCATAAAAAATTTTCAAATTAATTTTATGAAGTAAAACTTTCAGGAGTCACTTACCAAGTGATTCCCATGAGCAAAGAAAATTACAATAAAGAGAAAAAACACATCATAAAAATTGCAAAGGATTTCAAGAAAAGATGATACACAAGAAAATAAATAAATTCAAGGAACAAAAAATGATTAATGAAAGTACTCTTCACACAGATAAATATATTGGTAAAAAATTCAAAAAGTTCACATACCACCCTTTGTATTTGAATTGTTTAAAAAAATCTACAACAAATTCAATATTAAATTAGCACCGAAAAATGATTACAGTTTAGGTAATTTAATAAAAACCAACAAAAATGAAAAGATTGAAGACTGCAAAAAATCGGGAATTTATCAAATTAATTGTAAAGATTGTGAAAGGATATACATAGGAAAAACAAAAGGAATCTAAATACAAGATTAAAGGAACACCTCAGAAATGTTAAAAATGGAGAAACAGAAAAATCTGCAATAGCTGCACATGCCTGGTCAGAAAAACATAGAATAGAAACCAAAACAAAATTACTTAAACAATTGGAAAAACCAAAGGAACTCACAATTTGGGAAAAAATTTACATATGCAAGAATAAAAACACAACTATGAATTTTGAAATACCCAGTGATAAGGAGAGAGGATTGATTTGGAAGTTTGTCGGTCAGCCATCAGATGGCGCGGAAGTCAGTCTGCAGGAGAGGAGACCATTGGACATCAGTTGTGAACGTGATATAGCATTCAGAATGTCACAAATGCAGTGAAGAAACTCGAGTCTGCATGGGAGTTATGAAGTATGAGGTGAGTCAAAAAACAACTAAACAAAATTAAAATAAACCTCATAGTATTATTTCCTACCTACATAACTTAATTACTTACCAAAGCTCCTAGTACTGCCTGAGGGTGTGATATCTCTGCAAATATTCCCCTTTGTGGAGTGACACTTGGCAGAACTTGCAAATATACCTTGTTTCACTTCTTTTTTTTGTGTTGCACAAACATGGCACCTCCGAACAGGGTATTTTTTCTTGCCTTTCTCACTTTTCACAATTGTTTCGAGAACATGTTTTTGCATATCACCCGAAAGCCTCCCAGGGGGTTCCACATGTGGTCTACGTGGGGTTGGAATTGATGTTTCTGGTAGTGTGAAGTCTGTGTCTGACTCTACTTCCTCTATCTTATCTGTGGCCCAGTCTTTTGCCACTTGTAGCAGAAAGACTATAACGAAGATTTGTAGAAGTGTTTAATTTCTTATGTACTTGAAATGAATTAAACAGAGCACAATTGATAAGCACAATGAAACTTTCTTTGATCACTTTACAGTTTTCCTTAGAATAAGTACTGATCAGCTCTGTCAACACCCTTCATGTGTTTATTATATTGAATAATACAAATGGGTTTCTGTTTTACTTCTTCATTTCTCCTGGAAACATCATCCTACCATAGATGAATTATGAATTGTGGATATCATGTTGACAACATGAATATCCTTCCGGCATTCAAGAAGAATATCACCTTTTCACCTGAACGTACTTTCCCCACGTTTGAGAGACTGTGATTCATTTTTCAAATCTGGAGGAAGACCTCTGTTCACCCTGATTGTTCCACATACTCTTATATGTCTAGAAAGGAGATTTTGAGCAATATCTACACTATTATAATAGTTGTCATGATATACTTGGTAATTTTGATCAAGGTAAGGTTCTAAAAGGGTCAAAATAGTATCCTGTAATTTTTTTCCTTGCCCCGAATAAATTTCTACATTCTCAACATAGCCAGAAGTGCTTTCTGTAACCACATGAACAAGTAGGCCATATTAAATTAATATTGAGAAGCTAAAGCTATCACTATGATAGAAATAAGTAAATTAATAAACACAATTAAATTATTGTAAATCAGTAGTAAAGAGAAAAATTTTTGCCTGAACCAGGAATCGAACCCCGAACCTTTAACTTTCCGTGCTAATGTTCAGACCACTGAGCTAATCCAGGCTTCATTCCCATCCAAGCAGAAATCATTCCTTTACCTTTACTCTACTGGTCCCACATTCAATTGCAATGAATCATCATTCACAAATACACAATGAATGGCTTCTACAAGTAGGCCGTATTTTATTATTTTCCCTGGATTATATGTTCGTATACGAAACCTCCCTCTCCAAGGAATCATAGCCTCATCCAATGAAAGTTGTTGATTTGGTTTATAAATTGTCTGAAATCTTTCAAGGAAAAAAATTAGTAAGGGCTGAATTTTGAAAAGTCTGTTAGTTGATTCTTTTTTGCAGAGCATTATTGTTGAAATGCAAACAGCACCAAATTTGTTCAAATCTATTGCGACTCATAATGCTTCTAAGAATTGGAGTGTCTAAAAATGGATCAGTTGACCAATAATCCTTCAGTCTATCTTTTTTATTTGCCCCATGAGAATTATTATTATTGCAAAGAACTTTTTCATTTCTACTATACTGACCATTTCAATCCTTTAGATATGGTAGTATATTTATCATGATTTTGTAAATGATATAAATTAGTTTCCTCATATAGCATTTGAAAGAATTGATCACCGAAAAAAAAGTTCTAATATATCAGAAATTTTTGTTGGGTCAGAGGGAATTTGTTTCACCCCTGGATTTCCAGAAAAAGTTTCTAAGTTCGGTGTTTTGTCTTTCTTGGCCCATGTGTTTGCCCCCACCCTAGAATTACCACTTCAGTCAGAACTTGTCTCACTGTCACTGTAAGTTTGCAATGGTTGCACAGTTTTTCTTTTCTTTACAATCACTGTCATCGTCACTATCAGTAAATAAATCATCATGGACATCTGATAAATTATCTGCATCATATTCTGCAATAATTTTTTTTCCCGTGAGAATTTTTTTCTTACGATAAGAACTTGCTGCATGCTTCATGTTGAACAAACAAACTGACTTGTGAATGGAGACTACAACTAGAGAGTATATTCAGTGCCCACGTGTTGAGTTAGTTCTAAGAAAGGGTTTATTGTCCAGCAAGGGGAGAATTTGCTGATTCAGCTACAGCCGTAACAAGGTCAGCTGATGTTATGGTCAAATGTTGTCGACACAAGAAGTTCATGACGCTTGAGAGCAATGTATAGTGAGTGGAGGTAGAATTTGACTCATATATAATTCCTCAGAATGAAAGAAGTGCAAGAAACTTTCGTCTTGGAAATCTATCACGTGTTGAAGAAGCAAAATTGCGTTGCCCATCTCACACAGTTGCAAACCTCCAATGTAACTTTTGCGTCATCCTTCCGCAGTGTGTTAAGAAGACATTTATTTGGGAATTTTTATATTACATTATAAAGCCAGTACAGCTTCTATTGATGTTTTTATTATTCATTTCACATATCTCAATGATGGTTAAATCATATTTGAAGAGAAAAATTATATGCTCAGACTGAGACTCAAACCCAGGATCTTTGGCTTTCTGGGCCAATGCTCTACCGACTGAGCTACCGGAGCGAGTTACAATGTAAATGCAAATTTTTCTCTTATATACGTTGTAAATTCCTGTGCACCAAATGGTATGAAACCTTTGGTCCTATAATTAAGACATTTTGTCTGTACATTCTTACCTCTTATGGTTGTTTTTTGTCGAACATATGTTTCAAGGCTTCTGAGCCCAATCATCAGCAATTACAGACTCTTTGTTCCTATCTTTGCAAATGGCGGCTTCTTTATTAAGAAGGCATTTATTTGGGAATTTTTATATTACATTATAAAGCCAGTACAGCTTCTTTAAACAATTCTTGTTCATCCGAAGGCTAATAGCTGCCGCTACTATCACACCAACTAAAGTCTTCTATTCAGAAGTTTTTATTGAGAATTTATACATTAATTTTTAGCGGTAAAGCTTCATATTTTTGATGTTTTTAGTTGAATTAACATTTTCCAAACCTGGATATAATCTAAAATAAGAAAGAAAAATTAACATTTGAACCCTGGACCTCTCGTTCTCCGTACGAGTGTGCTGCCCATTACACCATTCAAATGATGATACAAACATTAACATTTCTTTCAGCTTATACAATTCTCGTTCATCCAAAGGCTAATAGCTACCATCATGCCAACTGACATTTTCTATTCGAAAGTATTTTTATTGTCTATTTAACTCATGCCACAAATGCTAGTCAATGACCAATCACTTTTCAATGAATTTTGTTTTACAACCAATGACAGTCGTGTTTCACCTCACTCTTTATTGATTTATCTTTATTGGCTCCTGCTTTTGTGATAAAGAAAGCTCCTCCTTTATAATGTTCTGAACAGGACAGAACACTATTTTTCTCCAACAAATACATTGAATATAGCAAATAATGAACAGATTCCTTGATTTTACTGAGTTGTTTACTAAAAAAATTAATGAATAACCCGCAATGTTGATTATGATATATAGTTTGATGTGTTTCATTATTTCTCCACTTGGGTACAATATTGCGATCTTATTTGGCAATAATTAATATGATCTAGTTGCAGTGAATGAACATAATCTCACATTTCTGATTTGTTTTCAAACATCGCCATTTACATTAAATACATAAATATTTTAAAATAACTATAGTTAAACAATGATTTGTGAGTAAACAGCTTAATTTTATTCGTTAAATAGTCCTAACAAATGTCACTCGTGAGTCGTGAATTTATCGATAATTTGGAAATCACTCGTGGCATTACTTATGAGAATTTATACATTACTTTTTAGTGGTAAATCTTCATATTTTCGATGTTTTTATTTGAAATGGAAAATGTTAATTCAAATAAAAACATCGAAAATATGAAGCTTTACCGCTAAAAAGTAATGTATAAATTCTCAATAAAAATACTTCTGAATAGAAGACATCAGTTGGCGTGCTGGTAGCGACAGCCATTAGCCTTCAGACGAACAACAATTGTATAAGTTGAAAGAAATGTTAATGTTTGTATCATCATCTGAATGGTGTAATGGACATCACACTAGAACGAGAACGAGAGGTCCAGGGTTCAAATGATACTTTTCCTTTCTTACATTAGATTCTATCTAGGATTGGAAAATATTAGTTCAAATAAAAACATCGAAAATATGAAGCTTTACCGCTAAAAAGTAATGTATAAATTCTCAATAAAAATACTTCTGAATAGAAGACATCAGTTGGCGTGCTGGTAGCGACAGCCATTAGCCTTCAGACGAACAACAATTGTATAAGTTGAAAGAAATGTTAATGTTTGTATCATCATCTGAATGGTGTAATGGACATCACACTAGAACGAGAACGAGAGATCCAGGGTTCAAATGATACTTTTCCTTTCTTACATTAGATTCTATCTAGGATTGGAAAATATTAGTTCAAATAAAAACATCGAAAATATGAAGCTTTACCGCTAAAAAGTAATGTATAAATTCTCAATAAAAATACTTCTGAATAGAAGACATCAGTTGGCGTGCTGGTAGCGACAGCCATTAGCCTTCAGACGAACAACAATTGTATAAGTTGAAAGAAATGTTAATGTATGTATCATCATCTGAATGGTGTAATGGACATCACACTAGAACGAGAACGAGAGGTCCAGGGTTCAAATGATACTTTTCCTTTCTTACATTAGATTCTATCTAGGATTGGAAAATATTAGTTCAAATAAAAACATCGAAAATATGAAGCTTTACTGCTAAAAAGTAATGTATAAATTCTCAATAAAAATACTTCTGAATAGAAGACGTCAATTGGCACGATGGTAACGACAGCTATTAGCCTTCGGACGAATGAGAATTGTAGAAGTTGAAAGAAATGTTAATGTTTGTATCATCTTTTGAATGGTGTAATGGACAGCACACTTGCACGGAGAATGAGAGGTCCAGGGTTCAAATCCCAGTTCAAATGTTAATTTTTTTTCTTAAAGTAGATTCTATCCGGGATTGGAAAATGTTAGTTCAAATAAAAGTATCAAAAAAAAATGTTTACACTAGTTTAATCATACATAGTCACATTTTTACCACACATTTCAACTACTCGTTTAATGAATGTAACAAATATTCACAAAATGATATATTAAATGTATTTAGCCACGGAATTTAAGCCATCAAATCTTTAGAGGATGAGGAAGGCCTACAACTTAATGGTATTAATAAGCTGTTAGTTTATGCTGATGATGTGTTACTATTAGCCAATAGTGAGGAGATACTAAAGGACAACACGCACACACTATTGAGTAACACTAAGAAATTGGGGCTGGAAGTAAATATCAATAAAACTAAATATATGGTCACACATAGAAATACATTATATAATGGAAATGGACAACTAATGACAAATGAGGGAAATTTTGAGGAAGTGGCTGAATTCAAATACCTAGGAACAATAATCACAAATAGGAATGAGATGCACAAAGAAATTAAACATAGGCTCAATTCTGGAAATGCGTGTTATTTTGCATTGCAGAGACTTTTGATGCCCCACCTCCTTTCAAAAAACGTTAAACTGAAAATATATAAAACTATTATTCTACCAGTTATATTATATGGGTGCGAAACATGGACTCATTCTTTAAGGGAGGAAAGGAGATTACGAGTATTTGAGAATAAAGTACTTAGGAAAATGTTTGGACCAAAGAGCAATGAACAAACAGGTGAATGGAGAAGACTACATAACAATGAACTACGTGGTCTTTATAGGAAGCCAGATATAATGACAACTTTTAAGTCTCGTAGACTGCGATGGACAGTACATGTGGCACGAATGGGGAATGAAAGACGTGCATGGAAGCTTCTTGTAGAAAAGTCAGAGGGAAAACGCCCAGTTGGTAGACCAACAATGAGGTGGGAGAATAACATTAACTATGATTTGAGGGAAGTAGACTATACAGGGAATGATTGGAAAGCATTAGCTCAGGATAGGGATGTATGGAGAGCTTATGTCCATGTGGCCATGAACCTGCCGGTTTGATAGTGCCAGTGAGTAAGTAAGTAAGCCATGGAATTTAATTATTTTTAACTCATTTTACTTGTAAATATGAAAAAAAACTTTCTTGTCATTGCCTCTTTAATACCTGTGTTTCTGTCGGTAACAACAGATTTCAACAATACACGCTGTCGATAACAGAAATTTCTGTCTGTATGTACAGTAATCACGTTTATGTCAGTATTTTACCCTCTCTAGTTATTAATTTTACATGTTAGAGTAATTTAATTACATTCAGTTAGCATTTAGATATTAAATTCTTTGGAATGTAATTATTTTTATCTCATTTTACTCGTAAATATGAAAAAAAAAAAAAAAGCTTTTTCTTGTCATGGCCTCTATATACTTACATTTCTGTTGATAACAACAGGTTTCAACAATATAGCTCTGTCATTAACAAAAATTTATGACTGTATTTAACCGTGTTTATGTAAGAATTTCATCATCATCATCCATATAAGTATTAGGCCATGTGGTCTGTTACAGTCTCAAAGAGGAATTTTCCATCCAGTGCTTTTTTGGACGTCCCAGCAATCTTTTGCGTTGGGGGCAGTAACAAAGCATGGCTTTTGGAATTCTATGAGATAACATTCTTTGAAGATGGGCTTTCCAAGTCGTTCTGGTAGTTTTGTATATGATGGAGAATGAGTTCTACATCCAACTCTTCCATAATTTCCTCATTTCTTTTATGTTCCCACTTTGTATAACCTGCTGTATTGCACATAAATCTCATTTGCTGTTATTTGGCTTTCGCTTTCAAGTCTTATACGAGAATTTCCCGGAAGGATCGGAAAATTTTCTATAGGATCGTAACAGGCCTTGGCCTAATACTTGGAAGGAGGAAGAAGAAGATCTCTTCTTCATATTGCCCATGCTTCACTGCCATATCTTAATACTGGTCTTGCGAGAACCTTATAAAACCGTAATCTTGTATTCTTTTGTACTAAAGATGGTTTCATTATATTGTTAATTATTCCTTTTGTTTTTGTGAAATTTCTGATTTTCTTTGATATATCAGCTTCATCTTGAAATGTTAAATTATAACCCAAATAATTATATTCATTTACTCGTTCTAAAATTTCATCATCCAAAACAATTTTGCTAGGTATAGGGTATTTCCCACAAAAGGCCTTCACTTTAGTTTTCTTTGTATTGATTTCCATATTGTACCTTTTTTTGCAATTATATTAAAATTGTGTATAGAATACTGTAAATCTGTTTCTGTTGGAGCTATTAATACCAAATCATCTGCAAAAAGCAGGGAGTCTATTTTGAGATTTATATTAATTTGAATAGAACTGTGTCTAATCTGTCGCCAATCTTGAAGTATTCTACACATGTATATGATAAAGAGCAAAGGCGAGAGGCCACGTCCTTGTCTTATGCCCCTATTAATTTTGATCCATTCTGTTTGTGTGTTATTGATTCAAACTGAAATCAAATTTGTTTTATAGACATTGCATACATTTATGTAAGAAATTTAACCCTCTCTATTTATTAATTTTACAGGTTAGAGTAATTTAATTATGTTAGATTAGCTTTTAAATATTAAATTCTACAAACATTTGTTGCGACTGAGTCATTGTGATAGGCGCAAATCATTTTTAGCATGTTTCATTTAACTGGGAATCTTTTCTTTTTTTTTTGCATTCATAAGTTGAATATTTTATGAACACGTTTTCTTGTGTTAGCATGTTTGTGTGATAAGTTGGCTACTTTATTTGAGCAGTGAATAATATGTATTTTACATTGTAAATATGGTAATTTTAGGTTAGTTAACTCAACTTCTCACTTAAATTTAAGGTATTTCTGTGATTCTTTTTGTGAAAAATTCAACATACAGCAAACTCCCGATTATCCATGTTAATTGGGACCGAGATATGTACGGAAAATCGAAAAACACAGATAATCCAATTAAGTTATTCGGCACCATGGAAGTTGAGCAGAAAATAATTTACCCACTTTAACACTACTTAAATGCAATAAATATTCATAAAATGTTATATTATATGTATCTAGGTATGAGTTGTAATTATCATTATTTTATTTTACTCTTAAATATGAAAAAAAATGTGGGACCACTCTGGTTACGACAGTTATTCAAAATGGCCACCATAACCAGTGACAACTACACTAGTAACCACCGATATCCACACTTATAACCAGCGATGACATACTAGTAGTGTTATCGCTGACTAGTAACCACCGATGACCACACTACTAACCAGCGATAAACCCACTGCCACAGCATATCCCGTGGTTTCAATCTGTAACAATAAACTTTCAGTGACTCACGCAACGAAAATTTCCAAAATTGTACTGTATTCTCAGAATGTTGGTTGGTACTGTTAAATGTGTCAGGGGGGAAGGGGTTGTGAGTTAAGGTTACTCTTTTGTGCTAGTTTCTAAGCGCAGTTCACAGTAGTGTGTTTAAAAATAAATAATTTTTTCTTACCAATACAAAATACAGTATTTTTGTATTTTTAAAAAATACAGTAAAAAGAGTCATGCCTGGATAATCTGCAAACAGGATAATATGCGCAGTTTGCTGTTTGTATATCAGGTAATCATTCAAACAATAAAAAAAGGATATGAGGTGAGGTAATAAAAACATTAATTTAGTTCTTAATAAACTGTGTGTTTCCATTTTTTTATTTAAAATTTATGCTGATTCTCGCAAGACCAGTATTAAGATATGGTAGTGAAGCATGGACAATAAGAAGAAGAGATGAAAGCCGAATAACAGCAAATGAGATACGATTTATGCGCCGAACAGCAGGCTACACAAAGTGGGACCATAAAAGAAATGAGGAAATTATGGAAGAGTTGGATGTAGTAGAACCCATTCTTCACCATATACAAAACTACCAGAACAACTGGAAAGCCCGTCTTCAATGAATGCCATCTCAGAGAATTCCAAAAGCCATACTTCGCTACTGCCCCCAAGGCAAAAGATCGCTGGGACGTCCAAAAAAGCGCTGGATGGAAAATTCCTCTTTGAGACCGTAACAGGCCACATGGCCTAATACTTGCACGGATGATGATGATGATGATGAAATTTATGCTGGTGGCATGGTGGGCTAGAATCCTCTAATTTAGGTATTTTACAATTTTAATTTGATCACAAAGTTAGTTATTTTAATGATTTATTTTTCATTGCAGTTGATTCCAATGACACATTGTATGGTTCAGATCCAAAATTCATCTTGGAGATAAATAAGATGTGCTCTGTATTATTAGATGAAATTCTTGCACATCTCAAGTATCTCGGTGCAAGTGAACAACTTCAGAAGCAGGTAAAAATAAACATCTTACATTTTCTACATATTATTTTTAGATACTCCTGACACTGGTTCAGATAGACTAGCAGGGTTAGAAATTTTAATTGTAAAACTTTAAATCTTGGTATTAGAGGATTACTGGCATACAATTTCTAATTATTAGATTGCATTAAATGCTAGAATTAAATTCTAAACCTCTCCACAGTATGACTACATCTATGGCGTAAAGATTAATGAATAGGCTCAATTCTGGAAATGCATGTTATGCATTACAGGGACTCTTGTCATCCCAACTTCTTTCAAAAAAACATTAAATTGAAAATATATAAAACTGTTGTTCTCCAAGTTATATTGCATGAATGTGAAAATTTGACTCTTGCTTTAAAGAAGGAGAAAAGATTGCAAGTATTTGAGAATAAAGTTCTCAGGAAACTTTTTGGACTAAAGAGAGCTGAACAGTGAGCTACATGATTTTTTTAGGAAACCAATATAATAACAGCAGTTAGGTCTCATAGACTGTGATGGGCAAGACATGTGACATGTGGGAATCAAAGAGAGGCATGGAAGCTTAGTAGAAAAACCAGAGGGAAAATACCCAGTTGTTAGACCAAGAATTAGGTAAGAGAAAAATATTAATCCTGTTTTGAGGGAAGTAGATTACATGAGAGGTGATTGGAAAACATTAGCTCAGGATAGTGATGTGTGGAGAGGAGAGTTTACTTCAGCGTGGCCTTGAACCTATGGGTTTGATAGTGCCAGTAAGTTAGTTATGTCAGACTAGCATCCTAGGGATCTTGCATACAATTCCCAGCTATCTATCAAAAAGTAATTGGGCACCCATGATTTCAGTAATTTAGTATGAAATTTGACTGATATGGTCATTATGTTTTAAAGAGCAAGAGAACCAGTTGAGAAAGGAATGGTGCATGGTGCAGAGCTATTTGACTTTAATAAGGGCATAATTATGGGCTCCCACCTGAGTCAGCTCTCTATCAGGACAGTAGCCCCAAGTAAAAAGTAGGATTCATCGTGCATAGGGGATGAATCATAAATATGGCTATACGTTTGATTGTGTTGTGTGTTGAAAATATTACCATTACAGGAAATATGAAATTACCGTTGGAAAGGCAATTATTCAAATTATAACAATAGAATAAAACAAAACAGTGTAGAACTTACGTCATTAGTAAAAATGGCATTGAATATGCAACAGCAAATTACAATTGCAGCATGGGCAATAATGTATGCTAATGATCGTAAGGCCGCAAGATGGGCAAGACGTGAGTTTAACGTAGCATTGAAGCCGTCGATTGTGGGGAAGTGGAGAAAACGACTGCTGGAAACGGGAAGGATGCAGAAAATCAAACCTCCTGGAAGGCCTCGCATTAGCACGGATGCAGAAACAATGAAGAGAATTGTGGAGGCGTTCAACGCTAGCCCACTAAATCATTGCTTAGTGTTGTTGTAAGTGATTTGTTTTGTTCTATTGTTGTAATTTGAAGGTTTCCCTTTCAATGATAACATCATATTTCCTTTAATAATATTATTTTCGTCACAAAATGCAATCAAACGTATAGCCATATTTCTGAATCACTCTGTACATAAATATGACAATGGTGAACATTCTGCATAATCAAAATATCTGACCAACAGAGATCGCAGTATCCTAAAGCTAGAAATTTTGAAAAAACAAGGTACAAGCAATGGCTACTATCAAATAGGATTTCAATCAACAACACAAGTGTCTATTTCCATTGGAACATTGCAAAGAGACGCACCGATTCGGATATTCCAGAAGAGCAGCAGCACATATCATAATGTTTAATAAAGCTCGAGGCTCTGGTGTTTGGACATTTGCAACTGGAAACTGGGGCAGTGGAAATTGGTTCTATGGAGTGATGAGTTGAGATTCACAGAAGATTGTTTTTTAATAAAATTTTTAATTTTAAATAATAAAATTATTTTTGTAGGCATTATTGGCACTGGATTTATTTGTGAGAGTGGTAACCAGAGGCGACCTTCGAGAACCTTCCCTGGCTACATTAGCTGTGAATCTGTGGAATTTGGCTCACAGACATGGTCATATAGATACTAAACTCTCTGTAAGTATGACTTTATATTACTGCAATCCACTTTTAAGTCTTGGTCTTATATGCAAGATTTTGATAGTTATCCTATATCTTCTATGCAGGCTCGAACACTTGAATATCTAAAGAAGAGGAGCATACAACCTGGAAACAATGTATACGCTGATTTAGTGGCTAAACTTAAGAAAACATGAGCACTTGAGTATTCTATACAACATTGTATCTTCAGTGCTTATGGAAATATGCATGTAAGTTTCTATCAACTATATTTATGTATATAAGAGATATTTGAATTTACACAGAAAATATATGGTTATGAGATTTCCATAAAACTATCATCTGTTGTGATTTTATTAACAGGTCCTACCTATCATATTTTCTTATAAATCTATCATCCAAAAAAAAAGAAAGTTTTTGTTCCAAATAGTAGCAAAACACAAACAAAGAATTTTAAAACCCTCTGAATGAGAAAATGGTTGGTTGGTATCTAATGTTGAGCACTTGATAATGATATCATTCACTCTCTTGCACTCCAATATTTAGCAGAAAGGCTGGTCTCTTCTACAAAAGCTGGACAGCGGAGGAGATGGTTTCTTTCCATATCTTCATTTAAATTGCAAAAAGGGCATTTGGGTGAATCTGTTATGCCAAGTCTGTGTAGGTGTTTATTCAGGCAGTCATGCGTAAAGGCTACTGTCTTTAACAGGGAAGAGACCCTTTAATTCCTCCCATCGAAGGCTTAAAGGAACCGACCTGGACAGTAACCTAGTGTCCAATCCCTCACCTTCTCGTGGTGCAGCTGTTAGTAATCATGCTTATGCATGATGAACGAAAGGGAAGGGCTACTCACCAATAAGCACTGGTCAGCTTGGTGAGTTTTTCTTTTTTGACCGAATTGGTATTACTTCTTCTCCCCATACCAATTCCCTCTTTCAACTTTTCTATCCAGTCTCCCTTGACTGACCTCTTGTTTCTTTTGACCCTGATGGTATTAGAGTATTCGAGGCCTAGGGGTTCATTTCTCCTTCCTTCCTATACCTACTTTCTCCCTATGGGTGACGTAACCACCACATGTGGTGCCTACTACTAAATGGGTACAACTAGTTTATTGTACTCCAATACAAACATGAAGCCTTGGAAAAAGAAATACTGAATGAGAAAATAAAAGTGATGTTATATACAATTACAACAATGTAATATTTGAAAATGTAATAGGAAGTAACAAAATGAGGTTTTACTTAATAATAAGTTTTGTCTGTGTAATTCTTACCTCATATCGTTGTTTCTGTTAAACACATGTTTCAAGGCTTGTTAGCCTCATTTTCAGTAGTTACAGACTGGTTTTTTGCAAGTTGTCAGCTCTGGATCTTCACTTCTGCTCCCTCTTTTTTGCTAATTAGGTTCATTTCCTCAGGAATTTCAAAATAAAAAAATGAAAAAGCAGGGAACCACGTTAAATTTTTTTTCAAAAGAAACATTCAGCCAAGCAGTAATCCAATTATTGGAAAAGGGACTTAGGACAGCAGACAATTATTCTCATAACATTGATGACTACACAGCATATAAATGTAAATTCTAGATATAGAAAATCAAATGCTAGTGAGGAAAGGATGTAAAAAGATTTTAAACAAAATTAAAAACACCACTAAAAAAAAGTGCAATAAAGATATGAAAACTCTCAATAACATAAACAATAAAAATGCATTTAACTTTCGCAGGAAAAAAAACACTATGAGGTTTAATTTAAGAATTAAATTAATGTTTTTATTACCTCACCTCATATAATTTTTCTTGTGGACTGCAGTTTCGGAGCTTATCTCCATCATCAGTAGCCTCTGGTCGACCGGTGTAATGTTGTTTCTTGGCGGTTTTCTTCTTCCTTCTATCGGTGGACCAATGAACGTCTGGATCAGGTCAAAATTTGTGGGAGTTTCGAAATTCATGAGTTTATCTTTCTTGTTTTTTTGGATGTGGATTTTTTCCCAGACTATGAGTTCTTTCTGTTTATCTGTGTGTTTGATTAGGCTAGCTTTTGTATTGATTAAATGTTTTTCAGACCAAGCATGGGCTGCTACAGCTGACTTGTCCACTTCACCCTTTTTTACATTTCTAAGATGTTCTTTGATTCTAATTTTTAAATTTCTTATTGTTTTTTCTATATAGATTTTGTCATAATCCTTACATTTGATCTGATATATTCCTGATTTGTATTCTTCTTCATTTTTGTTGGTTTTAATTATCTTGTTTAGGCTGTATTCATTCTTCGGAGCCAATCAAATGTTGAACTTTTTAAAAATTTTCTGGAACTTGTGGTGTTTTAAAGGATGATATGAATTTTTTAAATCTCATGTTCTCTTCTGTTTGTGTTTTAAGTGTGCTTTCATTGATTAATTTTTGCCTTTTAAACTTGTTTATTTTCTTGTGTACCATGTTTTC
Source organism: Diploptera punctata (assembly GCA_030220185.1). Taxonomy (NCBI): domain Eukaryota; kingdom Metazoa; phylum Arthropoda; class Insecta; order Blattodea; family Blaberidae; genus Diploptera; species Diploptera punctata. The sequence continues at coordinate 264,706 of JASPKZ010010246.1, forward strand.
TTCATAACCATTTTCTATTGCTACTTTAATAATGTATTCTTTTTCTTCTTCATTTTTTTTCTGTTCAGGGGTACATTCACCAATCTGTGTGTTAAACTATTGAATACAGCTTCTTTGTGAGTGAAATGGTTGAATCCTGATGCCTTAATATAGTTATCTTTATGTGTGTTCTTTCTGTATATTCCAAATTCTATCTTTTTTTTTTTTTGTTTCTTGTTATGTTTAGATCCAAAAATGAAATTTGTCTCTCAGTTTGTTTCCATAGTAAATTTTACAGTTTTGCTCTGAATGTTCAGGAGTTTTAAGGCATCTTCTATTTGTTTATAATTTACAATAGCTATTATATTGTCAACATATCTGCACCAAAATTTGAAAATTAAAGGGTGTCACTTGTCATTTTCTGTTCAAAACTACCCATGAATAAATTGGCCAGAAAGGGACATACGGGGTTTCCCATAGAAGTCCAAAATTTTGTTTGTAGTATTTCCTATTATATGTGAAAAACATTTGTTCGATGCACAATTTGGTCAAAATTATATATTCTTCTATCTTTTCCTTCTCTAAATTATTATTCATTAACCATTTTTCCAAAATTTCAATAGTGGTTTCTCTTGAGACACTGGGAAACAATGAAACATCAAAAGATATTGTTTTCAAATGCTGGGCCATTAGTGTTCTTGCTCTCCAATATTTCTCTATGGTGGATCCAACAGGTAATACTTCACAGGTTTGTAGATGTTCTTCGTTCATTTCTTCGTCTTTGTTGCATAGAGGACAATTTGGATTCGTGTAGATTCCTATTTTATATAAATGTTTGGCCAAATAGTCATGTTCTGTAAGCAGGTCTAAATTTTATTTAATTTTAGGAAGTTATATTTTGAGGTTATTTTAATTATATTATTTTTGGTCTGGACATCTTACCTCAATATTAATGTTGATCTGCTCTTGGACATGTTTCAAAACAATTCTGTTTTATCGTCAGCTTTCCCAGACTGGTTTTATTTATGTTGCATTATGTTGCACCACCTGGATGTCGATGTCGGCTCCATCCTGTGGTTGGCCAAAGAACCTCCAAACAAGGTCACCCTCCATCGGAATATCAAAATTCATAACTCTGTTTCCGTTCTTCTGAATATAAATTTTTTCCCAATAGTCAGCTCTTTTGTATTTTCTAACTGTTTTAATAATTTAGTGTCTGAATTTATATTATGTTTTTCAGACCAAACATGAGCAGCAACTGCAGATTTTTCAATTTCTCCATTTTTAATATTTCTTATGTGTTCTTTGGTTCTAATTTTTAGGTTTCTTTTTGTTTTCCCTATATATATCTTTTCACAACCCATGCATTCAATTTGATATATTCCTGACTTTTTATTTTTATCAGTTTTTTCATTTTTGTTGGTTTTTATTAGTTTATTTAAACTGTAGTTATTTTTTGGTGCTAATTTAATATTAAACTTCTCAAATATATTTTGAAATTTATTATGTACCCAGGGGTGATATGTGAATTTCCTATATTTTTTCATAGGTGGTTCTTCTTTTTTAAGATTACTTCTGTTTATCATTTTTTGTTTTTTATACTTTTCTATCCTTTTATGTACCATTTTTTCATCAAACCCATTTTCTCTTGCTACTTTGATTATGTGTTTTTTCTCATTTCTCATGTTTGAAATCTTCTTCGTTTAAGGGTAAGTTTACCAATCTAGGAGTTAAACTATTAAATGCTGCTAATTTATGTCCAATTGGATTGAACCCTGTTGATTTTATAAAATTTTCCGTATGAGTTTCTTTCCTATGAATCCTGAATTCAATTTTTCTTTTTTCTTCGTTTCTGACCAATTTAAGATCCAAAAAAGGTATTTGTTTATTGTCTTCTATTTCTTTGGTGAATTTAATGTTTGTACTCTGTAAATTTAATAGTTTTAGGGAATCTTCTACATGTTTTTCTTTAACAATACAAATTATATCATCAACATATCTACTCCAAAATTTAAACATTGTGGGATGTGCTTTGGTGATTTTACATTCAAAATCGCTCATAAATAAATTTGCCAGGAAAGGTGATAATGGGTTTCCCATTGAATGTAAAAAACATTTGGTCAATGCATAACTCAGTTAATTTCAAATAATCTTCTTTGATCTCCCTGTCTATGTTGTTTTTTCTTAACCAATTGTTCAATATCTCCAAAGTTTTTTGTTTCGGTACATTTGTGAATAGTGAAACTACATCAAACGAAACCAACCTATCTGTGGGTTCAATTTCCACTTTTTCTAATTTCTTAACTAATTCCAATGAATTTTCAATCTGCAGACTTTCAAAATTATTAATTCTTTTAAATTGATTATTCAGCCATTTCGAAATTTTGTAGGTTGGTGATCCAATATTGTTAATTATTGGCCTCATTTGGTTTCCAGGTTTGTGAATTTTTGGAAGTCCATGTATATTAGGGTTTCTTGGGTTGCTTACTTTTAATTGAAATTTTTCTTTCTTGGATAGAATTTTAACATTTTTAAAACAGTTTTCCACTTTTTTTATGGTTTTTGGTAGGGGGTCATTCTTAATTTTTTTCATACTCTTTTTCTTTCAAAAGTTCTTCCATTCTATTTTGATAATCTTCTTTGTCCAGAATTATAATTTGGTTACCCTTATCTGATTTTGTATATACAACATTTTTGTTATTTATTTCTTTGAGTGTTTTTAAATTTTCCTTACAAACTGGGTTTTTATTTGTATTCTTTATTTTATTCAAAATTTCTTCACATTTTTTTCTGATGATTATTTTTTCTTCTGTAACTAACTCTTCTATTGAATTTTCAATGTCCACTGTGTATTCTTCTATTCTATTGGAATAATCTATTGCTGTTTTTAGACCGTTTTCTAACAATTTTGTCTCTTTAAGGTTAAAGGTTGCCTTTGAAAAATTTTTAACATAATTTCTGGTGGATTCTGATTTTTCTTCATTTCTGGTTTTATTCTGATGTTTGATTTTATTTGATGTATTCTTCTTTTCCTTTGATTTAGTTAACAAATTATTTATCTTTGTCTTTTGTTTCTCATTTTCTTTTTCATGGTTATGTTCAAAAAAGTGAAAAATTTATTTTCTAGGTTTTCCCACATGATGTTTCCTAATATTTTAGACAATTTGATATGTAACAAATAAATTTCAATATCCAGATTACTGATTATTTCAAAGTGTTTATTCTTTTCTAGTTTTAGTAATTTGTTCTCCAAAATTTTTGGTTGTTTGCTGTTATTGTTATGCTTGACGGTTTTTCTAATGAACATTGGAACCAATTCTAATTTTAGACATTGGTTGATGAATTTAATGTCCGCTAATCTTTTAAATTTCTTCTCTCTTAATTTTATAAACTTTTTGACTTCATATTTTGTTTCGAAAAAATTGTTATTGAAGTTGAGTATGGAGGACGCCATCTTGTTTTTTCGTAATTTATAACACAAACACAATTTCTGGTTTTGTCTCTTCCTTGTAACTTAAGAAGTTGTAACTAATATTTAATTTTAGGAAGTTATATTTTGAGGTTATTTTAATTATATTATTTTTGGTCTGGACATCTTACCTCAATATTAATGTTGATCTGCTCTTGGACATGTTTCAAAACAATTCTGTTTTATTATTTATTAAATTAATATTGAGAAGCTAAAGCTATTACTGTGATAGAAATAAGTAAATTAATGAACACAATTAAATTATTGTAAATCAATGGTACAGAGAAAAATTTTTGCCTGAACCGGGAATCAAACCCCGAACCTTTAGCTTTCTGTGCTAATGCTCTGTCCACTGAGCTAATCCAGGCTTCATTCCCATCCAAATAATGCTATAGCTGTGTGGAGTCCCTTCATGTCTTCTTCAGGTAGAAACCATTCATTGTGTATTTGTGAATGATGATTCATTGCAATTGAGTGTGGGACCAGTAGAGTAAGTTAAAGGAAGGATTTCTGCTTGAATGGGAATGAAGCCTGGATTAGCTAAGTGGACAGAGCATTAGCACGGAAAGCTAAAGGTTCGGGGTTTGATTCCCTGTTCAGGCAAAATTTTTTCTCTTTACCATTGATATACAATAATTGAATTATGTTCATTAATTTACTTATTTCTATCATAGTAATAGCCTTAGCTTCTCAATACTAAGAAGGTATATTTTAACTTATTTTATATTCTCAATATTAATTTAATGAGTGTATGTACGTTTGTATGTTGTGTGAGGGATGATGATGAAGAGAAGGGAGAAGGTGCTGGCATGTATAGCCAACTCTTGTCAAAGGATATCAGCCTATCCAACGGACAAATCACTATGAACAGTATCAAATGCCTTATAAACATATGAATTGGTTCATAAAGAAGGGCTTCAGTCAAAATACTGTGGTGGTGGCTTTTAATAACAAACTTTAGGCTTAGTGATAATAAGGTTTGTTTTACTTTGATATTAATTTGTCCATTTGGTTTGAATCAGTCTCTGTAAAAGCCGCCTTGGCACATGCCTGCAGTAAAAAAGTTACTGATGTGTTAATAAAGGATACTAAACCTTCCAATATACCGATTGGATCTGTGAATAAAGAAATTTTAACCGCGGATGCAATAACTGTGTCTCAATTTTTTAACCTGCAAATAAAGAGCTTTTACTGTATTTAAAGAAAGTGACACTTTGAGGTTTATTTTAAATAACTCCTATTATTTTGTTTTCTTTACTTTGTTGGCTGCTGCTGAGTGATGGCAATGACTTTGCATCATCGCCCAGGGCGTTGCTCCGGAGCCCCCTGACAGCCAAATTCCGTAGTGTTTATCAATATAGGGTTCACTCACTAGTTCACCTCCATTGTTAGGACGTTGATATTTTGCCTATGTGTTGAAGTAGTATTGGGTAGAGATGAGGTGTTCCACTATCCAAAGCGGGGCGTCAGAAACCGTGCAGCCAAACAAGTAGAGAGTCCGAAAGCCAGCGACACGGAGTGAGCCACGCCACTTTGGCTGTTTTACAGTACTCACCTCATATGTTCTGGGTCCATCCCGAGGGAATATGCTTCGGTGAACAGCACGTCGCTGTAGCATATGTCTTTTATTACGAACAATTGGGTTGTCATGATTTGAAATAACATGATACATGTCATTTACTTTTTCTTCAATTTTAGTCGCAATGTAGGGCATCTGTGCTAGGTTGTGAAGCTCTGGGATCCTCGTATATAACGGGGCCGAAAAGATAATTTTGAGACATTTATTCTGTATGATCTGAACTTCCTTTTTGTTGTAAGCAGCGAGGATGCTCCAGGCTTCACTTCCATACAGTAACATGTTGCGGATCACAGCTTTGTACAGTGTAAGTTTGATCCGTGTAGATAGAGTGGGTCGACTTGAAAAATGGATATAAAAGTGCAATTGCAGCATTTGCTTGATGTTGTAGATTCTGAATAGGAATTTTGAACGTAAGCTTGGAATCCAGATGGATTCCAAGATACTTGACTGAAATCTCCAGACGAAGTGGAGCTCCCAAGGTGAGCCGGATGGGAATACATGTGGGTTTTTTTAAAAATAAGACGACTTGCATCTTCTTTGCATTCACTTGAATGTTCCACAGAAGTAGCCAGGTATGGATAGTATTTAGGGCATTTTGGATGATGTGGATGCGATTTCGCATACCACGGAAAGATGTCTGATGATACAAACATGTATCATCAGCGAAGGAAGCTATATGGAAGTTTGGTAGGGATGGAAAATCTGACACATATAATGTGTAGAGGAGAGGTGAGAGTACTCCACCCTGTGGAACAGCCGCCAGGAGAGGCTTACAGTCTGATTTATACCCATTAACCGACACATAAAATTGCCGGTTACTGAGATATTTTGCTATAAGTTTAATTATATCAGCCGAAATGTTAAATTTGATTAATTTGTATATACGTCCATCTATCCAAGTCATATCGAAAGCTTTCTCAATGTCAAGAAAAATGGCCAAAGTACATTTCTTGGCATTGAAGCCCATGACAATCTGATCCACCAGTCAAGCTAGCTGGAGCAGAGTGCTATGAGATTTTTCTAAAGCCAAATTGATGGTTAAGAATAAGGTCTCTCATTGAGACTTCTGTTTTTAGTCATGCCAAAATGAGTTTCTCCAATATTTTGCTCAGCTCTGGTAGAAGACTGATTGGTCTTAGATTCTTTGGGACAGTAGGATCATTCCCAGGCTTGGGGATAGCTATCACTTTGGCCCTTTTCCATACTTCAGGGAAGTAATGGAATTGGAAACAAAGCTTCATTATCTGGAGAACAAGGATTAGGGCTTTTGGTGGTAAATGTTTTACCACCAGGTTTGGTATCCGGTCATGACTGGGCACACATTGGGTAGGAGAGATTGGATTATGGCTTTCAATTCAGAAAGCCATATATCAGGAAGATGTTGTGGGATTGGACGCTCAAGAAGCATACTTACATTATGGTGCACCTCATTTTGATGAGCTGGTGTGGTTTAAACCGGTCTGCAAGATTTTCAGCAAGGACTTGTGCCTTCTCCCTTGGGAGATAAGCCCAAGTCCCATTATAATGGATAACTGAAGGAGGAGGCGGAGCTCTACTCCTTCGTATCCGCTTAAGAATGCCCCAAGGTGGGGTTTTTCATTCTGTAAAATGCTGTAGGGAATCATCCCAGTCAGCATTCCTAAGCATTTGCAGATGGGGTTTTAACCAGATTAGAATAATGATTGTATAATTATGTTGGCGACTTCCAAAATCGTGGTACCATTTTAGGTACTGCCTTTTTAAGGTTAAATAATTTTGAAGTGTGGGATCTGTGTTATATGGTTGTGCAGTGTTGTTGGGTCGTGTTGTAGGCAGTGTTATGGCCGTTTTAATTGAGGCTTGTAAGTTAAGGACAGTGTGTTCTAATTGTACCGTAGACTCAACAGACAGTGTTGACTTAACCCATTAGTTAAGCATTGTTGTGTAAGTCTGCCAGTGTGTGATCATGTTGTAAGTTAAGTGGGGTGGACAATAAAAATGTAGGTGAGATTTTAAAAAGTATTGGTACATGGTCAGAGTTTAGTGCGTCTGTTGCGTTGGTGACGTGTGGAGAAATAGGGACATTCTTCGACAGCGCTATATCAAGAATATCAGATCTATTACCATAAACAGTATTTATGAAGAATGTATATTCCTTTGGTGCAGAGATTTCTATGTTGTGAAGCTGACAGGATCTTTGCAATGTTACACCAGATCCATTTTGGACACGACAATTCCAATGAAGATGTTTAGCATTGAAGTCTCCTGCTAACAAATAGGTAGGGGAGACAGATGTGAGAACATTGAGGTTGTGTCTCGTGAGGAGTCTGGTGGGAGATTTATAGACTGATGCTATGAAAATATTTTCGCGGTTTGAGATGGGTAGGATGCCAGTGACTTCCATGAACTGGAGCCTTGGAATAGAGGCCACTCTATGGTCAAGGGTTCGCTTTATACAAATAGCAGTGCCACCTAGGGGACCGTCCATATGGTCATTTTGGTATGTGTAATAGTTTGGAATTTTGAAACGGTTGCGCTGCTTTAGAAAAGTTTCTTTTATGAGAAGAATGTCTATATCTCTTTCTTGTACAAAAGTAGTTGCTCCTGAATTTGTCGAGCCACACCATTGGCATTAAATACCATGATATTGAGATAGCTTCTGTGAGTAAATCTATCCATCACCGAAACATAGATGTGCCAACTGGGCCATGAACATCATACGCTCCATTGGGGATTTCCCGGAGCAGTTGATGTATCATCCCAAGTTGTTCTTGAGCAGTGCTCGCTATATTTTGGTTTTATGGCAGTGCCAGGATTTACATTTTGACTGAATGAAATATTTGGTCTAAAAGGTTTTAAATTGCAAGACTCTGGGTACAGTTGGAGTGAGGGTATAAGAAGGTTTCTTGGTCTTGAGGTAATGCTTCCTGTGCAGCCTTATAGGCTTCACAACCTCTGAAGGAAGCGGGATGTTCACCACCACAGTTGGCACATTTCAACAAGGATCGATCGTGAGGGCAGCTGCCTTCACTGGACAACCCCTATGGCTATGTGTCTCTGCGCACACCACACAGCGTGGGGTGCAGCGACATTCCGTAAATGTGTGGTTGAAATACTGGCACTGAAAGCACTGCTTCAGTCCAGCTCTAGGTTGATATGGCACAACCTCGACTACTGTGAAGAGGAGGCGGTTTAGATTATATATTTCTCATCCAGAATCAGAGTTTTCTAGCTCGAGAATAAATAGCGGAAGTGATGTAAGCTGATCACCTTCTTTTTTGGTGATCTGTTTGATGGATTTGATTGTGTATTGGAGTTCTTAAGTTCAGTTTCAATATCTTGGATGGGAGTATTTGATGGAAGCCTCCTCAACACTACCCACAGTGGCAGATCTTCTTTCATAGTATAGGTGTAGTATTGTTTATTTGCTAATTTGAAAAATTCTTTGAGCATATCAAAGTCTGCCACGTTGGAAGCATAGTATCGCAGACCACCTGGTGTATTAATAACTTTAAGATCTCCTGTTAGTCTAGGTTTGATTTTTTTTGTTCATTCTAAAGAGATCGCTGTGTCCTATTACAGTAATACGAGGTGGGTGGATCACTTCAGATACATTAATGTTTGCTTCATTTGTATCATTTTCAGTGTCATTGACTTAATTTGTAGCTTTTTCATAAATAATGCCACGAGTGATTTTCAATTTATCTAGATAATTTGGAAATCAAGAGTGGCATTTGTTAGGACTATTTAACAAATAAAATTAAGCTGTATACTCACAAATCATTATTTAACTATAGTTATTTTAAAATATTTATATATTTAATGTATACGGCGATGTTTGAAAACAAATGAGAAACGATTGGAACACTTCATTTGTTCGATCACTGCAACCAGATCATATTATTTATTGCCAAAAGATCGCAATGTTGTAAGAATGCACCCTAGTGGAGAAATTTATAACCAATGTTAAAGTAAAGTGATCCCACAACAGGCCTCAGGAGGCCCTTGGGGTAGTAGGAGGTTAAGGCTCCCACTTTTTCTAGACAATCGGCACTTTATGTCAGCCGGGTTGTCAGCCCTGCGTGACGGCCGCCTTTACCCCCAGAACAGGCGTCTGGCACTCATTTCCATTAGAGGCTGAGTCGACCCCAGGACCATAGTGCCGCCAGAGGGTTTGGGTCAGTTTAAAAATCCTGACCCCAACGGGACTTGAACCCTCGACCCTCCGGCTTGTAGCTCAATGCCTTAATCACTACGCTACGGCGTGCCCCCATAACCAATGTTATAGGTATTAATTAATTTCTGATGTCCTATGATGTAAATATGTCCATTATATTTTTTCTGCATCATTTCTTGGAAAATAATTCGTTTAACAAAGTGAAAACTGTAGTTCCTTTTTTTTTTGTGGTATAATCAATTGTTACAAATACACTACGTGTTGACATTCGTGCACTATATATACAATCTGGTAGCTGCATTTCTTAGAGAGTCAGTTACTGCAAAATAATGCTATGACCTATTCAGAATGTTAAAAATGAGGTGCTTTCTTTATTATGATAAACTTTAGTTGGTAAATTTTAGGCAAAACATGACTGTGATTGGTTGTAAATCAAAAATCATTGAAATGTGATTGGTCATTGACTCCCATTTGGGGCATGAGTTAAATAGTCTAGATAATTTGGAAATCAAGAGTGGCATTTGTTAGGACTATTTAACGAATAAAATTAAGCTGTGTACTCACAAATCATTATTTAAATATAGTTATTTTAAAATATTTATATAGTTAATGTAAACGGCGATGTTTGAAAACAAATGCTAAACGATTGGTATGCTTCATTTGTTCATCACTGCAATTAGATCATATTATTTATTGCCAAAGGAACACAATATTGTTGTAAGAATGCACTCTAGTGGAGAAAAAATGAAACACATCAAACTGTATATTAATTCATTTCTGATGTCCTTTGATGTAAATATGACAATTACATTTTTCTGGAATGTTATTATCTGGGAAAAAATACATTTAAGAAAGTGCAAACAGTGGTTTCTTTGATGATCTTGAAGAAGATTTGAGTCTCAAGACAACCCTTGAGGATGCCAGACGCAGTCTCTGGCGAAACGTCGGGGAACTACAAGCCTCACGACCACGGCCTACAGCCCGAAAATCTTCTTCAAGATCATCATAGCAACTCCGGCCGTGAAAGTCTACGTGAATACAGTGGTTTCTTTTTTTGGTGGTATAATCAATTGCTACAAATGTTTTTATATTAACTCCCGCACGCGCTATGTGTTGACATTCATGCACTATATATACAATCTGGTAGCCGTATTTCTTAGAGAGTCAGTCACTGCAACATAATGCTATGACCTATTCAGAATGTTAAAAACGAGGTGCTTTCTTTATTATGATAAACTTTAGTTGTAAATTCTAGGCGAAACAGAACTGTGATTGGTTGTAAATCAAAAATCATTGAAACGTGATTGGTCATTGACTCCCATTTGGGGCAAGAGTTAAATAGTCAGTTTTATTAACTTTTCTTGTTTTGTTTTTAGCATCAGAAGGTTCTGTGCTGTAGTCGCAGGTTTTTTCCCCCCTGATTGGGATGTCCCCGATGTGCTTATGTAGTTTTTGTTTTATTGTATCCATTGTTTAATTTATCAGGATATTGGTGTATATTTTTTTATGTCAAAAGTAATTTTGTGTTATCTATATATTGGCCGGCCGCAGTGGACTAGTGGTTCAAACCCAGCCAGGGTCGATGGATTTTTTTAGGATGGAAAAATCCAAAGAGCAAGTCCTCCGGGAGGGACTTTTAGCCATGGTTCCCAAGTTTGATGATTTTCAGGCTCATAAAAGATCCTTAAGCCTGAATAAAAAGGCCTTTAAGCAAAATTTACCGAATTTTCCCGTTCCAGTACTACCTTGGTTTCCTAGATATGAGGCTGAATGCTGACCACGGGCCACTCCAATGACATCGATACGAAAACAAGTGTAACTATATTAGTATGGTTAAATTTCTTTCCTGTAGGGGAGAACACCTAAATCTCGTTGAGGAAAACAAGGACTTACAAGATACAAGATCTATATATTGAAGTTTGCCTGCTAATCCATAAGAAAGATCTGCTGCATATGCCAATCTACAGAGTAAGCAAATCTCTACTCCTGGAGAACTTCATGTCATATACATCGAAAGAACAAGGAGCATTTATTAAATACTGAAAGATTTATTTAACTTTCACAGGGAAAGAACACTATGAGGTTTAATTTAATAATTAAATTAATGTTTTTATTACCTCACCTCATATCCTTTTTCTTCTATACTGCAGTTTCGGAGCTTATCTCCATCGTCAGTAGCCTCTGGTCGACCGGTGTTATGTCGTTTCTTGGCGGTTTCCTTCTTACTTCTATCGGTGGACCGATGAACCTCTGGATCAGGTCAAAATTTGCGGGAGTTTCAAAATTCATGAGTTTGTCTTTTTTGTTAATCAAACAAACAGATAAACTAAAGGAACTCACAGTCTGGGAAAAAATCCATATCCAAAAAAACAAAAAAAGACAAACTCATGAATTTTGAAACTCCCGCAAATTTTGACCTGATCCAGAGGTTCATCGGTCCACCGATAGAAGTAAGAAGGAAACCGCCAAGAAACGACATAACACCGGTCGACCAGAGGCTACTGACGATGGAGATTAGCTCCAAACCTGCAGTATAGAAGAAAAAGGATATGAGGTGAGGTAATAAAAACATTAATTTAATTACTGAAAGATTTGTTGGATTAAAGACTTCTTCTGGGCATAAGAAGCATTCATTGTGTCATATATATATATATATGAAAAATATAATTTCTATCAAAATATTCTTCCCTTCATTCTTGGAAATGAGAAACGTCATTATCTGCCATACACCACAGATATTGGAAGCAAAGTGCTGACTGTTACGCTATGACCCAATGAGAAGCCCAGTGGATCAGATTCCATTAAGAAACTTGCCAAAGTAAATATTGCCTAGAATATAACGAAAAAATCATTAATATTACAAGTACTGTCATGTATTTTAAAACATTTTATCCCTGTTTTTCAATAACAATTGAAAGCGCCAGACCGATATAAAACTTTTTATAATTTCACTAATGATAACAAAAACTATTGAGTCAATTAATAAACTGTAAATTACCTCATAGGATTAATTCCCACCATAATTTTTTATTAAAATCAAAAATATATTTCTGATTATTCATGGGGTCAGGAAAAATTGTGGACTCCAGATGTGAATAATAATGAAGTAGAACTAATTATAAAAAGATAAAAGTCCATCACTGTGGTTTCGAAATAGCACATGCTGCCTTGTCACGCAGTGGGCCCTGGTTTAATTCCTGGTCGGGACAGACTTCCTGGGTGGTTTTTTCTGGGCTTTTTCCTCACCTGTAAGACAAATGCCACGTAGCTCTGAGGCCCAAACATCATTTGGCCATCATCATCAACCCCGGTGTAGAAAGCAACGGGTAGCTACCACACCTATAATTCCATAGTAAAATTGCAAAAGCATAGCATAAAAATGCTATGATTGCAGTGAAGAACCTGCCCTAGGGCAGAACAATATAGAATAGAAGGAAAAATAAAGTTTTTTTTATTAAGGGGAATTAGTAAACAGAAAATTAACCAATTCTGGAAGGGTCAAGTTTTGGACCTACTGTTTAACTTAGAATGAATCTAGTGATGCTCATACAGATAGCTACAATAATTAATAAAATGAGTCACATCTTACCTCATATTTCGTGTTTTTAAATCATGGGAACTGAGTTGTGATGTTGGCTGAGGATGACAGGGATACCTTTTGAAAACTGCAGTTCTCATGATTGAAAAATACGAAATGAGGTAAGATGCGACTCCTTTATTAATTGAAAAACCTCAATGTTATTTCCCATCATTCATTTCCGAAGCTACAATAATAATACTAGTCAACAGTAAAAATGTAACTGAAATGAGGGATTAATGGCTACTATGGGCATTAATTATAAAAGTGATGAGTGGAGGTTGTTCATCGACTCCTCCAAAATAAGTCTCAAGTGTGCTCTACTGCATAATGATGTGTTACCATCGATTCCGATTGGATATGCACCTACATGAAAGAAACATATGTTAATATGAAACAATTGTTAGATTGAACTATGACAAGTTTAAATATCAGATTTCTGGGGATCTGAAAATCATAGGCATACTACTTCGGCTACAACAGGGTTCTGTTGTTTCCAGTACATCTGGGATAGCCATACCATAGCAACTCCCTGTTTATGTAAAACTAGGCCTATGAAAAACTTTGTTAAGACATGGGCAAAACTGGGGTAGCATTTATCTATTTGTGCCAGAAATTTCCACGGCTCAGTGAGACGAAAAAAGAAGGGATTTTCGTGGGTCCCCAGATACGGAAAATGTACAAAGATGAGCATTTCAACACCATCCTGGCAGATAATGAAAAGTTAGCTTGGGATGCCTTTGTTCAAGTGTCAACAAATTTTAGCAAATCTTGTACACTGCTATGATAGACTGGGGTGTATCATGTCCTTAAAGTTAAATTTCTAAGATTCCCATTTTAACATTTTTCCTAACAACTGTGGTGCCATAAGCAATGAGCAGGGGGAACACTTCCACCATGAACATGAAAATGAGACACCAGGGAAAGTGGAGTGGATCAATGTTAGCCGATTACTGTTGGACACTAATTAGCAAATCATCAGCAGAAAATTACAAATGCCAGGCAAAGCGGTTGTGCTTTAAGTGACCATCCTCCAAGGGATAACAAGGTAAATATATGCATAAGCTTACATAGGCAATAACGTAAAGTTAGCATAACTTCAAAACGAGAGCTAATCTTGCATTTTCATTATCAGCACACCCGAAAACATAAAGATTAGCTGTTTCCATGCTAGTTACAGAAAAAAAGTAAAATTTTGTTGGTGAGTGTAATTAGAAGCGACATTGATAAAATGAAGTTGGGGAATGGAAAAACAAAGTCAGGAAGAGAGATGTATGGACAAGAACTATGAAGGAAGCCAAAGCCCACTCTCTGGATTGTAGATCTGAGGAAGAAGTTACATATTTAACTTTCACAGGGAAAAAAAGAAGAAAACCTCCAAGAAATGACATAATACCAGTTGATGAGAGGCTACTGAGGATGGAGATAAGCTCCAAAACTGCAGTCTAGAAGATAAAGGATATGAGGTGAGGTAATAAAAATATTAATTTAATTCTTGAGAAGGTTACATGCTTGTGGAATATATATCTTATTTTGATGTAGCTCCTTGGGCTAATTGGTGGGTACCAATTCTGAAAAATAAAAGTGAAAGTCTGTCAATTCATCAGAAAATGAACCCACTGAATCATTGAAGGCTCCATGACCGACCAATTAGAAGCTAGGATCGCATCACAGTAACCAGCACAAATACGGCAAAGAGAAAGCCAGTCTCAAGCCAACCATCGAGGATGCTATACATAGTCTTTGGCAAAATGTTATGTAATGCTAAGTCTTGTTAAAGCCACAAGCCTGAAAGACTACATCAAAAATATGATAGTAACATGCTTATTTATTTGGTAGGTTTAACGTCACACGTTTCAACTATGAAGCTAATTGAAACATATAGGATTTAACCCCTACTCATGGAGAAATTTCCCAGGAATTTGCTTTTCCCCAACAAGATAGCACTGCAATTCAAATTTGGACATGAAAGGGCCAATAATTATTGGTGAAAGAACTCTTTATTTTATACTTATGTTCTTTTATATGCTGTAAACCTATATTTCCTATTAAGAGTTGTTTAATGTCACATATCTCTGTGACATGGCACCATCCACAGTTTCTAACACACTGAAGAAAACAGTGTACCCAAATTCCCTCAACCTAACCAGAATTGAACACTTAGATTCCAAGGACCAAGTTAACAGGTCAGTGCTGTGGAAACAGCATGTTTCACACCTGTGAGAAAAAGGCTAAAGTTTTTATGAGAAAATCAGGACAGGGTTTTGTTTGAAAAATTGCATATCTGATAGTGTCTTCTTAACCCTTAAATTGGTAATGTATCCTAGATACATTAGTTTAAATTATCTAATATTTCATATAACACAGTAGAAAAACTAATGAGTATAAATTCCTTAGATTTCTGTCAAATTGTGCAATAATGTACAATAACACATAGTTTTAAATTATTTTGTTTTCATTGCGCTCTGAAACATTTAAGTAACTGGCATGAGAAATTACTGTTTCACCAATTTAAGGGTTAACTTTATATTATAGAGGGTAACAAATTATGGCTCAATGTCTCATTTGTGGTACAAAATAATATTTTATTATCATAAACATTTTATTCCTCTCATAAGATACATTTTCTATGCCAACTTATTTACAAACAAATTATTAAAATGTCATACAAGAAATTGATTAAAAAAAAAAGGTAATATGAAACATAAAGTATTTTTTCCTTCTCAATTGATTCTTTTTCTGATTTTTTATTCCTAAACATGTTAATTCATTTTAGCTTATATTGCAAACTATGAGGAAAAATAAACATATAAACATTAAGTGATTTGTAATTAACAAAAGTAATAATGTAAGGTTTGTTCCTTCAAGATAAAGGCTCCCATATGTGCATTTCAACAACTTTCTGATTCAAAACTGATTCTGACTCTTAGATTACTATTCCAACATGCTTTGGGTCAAGTGAAATTGGTTCTAGCAAGAACCAGACATTTTAAACATGTGCAGATAATAAAATAACACTTTCATGATTGGA
Source organism: Diploptera punctata (assembly GCA_030220185.1). NCBI lineage: Eukaryota > Metazoa > Arthropoda > Insecta > Blattodea > Blaberidae > Diploptera > Diploptera punctata. The sequence continues at coordinate 280,497 of JASPKZ010010246.1, forward strand.
ATTTTTCATTCATACATATTGCTTTAAGATTAAATAGAACTAATATGTTAAAAATTACTTAGATGAAGCAATAGTTACATTGGAAATGTTCCAAACTGTGATTCAACAACACATGATCCTCATATTTAATTAATGTTGGGATGATCCTCAGCTCAGAAAGAGGCACTGTAAGAGCTTCATCGGGCCTTAAAGATGCAGACAGGCAAAAATATACAAAATTATGCCAAGCTGAAATGTTTCTAGAAGGAAATGGTTAAGAATGCGAAAAAGACCTATAAAGGAGAGAAAAGAATATTAGTACAAGAGGCTGTACTTAATCCTTAAAAGGCCTCAAAAAATCCAAGGTTCCCGACATACATCCCGATAGACACATGAGACAAGCACCTCTCAGCAAAAATTCCAAGCAAGAGACACATGCCCTACGATGAATCCAACTTGAACAAGGAGATGATGGTAGAAATAAGAGTTGTTCTTTGGTCAAGGAAGTTATGGAGCCATAAAGAGTTACAAATCCAAGAAAGCATGTGGCCCAACGAAATCTTTAATGAGCACATAAAAGGACTGATGTTTCCACTAAGCGCAGTGAGAATTTTTTTTAAAGTCCCAAGTAGAAATCACGCACATGTGCCAACAGGTTATATTTTTAAATTATTTCCCCACTATTTACAATACATTTTACATTTTTTCTAACGATTATTTCAACATATTTTTCTATGATACTTAACTATATACGTAATATGAAGACGTGGCAGCCATATTGATTTTAATGAATATTCTATACAACAGTGCAGCCAACACAGAGTATGTACTTTAAGATTTTACTATTTATTTTTGGGCATTGCATTCTTTCACAGGTTAAAGTGCTTAAATTGCGATAGGTTAGCTTTTAGGTTTGTTAAATAGCATGTATAATGTTGGCTGCATCGCAATATTCCATAGAGTAAACTGCTTCACGTTTGTTGGTGCATGCGCATGGTGTCTGCCTGGGACTTAGAAAAAATTCTCACTGCGCTTAATGGAAACATTATCCCATATAAGATTTGGCCCCAGTAATAGGAGAATAAATAACTAATCTCTTTAGTAAGTGCTTCCGACAAGGGAATATTCCAAGGAACTAGAAAAGATCCATAGTAAAAATGCTATATAAGGGAAAATCGGATGCAGGGAATCCCTATAACCTCAGGGGAATTGCACATTATTCAAAGTTCTGACAAACTCACAAAACAGGTCGATGCTATCTATCTGAAGAACTTTGAATTTTGCAGATGCAGATACACAATAAGTCATTCATTGTTTTACAAGATAACATAGAAGCAATGCTGTCAAAACCTACTGGAAAACTATATCAACTATTCAAAAGTCTTCGACACTCTCAATAGAAACACCCTTATGGGAAAACTAGATACACTCATCCGAACCCAAAAACTGCTATGAGATTCTACTTAAATAATAAGTTTGGTCTGCCATCATATATAATATAATAACCAAATACGAGGTAAGATGACAGCAGACCAAACTTATTTATTTATCCTGACTGATAATTATACAGAGACTAATGTTGACCTCTCCCACTTGAAACCTATAAGACAGACTGTTGGTGTCCTGCAGCGTGATCCCTCGAGTCCCTTACTTTCCATCATGGCCACAGCAGATATCATAGGCTCAGTAATGTTGGAGGATGTGAAAAGTCAATGATATGATCATATGCTCAACATCACAAGAAAAACTCCACGCATCCTTCAATCGGTTGAAAGAATTTAGATTATCAATGAAGAGAACACTGTCACAATGACTTTCAGGAGAGGGGAAAAGAGGGCTCTCTCCTATCACAAGACCAAGCCCATTATCAGCTGTTACACATTTCAAATATCTAGGAGTGATGTTCCAAACTCCTGGCAATATTCACATTAGACGATAAGGATACAGCAAACATAGTAACAAAAGCAATGTACGACATTAAACAGCTGAGCAAATTGTCTCTACAAACAGCTATGAAACTGTTCCATGTCAAAGTAATACCCATTGTTGCATACCTCATAGATAGATAGCTGGCAGAGCTCGAGAAAATCAAAGTGACATACCTGAAGAAAGCATCGTGCTTATCTAAATCCACACTGTCCCGTCTAGTATATGTCATAGCAATGGAGCCATTCTATATACATCAACTCCGACTCAAACTGCTTCTACCAACCACAGCTGGATATACGAATCCCTTACAATTATTACTATCCAAAAGAGAAGAAATCTGGGACGAATCTATACCACCAATACCATGATACAACAAGAATGGATGCAAGAAAATTACAAATTGAAACATGTGTCACCAGTTTGCAGTGAATGGTTTCCATCATATGATTTGTGAAAACACAAGATACCAACAGCAGGCGCTGCAGGAAGATGTGCTGACATGTACACAGAGACATTAATCAAGTTCCAAAAAATGTATATCAATTCTTCTTTCCCAAATTAGATTCTATCCATATTGGAATGTGTTAATTTAAATAAGAACATCAAAAAAATTCCGGGAAATGAAGATAACTTTAAAACAGAAAGAATAAAAAATGAAAATTATTACCTAGGGGGTTGTTAAAAGCATTTCAAGAAAATTTGCAAGTGTACAAAATTCCAAACAGATTCTGAGAAATTACTCAACTGGTGCACATGCAGGAATCAAGTTTAAAATACTTCCACCTATGATTTTCCGTACTACATTCTTGTAATACCTGCTACTCTTTACTTTTTCCATCTTTACAGACATTTTGCACTAATTTAAACTTTTTTGCAATTATATATTTTTTTTTACAATTTTACAATCTACATATGCAAATTGGCGCACTTATCTCGAAATATTTTTCAAAGTTCTACAGAATCGTTGTGTGCATGTGTAAACACTTAAAGAAACTTTCACATAAAGAAATCAGAACGACTAACATTTGCAATTAATTAAAAAGAATACATTTTAAGAAATGGATGTTCACTTAATTTTATTAGGTTTCAATGGGACAAGTTAGTGTACATCAGATTAGTTTACACTTCGTTCAACAATACGCATGTAATTTTGTTAGGTTAGGAAGGGAAAATTGGTGTACACTCTTATAAACATGTTTGGGAATTTACTGCAAATGTTGGTCATACCTATATCCACCATCTAGTAGAAATTTCTTGAAGCATTTGTGCATGCACACTATGATTTTGTATAACTTAGAAACATTCATTGGTCAAAGTAATCTAAACTTTTTGCCAGATGCAGAGTTGTGTGTTGGTATTAAGGTAGTATTTGTCAACCAAGGATATCATTCAAATGAATAATCAAAAATAAATTATTTCATTTGTAACCATAGCAATACAGTATGCATAGATGCCTCTTGAAATCATGTTAACTGGCATTAGTATTTAACTATTAAATCTGAGGGCTCAGCTATAAATAAGTTCTCACTATGCTAGATGACACGGGTGTGCTATACAAACCATCGCACAAAATTTTCAACCTTATTTCTTATGCCACTGATGCACTAAACACTTTTAAACATCTTCCAATGTTGCAACGATCTTTTTTTATATTTATATATTTACGTAAAACATGGTCGCGCTACATTGCTTACTTGCTACTTTTCCTCCTCTTCCTATGTTGTTCCAATGTTGCCACCATCAACAACCCAAATACTCCAGATGTTGCCAACATCACTTCCCCATTCCCTGGATTTCACCCACGTTAGAGTAATTGATTTAGGTTTGGTTAGCTTTTAGGTTCCTTGCTTTTTAAATGTAATTTGATATGTAAAATAAATTACGTCTTCATATATGTTATTCTATGAAAAATTCAAAATGTCGGACGGTTACCACGTAAAATCATATTTCCACAAGTTAATTTCGTGTTAAATATACATTTTTAGACAAGTTCTGGGAATTTTGTGTCAATGTTGGTCATACTGATTTCACATACATATACCGCCAACTGCTGGAGGTTGCATTTATCTTTCTGGGATTACATGAAGCACTAGCGCAGTGCACTGGGATTCTATAGAACTTAGAAGAATTTATGTGCGACAGTAAGTATAGCTTATCCGATGACACTATTTACTTTTTCCATTTCTTCTAACATACTACTATTTTAACATTTTAGGCTGAAGTTTCCATTAAGCGCAGCAAATTTTTTTTTCAAATTCCATGGCAAACATCATGCGCATGCGCCAACAAGTTTTATTTTCTAATTATTTTCCAACATTTAGAATAATTTTATTTTTTCTAACGATTATTTCAATATATTTTTCTATGATATTTAGCTACATACATAACATGAAGACATGGCAGCCATATTGATTTTAACATGTTCCAATGCAGCTAAGTTAGAGTATGTACTTCAGAATTTCAGAACTTACTATTTATATTTGGGCATTGCATTCTTTCACAGGTTACAGTGCTTAAATTGTATTATGTTAGCTTTTAGATTCGTTAAATATCTTGTATATATTGGCTGCAGTGCATGATTCCATAGTATAAACTGCTTCGTGTTTGTTTGGCAGACACCAAGCGCATGCACCAACACGAAGCGGTTTACACTATGGAATCATGCGATGCTGCAAACGTATACACGATTTTTAACAACCTAAAAGCTAACCTAATGCAATTTAAGTACTCTAACCTGTGAATTACCAACCTAAAAGCTAATCTAATGTAATTTAAGCACTCTAATCTATGAAAGATTGCGATGCCCAAAAATAAATAGTAAGTTCTGAAATTCTGAAGTACATACTCTATATTTGCTGCACTGGAACATGTGTTGTATAGAATATTCGTTAAAATCAATGTAGCTACCACATCTTTATGTTACGTATGTAGTTAAATATCATAGAAAAAATATAGAAATAAACATTAGAAAAAATGTAAAATTTATTGTAAATGGTGGTTAAATAATTTGAAAATAAAACCCTGTTGGCACATGTGCATGGTGTGTACCTAGGACTTAGAAAAATTCCTCACCGTGCTTAATGGAAACTATCGTTTGAACAATTCAGATTGAATAAAATCATTGGTTGACAAGTAAATAATTACTGGTATTAATGTGTTATGCATCCTATATTGCTTGTAGAAACAAACCTTTACTGTATTGTATAATTATGGAAAAAATTTCTGGTTTTGTCTTTTTGTTTAAATAGAATATTACATAAATTACCGGAACAAGATTAATCATGATCAATTTACCTTTACAAATCATGTAAATTTATGAAGCTAATCCTCACTTGATTTCTTTTTCTTCTTTTTCTTTTTCTCACTTGTATCAGCAAACGAAACATCCATGGAGTCCTCAGGAACCTTTTCAGATTCATCAGCTTGCTTAGATTTCTTCTTTTTCTTCTTCTTGCCAGACTCTGTCACAGAAGGGCTCACATTTTCATTGTCTGCCTGTTCAACTTGGGATATTCCACTTGTTCCAGCTTCCTCTAAGTCCTTATTTTTCTTCTTCTTCTTTTTCTTCTGTTCTTTCTCATAATCAGCTTCTGGTACTTCTGATTCATCCTCTACTTTAATCTTTTTCTTTGGTCTCTCACTTTCGTTATTTTCAATTTCTTCAATGAGCGGTTTTTTAGGAGACTGATCTACTTCACTGAATTTTCTCTTGGTTGGAAGTGTTGAATCGGCAGCCACAGGATAATGCTTCACTTCGCTTTTGCCATGATATTTCTCAAACTTTGCCTTTGCCTTACCAGTTCCGCTAATACGACGTAAATTTCCTTCATCCAGGAGTCTGATTCTTGCCTCGACTTTAACCTTATGTTCAGCACCCAAATCTAGTGAACTGTCGTCTCCCAGGGCATCAACTCGAGTAGCCAATGCTGCTTTTGCTGCTAACATTCTGGAGATTTTTCCTTTATTTACAGTACTTGTCTGACCAACAAGTGCAGAATGGTATATCAAACCATATTTTGGCGTATCCTTCTTTGTTTTTAAGGCACGGAACAATGCCTTTTCTGCTCCAAGTATTTGTACAGTTGAAGCTGGATGTTTAGCTAAGTTGATCAGAGATCCAGCATGAGCAATTAGTCTTGCTCCAACCAGATCGCCAACTAATACTGTAAGATTAGGTGCCATGGCCATCATTCTGCTGCGCAGATAATCATACAGTTGTGTACGATATGATGATATCTCTATCACTTGATCACACAAATGCTGTATATTCTGTATGTCATCTTCTGAAATTTCTGTCCCCATTGATATTTCAGCTGCTTCTTTCACTTTTTCTTCTATTTCTTCTGGTAGAATATCAGAAAGGTCTGAAGATGATGTGTATTCTCGCATACCAATTATTTTAACAGTCTTGACAAATGCAATGTTATCCGTTATGATTTTCCCAAGTTCTGGAAAGTGCCAACCATACCATTCTCGACATCGCATTATGTAGTTGTTCAGTTCTTTATCTAAATCATCCAACAAACACACAGCTTGTACAATCATTGTGTCTATCTTATCAGGGCTAAATTTAAGTTTGTACCTTGAAAGACTATGTGCCAATCCTAATGCCATTGCTGTCATCTCTTTCTTTGGTAATCCGGCCAACAAACTGTCCATTTGAGAACGAATACATCTCATTAATTCTTGTACAGCAGTATTAGATACACAAGATACATTAAACTTATCTTTAATGGCATTACCAAGCTTCGCGTCCGCAACCAGTAGTTGATCTTGAAGATCTTTAACAACATGCTTTTTCAACATTTTCTTTAAAGACTTTGAAATTTTTCCTTCGACGGCTGCTGTAGTTGCGGCCAAAGCTTCTGTAGTATCTGCAAATTTTTCGAAGTGCTTGAGTTTGACCACCCGGCTGGCTCCTTCTGCTGTTGTAAAATCATGATACAAATTTTCACTTTGGGCCAACTTTTTTTCGTCCAGTAACTTAAAAATTGCATAACCCGCTGGAGTTTCGAATAACGCCAACATTTTTCTTCTTTTATCTCAAATAAAATTTATCATAAACAGTGCATGTAAACACGTGCATTACACTATATAAACGAAACACAACGGAAGACCATAGAGAACCGGAAGACTGATTAAGATTATAGCGTCCTTCAATGCTGCCAACCAAATGGCAAACAATTTTTTTTCACTAGAAATCCTTTATATATAATGGAATTTATTTTTGTCAAATAAATCATTTATCGCTAAAGAATACTTGGTAATTAATCAATTACGCATTTTGCCTGACTAAAGTTAATCAGGATTGCAAAGAGTGGCGAATCTGTTATGACTTTTTAATCCATATAACCCACAGAGTAAGTTTCTCTCAATCCCTGAGTTTCTCTATGCATATAACCATAGAGAACGCATATAACCAACCAAATTAAACGAAATTAAATACTCTACTACAGTAATATGGAAATTATGTTGTTCTATGAAGGTGTAAATAGAATAAAGTAAATTATTTATAAAAATCAAATTGCATTAGCTACATATATTTTGTACAGGAAATAAAATCAAGTAATCATGCGGTAATCATGTTGGTTATTCTGTATCAACATAGCCAATGTCATAAAATGATTCCTTTTTGAATCGACCACCAGAGGCTCTGTAGTAGAAATTGGTTCGTTGTCTTGTTGCTTGTTTGTGGATGGCAAGAAATGATGAGGGAAGATGATGGCTGATCAGTTTCGAAAAGTAGAACAATATTCGCCAAAATCGTCACCCAGAGGGGCTCGGTCCCCTGTTGTTTCACGCCAAGATTCTACCGGGACATTAAAAACGACGATCTCCTTAGGGAAAAACCCCTCCATCCTGATTAGTGGGCCCTTCTATTTGATGAAGGAGCCCCCAGGTAAGTCTTGTTTTTTATGAGAAAAAGGTTTATTGGAAGATGATTGCATATTAATGTACGACTGCGAAGGATTTTTCCTTAATACAAAAATCTTTATTTGGAATTTATCTGGCTGCCAATAATTAACTCACTAGCACTATCGAACCCGAAGGTTCATTGCCGCCAAACATTCACTGTTTAATTTATCACCCACAAATCATGATTAATGTTATTCTGCCACTTCATTCTTGGCCCTCCCACTACGTGTTTTCCATCTGGTTTTCCTTCAAGAAATTTCAATGCCTCTCTTCAATTTCCCATTCGTGCCACAATGTCCTGCCCATTGCAGTCTGCAAGACTTATTTGGGCTCAACTTTAAAATACTTCATTCCATGATTTTCCACACTACATTATTGTAATAGTGTTGCTCTACATACTTATTCCGTCTTTACTAACATTTCATATTATTTTAAACATTTTGTAATGATACTTCTTTTTGGAAAAACTTTGAATAAGGTGTAGAAACTGTCACACAAATTCTTCTAAGTTCTACAGAATTGCAGTACGCTTGCGCGAGTTGCTGTAATGGTTAATGTAGCTTCCGGTAGATGGCTCTGAAGTTGGCATTACCAACTTTGGGAATAAATTCCCAATTGCTAAAAAAATGGACATAAACTAACTTCCCATTTCCTAACATAACAAAACAATTTACATGCATATTATTTGTTCCCTAATGCAAAAAAAATGAACATAAACTAACTTCCGATTTCCTAACCTAACAAAACAATTTACATTCATATTATTTAATAAACTATAATCTAATTTTACGTACACTAACATTAAATATGGATTGAAATTATTTTCAAATGTTGGTAATTGTGTGGTGAGAGTCACCTAGCGGATGTTACATGAAGCATTTCCGCGCCTGTAGTACTCGATATGTACAATATTTGCATAATTTAGAAATATTTAAAAATCATAAGAAATGTTTATAACATGGTTCCAAAATGTTTAAAATTGTTCCAAACGTTATTATAAATGGTTGAAAAATGTTTAGTGCATCAGTGTCATAAGAATATTAGATGGAAAATTGTGTGTGACGGTTTGTACACCTCGGCCAAAACTTTAGAATTTGCTCTTCTCTTATTCAATGAATTTTTCTAAGTTCTACAGAATTTCAGTGCGCATGCGCAGATGCTTAATGTAACTTCCACCAGATGGCAGGACATCTGGAAAATTGGTATGACTAACCTTTGCAATAAATTCTCAAAGATCTTAATAACAAATGGATGACATTTTATTTAATAAACTGATCTGGTGTACACTCACTTGTCCCATTGGAACTCTACAAAATTAAGTGAATTTCTTAAAATATGTTTTGGAATTAATTGTGATTGTTGCTTATACCAATATCATAGATAGTCCTGTCATCTGGTAGAAGTTACATTAAGCTTTGAGAGATAAACACTGCATGTATACATAGATAAATATTTAATAATTATTGTAAAATATGTTTTAAGTATCATTACAAGAAATGTTAGTAAAAATGGTAAGAGTATGTAGTGCAACGTGTTATGAGAATGTTGTATGGAAAATCATAGAACCTCATATTCTAAAGTTGAGCTTATTTTTTTTTACAATTATTAAATAGAGCCTATTTGCAGATTCTATGCCATCAAGCCACCTACATAAATTCAAATAAATAATGGGAAAAGACACAATTTATTGTTCCAGTAAGTAAATAATTACCTGGGACTATTTAACTCATGCCACAAATGCTAGGCAATGACCAATCACGTTTCAATGAATTTTGTTTTACAACCAATGACAGTCGTGTTTCACCTCCCTCTTTATCGATTTCTCTTTATCAGCTCCTGCTTTTGTGATAAAGAAAGCTCCTCCTTTTTAATGTTCTGAACAGGTCAAAGCATTATTTTTCTCCAACAAATACATAGAATATAGCAAATAATGAAAATATTCCTTGATTTTACTGAGTTGTTTACAAAAAAAAATAAATGAATAACCCGTAATGTTGATTATGATATATAGTTTGATGTGTTTCATTATTTCTCCACTTGGGTGCACTCTTACAATATTGTGATCTTATTTGGCAATAAATAATATGATCAAGCAGCAGTGAATGAACATAACCTCATATTTCTGATTTGTTTTCAAACATCGCCGTTTACATTAAATATATAAATATTTTAAAATAACTATAGTTATACAATGATTTGTGAGTAAACAGCTTAATTTTATTCGTTAAATAGTCCTAACAAATGCCACTCTTGTTTTTCCAAATTATGTAGATAAATTGGAAATCACTTGTGACATTACTTATGAGAAATAGCCTATATGGCTGTGATCTAGTATTTGCCGATCACAATTTTCCATACAACATTCTTATGCCACTGTTGCACTACACATTTTTACCATTTTTAATAATGTTTCATACTAGTTTAAACATTTTGGAACGATTCAATAAACATTTCTTTCTTACGATTTTTAAATATTTATATAATTATGCAAATATTGTGAATCGAGTTCTACAGACACACAAATTCTTAATATAACTCCGCTAGATGGCTCTCAAATCAGTGTTATCAACATTCACGATTAATTCCAAATCATAATTCAAGAAATTAACTTAATTTTATTAGGTTTCGATGAATACATAAGATTAGTTTATAGTTTTTAAAATAAATGCATATAACTTGTTTTGTTTGATTAGGAAATGGAAAGTTGGTTTACATCCATTTTTTAAAAACGTTTGGGAACTTATTCCAAAAGATGGTAACTTCGATTTGAGAGCCATCTAACGGAAGCTACATTAAGCGTTAGAGCAACTCGCACATACACACTGTAATTCAGTAGAACTTAGAAGAATTCATGGAGTAACTGATCAACAAATGGACTTTTTCCAATTATATATATATTTTTTTTTTTTAAATGTGAAAAATGCCATAAAATGAAGTGAGAAGTTGAACTCAAAAAACCTAAAAATCACCATATTTACAATGTAAAATGTGTATTAATCATTACTCAGAGTTGACAACTTTCACAAAAACCGGTTAACAAACAAGTGAATGTTAATCTAATCTGGTGTACACTAACTTGCCCATTTTCTCACCCTAACTTGTCCATATTGACACTAAACTTGCCATTTTCTCACCCTAACTTTCTCACTAATGTAGATGGACTCCTGGAATAGAATCCCCGGCTCAAGTCTAATATTTGATACTCATGATTTCTTCCAAACAACATTCTTATGTCACTGTTGCACTATACACTTTTACCATTTGTAATAACATTTCATACTATTTTAAACATTTTGCAACGATTCTTTAAGCATTTCTTACGATTTTTAAATATTTATGTAATTATGCAAATATAATGAAAGAAGGTGTACAGAATCGCAGTGCACATGAAGAGACATGCAAATGCTTAATGTAACTTCCGCTAGATGGCGGTGGAATCAGCATTACCAACATTATCAATTAATTCCAAACCCCATTCAATAAACATTTTTTTACGATTTTTTAATATTTATATAATTATGCAAATATTTTGAATTGAGTTCTACATACTCACAAATTCTTAATATAACTTCCGCTAGATGGCTCTCAAATCGGTATTATCAACATTCACAATTAATTCCAAATCATAATTCAAGAAATTAACTTAATTTTGTTAAATTCCAATGGGTACATAAGATTAGTTTATAGTTTTTAAATCAGTGGCAGAGGGTCCATTTTAGCACTGTTAGCCCGGCTAACATTTTCAAAAGTTAGAATTAAACTCTTCGATATTTAATTAAAACGAAACATAATACCGGAACGAGATACAACAATGCATTGATAGTAGTCTAAATATTGTAAACAATAGTAACATCATAATGTATATTGTACGCGTTGCGTATATACTGTAGCATTCCAACCATTCCAATACTATACAATTTGCTTCAATGTGTTTAAATTCCCATGCTGTTAGCTGTCCTCCCGAGGCCAATATGGAACAAGATCTTGAGAATTGTTTGCACAGACGCATTCAAGCTGTTCGGTAGTACATCATGCTGCAATTCAAGCTGAGCCCAATGCTACTCTGTAGCTGCCCTGTTAGCACTGTAGAAATGGCTAACAGCGAGGTTTCAGGTGCTCCGAGTAAGTCCTGTGTAAACGTAGTTCTTCTGAGCATATCAAATAGGCTACAGTAATTAAACCACTAAGTAAATATCATGGGAGAGGAATGTGCTTGAGTTATTGAAGACTTGTTAAGTCATTCTGTTTCCTGCGAAGCTTTATTAAAAAGAAAAAGTTATAAACCAACTCCTAATTTATATAGCAATGTAAGTCAATCAAAAACAAAAGAGTGTCATTTAATGATAGACATGAAGGTTGGTATGAACATGATATATGGCTGCAGGAAGTCATGTTCCTTAATGTTAGCCCTGCCTTCTATTTTCGACGGAGAAAAATGTTTGGACAACAAGGGGGTTTCTGATGTAAATTGTTTTCATGTGCTGAAAAACTACATGAACTATCTGAAGTCCATGTTAACTGTGATATAGTGCTACTTAAGTTTGGCCACTAGAATTGAAGAGTCCCGAAGCCAGGCTATCAAAATTAATACGGATAAGCATAATGAAAACATTAAAGCAAACAAGTACATTGTTAGCTGCCTAATAGACGATGTGTGTTTCTTAGCCGAACAAGAGCTACCATTTAGGGGCCACGTAAAAAACTCAAAATCTAACAAAAGAGGTAGGGCCTAATTAATTTTAGTTGTACTATAGGTGAGAAATTAAATGATTTCGAAATTTCTACTGTGTTCGTTGGCACATCATATGTTCAAAAGACTTAATATGTACTACATCCGCTACTTAATTCAATAAAATAAAACAAGAGATCTCACCCTTAGTATCCTTAATAGAAGACGAGGCTACCGATGTACGAAGCTCACTTACAAGCTCTAGAAACCAGCTGGAATTGGAGATTAATATCTATATTTTAAAATCATGTATTTATATAACTATTAATATGTCCAATTACACCCTTCGATTTCCTAAGTCCTATACATATAGTAGTTTATTATATTTGATATTCCTAACATTGCTTGTCATTCTTTTTAGAAGGTCATTTACTTATTAGAAATAATATAATAAATACAATATTATATCCATATTACTGTAAATAAAACAAAGGCTAACACTTATTGAAATCCCATGCTCCGCCACTGTTTTAAATAAATGCATGTAACTTGTTTTGTTTGATTAGAAAATGAAAAGTTGGTTGACATCCATTTTTAAAAACGTTTGGGAACTTATTTCAAAAGTTGGTAACTCTGATTGGAAGCTACATTAAGCATTAGAGCAACTCGCACATGCGCACTGCGATTCAATAGAACTTAGAAGAATTCATGGAGTAAGTGACAACAAGTATTGGACTTTTTCCAATTATGTATATATATATGCTATAATTAAATTTTTTGACATTGAGCAATGCAAGCTTAATATGACATGATAAGAAAAATAAATGCATGGACGGGATCTGAACCCGGAACTCTGAATTGGTACTTCAGCGTGTTATCCATTACACAAATTTAATTCCAATCTTGTAAGTTTGATATCACTTATAATGTCATAATCTTTGTACAACAGTTGTATTGAAATCTGATTCACCATACCTCCTGATCACAATATTTTCCTTAAAATTTTCCTTTCTGGGTATTTAGCATTACTTAAAACAAAAATTGTACCTGTGATGGCAGTCGTCCTCAAGAAATTAAAATTGTTTAAAGTAATCAGGCCTTTCAGAACATGTTCCATTTTCAAAGCTGTTTTATTGGGTATAGCTTTGAAAATGGAACTAGTTCCAAAAGGCCTAGCTGATTATTTTAAACAATTTTAATTTGTTGAAGATGACTGCCATGATTTGTATTGTTTGAAATAATCAATGGTTGTTAATAATGTTTTTTAAAAGTTGGCATTACAATAACTCATTCAGATAGAGTCCAGACCTCATTTCCATAAACAACAAGTTTTCTTTATAACTTTATAAAATCTTATTTTTACTTTTCTGGATATATTATATAATATATATATATATATATATATATATATATATCTGGCCTTCATTATTTATCTAAGACTCTGAGATGATTCCCTTAATCTGTACAATATATAATTAATATTATTATTATCATTATTGTCCACCGCTGCGGTCTCGAGGTTTGCCTTGTCACGCAGCGGGCCCAGGTTTGATTCCTGGTTGGGAGAGGCTCTTGGATGAGGTTTTTTTCGGGGTTTTTCCTCACCTGTAAGACAAATGTCAGGGCCCAACGGTCCCCAAAAATCATCCGGCCATCATCAGCATCATCCTTATCATCATCATTCTTCGCCGGTGTAGAAAGCAATGGGAAGCTACCACACCTATAATTCCCTAGTAAAGCTGCAAAGCATAGCATGAAAATGCTATGGTTGCAGTGAAAGACCTGCCCTTGGGCAGAATTACTATGGATGGATACTATTATTATTATCATCATTATCACCATCATGATTATTGAACCTTCATATGGTACATTATTTAAAACACTGGCATTTGAGATACCATCAATATTACTCGTGTGTGTGTGTGTGTGTATATATATATATATATATATATATATATTTACTTTTGGTATAATTAATTCTAAGTGGGAGCACAACATTAACTATGATTTGAGGGAAGTAGATTATACAGAGAATGATTGGAAGGCATTAGCTCAGGATAGGGATATATGGAGAGCTTATGTCCGTGCGACCATGAACCTACAGGTTTGATAGTGCCAGTGAGTAAGTATAATTAATTCTAATCCATACAGGTCTGTTTCACCTTGAATTTGTTGAATTACTTGATGAAGTGAATTTAGGTTCCAAGATAAAAATAACTATATCATGAGCAAATGTAAATATTATATCATGCGGTTGAAAATTGTATCACCAGGTTAATTATGATTTTTCTATTGAGTCTTTCAAGACCAATATTAAAGTTGACAGAGAATCACCCTGTTTGATGGCATTGTAAATCTCAAAACTTTAAGAAAGTTTATCCTGAACGTTAACAATATATAATGATGAGACAAGCAATTTTTGCTAAAACAATTAGTTTATTAGGAATTTCAAATTTTGCCTTAGCATTAAAATATGACTTATTAATTGTGTAAAAAGCCTGCTTAAAATCAATATAAAAGGTAAATTAAATTCATAAAAGTTTTCTAAAATCAATCCTAGTGCAAATATTTGATCAGTGATAGATCAACTTTTCTGAAAGCCACACTGATAATCTCCAAGGAATAATTCTGCATATGATTCAATATATTTAGCTAAATACTAGCAAAAATCTTAAATGTGACATTTAAGAGTGAAATTCCTCTATAATTATTGTATTCTAGCTTAATCAATGGTAAAGAGAAAAATGTATGCTTTATGTGCTAAAGGTTTGGGGTTCGTAAATTTGTATCTTTCCATTGATTACAATGTCTAGTTATGTATGTTAATTTACATATTTCAATTATAGTAATAGCTTTAGCTTCTTAATATTAATTTAATACATTCTAGCCTATTCCTTTTTTATGATTCGGATTTATGATAGCCACATTTCAATCAATAGGCATTTGTTCTGTATTCCAAATTTTGATGATCAAATCATATATAAATTTCCATAATTTCTTGTTACCATTTTTTATAAGTTCTGCATTAATACATCTTTGTCTGGAACATTACCATATAAATAATAGATTAAAAAACTAAAACAACACGCTTTATTAGAAAACCAAACTAAAAAATGAAAAATAATTTTAATTTCCAACACGCTTGGGATAAAATTAAAGTGGTCAACAAGAAAAATCATCTCCAACACATCTAGAATAAAACTAGAGTTATCTACAAAAAAATAATTTTACTATCAAAAGCATGGGGTGCTCTATATCAATTAATATATTTGTTAATAAACAGATATTGGTAAAAGTAAAGTCTCTAAAAAGAAAACATAAAAACTATAAAAAGCTTTTGATGGTAATATTTTTTTTTAGATAACTCTAGTTTTATTCTAGATGATGATTTTTTTGTTGACCACTTTAATTTTATCCCAAACGTGTTGGAAATTAAAATTATTTTTCATTTTTTAGTTTGGTTTTTTAATAAAGTGTGTTTTTTAGTTTTTTCAACTATTATTTTTTAGTTTGGTTTTCTAATAAAGCGTGTTGTTTTGGTTTTTTAAAACTATTATTTTTTTATTTTTATATTAATTTGTGGCGAGTAGTTTAAAACGAACCACGCTCTGCCAAACCATTTGTCGCGTATTATTACCCCGCTCTGCTTAACTATTTGCTCGCAGAGAGAGATTACGATGCTGCTACCTTCCGGGATCGCTGGGTTATGGTAATGCTGTATTTTAGCAAAGTGCTCACGATATCTAATGAAGTTAATCACAAGAAAACAGCCTGCCTCGGGCCCATAGAAGGCGGCTAACCCATTCATCTTTCTTTCCTAATTGAATATGCATATAAACATAAATACTGACTATACTTGCATGGACTGAACTAACTTCGTCATAGGATAGAGAATGATAATAACTCTTAAATAATACCAAGGGGCGTAACATAAAAGATAAGCTTTTAATAAGAATATAAGTGTGGATTATATAAAAGACAAAATAATGAGTACATAACAAAAATTAATCTTTGATCCATCGATCAAGCACAAATAATAACCAAAATATAATAGAACAATAACGTACCATTTAAACTATCACACGCGCATACTTGTCTAAGTCCTATTGGAAATCCTTCTTCCATGTTTACTTAGACGAAATCAAATCTAACCGTTCCTCGGTTATAATCCACTTGCTCATCTTCTCAATCACCATATTAACCTCGCCAGTTCATGGTGCACTTGAGTTGGATTCACACACTGAATCCCCTTCTAAAGAACCAAACGCCACTTAGTGAGCCGATCGAATGATGAAGTCCGTTGCGATAACCGAGCATTTATCAGGTTCGCGGATGGAAGGGATGTGCGCAGTAGAGATGCGCAAGGGATAGGGTGAAAAGGGAAGGGGTAACTACACGGAACACAGGAACATTGGCAGGTTTCACAAATGTTCTTCAGTAGGGAGGAGCACACAGATGTATAACTGAACCGAAAAAAAGGCACTTTCGGTTCAATAGCTCTCCCTACACCCTCCGGGTAACAGAAAAGAGTCCATACGCTTGACAGTAATGTCCAAAGAAGCAATCCCACGTTGGGAGGGGAACATAAACACTATTGGATTCCAGCGGTAACTTCAAAGCAAATCTTCCATCGTCCCCAATATCACGATCACCACACCTGCTTTCACGTAGACTATTCCAGCGCTGAAGATATACTCCAATTTGCTTCAGCCGCCATAGCACAACATTGCGGTGTTCCAGGTGAAGACACGGGTGACGATAATCATCGGATTGCCGGATCGCAATCCCGTTCCACCGCTTTCCAGGAATCCATAGTTCCAAAGCCACTATGTCGGTCAGCTGGGCACTCGGGGGTCGGCCGGATCCTCCAAGCGCTCGACTGCCGAACACTCCAGGCATACAGACTGTAGAACTGCCAATGTTTAAGGAAAGGTAACTGAAACAAAAAACAGGCGCAAACAGGAAAGCAGAACCATAGATATGCTAATTTAACATGTGTCACAATACAAAGTATTTTAGCTTTAACATTCAGCTCTTTTCATTTATAACAAACATGCTTGAATTTACTCGATAGTATTACATATTTTGACCTGCCTGACATGTTATTTTACAATGTGGTCATGGACGCCGACTAACTTCTACTCACTCTTTTCTAGAATTTAGTTTGCGTCACATTAGTAAGACTTGAACCACCTATACAGAAACTCATTCTAGTAACTCAAACATCGAAAAGAATGACACAATCAGCCCAAATACTTATATTCATCAGTATTATATTCTACTATCCTAAACGAGCATATATACATATATAAACAAACTACGTAAACTAAGATTGACATTCTCTAGACAGATGCCCATACCGCTGACATTTCCAACATTGAAGATTCTTTCGACTGCCAAGAAGGACGATTCGTCGAAGTATTAGACTTACTTAAATTGTCAGTTTTACTTCTTTCACTAAAGTCCCTCTGTCTTTCAGCAATTTCAAAATCCGCCACTTTCCTGGCTAAGAGACTCATTTCGGCTACATTCTGAGGTCTTGTAGCAAAAATCAAATGCTGTCTAGTAGCCGGGGACATATTTTGCAGAATAAGATCAATTAACTTTTCTTCAGAAAATAAAGGATTCAACACAAGTGAAGCTCCTTGTATATTGGCGATAAATTCCAACAAAGATTCCTTAGGCAGTTGGAATCGACGTGACACAAATTTAATCCAAAAGTCTTCCAACAATCTAGGAGGCAACAACGAACACTTCACATGTTCTAAACTTTCCATCCAAGAGAATCTCAAACTTAACAACTTCACTCCAGATTTTCAATAAAATTCCTCCGATGCAACTCAAAATCGAGTTTACAAAAATACTCATCGGGAACCAATTTCAATTCGAAAATCGAGTTAATTTTGAAGAGGAAGACCACTAGCGATTCCTTATCTTCACCATCGCAGGGATCTACTTTTCCAATCAACTCTCGGAAAATCCGCTGATTATTCTGCTCCATAAAAGAAGAAAGGTGTTGGAGACAGTTCCACTAGATAAATCTTTGATAGAGCTAAGTCTACGATCACTCATATCTTTATGCTGTTCTGCCAAATAATCCTCTTGAGTTGCGTTATCGACAATGAACTTACGCTTTATTAATATTTGTTCAGGCTGGGAGAGAGAATTCATATGATCTTTAAGCCGCTGACGTAATATGTTTACATCACCTTCAACTTCTATACCTAGCAGGCTTAATTCACGAACGAGCTTATCTTTGGATATTTATTTACCCAGCTAGGCATGTTTACTAAGTATAATAAACACAAGACGTAAACAAACTATAGGCAAACGTAGTATTACATACATAAATCAGTCTCTGTTCTAATATAAAGAAAGATGAGTTGATGTTTACGTAACATAAAAACAAAACCGTAAACTAATGCTTAATAACTTCAACTTAAATACAGCATATCTTTCAATATGAAAAGCACAAAACGAATGCCTTGCTACCATTTGGGCGCAATTAAACCCCAAAAAACCAAACCCTTAACCACGCTCTGCTACCAATTGTGGCGAGTAGTTTAAAACGAACCACGCTCTGCCAAACCATTTGTCGCGTATTATTACCCCGCTCTGCTTAACTATTTGCACGCAGAGAGAGATTACGATGCTGCTACCTTCCGGGATCGCTGGGTTATGGTAATGCTGTATTTTAGCAAAGTGCTCACGATATCTAATGAAGTTAATCACAAGAAAACATCCTGCCTCGGGCCCATAGAAGGCGGCTAACCATTCATCTTTCTTTCCTAATTGAATATGCATATAAACATAAATACTGACTATAACTTGCATGGACTGAACTAACTTCGTCATAGGATAGAGAATGATAATAACTCTTAAATAATACCAAGGGGCGTAACATAAAAGATAAGCTTTTAATAAGAATATAAGTGTGGATTATATAAAAGACAAAATAATGAGTACATAACAAAAATTAATCTTTGATCCATCGATCAAGCACAAATAATAACCAAAATATAATAGAACAATAACGTACCATTTAAACTATCACACGCATACTTGTCTAAGTCCTATTGGAAATCCTTCTTCCATGTTTACTTAGACGAAATCAAATCTAACCGTTCCTCGGTTATAATCCACTTGCTCATCTTCTCAATCACCATATTAACCTCGCCAGTTCATGGTGCACTTGAGTTGGATTCACACACTGAATCCCCTTCTAAAGAACCAAACGCCACTTAGTGAGCCGATCGAATGATGAAGTCCGTTGCGATAACCGAGCATTTATCAGGTTCGCGGATGGAAGGGATGTGCGCAGTAGAGATGCGCAAGGGATAGGGTGAAAAGGGAAGGGGTAACTACACGGAACACAGGAACATTGGCAGGTTTCACAAATGTTCTTCAGTAGGGAGGAGCACACAGATGTATAACTGAACCGAAAAAAAGGCACTTTCGGTTCAAATTGATTGTCATAAACCGGAATCCCATGAAAATTTAACTGCTTACGATATTTTTAGTGTCTAGGCACAAATATAATTATATATTTTTTAAAATTATTATTATCTAACATTATTATAATATTTTTGAATATTTTAATATAGATAAATAGTTACAGTTAATTGTATCCTTCTCATATTTTTTGGATAAATTACAATGTGGTAAGTTTACAAAATTGTCATTAATATTTTATAGAATAAGATAAAAATGTAAATATCTTTAAATTCGATACTATTGTAGTATGAGCTAAAAGTAATTCTAAAAAAATCCTCTGGGCTGGATTTGAACCAGCGACCTATGGATTACTGAAATTATATACCACTACAGTCCACCGCTCTACCAACTGAGTTACCAGAGGATATAATATTAATTTCTTACAATGATGGACTAAAACATCAATAAGTCTGCAACCTATTATATACCGGTCTTTATTGTTTTGATTTCCTGATGATCCTGGCCAGGATCTTAGAAAAAAAATTATGAAATTATTGTATTGTCATTGATCCTTTACAAGTATACAAAGTTTCAAGCCGATCCAATATTTTTAAGTGGGTGAAAATCGTGTTAAAAGATTCCATTACATAGATAGATACAGGTCAAGCTAATATAAAGCGTGTAATAACAACTTAATACCATTGAGTTGTATCCTCTACAGATTTAATGGCATGCTGTGGTACAAAATTGTATAGTAGAGAAGATAAATGCATCTCCCTGCTTTAACCCATTGTGAATATCAAAAGTATCTGAAACTGTTTGCCTACTCACATCTTATTCTGTGTGCCATTTAGACACATTCAAATAATTGTAACTTTTTAAGAATTCAGATTTCCAGCAGAATATTATACAACTTTTCTGTTAATTAAATCATATACCTTCTTGAAGACTACATATAGTTGATGTACAATATTGTTATATTCCCTTTTGCCAATACAACTTTAAACTTTCCCCCTTCCTAACAATCAGTTAAATTATAGTTTAGCTAACTACACTTTTTGGAACTTTTAGGTTTAATGCCATTTTCATTAAGGTATCTCAATGATCTTATCAGCCAACTGAGGAAACTATAGTTTACAATATCGACCATATAGGTCTGTATACTTTTCAACTCAAGAACTCATTGGAAAGTAATTAAAAAAATATAAAGAATTACTTAAAAATTTCCTCTTTGGGATTTAGTAACCCATCTGCTCTCCTTCCTTTTTTTTTTTTGTGTGTCCTTTATTATATCCTAGTCCACCACTGTGGTCTCGAGGTAGCGTGCTGCCTTGTCACGCAGCAGGCCCGGTTCGATCCCCGGTCGGGTCAGTTTTTTTTGGGTGAGGTTTTTATCAGGGTTTTTCCTCACCTGTAAGACAAATCTCAGGAAAACTTTAAGGCCCAAATGGTCCCCGAAATCATATGGCCATCATCATCATCATCCTTCTCCAGTATGGAAAGCAACAGGAAGCTACCATGCCTACAATTCCCTAGTAAAGCTGCAAGCATAGCATGAAAATGCTATGATTACAGTGAAGGACCTGCCTTTGGGCAGAATTACTATGGATGGATTACATCCTAAAATCAGATGTGAGCAGATGAAAACCACTAAGGCCAATGTATGTTAGTATCTTGTTTATCCTTCTGTATTCAAGTTTTAAATATATTAAACATAAAAAAAGGAGATTGTAGCAAAAATAGTAACTTACTGTAATTTAAAGAAAAAAATATTAAACATAAGAATTACTTCTGAGGAATGTATAAAAGTAGTTTTTGGTCAGGAGAAAGTACAAAAAATGGCAAAAAAAATTAATTAGAAGCTCAGATAAAAATAACCTAAAAGACATGATATAAACACTATGGATTGTGTAAAGGTAGCTTGAATTATGATTAAAACAGGATTAACAACTTAGGAGAATATTGGTTCATATCTGCTTGCTAAGTCGGTATCGGTGTCATTTTGGATTATTCTGAGGTGGAGAGGATTCTGTCACTGTTGAGACAAGTACATTTGGCTCAATCATTTAGTTTGCAGGCGGCATCAAAGGCAATTGTTTCCCTCTGGTTTAAAAAACACGTTACTGCCAGGTAGAGCTGGACCGTTGTCATTAGAGGCTTCTAAGACACTGTGATGTAAGATGTAATACTAAATGATGTTAGTACATGTCATAATAGAAAAGTAAAAAAAAAAATTCTTGACAACATGAGACACAATCTAAGATATAAAGGAATATAATATTATAGTTTATTATGGAACATAATTATTATAGTTTGTAACTTCTGGTCCATTGTACGATGCATATGTACCATTTGCTCTGCAATAACCAATAACTAGAATCTGGATTTCTATGTAAAAACATAATATAATACTAACTATAATCACTACCTCTATACTAAGCTTTCTTCTACAATTGACAATAACCTTTAATTGAAATATATTCAACATTCAATTAATTATATTGAGCAGTAAATTAAGCGAAAAAAATTCTTTGAGCAATAAACCAATAGCTTTGCTACCATTTGTACATGGTCTGTGAGAGGCTATGTGATCTCATATTGACTCTTCCTACTATTACAGTAGACTTTTCCGCCGTAATAATTTACTCTTGCCCAATGTATGCCCTCCGTGGATTATCACAGAATAATCTCTAATTACATCAACATATTCATCATACTCCATGGGCATTTACAATAATATTTATGAGGTGTGATTATAGCTTTCCAGAA
This sequence comes from Diploptera punctata, assembly GCA_030220185.1. Taxonomy (NCBI): domain Eukaryota; kingdom Metazoa; phylum Arthropoda; class Insecta; order Blattodea; family Blaberidae; genus Diploptera; species Diploptera punctata. The sequence goes on from JASPKZ010010246.1 coordinate 303,193, forward strand.
CATTCAACTTCAATATAAAGATTCAATATATGGCGACACTAACTTAAATAAGAAAGAGAGAGAACCAGTAAACAATACTATACATATAACGAGAGCACAGATTCTGCTCACTGGGCCCAAGTTACGCAGACATGCTTAATTTCCTTTATAAACAACTGCTAGTCTTAAACACTCAATACTTTTAACTTGACGTAACATATTTAACGTGATTCTAAATAAGATCACGAGTAAGAACATTTGAGAATATTAAATTACGTACATTAGCTGAACTCATATTTGAAAGGAAAATCTCTTGCAAAGCAGATAAATAATTATTTAAGATCATTAACTAAATATGAAAGCATATTGAATACAAAAGTGGTCAAGATGTGAAAATAAACAAAATAACGGCTGTAAGCCAAATTAGCAAAAAGTAATGAAAATTAACATAGTTGAAAACTGTTTTCTTCTCCAAATAATAATCATAATTTCCACTCATACGTTACAGTCAAATCATAGACATACATGCAATACTTAAGTTATACATTTCTTCTTTATACAGCTTTAACAAAAATATACAAAGTTTTAAAGACAGCCGAGGGATTCACTTCCTCGAATTCCTCGCCGAAACTAAAGGTCGCAATCTTGGAGAAGACACTTCCAAATCTCTTGGAAGACTGCTTGACTGTTCATGTCGCTAGAGACGGATCTCCCCTCTCGTTCGCGCAATGCATGTGCGCAGAGAGGAGTGGAAGAAGGGTGCATTCAGAAAAACAGGGGAATGAGGACAAAGGAATCAAGGAGACACAGACCTAAACAACGCACAATCATGTCACAGCAACATCACAGTTAAAAAATAATGAAAAATTACACTTGCAAAGTTCAAGCCTGAGAACTTAAAATGTTAATGAATTAGGCTACTAGGACCATTATATTTCAGGTTCATGTTATATATATATATTTTACAAATTCCAGTAAATACTATGTATTTTAAACATTTTTACATATTATGTCAAATGCTTAATTGAATGCATCTGAAGTCCGTCTGCTTAGCAACAATGTTATGTGATGTCGAGCGATCATTTTCTCAATATTTGCTCATCGGCAAAAAATAACTTCTAAAAATATCAAGAAATATATTGTGACTTATTGTATTTTGTGCCATGATAGACTTTAGGATTGTACCTAACTGATGGAACATACTGTATTTATGTATACTTTTTTCTTTTGCCATTTTTGTTACATAAAAACATTTTAAAAACTTATATTCTCTTGGAAAAATTATGAAATCCATTTTCATGCTATTAGAATAAATAAATTAACATTTTTTAATGTCTCTCTGTAATTTTGATAATACATTTTTATTACATGTTTTATGGTCTATTGTTACATATTTATGTACATATTTCATAGGGTAATACTACATAAAAATCTGGTATCTACTGATAACAAAAATAACTCTGTAGGCTAACCTTGAATTATTGTTCTTTCCATCAAATAATTTTTAGTGTTAAAATTTCAGAATTAGTCTTTATTCTGAATCCAGTTCATATCTCCTATATCCAGTGCCATAAGATCCAGTCAAATATTATCCTCCCATCTTTGCCTAGGCCTTTCTAATGTTTCTTTTTCCCATTAGTTTCTCGATAAAAATTCTGAAAACATTTTTACTGCCATCTCTACTATGGGCCAATTAGTGGAGGGATTAGAGGTTCAAGGGGGAACAAGTTCAGAATTTCAGTCAAAGTTACAGAATAGTCTTGTTAACATGATGTCAGCAAAAGTTTTTGTTTTTTTTGTTTTAAAATAAAATTATACTGATTTTATCTAATACAAGGCCTATTATCATTATGTGCAGTTTTATTTTATTTAAGTCAAGTTAAAGAGTTTTTTTATTTTGTTTGTTTTATTTGCTTTAGTCTGCACACCCACTCAGTGATTTATTAAGGTATGCACTCAATGCATTCCTTTGGTTTGCATTCTTCTCTTTGGCCAGACTTAATAACCCTGACAATATAAATTATGGAGTTCTTGTTTATGAAGTTTACTCAATTCATAGCCTTTATGTGACCAAATATTTGTCTTAAAGGCAATAGTCAAATTAGACCGTGCTTTTATGCATGAAGAATATATGCTTTGACAACAGTGGATTATATTAAAATTCACCACAAAGGAACCAGTAGTATCAACAAAAAAATGTTAGTATACTTGTTGCCAAAACATTAAAGCTTTTCCATACTTCACTGCCATAAGGCAATTTATGCTTAACAATATTATTCTCTTCCTTATTAGAGCTCATAAAAACTTTATCGTAAGTAATTCCATGAGTGATTTCCAATTTATCTAGATAATTTGGAAATCACTCATGGCATTTGTTAGGACTATTTAATTAATAAAATTAAGCTGTTTACTCACAAATCATTATTTAAATATAGCTATTTTAAAATATTTATATATTTAATGTAAACAGCAATGTTTGAAAAAAATGAGAAATGTTTATGTTTCATTTGTTCGTCCACTGCAACTAGATCATATTATTTATTGCCAAGTAGGATCGCAATATTGTAAGAATGCATCCTGGTGGAGAAAAAATGAAACACATCAAACTGTATATTACAAAGGGCACTAGGAAAGTTTTGCAATACGGGCATACTTTTCATGACCTCTCAAAATAACTTCTACCACACTCGATACACCTCTTCATACGTCGAAACCAGTCAATAAACCATTACTTCCACTTTTCTTCGGACAGTTCTGTGCACTCATCCCATGCTGCCAGAAGCACCTTTTCTGAAGGGAAATGCTTTCCTTTCATCTTCAATTTAACTTCTGGGAACAATCCAATGTCACGAGGAGCAAGATCTGGACTGTAGGGAGGATCTTCAAGCAGCGGAAGTTTCCATTTCTTCAATAACTCCATGGTATCACTGGTCCTATGGGCAGGTGCATTATCATGATGCAGCATCCATGTGTCTAGCCTTGGCCTTGGGAGGAGTTTCTTCAGCGCTACAATCATCTTTGGCAGGCATTCTTCTGTGTACCATTTCACAGTGACTGTGCATTGTTTTTGCAGTACAACCCGTTCCAAAATTCCCCTCGTGGTGAATAAGACAGTTTTCATTTCTCTAGTTCACTGATCGTGATTTCCGCTCTGCCATTGACACACCCTCATCTTCAAATGGCCACACCTTGTTCTGGGCTTTCGTTTGGACGCCATAGTAATACAGCCATGTTTCGTCTTCTGTGACGATGCTGTTTACGTTAGGAGAAGTCCCGCTAATAAACTTTTTCAACATAATTTTGCACCATTTGCCACGAGTGCCCTTTTGCTCCTCAGTAAGTGCATGTGGCACCCACAGTGAACAAACCTTCTTAATGAAGATGCTCACATAAAATTTTATGAATGGCTTGTGCAAGAATGTGGAGGAACTCTTCTATCTGCTGGTTGGTTATTCGCTTCTCTTTTTCTCCAGTAGTTTTTCACAGCATCAATGTTCTTGTCGACAAATGACTCAACCGACCGCCCTGAACAAGAATCATATTCAAGGCCAAATATTCCCTTCTTCAATTCTCTGTACCAGCGGAATATGGTCGTGGGATGTGGACAATCGTTCCCCAATACAGGAACCATCTCCTCAAAGCACTGATCTACAGTCAGACCATGAGAAAAGTTGTATCAAATAAGGACACTGTACTAAAGTTAGGACCAACCTGACATTTTTACAAACTTTCACTTCTGCTGTTAAGGACACCTGGTACAGTTCGCTTGCAAATTTTTATGCCTAGTCAACATTTTAAACAAACTGCATTTTCTATGGAACTACACTACCTAGGACAATAAAAGTTTTACAGCCAATTAAGGCAAGTTTGCTGATGGTACTACTGTCATTGATTTTTATCTATCATTAATTGCTTTCATTTTACCAGGGTTTTCAAATCATTTATTAATTTACAAAAAAATTGATTTTTTAAGTTTCAGATGCCCATTTCTCAGAAACTATGTAACATAAAAGCTTGAATTTTTCTGTGGATGTTTAGTGTATCCAGCTGTATCCAGTCGGTCAAATATTTTGTTGTTAAAATATACTATTCTGAAGAAAAAAATTTTAATGCAAAAAAAAAAAGTAAATATCTCAATGTAAATAATTTTAATAAAATATGTTAGGCCCTCAAGTAAGTAAGTTGTTCATTGGTTATCTCAAGCCACTCACAAACAACGTCAGTAAAAAGAATAATGCAGTTCTGATGATTATTTTCAGAGAAGTACTCATATGGGGAGGTATATAGATATATTTTTTGTAAATTATTATATGATTTGAAAACCTTGGTAAAATGAAAGCAATTAATGCTAGATAAAAATCAATGACAGTAGTACCATCAGAAAACATGCCTTAATTGGCTGTAAAAATTTTATTATCCTTGGTAGTGTAGTTCCATAGAAAATACAGTTTGTATAAATGTTGACTAGGCATAAAAATTTGCAAGCGAACTCTACCAGGTGTCCTTTAACTAAAACTGCATCTGCGGAAGAATACTCCCCAATTTCATATTTGTTTGAACTCCTCTTTCTTCCCCTAGGAGTGCCAGGCCTGTCTTGGCCTTGGATTATTGCATATTGCAAAACTTTCTTAGTGCCCTATGTATAACCAACATTATAGGTTATTAATTAATTTCTGATGTCCTATGATGTAAATATGTCAATTATATTTTTTTGGAACTTAAAATACCTGGGAAATAATACGTTTAAGAAAGTGCAAACAGTGGTTTCTTTTTATTGTGGTATAATCAATTGCTACAATTTTTTTTTCTATTATATCTCGCAAGTGGTGCCTGCTTACATTCATGCACTATATATACAATCTGGGAGCCACATGCATTCTAGGATTCTTACATCTTAATATATAAATTTCTATATTCAGCGTATTTCTTAGAGAGTCAGTCACTGCAAAATAATGCTCTGATCTGGTCAGAATATTAAAAAGGAGGAGCTTTCTTTAATATGATAAACTTAAGTTGATAAATATTGAGGTGAAACATGACTGTGATTGGTTGTAAAACAAAATTCATTTAAACGTGTTTGGTCATGGACTCCCATTTGGGGCATGAGTTAAAAGTCCCTGAAATAGAGAGATGAGATAAAATAAAGCAGATTAGAGCTCTTAAGAGAATATAATGTATTTTTTGAAATTCAAACAGAATAGCCTATAAGTTAAAATAAAACCATTATCATCATCATAATGAATACTGTTAGCATATAAATTATATATTTATCTTATCTTACTTGTTTAATTATAACAGTCTTACTTTATTAGTAATCCCACTACAGGCCTCTGGAGGCCCTTGGGGTAGTAGGAGGTTAAGGCTCTCACTTTTTCTGGAAAATCGGCACTTGATGTCGGCCGGGTTGGCAGCCTTGTGTGACGGCCGCCTTTACCCCCAGAACAAGTGTCTGGTACTCATTTCCATTAGAGGCTGGTCTACCTCAGGATCATAGTGCTGCCAGAAGGTTTGGGTCAGTTTAAAAATCCTGACCCCACCAGGACTCGAATCCTCGACCTTCCGGCTTGTAGTGCAGTGCTTTAACCACTACGCTATGGCATGCCCCCTTACTTTATTAGTAATCCTTGTTAACATCATCTTTTTCTTAGGAAATAATTTTGTATTAAAAAAATGGGTATGTGTATATATATTTGAGACACAATATTGTTCATTGGTACCAGTTGACTGGGGAAGTGTCATGTGGAATTTGGAACTTAATAAATGAGATATATTACGAGGGTCGTACTGAAAGTCACGAGGAACATTTTTTTAAACAATCATAATATTTATTTTAGACAAACCAAGTACACCATGTTAATCTACAGACCTTTGTGCTACTTTTCAACATAGTCTGCATTTCTTTGCACACATTTTGTCCAGCGTTCTACAAGCTTGAAAATTCCCTTATGATAGAAGTCCGTTCCAGCTGCTCGAAGACACTGATGCACTGCTTTTCGAATATCCTCCAGCGTCTCATAGCGTTGGCCTCTCATCTGCTTCTTCTCAGAACCGAAAAGATGGTAGTCGGAGGGTGCCAAATCGGGACTATAGGGAGGATGTGGAAGAGTTTCCCACCCAAATGTCCTGATCTTCTCCACAGTGGCACGAGCAGTGTGAGGACGCGCGTTATCGTGTTGCAGAATGATCAGAGCGTTTGTCGTGCAATGCACGACGGAGCTTCACAAGTGTCTGGATATAGCGGGCAGCATTTATGGTTTGTCCAGGTTCAAGAAATTCAACCAGAATGCAACCTTGCGCATCCCAGAAGACGCTGCCCATAACTTTCCCAACAGATTGCACTGTCTTCACTTTTTTCTTTGATGGCAAATTCAAGTGGTGCCATTCCATACTCTGGCTTTTTGTTTCAATGAAACCAGCTTTCGTCACCTGTCACAATACTCGTCAAAAAATCATCACCTTCATTTCGAAATCTCTGAAGAAGGTTATGGGTGATGGTTCTTCTCTGAAGTTTGTGGTCTTCACTCAATAAACGTGGAACCCAACGGGCACTAACTTTTCGGTAACCTAAGCTGTGAATCATTTCTTGCACTGCACTGTGTCCTACTGCAAGTTTTGTAGCGATTTCATTCACTGTGATACGCCTGTCATCTCTAATGAGTACATCAACTCTTTCCTTGTTGCAATCCGTGGAGGCAGAGTGTGGGCGACCGATACGAGGCTCGTCTTTGATACTCATGTTCCCATCTTTAAAATGTTTCTCCCATCTCCTAACACTGCTGGCACCCATGCAGGCATCTCCGTAAGCACATTAAAGTCTTTGGTGAATATCAACAGCAGATTGTTCCTCTTTAACAAGGAATTCAATGACAGTGCGCTGTCGAAACGAAACATTGATGTCTGCCATTTTGGAAACACTGCGTGTGGTCACATGATACAAGCTATGACACCACAAAACGGCAATGTTGTGGTATAAAGTCTGTAGATTACGATCCTGCAGTTGTTTTTGTTACATTGTTGAAATTTGAATTTTAACAATGGGTTGCTCACGATTTTCAGTATGACCCTCATATAAGGTTGGTGGCATTGGGATAGAGATTAGTACCAAGCTGCAAAATGAAAATTTTGCAGAGAAACATTTCAAATCTTTTAACAAATTATAAAAATCACTAAGATACACAGTTATTGTAGTATATTATAATAATGCCTTAATGTCACATCTAAAGCTAAACAGTTGAACGTGACTTGTATTAACTATGCCACAATATCTCATGTTCTCCTTTCTTATAAAGATATCAGAATTATATTTTAATTTTGAAAAGGTCCACTCTTGTTAAATAAGGCTCTGAAAATGTCTATTCATAATCAGTTTTAGAGTTCAATTAATTATTAGATTGACAGATGTTTTGATAATGAAATTTAAGATACATTGATTATAGAATTTCAATATGTATCAATTAAATATTGAGATTATCGGTGATGAGTTGTGAGTTAAGTTGAAAATTAAATTTTAAGTTACAAAAAAAATTTTTTTTGAGGTTTAATGACAATAAAGATATATTGAGCTCAATAAATCATTAAATTATTTCAACTAGCTAGATTGTATGATGATTAATTTGTATAGTAATTTGTTTATTCGTTATAAATACGGTGTAGTTAAAGCATATTCTATTTGTTTCAGGAGAAAGTGAATTAACAGGGGCTACTAATTTGATGGCCTATTATGGCCTTGAACATTCATATAGTAGATTTAGTGGGAAAAAAGTAAAAGAGCAGTTGTCATCATTTCTCCCAAGCTTGCCTGGAATGATTGATACTCCTGCTACTGAAGACACTAGTTCCCTCCGTTCTGTCATTGACAAACCTCCGATTGGTGAAAAGGGATTACTTCCGTTAACAAGTGTGCAATTGGCTGGATTCCGGCTTCACCCAGGACCTCTCCCAGAGCAGTATCGATATATTAATCAAGCTCCACAGAGAAAACACAAAAACAAACATAAAAAACACAAACACAAGGCAGGGGAAACACCAAGTCAAGAAACTCAGGTAGCTGAAGTAGGGCAGGACACTCATGAAAAGAAGCATAAGAAACAGAAGCGTCATGATGAAGAGAAGGAACGCAAGAAGAGGAAGAAGGAAAAGAAGAGAAAAAAGCAGAAACACAGTCCTGAACATCCTGGTGGACTTACGCCAAGTCAGCATTCCAATGGTTGATTCTCAACTCTTCCCTTTTATAATTGTACATAATGAACATGTTTGTAAAATAACACTGCCTGAGATTGGATTCTTTTAAATATTTGGTTAAAATTGTGTATTCTATAAAATGTTTTATGTAAATAAGGTACTTTTTCCAAGCCTGTTTCACACAGTCTAGGACAGGCATGCCCAAGCTTTTTTTTTGACAAATGGCCACTTCCATTAAAGCAAATTGTTTCACAATATGTAGGCTATGATTTGTTTTTTCAAATAATACCAATTTAATATGTTAAATTAGTTTAATTAAAAATTGTTATATTTATTATGCTAGTATTTTATTTGTAAGTCCTGGCATTGCTTCTCATGAATAAGGCATCCAATATTTTGATTTGGTTAAATTGTAGTTACTTAAAGCGAACTTTCCAGTTTACTGTTGGTGAAAATCAAATGAATTGTGAATTTTTCTTACTTCGTAAATCTATGTTTTTTTAACACAGTACCATAGCAGCACGTAGTTTGTTAGAGAATCATAGAATTGAAAAAGAAGCAAAACTTTTGAAACAACTATCTAAACCTTTGGAATTAACAGTTTGGGAAAAGATATACATTCAAAAATAACCATACTAGTACCATGAACTTCAAAGTTCCGGACGAACCAAGCTTGATTACAAAGTTCTTCAAAAGTACACCAGATGGCAGTATGGATAATTACTGGCAAAAGAAAAATTGACAGTCGTGAAAACAGCTGAGAATGGAAAAGATGGTTTTCCGATACCGGGTGTTTCTTTCTGTGTTTAAAAAAACATAGATATATGAGATAAAAATTCACAATTCATTTTATTCTTATTAAGAAAGCCTCATAATGTTAAAATTCCCAAATTTATTTTATTAAATTATTGTTGGTGATTGACTTTCTCATTGTGCACTTCAAATTTCATCCTAGAGAACACATGTTTGCATATGTATGCACTACCAAATATGAAATGAAGTGCAAATCTACTTCCCAGGAATATAGTTACAATAGAATTCTAGTAAGGGTACATGGTTAAACTTATTCCTTAGATCTGATACACATTAAAAATCGCTGCACTTCATTTGCGGATCTCGGGCACTTCTCCTACTGCAATGAAGGAGGAGGAACAAAAGAATTTGAAATTTACACAATTGTTATATCAACTAGGAAGACAAAATCACACATTCTTCTTTAAATTCAGCAATAGGTTTTTCTTTTTCCTCTATGATTGTATTTTGTCTTTGAAATCAAACACTCAATTTAACTTTAATATTTTAAAAAAGTGACACTATGAGGTTTATTTTAATTAATAAATAGAGTTGAATTTAACAGCTCATTCTAAAATTGCAGAATTACAATTATGAGGTGAGCTGTTAAATCTAATTCTATTTATTAACTCATTTTAACATTTAGCCATAGCTCAGCCATCTTATTTCAATGTAGTAAACATCGTACGGTGAACAAGAGCAGCAATTCCACTGTAATACTGAAATCATTGTCAACCCCCTTACAAAAATTAACTGGGTAATATTTCTAGCTTTACAAATCTTTTCATGCACCAAACAATACACATGGAATTTGTAGCTCAACATTTTTAAGTTTTCTCTATATTGGTCACAATCCCATCAATATGCCAAGGTACAATCTGCATTGATAACCATAATTTAGCAGTCTGTGGCTTGTTGTCAGGACATAATATGTGTAATACTCTGAAGGCATATTTTAACAAACTTGCCATCTGAAAACGGTTTAGATTTCTTTATTATAATTTATGTTACTGTATAGCTTGCTTTAGACTGGATGGACATATTTAATTTCTGTCCCAAAAATTTAGTTTTAAGTTCAGATATTTTGTCTTTATGAAATTGGCCCTCAAATTCATCATAAGAAGACGCATATTTGGTGTTGTAGTGTTCATATGTTATATTCCCTATAAATTGAAACTGTTTCATATAATATAATACACATTGTTTTGTTATTTACTTCAGAAAAAATACAGATTTTTTGCTTTATTTTAAATCACCTGCCTTCACCTTGCTGCTCTCTGCTTATAAACCATAATAATCACTCATAAGAACTGATCATACTCCCACAAACCTTTCACTAAAAATGTAAATGTTATGCTGTTTTTAATTCTCCCATCATACTGGCATTCATTCTTCTTTAAAAGGTATGAAGAATTAAAAAGTTATGTGCAGTTATTAGATGTTGTAAAATGGTCTTGCTATTTCCCAAAACAGGTGTATTTTCTCTATTATACAGAAGGATGAGTAGAGTAAAAATGGCAAACATGTGCATTGGAAACAATTTATTGGTGTATTTCAAACAGAAATACTTATTTTTGAAAGTAATTAAGAAATGCCACTATGGACAGTAATGCGATGTGATGCAGGGTCATGGGTTGGACATGCCTGGTCTAGAATATCACACTTGTACATTCATTGTAAATCATCATTTTGAGTTCCTTGTTTAAATTTACATTCACAATACATAAAATTTATGGAGTTACGAATTAATAAACTTAATGATAAAATCAAATGTCTCTCCTCATATTAAAATAAAATAATAATAAACTTGCTTCATTTGTGGTTGGCTACTGAAATTTGTAACTTCCTTTAATTATGTACTTTACCATGTTATTTCTGGTCACTATATAAATTTTGTAGCATAATACATTTTTATATATTTTTTTAATCTATAGTTAATAATGAACTGAATGCCATAAATCAATGTTCAAAAATGTCTTGAAAATGAACACATAGGCTATATGAAAGTAGATTCAAAATAAGGGTTATCTTAAATTTGACATTGTCTTAAATCCAGATAAGTAAATAGGTAGTTTGCAAAACTGTACAAGTCATAAGGTTATATGCTAATTTGTATATTAGTTTAATAAAATGTATAAAACTAAAAAATTAAAATGAAAGCAAAATGTCAGTAAATAAAATTATTTAAATGTGATTTTAGAGAGCAATAAATTTATCTCCAAATTTCACAAATTGTCAAACTACAAAAAGCAATCTGGGTGGTGGATATTAATGTGTTGTTTTGAAATTTTATTTATATTCTTCAATTCATACAATATAGATTCTATGTATTGTTATGTAAGATTTTTAAATATTACAGTGTCATGTTGTGTAAATCAAAAACTCACTTAATAAAATTTAGAAGATAATAACTTCTACAAGTGTTAGTGTCCGAAAAATTAACTTTGTGAATTTTTGTTCTTTTTAAAGAAATTGGAAATATAAATTTTTAAAGTTTCTCTGGTTTTTTTTTTTTTTTTGAGAAATGGTTAACTTATATGAAATTACTCGTCATAGTCTCTTTGCTACAGAATTTATTATTAACAGTATTTCATGAAATGTGTAAGCCATGTTTCAGCTTTTCATTTTACATTGCAAGTTTAAAGAGAAAAATTATACGCTCAGACCGGGACTTGAACCCGGGACCCTTGGTTTTCTAGTCCAAGTGCTCTACCATTTGAGCTACCTGAGCAAGTACCGATCTAAACGCAAATCTTTCTCTATATACGTTGAAATTGCTTACACGCAAGAAAATCAGTAATACTGGCAAAAAACATGGGTATTTAGTAATACAAGGTTTAAAAGAATTTTTTACGAAATCTTCTTATCGTGTGGTATACAATATTATGATAATTAATATTTTTCATTTATTATTAAAATAATATTTTTTCCCCTAAAAATTTAAAAAGGTTGTCAGTACCACTTTTTTAACTTCATCAGTCTTACATCAAATAATTGAAACTAAGTTTTTCAAAGAATTATGAATTTATTTTTCTCATTTTCCAAAACTTCAAATTTTTATTTATAGTCTTTTAAATATTATTATTAAATATTAGATATATATTTATTGTCATAATTCATAAACAAGTACAGATATTGTCTCATAAGTAATATTGGTTTTTTTAAAACAAAATTTAATGTCTTCTGACAAGAAATTAAAGTAATCTTCAAAGTAAAGACCATCAGATTCTATGGTCTTGAACCCTCTTTCAGCAAGGTTTATTATTAATTATATTATTTTTTTAGTCTGATCATTTTACCTCAATATTAATGTTGATTTGTTCTTGAACATGTTTCAAAACAATTGTTTTATCGTCAGCTTCTCCAGACTGGTTTGATTTATGTTGCACAACCAGGATGTCAGCTGACATCAACATCCAGGTTGTGTAACATAAATCAAACCAGTCTGGACAAGCTGACGATAAAACAATTGTTTTGAAACATGTTCAAGAACAAATCAACATTAATATTGAGGTAAAATGATCAGACTAAAAAAAATAATATAATTAAAATAACCTCAAAATATCACTTCCTAAAATTAAATGTTAAGGTTTATTATCGTACAACAGTACCACCTCTGCCTTGTTGAGACCCACTTCTACAGCTTCAATGTTCTCTATATTTCACACAAGAACAGGCCATGGATTGAAACAGATGGTAGTCTGAAGGCACAAAACCAGGGGGACCATTGGGCCCTAAGCTTGGTGGATATGCATTTTTGTCATGATTGTTCATGCAGTATGGGGTCCAGTTGGGTTTGAACCCATGACCCTCAAAATTTCATTAATTTGTTTCGTCTGTTGAGAATAAAGATCCATATCAATGCATGCCCATTTGAAACAAACTTCCAGTGAATCACATCTTCAAAATTCCATACATTGCATTAAAAACCAAAATTACTTTTGAGACAATCTAATAATTTTATTTATCAGTATTTTAAAAGTTAGAGTGTAAACAAATTTAGGCAAAATAATTGTTATAATTTATTATTATTATTATTATCATCATTATCATTTCATTACAAATATTTGATGTGGAAAAAAACATTTAACTGAATAACTCCCATGAATAAGATTGTACTTACATTAGGTCATGTTGGTCTCGTATAGGAAGGCTACTTGTCTTTGATCCATTCATAGATTTAAATTTGGATTTTATGAGAATATACAATTATCCTAAATATGTGCTCCTTCAGTAGAGAAGGAAACCAAATCCTGAATTTATGTTATGTAAACGAGAAATAAGAGACTTCTGAGCAAAATTTGTTAGTCTTTTCATGCTCTGCCTCGAATTACGATGTTAACTTAGATGTTAAAAGTGTGCTGTTAAACAAAATACTATCCCTTACATTTTTGAACATCTAAATATGTAATAATTGAATACCTCATTCTATCAGAGATTGTTACAAAAATATTAATTAAGTGGAATAGGTATTAAATATATTATATAGTTATCTCAGGGAAATAAAAAAAGCACACTGCTTTCAGCCTTATCTGGGGAGATATTCAGTTAATGAAATGTATGGTTTCAATTAGAAAAAAATGTTTATTTAAACAACATACAAAGGGAACCAGATTGAATTTCAACATAGTCACATGAAGGTAATGATGCATATTGAATTCTGTTGTGTTTCTAGTACAACTGATGCAGTGTTATTGTATATTGAAGACCTCACCCACCAAGAATAAAATATAACCTTGAGTATATATATATATGTAAGTTTATGGCTTATTATCTTGATATGAGAGGTCATGGGTTCATTGAGCGAAAATTTTCATTTTTCTTGATGATTGATAATCAAGATAATGTCTTTAATTTCAGTTTATTTTCTGTAACTGCAATATTTCTATATTTTGAAGCAATATGTATCATATCGTAAAAAATTATGTAAATATAAGGTTTTCCAAGAATTAAATTAATATTTTTATTACGTCACCTCATATCCTTTATTCTTCTAGACTGCAGTTTTGGAGCTATATCTCCATCATCAGTAGTCTCTCGTCGACTGGTGTTATGTCGTTTCTTGGCAGCTTTCTTCTTTCTTCTATCGGTGGACTGATGAACCTCTGGATCAAATCAAAATTTGTGGGAGTTTCGAAATTCATGAGTTTTTTTGGATGTGGATTTTTTCCCAGACTGTGAGTTCTTTCTGTTTATCTGTGTGTTTGATTAGGCTAGCTTTTGTATTGATTAAATGTTTTTCAGACCAAGCATGGGCTGCTACAACTGACTTGTCCACTTCACTCTTTTTGACATTTCTAAGATGTTCTTTCAATCTTGTTTTTAAATTTATTTTTGTTTTTCCTATATAGATTTTGTCACAATCCTTGCATTTGATTTGATGTATTCCTGATTTTTTCTTCAATTTTTTCATTTTTGTTGGTTTTAATTATCTTATTTATGCTGTATTCATTCTTTGGAGCCAATCGTATGTTAAACTTTTTAAAAATTGTCTGGAACTTGTGGTGTTTTAAAGGATGGTAAGTGAATTTATTGAATTTTATGTTTGTTTTTTAAGTGTGCCTTCATTGATTAATTTTTGCCTTTTAAACTTATTTATTTTCTTGTGTACCATGTTAAACTTTTTAAAAATGGTACACAAGAAAACAAATAAGTTTAAAAGCAAAAATTAATCAATGAAGGCACACTTAAAAAACAAACAGAAGAGAACATAAAATTCAATAAATTCACTTACCATCCTTTAAAACACCACAAGTTCCAGAAAATGTTTTAAATGGATCCGAAGAATGAATACAGCCTAAATAAGATAATTAAAAAACAAAAATGAAAAAATTGAAGAAACAAATCAGGAATATATCAGATCAAATGCAAGGATTGTGAGAAAATCTATATAGGAAATTTAAAAACAAGATTGAAAGAACATCATCTTCTCTTCTTTAGTAGGTGACTACAACCTCATTGAAGTTTAGGCCTCCTCAACAATTTTTCTCCACCTAGATCTATCCTGGATACAGACTGGCCAATTTCAAATTTTCATTTCTAACATCTTTTATAACACCATCCTGCCATCTGTTTTTTGGGCGTCCAGCTGTTCTGGTGCATATTGGTTTCCATTTGTATATTCTTCTTACAAGCTTGTCTTCCTGCATTCTATTTTATATGTCCAAACCAGCACAGTCTTTGAAATTTAATGTGGTTTATTATATTTTTATTTTGTATTAGATTATTTAATTCAGAGTCCATTCGTATATGCCATGTGCCATCACTTTTTCTAATTGGTCCAAAAATTCTCCGTAAGATCTTCCTTTCAAAGATTAATAGTTTTTTCATATTTAAAGAGAAAAATTATACGCTCAGACCGGGACTTGAACCCGGGACCCTTGGTTTTCTAGTCCAAGTGCTGTATCATTTGAGCTACCTGAGCAAGTACCATCTAAACGCAAATCTTTCTCTATATACGTTGAAATTCCTGCCCACCAAATGCTTTGAAGCCTTTGCTTCTATCTTTGCAAATGGCGGCTCCTATATTAAGAAGACATATTTGGGAATTATACATTACATTATAAATGCCAGTACGGCTATTTTCAATGTTTTTATTATTAATTTCATACATCTCAATGATGGATAAATCATATTTAAAGAGAAAAATTATACGCTCAGACCGGGACTTGAATATAGGAGCCGCCATTTGCAAAGATAGAAGCAAAGGCTTCAAAGCATTTGGTGGGGCGGGAATTTCAACGTATATAGAGAAAGATTTGCGTTTAGATCGGTACTTGCTCAGGTAGCTCAAATGGTAGAGCACTTGGACTAGAAAACCAAGGGTCCCGGGTTCAAGTCCCGGTCTGAGCGTATAATTTTTCTCTTTAAATATGATTTATCCATCATTGAGATGTATGAAATTAATAATAAAAACATCGAAATAGCCGTACTGGCATTTATAATGTAATGTATAATTCCCAAATATGTCTTCTTAATATAGGAGCCGCCATTTGCAAAGATAGAAGCAAAGGCTTCAAAGCATTTGGTGGGCGGGAATTTCAACGTATATAGAGAAAGATTTGCGTTTAGATCGGTACTTGCTCAGGCAGCTCAAATGGTAGAGCATTTGGACTAGAAAACCAAGGGTCCTGGGTTCAAGTCCCGGTCTGAGCGTATAATTTTTCTCTTTAAATATGATTTATCCATCATTGAGATGTATGAAATTAATAATAAAAACATCATCATTAATAGTTTTGTTTATCAGACTCCTTCATACCCATGTTTCACAGCCATAAGTTACAATCTGTCTTTTTACTGTATTATACAGTTTAACTTTAGTTAATCTGGAGACAAGTTTACTTTTGAATAGTATTCTATTTGCATAGTAAGCTTTATTGCCTAAAGAAATTCTTTCACCAATTTCTTCCTCTATATAGTTTTTTCCATTTACAGTAGAATCAAGATATTTATATGATTTTACTTCTTCTATATTTGTATCATTGATGTTCAGATTACTTATTTTTTCATTTCTTGTACATTTTAAGTATTTTGTTTTGGAATTATTTATTATTAATCCATTTTCAACTGATTTTTCTTTCAGCAACTGGAAAGTTTCTATTAGTGTTGGTATGTTCCTTGCTGTTGTCAATATGTCATCTGCATATGCAATAAATTGTTTACATTTGGTACTTATATTACCTCTTAGGTCTAAATGTTTCATTATTGAATCTAGTACTATACTAAATAATGTTGCGGATAAGGGATCTCCTTGTTTAACTCCAGATTCAACTTTAAATTCTTTGCTGAGTTTATTATTTATTCTAACTTTAGCTGTTGTGTTTATAAGTGTTAATTCAATTAATCTTATCAATTTATTGGGTACCTTATATTGTGACAAACATTCAATAATTTTATTTCTTTGTACGGAGTCAAATGCATGAGTGTAATCAATGAACAAATTATATAAATTAATTTTGTATTCATGGCATTTTTCAAATATTTGTCTAATAATAAAAATATTATCTATAGTGGATCTGTTTGGACGGAAACCCATTTGATAATCAGCTAGACTATTTTCCACTATTTCTGAGAGTCTATTATTTAAAATGCATGCAAAAATCTTATATGCTATATTCAAGAGTGTAATTGGCCTATAATTTTCACACAATAGTCTATCTCCATTTTTAAAAATCAGAGCTTCATTCCATTGTTCTTGTAATAATTCTTCTTTCCAGATTTTAGTAATCAGATCAAACAATTTTAGTTTCAATGTTCTCCCTCCTTGTTTGATTATTTCAGCAGAGATGTTATCTGAACCAGCAGCTTTATTTGATTTAAGATTATTAATTATATAACAGATTTCATTGTATGATTGGTATTACTTCTTGTTGATTATACTCGTTACATTCTTCCTATCTTAGAGTATATGTTGTATTAGTTGGGTTCAACACGTTACAGAAAAAATCTTTCTATCTATAACGAGGTCTATTTCGGTTATAAGATTGTCTTCATTATCTGTACAAAAGGTTGGTAGAATTACCAGCCGTTGATTAAACTTCTTAAAACTATCAAAAAAGTTCCTTGTATCATTCTTTTTGTGATTTTCTTCAATTTTCATAATTTTTTCATTAAGCCATTTTTCTTTTTCTGTTTCACAATTGCATTAGCTATCTTTCTTTTTTTCTTTGTAGAGGTCATTATTGTTTCTAATTTTGAATTGTAACATATGTATGGATAATCTACATTCATCATCCCACCATTCATTTCTAGGGTTTTTTCTTATTCTTATATTATCTCTTTAGCACATTGAAGTATTTGTAATTTTATACTTTCCCATTCTTCATTTATTGTTTGATTTTCAGGTACTTTCTTTAAATTATTGTGTAGTAGTTTCCTGTATTCTCTCATTTTAAAGGGATTCTGAAGATTTGTGTTTATTCCATTTAATTACATCAATTTGCTATATTAATTTCTTTCTATATATTTTAGGAAGTTTTTGTTTGATTACTACTTTTACTAGGTAATGATCAGATTCAATATTTTGGCCTCTCATTGACTTTACGTCCTCTATTAAATCTTGTTTGTTATAGTTTATTATCACATGATCTATTTGGTTTGTTACCGAGTGATCTGGTGATACCCACGTCCCTTTATGTATCCATTTGTGTTGGAATTGGGTGCTCATTATTTTGAGATTATTAACTATCGCAAATTCACATAACATATGACCATTATTATTTGTTTCATTATGTAAGGTTTGTTTCCCAGTTATATTACTATATGCTGGTTCTTTCCCTAACTGAGCATTGAAGTCTCCTAAGATTGTGGTTGTATCACTTTTAGGTATTGTTTCAATTATTTTCTGTAAATCTTCATAAAATTGTTCTTTTACTTCAGTTTGTTTTTCTTCTGTTGGTGCATATACGTTTATTAAGGTTATTTTATTATATTTCTCTTTAATTCATAATTTACAAATTCTTTCATTGTAGGGAGAGAGATTTATTACATGTTTTAGTATTTGTTTTTTACATATAAATCCAGTACTAGCCTGGCCTGATTTAGAAGCATGTCCGCTGTAAAATATAGAAAAGTCTTTCTTAGTTTTGTTGAGTTGTTCTGCCAGTTCTTGGATTTTCCCGGGTTGAAGGAGAGTTTTAACATTCCAGGTACCAATACACAATTTATTCATATTCTGTTGTCCTTGCTTGGGTCTATGTCCAGTAATCCGTCCGGTTACATTATGTTGAGGTTCTTTAGCCAGTAATTGTTTTTACGGAGTTAGGGAGCTGGCCTAATGTCCAACCGGAGGGCTGGGTCATTTGAATTCGGGGTTTCCATTCCCTAGATCAGTTGCTTTTACTACAGCTCTTGAGTCTGATCTACCCATGAGGAACTTCACCGACAGCTGCGACGTTCAGAAGGACTCCTTCCCCCCGAAGCTGTCGTTGAACCCTCTTATGGAGTACTTCTTTGTCTGGTCCCTCACCATTTGACCTGTCCGACAAGGGAGACCCTACCAGTAGCTATGCTACGAAAGAATATCTTAGACATTTCAAAAAATAAAGTGGACAAGTCAGCTGTAGCAGCCCATGCTTGGTCTGAAAAACATTTAATTGATACAAAACTAGCCTAATCAAACACACAGATAAACAGAAAGAACTCACGGTTTGGGAAAAAATCCACATCCAAAAAACTCATGAATTTCAAAACTCCCGCAAATTTTGATTTGAACCAGAGGTTCATCGGTCCACCAATAGAAGGAAGACGAAAATGACATAACACTGGTTGACGAGAGGCTACTGATGATGGAGATATAGCTCCGAAACTGCAGTCTAGAAGAATAAAGGATATGAGGTGAGGTATTAAAAATATTAATTTAAGAATTAAATTAAACCTCATAGTGTTTTTTTCCCTGTAAAAGTGAAATAAGTAAGGTTTTCTGTTTATCTTGTACACCTGAAATGATGTTTGTGTTTGGATTGATGTTTTATTTCTTTTGCAGAGGGCAAACATATGGAGATATGGTTCATGTACATCTGCATTATTGTACAAAATACAAGTAATATTACTTTCCCAAACATCTTCACATAATTCAACCATGTCAAATGAATGTAACTTGTGATTTTTCTACATGACTAACGTGTCAGTTTCCACACCCAGCAGGATAGGAAATTTTAATTGTAAAATTTTTAGTTTGGAGCTAGGAGGGTTGATGTACGATTTTTAATTGCTTGATTGTGCACCAGATTTCTGAATCAAATGTAAAATCTCTGCAGTGTATATGTTGAGAAGGCATTTGCTGATAACATTTCATCAGTCGGATGGGAATGTTAAGCCTGGCGCTCCTTTTGGTATTTTTAACAGGAGTGGGATACATGATGGTACCTTGTTTCGCCTTCTTTTTGATCCCTCACACTACACTTCTTCTTCACGGTTAGGCTTATTTACTAGCCTGTTCTGGCTCCAAATTGCTGCTCTTTCCATCTTTTCCTCTTCTTCTTCCTTTTGGTGAATAGTTGTATGCTGCTTTTGGTAGGTCTCACACTACACATAAACCTAAAACGCACATTCCTTTCTATACATAATACCTATGTAATGTAGTCTGCTGAAGAGGTACATAATTGGAAATAGAGTACACTAGTGCCATACCTAGTACAATGAAATACAGTGAGAGGCATTGGGATATTGTGTATTAAGAAATGATGTACTCCCAAAGTAATAACTCTAATAAAGAAACAGGAGATCTTGTATATACACAATATACTGTGAATTGCCGACTATACTTGATGTTAAATCAAGTGTTTCTCTAAGCACTGAAATGATCCTGCTTTTCATTTAATTATTCCAGGTCATTCAAGACACTGCACTTGCAGTGTCCATACAAATAAGAGAAATTAAATCTGACACTAGTGATATATATCATTACAGATATTCCATCTGATGACTTTTTCATCAACTTACAAGCCTTCTCTGAAAGACTGAATTGTTGCCAGCTGAATGAATGCACAAGCATTTCTTCTGGTATTAGTAATGTTCTAGTGCACAAGTTAAATGGTGAAGGATCTGGAAAATGTGCAGACCACTATTTTAGTCAAGAATAATAATTGATCCATTTTCTGTGTAGAAAATTATGCATTAGGCAAGAGTTGTCCATTGGACAGCAATTTCTATTATACCCAATTGATGTCTGTCTTTCAAGGATATAACTTCAACAAACCAGACAGAGTTTACCATTTGATTGCCATTGACTAGGTAATCTATATTTGAAGAGAAAAATTTTCGCCTAGACCGGGACTCGAACCCGGGACCCTTGGCTTTCCGGGCCAAGTGCTCTACCAACTGAGCTACCGAGGCGAGTTACGATCTAGATGCAAATTTTTCTCTTATGTACGTTGTAATTCCAACATACATACATACATACAACGTACATAAGAGAAAAATTTGCATCTAGATCGTAACTCGCCTCGGTAGCTCAGTTGGTAGAGCACTTGGCCCGGAAAGCCAAGGGTCCCGGGTTCGAGTCCCGGTCTAGGCGAAAATTTTTCTCTTCAAATATAATTTATCCTTCTATGAGAAGTGTTAAATTAATAATAAAAATAGGTAATCTATGTTGGTATTTTATTAATGATACTCTTTAACAACTCTTGCAATTCAAATCTGGGTATGAAATGGCTGACGAATTTTGCCCATAGGCCTCTTATTTCAGCCTTAAGGTTCTGTTACATGCTGTAAATCTATGACATTCAATCCATGGCTTTAATTCCCCTCCAAAGGAAGTCATACTCCAGATTTTTACACCCTGAAAGAAATCTTTTGAACTTAGCCAGGTTTGAACAGAAGGACCAAGGTAACCACTAGTCTTGAGACCAATTGAACCGTCATTGATTTTCTTCTATCTAACGATGCATGTTCGTGCTCACATTTGTAATGCACTTCATCAGTTAAAAGTTTTGATTTGTTAACAGCTATAATGTTAAAATGGTATCTGATATAGCAGTCATCCTGAACTAAATTAAACTTCTGTTTAAGAAACTTCGTCAAGTGGTTAAAACTATGAAGGTCTTTCAAAATCAAGTTTTCATCTTCTGAATTCTATTTGGTACTGAAGTCAGTATATAGTTTGTACAACGGGTTCAGATCTGTGGGTGTATTTTCATCAGCATGTCTGTGTTCTCTGTTTCTTTTAAAATTTCTATGTCTTTCTAAGATGTTAATTTTGTTGTAATATTGACATAGTATTATAAATTTTGTCGAACTGATGACCTGTTTCTAGTATGTGTTTGGCAAATCTTGATTTTTCTTTGTGACTAATAAAATTTTTAAAATGTTCATTGTATCTTGTGTTAAAATTTCTAGTAGTTTTACCGATGTAAAATTTGTTGCAATTATTGCACCTAAGTTTATAAACGCCTTTGTTTTCGTACTTGTTAGTTTCTTCAATTTTGTTTGATATGATGTTGTTGAGTTTGTTGTCAGTTTTAAAGGCAACTTTTATGTTTTTGTCTTGTTTCTTGATTGAATTATCTATTTAACTGTTTTAATTCCTGTATAAGTGAGTGTGATCCAATTATTTTTATTTATATTATCTTCTTTTTCTAGTTTTGTTATGTTTGTTAAATTGTTTCTTGTTTTTTTTTTGTTTTCTGATCAATTTGTCAATAATTTCTTCTTTATATCCAATTTTTTGTTGCTAAAAATTTTGTATAATTTAGTTCTTTGTTGTAGTTTGTTTCATTCAATAGTAGCTTTACATTCTATTTATTAGGCTGACAAAGGTACTCATTTTGTGTTGTAGAAGTATTGATTGTTAGCAACTGTTGCTGCCTCCTATCAAGGAATTGTTGTCATTCCTAAAATTGCTACTAAGCAGTTTTTAACTCTTTCCCTGGAGTTGGCGCAATATCATGCCAAGATGAATCCAAAATTGTCTGCATCACAATTGTCTGGCATCGGCATGTTTTCATGGTTTGTCACACCCCATATTTTATTCACCTGTTCACTTCAGACGAAAATTGTGCTGACAAAACTCTATCAGCTGAGGAATGTTTATCTTTGAACCCAAGCAGCATGTTTATTCAGCGGTTGCACTGTAAGTTAGTGAATCACATTTTTAATTGCATTGTAATTTTTACTTATCAGTTCAACATGGCTTTGCATAATGTAAAATTTAGATCCCACAGACATGTTCTAATTTAAACCTGTACTGTTAATGATGACTCCAGACACTGACAAATGTGAAGAAAATGTTCCGGAAATTGAAAATGATGATAGTGGTTTAAAGAAATAACACGCGTAAGTCTACTTCAACAAAAAAAAATGTATATATATCATGTCTGAAATATGGCAAAGGACAATTTTGTTCATAAAATCATTCCTTTTATTGGTGACAGTGGACTCAAATTGATGTCAAAAGCGATAATAAACCATTTTTATGTTTTAATATATTTTTTGAGAATGTTCTTATAAATTGCAGAGAAAATTAATTGTTACACTCACCACTATCTATGTGCTGTCTCCACATTCACACGGATAAATTTCAAGAAAATATTTCCGTTGAAATTTGGACATTTTTAGTTGTAGTATTTATGACCGGAATATATAGGTGTCCAGAAATTTTGAATTACTGGTCCACAATGCCCCTTTTTCATGCAGCTTGGTATGGACAAAAAAATGTTGTTATATGAAAGCTTTAAAAAGAAACATGTTTGTGGATCATTTCATCTGGACAATGGTGTCTCCAAACATCTGAAAACAATGTAAATCTAAAAAGAAGGTGAATCTATATTTGTACAGAAAAGTCAATTGCTTGTTCAAGTGTGACAAGAGGCCAGTGAAACTTAATTTCTACCAATCACAGTGCAAAAGGATTCTGATAAATGTTGCCGCCAAGGAGAGAAAATAAATTCTCTGCCCTGATTGCCCAGCAACAGCAGTGACCCAAGAAACATTAACTCTGTGATGAAAATGATTGAAGGAAATCCTCACTTCACATTTTGTTTCATTGAAGGGAACCTAAATATTGGATCGACTACAGCGCAGACCATTGTTTACAATCATTTAGGCCTTACCGAGAAATGGTCCCTGTTGGATGTCACATTCCTTGACAGAAAGCCAAAAGATACAAGAATAGATTGGTGTAGTTTTATGCTTGAGAAATTTATTGCAGGATGCCCCAGACACCTATAATATCATCACAGGTGATGAAACATGGGTATACCATTATGATACCAAATCAATGAGACTGTCTTCAATGCAGTGCTTTCCAGTTGAGGAACCAACCACAAAACTTCAGGGAAGTAGGAGCTCTGGAAAGAAGGTGGTGCCCACTTTCTTCATCATATGGGTCATCTCACCTCTGTGACCTTGGACACTTATTGCACAGTCAACATTGAATGGTATATGACTAAATGTCTGCAAAAAGGTATCGCCATGCGGAGCAACAAAGTTGAAGAGCAGGCACCTTCTGCATCATGACAATGCCTCACACATAGGGCTGCCAGAACAATGGACTTTTTGGAGAAGAAAAAAGTGTGTTACCACACCCACCCTATTCACCTGACTTGGCCCTGTGTGACTCCTTCCTGTTCCCGAAGACCAACAAAAAAAATTCATGGGCAGCATTTTTTGTCTGGTAAAGAAGCCTTTACAGCATACAACAGTCCTCTAATAATACGAGATCCGGCTGCAAGATTACTACGTTCATCTAGTGTATGAACAAAATTTATTTGTTTCATAAACTGTGAATGACTGAATACACTTCGCCGAGTTGCCTATTAAAATTTGGCCACCAGTATGTTTAATTAAAATATTATTTATTTATTCAAAATAATTTGATTCACTTATCAAAATAAATTATAATCCAGTTTGCAAAAATCGATGTATAGAGCTCGAAAAGTTTTGGTTGCCATTGCACACTTGGCCGTAACCTTTTCGCAGTCAGGTGTAAACAGGTATTACTTTAATTAAATGAATCGTGATTTTTTCTTACCTCATACATCTATGTTTCTTTAAACACAGCACTGCAGTATCGGCGACATTGAAAATTCAATTAAACTGGTTGAAAAATTGAATAACATCACTTTGGCTCAGAATGATAGACTTGTTTCTTTTGATGTGATCTCTTTGTTTCCTAGCATTCCTGTTAACAAATTGCTCGCATTTTTGAGAAAATGGTTATATTCACAAAAATTAAAGGCAGAAATCATAGAAGAGTATCTAATACTAACTAAAATTTGTATCGATAATAACTTTTTCACATTCAATGGAAAATTTTATAGACAAATTTCAGGATTGGCAATGGGAAATCCACTTTCTCCATTTTTAGCCAATTTATTTATGGGGTATCTTGAATCACATATCACCAATGCTTATCCTTTGATTTTCAAGTGTTGGTATAGATATGTAGATGATATTATCGCTGTGATTGATAAAAAATACGTTCAAGATGCATTGAAATTGCTTAATCTTCAGGATGAGTCAGTGAAATTCACTATTGAAATGGAACAAAATAACAAGATTCCTTTTTTAGACTTATACTTAATAAGAAATGAACAACAGCAAAAAATTGAATTTAACATTTACAGAAAAGACACACATACTGACAACTACATAAAATCTTCAGGTTTTAATCATTTGACACACAAACATGCAATTTTCAATAGTCTATTGCACAGATTGTTAAATATTCCACTTAATGTAGAAGATTTTGACAAGGAATATAATCATATTGTTCATGTTGCTAAAATAAAGGTTTCGATGAAGACATTATAAAGAATAAATTAAAGAAATTCAAACACAAAAAAGGTTACAGGAATACACCACCTTACATCATGGTCCCAAGAAAGATTTAAAATTCAAGAAATTCACTTACCATCCTGAAGTTCATAATAAGTTTCAAAAAATTTTCAGAAATTTTAATATAACATTAGCTCCAATTAACAAATTCAGCCTGGGTAATCTGCTGTTAACTAATAATAAATGTAATACCCCAGACAACAAAAAATCTGGGATTTATCAAATTGATTGCAAAGATTGCAACAAGATATATATAGGAAAAACAAAAAGGAACTTGGAAACTCGTAAAAAAGAGCACTTCAGAACATGAAGAATGGAGAAATTGAAAAATCAGCTATAGCAGCACATAGTTTATTAGAGCATCATAGGATTGAAAGAGAAGCAAAACTTTTAAAACATTTATGTAAACCTTTGGATTTAACAGTTTGGGAAAAAATATATATTCAGAAAAACCATACTAGAACTATGAACTTTGAGATTCCGGAAGAACCAAGCTTGATTACAAAGTTCTTCAAAAATACAACAGATAGCAGTTTAGGAAATGATTCATTCAAAATAACACCAGATGGCAGTTTGAAGAGGAATTCCTTCAAAAGAACACCAGATGGCAGTCTAGATAATTACCGGCAAAAGGAGAAAAATTGACAGTCGTGAAAACGCTGACGATGACGACAAAGTGTCGCCGATACTGCAGTGCTGTGTTTAAAGAAACATAGATGTATGAGGTAAGAAAAATCACGATTCATTTAATTATCATTAATTGAACCTCATAATGTTAAAATTCCCAAATTTAATATATAAAGGTATTACTTTGTTACATTTATACTTTCATGACGTACATACTCCTCTTATATTAAATTAAAGCTTTTTTTTTTGTGCATGATAGAATGCCTCTGCCTCTGTAAAAGTGACTGTAAATAAGGGTTGCTAGCTGTTAAAGATAGACTAGAGTGAAAGAGAGTTAATGCTTTACACCAATCATCAGACAAAGACAGTGATGGCCAGCCAGGGTTGCCAACACCCAATGAGAAAAAGTGGCTCTGAAAATGGCTAAAATGCAACTTGTATCCATGGAGGAAGCTGTATTTTAAAAACTTAGATTGTGGATGCCAATCTGTATCTCTGCAATACTTTTTCTTTTTGCTTCAATTATAATATAGTGGTACATCGCTATGGTCTCGAGGTCACGCAATGGGCCTGGGTTTGATTCCCGGTCGAGACAGGCTCCTGGGTCAGGTTTTTTTCAGAGTTTTTCCTCGTCTGTAAGACAAATGTCAGGAAGCTTAGGTCCCAACGGTCCCCAAAAATCATCTGGCCACCATCATCATCCATTACCGGTGTGGAAAGCAACTGGAAGCTATCACACCTAGCACCTAGTAAAACTGCAAAGCATAGCATGAAAATGCTATGATTGCAGTGAAAGACTAATTACTATGGATGGATAATATAGTGACTAAATCAAGTCTAGTTTAAGAAATAAATATTCTTACAATGAAATATTCTGTAATTCTGAATTTTAAAAACATTTCTTTCTCTTTAAGTTTATCTAAGTTACATTATTTTATTTTGTTCTCACCAGAAATTATATTTATCTGTGATATTCTTTGTTTATACCTTACTCTCACCAAGTGATGGATTGAATTACAATCTGCCCCCTCACATGTATATTTAAAACTGTAGACTTGATCCTGTTCTGTATTAATATATGATCTTTAGGTGTGTTCTTCTTTGGAAAGAATGTACTCATTTGCTTTCTCTCTCTCCTGTGGCAAAATATATTAATATCAATCAGTTATTATTACAGAATTTATAATAGATAATTAAACTGTAAAACAAATGGCTAGGAGTAGCTAAAGAAAAGGTGACAAATGGCCAGAAAAGCTATTAGTAGCTTTTTCACAAATTTGTAGCTAGTTAGGTTTTCAAAATGGCCAAATTTGCAACACTGTAGCCAGCTGTGTGAGTTTTTAGCACATGTGCCGGTAGCTAGTGTTCTCAATTTCATTTAAACGGTAATACTGGTATTCTGTGTTTTGGAACTCGTAATAAACATTGTTGTTTTAATATATTGACTTAGGCTTTTCACGGCTGGAGTTACTATGATGATCTTGTAGAAGATTTCCGGCTGTTCAAACATCAAATAGTTACAATAGAAAGGAAGAATCGTTAAAAGTCAACAAAGCATGGATACCAGTCTTTAAAAAGCCAGATGTAAACCCCTACTAGAACATCAGACAGCAACCTCATTGGTGCAATGGAAGACCCTAATGCTAACCAACCAGAAGGCAGATACAATTTATGAAGTAATGGACCGCGCAGAGAACATGTCGATTATAAATAGGGCAGGTAGTCGACAAAATTGCCAGTCTCAAGATAACCCTTGAGGATGCCAGATGCAGTCTCTGGTGAAACGTCGGGAAACTACAAGCCTCAAGACCACGGCCAACAGCCTGGAAATCTTCTACAAGATCATTGTTTTTTTATTTAACTCCACATATTATTACATTTGTTAAAGTTAAGCTGAACATTTAAAAAATGAAGAAGTGTTTTCTATGTGGTAAAATGTCTAATATGCTTAATTTCAATTAGATATCATTTCAGAAGTGTATATCAATGTTAATGTTTCACCGCAAAAAAAATATATAAGTACCATGATATTTTATTATCAGTAGAATCTACAGAGGATTGTGATTACCACACAGACTGCCTAAAAAATTACAGTTTTAAAACAAAAGGGTAAGCAAGAATTTGAAGATTTTTGTCTGACAAGTGATTTAAAGTGCTAACTCTCTTTCACTCTAATCTATCTTTAACAGCTAGTAACCCTTATTTGTGGCCTCTTTTACAGAGGCAGAGGCATTCTATCATGCACAAAAAAAATAGCTTTAATTTAATATAAGAGGAGTATGTACGTCATGAACGTATAAATGTAACAAAGTAATACCTGTTTATACCTGGCTGCAAGAAGGTTACAGCCAAGTGTGCAATGGCAACCAAAACTTTTCAAGCTCGTACATCAATTTCTGCGAACTGGATTATAATTTATTTTCACAACAAGTGAAACAAATGATTTCGAATAAATAAATAAATTATATATTAATTAAACATACTGGCGGCCAAATTTTAACAGGCAACTTGTCAAAAGTGTATTCAGTCATTCACAATTTTTAGAAACAAATTTTATTCATATACTCGATGAAAGTAGTGATCTTGCAGCCGGTCTTAGACTATAAGTGATATCTCCAAAGAATCTTGGATTGAGACTTTTCTAAGTGGTTTCAAAGGATGGAAAAATGTATAAGTGCTAATGGAGAGTATTTTGAAAGTTCTAATAGTTATTTTGTAAATAAAAAAAATGTATGAAATTGTGCTAAAAACTTTTGGCTTAACCCTTGGTCATACAACTTGATTAGCTGCTTACTGGCGCAAGTGGAAGTTGGAAAAGAAATGCCCTCTTAGTATTCATATTGATTTACTTATAACATCAGCCAGCCCTGCAACTTTTCCATATTTACTAGTCTGAGTTTTGTGGCAGTGTCATTCCCAAGAAGAAATAGCCTCAAGACAAGATGAGAGAACATATTTTTGAAATGGACATTTTCTCTGAGGATATTCCATCCTGTAAAGCTCCTCAAATCTCATAGTATTTCTTTCAAAATTCCCATAAATACTATATTATAGTGGCAGAGCCCAATGCTAACCTTAGCCTCTCCTTTGTTAGGAGTAACTAGACCAATTTAATTTAGTTATGCTTAATTGCCCATAGATGTCATGAATGGTGTGCGATCAACATACCGACCCAATCAGTCATCTAGCTAGCAACTAAGGTATTACTAGGATGATGAGGTCGGTAAATTTTGCTTAGAGGCCTTTTTATTCAGGCTTAAGGATCTTTTACAAGCCTGGAAATCTTCAGTCTCGGGACCCACAGCTTAAAGATCCTCCCAGAGGACTTGCTCCTTGGATTTTTCCATCCTAAAAAAAACCATCGAACCGGCCAGGTTTGAACTCGCAACCCATGGGACTAGAGGCAAGGAGCATAACTACCGTGACCTATATTCCCATAAATAAGGAATAAATATTTATTAGAATACTTTACAGAACACTGTATGACTTAGTCAATATGAACCATAAAAATAACTGTGGATGAATGAACCTGAATTTTGGCTTAAACTGCCATTTTTATTTGTGTATATGTTGTGTAGTACATCCAGGGCATGAAGATGAAGTATATTGGAGGCAGTATTAGAAGCAAAACATGTTGAAATTAATGGTTTATTTTAGGAAGTAATATTTCCAGTCTCAAAAAAACTTGATGTTGAAATTATTCATGTTTCATTGTGTTACTGTTACAAATATTAGTGTTAAGACAGTTTCTTTTAACTCCTATTAAAGCATGATAAAATCAAATGTTTCCTACCTCTCCTCATATAAATTTTCTAAGTAGATCACGATTTCAAGACCATAACGGTCTCATTTTCAGTATAATCTTCGTGACTGATGTTATGTCGATCGGAAGAAACACTTCTTCCCTCTGTTGGTGGACTGATGAACCTCTGGATCAGGTCAGGATTTGCAGGAATTTCAAAGTTCATAAGTTTTCCTTGTTTTTCTGAATGTGGATTTTTTCCCAAAATGCGAGTTCCTTTTGTTTAATTAGATTGGCTTTTGATTCAATTAAATATTTTTTGGACCAAGCACCCTAATTAAACAAATAGATAAACAAAAGGAACTCGCAGTTTGGGAAAAAATCCACATTCAGAAAAACAAAGGAAAACTTATGAACTTCGATATTCCCACAAATCCTGACCTGATCCAGAGGTTCATCGGTCCACCAACAGAGGGAAGAAGTGTTTCTTCCAATCGACATAACATCAATGGCCAAGATTGTACTGAAGATTAGACCGTTATGGTCTCGAAATCGCAATCTACTTAGAAGATTTATGTGAGGAGAGGTAGAAAACATTTGATTTTATCATAAATTAAACCTCACGGTGATTAATTCCTACAAAAATTAAATCCTATTAAAACGTCTAATTTATTGGATGTAGTTAAATAATGTTTTTTTTGAAAATGTGATATTGTCACTTGTATGTTGTACAAGAGTGAAGTTACATGAAAAAGTTACATGAAAACAAATCTCCATACTTAATATTAAGCAGCTAGAAATATTTCTGTGATAAATGTAAGATTTGTTTAAAACAAACAAATCCACATTTTTTTTTAATTTTTTTATACACGAGTTGGAGAAAATGTTTTTATATATCTCATAAAGTTGTGTGTATTCATGATACCGGTTTCAATGGTCAATCAGCATCATCTTCAGTCAAGCTCCAACCCTAGATTTGGAGTTTGACTGAAGATGATGGTGATTGACCATTGAAACCAGTATTGTGAATATGCGCAACTTTATGAGGTGAGATATATAAAAACATTTTCTCCAACTCATGTATAAATTGAAAAACCTCTTCCCACTTTAATTTTAATTAAACTCCATATTCTTGTAAAACAAAGTCCAAAAAAATATTTTGTGTATACCAATCCAACACAACATAATTGAAGAGCACAAAATAAATGGCAAACCCTACACATAACTGAAATAATCATACTCGTGACCTCTTGATAAAACTGAGAGCCTTTCATACGTATCCTCAGAGCCCAAGTCACATTATTTCCTTAAAGCCTTGATATTCTGCAAATAAATATTTCTTATTCATAAAAGTGTTTGTGAAGATGATTGTAAAACAGTTTTTGTTCACATGGCCTTGAACGTATAGAGTGCCAATGAGGAAAGGTTTAATTTAAAGCTCTTTTAATATACTTTCATTTGATATAACACACAATTAGGGTTTATGATGACAATGTTTCTTTAAATTACCCAAATTTATCGATTTTGATTTTCTCAAAAACAGAATTCTAAAATTTTGAAAAAATGTAGAATTTGTAGCTCAGTGATAGAGCATTGGCCTAAAAAGCCAGAGGTCCTGGTTCAAACCCCGGTCTGAGCATATAATTTTTCTCTTCAAATATGTAAAAAAGTAGTTTCGATATGGTTATAATTGTCATAAATAATGCCACGAGTGATTTCCAGTTTATCTCGAGGATTTGGAAATCAAGAGTAGCATTTGTTATACTTTATGTAAATGGCGATATTTGAAAACAAATGAGAAATGTTTGGTTATGTTTCATTTGTTCATCATTGCAACAACTGATCATATTATTTATTGCATCATTTCCCAACCTGTGCTTTGCGAACCCCCAGGGGTTAGCCAAATATTTCAAGGGGTTCATCGAAATTTTTCTGTAATGGCAGGTTATGAGGTTAGGTCTATTATTGTTTCCTTCATTTCTGCAGCATTGTAATAATAATAACATAATATAAATACTTAATACAGGCCTTCCACTTTACAAGCAGTTCGCCCTTAATTCCTGCTTTCCAGAGATTCCTATCTTCCCATTGTTCATCTTCCATACCCCTCTTCATCATGGCATTATATATTCCCTCATACCATGTTCTTCTACTTCTCCCCCTCTTCCTTCTACCTGGTACCTTCCAATTAACACTTGTTTAGGCCATTGTTCATCCAACATCCGTTGTACATGTCCATACCGCTGTAAAGCTCTCTTTGTTATCCTATCGATGACAGTTTCTTGTGCCTCAATTTCTTGTCTAATATATGTATTTCTAATATGTTATAGCCTGGATATTCTCATACTTCTCCTTAATCCATCCATTCCTGTCGCCAAGATTCTTTTCTGCATCCTTTCATTTATTGTCGAGCTTTTTTATCCATATGTAAGTATACTTTGTATTATTGTCTGTATAATCACTTTTTTGTTTTTCTGGTCAGATTTCTATCCCATAAAAGACCATTCAGAGATCTAATCACCTTCCTTGCACAATTTACTCTGTTAATAATATGTTTTTCACAAGTATCAGATTAATCTATTATAAAACCAAGATATTTAAATTCTCCGATACATTTAATTACAGTATTATTTATTTGTAGGTCTTCTGAATTTCCTCCGATTACCATATATTCTGTTTTAATATAATTTATCTTCAGTCCTCCTACCTCAAATGCATCTACCAACTTTCTAATCATATATTCTATATCTTCTTTATTTTGTCCTATTATAATCTGGTCATCAGCGAATAATAAATTGTGCAGTAAACAGTCATTAATATTGATTCCCATTCCCCTACGTGACTTATTCCATTTCATTAATATATCTTCTAAAAATATCTTGAACAATGTTGGAGATATCATGCATTCTTGTCTTAATCCTTTTGTTATATCAAATTTTGTGGATACTCTATTTCCAACCTTAATACTTGCTTCACAATCTTACATTCTTTTTATAAAATGTATAAGAGATAATAAATATTATTATTATAAAATTAAATTAACCCTATAATGTCCCTTGTTGCATATGTGTATCATCGGGAATCTATCACATTATTTCCACAATAAATTAAAATGTATCGTGAATGCCTGATTTACAGTTATGTAACAACATTATGAATGCATTTAATTTTGCTACAACTAGGCCTACACATTGTATAACTTTTAAGCCGTAACTAGAGTAACTTTGGGTTTTAACCGTTTGAAGAAGTAATTCTTTTCCCACGTTGTGGCGACGTTTTGAAGCAGTAATTCTCTTCATGCCCGATGTTGTAATAACATTTTGAAGAAGGATAGGTGTCCCAAAAATGAATTACTGATTCAGGTTAGGTTTGATTTTCGGTAGAGCTAGATTCTCTTCTCAAGGTCGGAAGTTGGTACACTGGATAGGAAAACACTTTAAAATCACTGAAAAGTGTTTCTTGTAGAAATAATTACAAATTTATTCACTTTGTAGGTTCCCAGCAGATTAAGTTAATTTAAGTGGTATTATTCTTCACTATCAATTAAAATAAATTCTTTTCTTTTCTGCAATCAATTATTCTTGTATTAAATATTACATTTTATCTTGAGAACTCTTCTTGCTTCTATCTTTGCGGAAAGTTATATGCAGTATGACTAGTATAATTCTTTTATAATTTTAAAGAACATTATTACATCACATGATGGTAATTTTAAATTCTATTAAGCTGGAAGATCGAGGGTTCAAGTCCCGGTGGGGTCAGGATTTTTAAACTGACCCAAACCTTCTGGCGGCACTATGGCCCTGGGGTCGACTCAGCCTCTAACGGAAATGAGTACCAGACGCTTGTTGGGGGTAAAGGCGGCCATCATGCAGGGCTGACATCAAGTGCCGATTGTCAAGAAATAGTGGGAGCCTTAACCTCCTACTGCCCCAAGGGCCTCCTGAGACCTGTAGTGGGATTACTTTACTTTATTGGTTAATAGTCCATTAAATACAAAGTTTAAATTTGATTTGTAAATAAAAAAGTTAATTGTTTTAACATCCAATCAGAGTTTAGTTTACTTTCATTTAAAAATATGAAGTTAAGCAGGTCTTCTTATTACGGTTATAACAGAAAGCTTTATAATTCTGACAATGACTTAAAACAATTTGAAAAACATTATTTAGAAAGACTTATGTAATACAATTTCTTTAATTGTTACTGAGACATTTTTATTCAACAATGAATTTTATTTATTTAAGTTATATTTAAATATTAAAAGAATTTTAAAATACAAATTTATTAACTTAACTTACATATTTATTATGATATTAAAATCCTGCTTTACGTTAAGGGTTAAGTTAATGTAAGGCTGTTGACCTTTTGCTTGGAATTAATTTTATGCATGTCTACTCTATGTATATTTAAAAGTCAGTGGTTCAACCAACTCAGATCGTTGTGGAAGGGGTTTGTAAGTCGAAAAAGCTTTGGAACCGCTGATTTATTGCCAAATAGGATTGCAATGTTGTAAGAATGCACCCAAGTGGAGAAAGAATAAAACACATCAAACTGTATATTATATTCAACATTATAGGTTATTAATTATTTTTTTAGTAAACAACTCAGTAAAATCAAGGAATCTGTTCATTATTAGCTATGTTCAATGTATTTGTTGGAGAAAAATAAAGCTCTGAGATGTTCAGAAAAAAATTAAGCTGATAAAGAAGAATCTATAAAGAGCTAGGTGAAACACGACTGTCATGGGTTGTAAAACAAAATTCATTGAAATGTCATTGATTACCATTTGGGACATGAGTTAAATAGTCAATAAAATTTCATAATGTTGTCTTTATAAGAAACAAGATATGAGGATGATATACTATCTGCAGAAATTGAGTTGGGGCCATTTCCATTCAATTTGAATTGGCTCATTCTCTTTGATTGACTGTATTCACCAGATATATCAAGTTAAAATAGTTCACACAACACTATTGTGTAGTAGAGTTTGTACTTTCCATTCCACTTTACCTCAATTCTACTTTTACTATATGTTTCTGTGTAATAGTGTTATATTTACGTTATTTCTTTTTAATTTAAAAGTAAGATGTGTAATATAAATGTAATATTGCTAGATGCCACACAAAATATTGAGGAATATTTTTTGTACGAAAGTTATGTTATAAAAAAAGGCAGTTGATTGGATATAAAGATTAATACATTAACTTTATCACTTTACTTTGTTGCAATCTTAACTTTTAGAACATAAAAAAAATCTGCTCCCTAATCATGACTATGTAGCTAAGCACCGAATTGCATTTATGAATGACATCAAACATATCTGATTGTGGGACTGCTATTTTATGTGATTTTTCTGAGATGTTCTTTTATTTTACAAGATGAGGCCCACTCCTGCCATTGAACTAATAATCAAGCTACTGTACATCATTTGTGATATCCATCGATCCATAGTAATTCTGCCCGAGGGCAGGTCCTTCACTCCAATCATAGCATTTTCATGCTATGCTTGCAGCTTTACTAGGAATTGTAGGTATGGTAGCTTCCCATTGCTTTCCACACCGGTGAAGGATGATGATGTTGATGATAAGGGATGATGATGTGCCATATGATTTCGGGGACCATTTGGGCCTTAAAGTTTTCCTGACATTTGTCTTACAGCTGTCATGTTTACATTCCACTTTTCGTGGTAATGTTTTTCTATCTTCTTTATATGATGGTAACTCAGAAAGTTTCCAGACATGACTTACCATTTATGATAGAAAGATAATAGTGCCAGCAGTGTGTTGGAAGGTCCTTTGTTAGTCAGCTGACATAGTTTCTGCCCACTCACACCCCTCATCCCTTGGCAGCTGTGGGTCAAATGGTAGGGTGTGACAGGTACTATCAGATGCAACAATGAACTGCAGCGAGAATATTTTTGAGCAATGATATTTTATGATTTTAAAAGTGGCTTAAACCAGATGCAATCACTTGAAAGGCTTACACAGGCTTTTGGGGACCTTGCTCCTTCCAGTGCCACAGTTTTCAATTGGTTTGCAGAGTTTAAGAGGGGAAGAACCTCTCTTGAAGATGAAGAGAGGAGTGGGAGGCCCATCGATGGCAGTGACTGTGCAAAACATCGATGCTGTGGAGAAGATCATGCAAGAAGATGCCCATATGACTTATAAAGACATTGAGGCATCCCTGCACATCTATCTTAGGGGCAGCAAAGTGTTAAATCGTTGGTTGCCACTTGGACTCACTGAAGGTCAAAAGATCACTCAAGTGGAATGGTGCCATGGAATGCTTTGGAGATTCAACAATGACAACTCTCGCCACATTTCTGAGATCATTACAGGTGAAGAGACCTATATTTAACAATATGATCCAGAAAAAAAAGCATCAGTCATCAGTATGGGTCTTTCCCGATGATGATCAACCAGTCAAAATGAAGAGAGCAAAATGTGTTGGGAAGAAAATGGTGCTCACTTTCTGTGCTACAGGTGGTCATGTGGCTACAATACCACTTGAACATCAAAGAACAGTGACTGCACAGTTGTACGCCACAGTTGCCCTCCAAAAATTGCGAGAAAAGCACCCAAGAGCTGAACTGAGGGGCATCCTGTTGCACCACAACAATGCCTCTGCCCACACCGCCCATCTGACAAATGATTTTCTGAAGGGGACTCCTGTGCAGCTGTTGACCCATCCTCCTTACAGTCCATGAGACTTCTTTCTGTTCCCTAGGGTGAAGACTTGATCGTGTGGGAAACGATTTTCAACACCTGAAGATGTGGTTGCAGCGTAACCAAGGGGAGCTCTATGCATTGGATGAAAGTGACTGGCGCCAATGTTTCCAGTTGTTCAGGAGGATCCAACGATGCATATATGTTCAGGGAGGGTACTTTGAGAAGATGTAATGGTAAGTTTTAGATTATCTCTAAAATCTTGCCAGTATCCAGAAACTTTTTGAGTTGCCTTCATATCTTGGTGAAATATTCCATCCTCTTCCTTGCTGATATAATCAAGATTTTTCTGGAAAAAGCCCAAATGAAAGCGAAGGAAATATACTTTTGACACTCATATTGCACTCCAGCTTTTGGAATTTATCAAGGATGTTTTCTACAATATTTTTATAATTTTCATCCTTGTAATTTCCTAGAAAATGTTTGATGACATTTTTAAAACCAATCCATGCATGTTTTTCAGTATCTGTCATAATTTCTTCAAATAAAGTATCAGAAATCAAGTTCATCTGTGTTCCAACAAATATTCCATCTCTAATTTTAGCATCAGGTATTCTAGAGACTGTCATGCAGATTTATTTGTAGCACTTGCCATTCTTATTTAGAGCTTTCACAAATTGCTCCATTAAGACTAATTTTGTGTGTAAAGGAGGTAATAGAACTTATTTTTTGGGTCCAAAAGATTTCATGAATTATATTTTTTGTTCCCGGCACAAGAATGTCTCTATGCTTCCAA
The DNA here is from genome assembly GCA_030220185.1 of Diploptera punctata. Classification (NCBI taxonomy): domain Eukaryota; kingdom Metazoa; phylum Arthropoda; class Insecta; order Blattodea; family Blaberidae; genus Diploptera; species Diploptera punctata. The sequence goes on from JASPKZ010010246.1 coordinate 340,250, forward strand.
ATGTTTTTTTGTCCAATGTTCAAATTGGACTCTTCTGTTACATTGACATATGAAATAAGGCATTTTAGTATAAAGTAATTTTTGACTTAGCAGCATGCTTGGTTGGATCTTCACACAGTTCCTACCTATGCTGTTCATATTTTACCTTATCTACAAGTAATTTTAAGTTTTGTTATGTTTTCTTGAAGTTAAATGAATGGGCAACTGAAATTGATGCATGTATGTTTCCATTATACCACAATACACTTTTTAGATTAATTTTTGAGGAGTCCTTAAATAGTCTTCAATCACGGGAAAGTATTTTTCATCTCCTAAGGCATCTCTTTGAAGACAAAACTTAGACTGTTCAACAACCAACGTAAAATCAGTCCTCCTCTATGGTTGCAAAACATGGAAAGTTACGGAAGCAACAAATAAAAAGTTGCAGACCTTTGTAAATAGATGTCTCAGGCGTATTTGAAATATAACATGGCCAAAAATAATATCAATTGAAGAACTGTGGTGAAAAACTAACCAATCTCCAATATGTCACCAAATAAAACAAAGAAAGTGGAATTGGATAGACCACAGATTGAGAAAACCAGACGAAGCCATCGAGAAGACTGCACTAGATTGGAATACGCAAGGAGTAACAAAGAGGGGACAATCTAGGAAAACTTGGAAGTGATCAGTAGAGGAGGAAGCAAAGGAAATAGGAAAAAGCTGGAAACAAGTGAAATGGCTGGCTGGAAGCAGAGTACGCTGGAGGAACTTTATTGCTGCGCTATGTTCCATTTAGGAATTACAGGGAATTAATAAAATCTTATATATAAAAATTGATGTTTGTTTGTTCGTACTTTATGCGCGGCCATACCGTTGATCCGATTGTGATGGGTTTTTTTTGCAAAATGTTCAGGAGATTCCCGGGATGAACATAGGCTATAAGAGAGTTGTGATACTCAAATCCTACACCCTTAAAAATCGCCCTTTGTAGTGGAAAGCGTGAAAAAAGTAGTTCTTCTGACTCTTAAATGGCTTACGCTGCCTAAACCATAAGAAATTCACAAAAGTAATGTACACAGAATTGAACATCTCAAAAAAGCTCTTCAAAAAAGTCCGCGACAGTATATGTTTATCTCTTAGGGATAACTCACAATAACCATTTTTGTCTTTCATTGATACCAAGAGACTAATATCCATTCGGGTGAACCTTTCATCTTTATTATTGATACCAAGAGTCCCGCGCCGTAGCCGAGTGGTTAAGGCAAGAAGTCTTGGCGCAGAACTACGTGACTTACGCTATTTCGAGACTTCATGGGAGAAAATTTTTTTCTCAATGTATTTCGGCCAGTATGAGGCCGATGCACAGTGGGCCAGAATCAAATCTAGCTGGAATAATACTATTTTTACTCACCCTCATCAATTTACATTTTTTTCACTCTATTATAATTGTTATATGACGGTTCTTTGCTTATCTGCAAAGGAGGGTACAATTCTAATGTGAAAAAAGTAGCTCTCTGGACGCTTAAATGGCTTAAGCTGCCTAAACCATAAGAAATACATAAAACTAATTAACACAGAATTGAATATCTCAAAAAGCTCTACAAAAAGGTCCGCGACAGCATGTGTTCATCTCTTACGGATTACTCACAATATACATTTTTATCTTTCAGTGTTACCAAGAGTCCCGCGCCGTAGCCGAGTGGTTAAGGCAAGAATTTTTGGCGCAGAACTGCGGGACTTACTTTCGTTCGAGTTTCCATGGGGAAGAAATTTTTCTCATGGAATTTCGGCCAGTATAGGACCGGTGCACAGTGGGCCAGAAATGAAATCTAGGTGGAAAAATAAAACTATTCTCGCTTACACTCATCAATTTACCTTTTTTTATTCGCTCTTATATAATTGTTGTGCAACGGTTCTTAACTTATCTGCCAAGGAGGGTATAATTCTAATCTTTATGAAGACAATATAAACATTGGAAGTTTTTTGATGGTTAAGAACTCACCTGGTCTATATCCCAGTTGTGTTATTAGCGTTGTGTGTTCTAGTTCAGTGAGCTATTCTTCTTATTCTATGTGCATACTTCACCTCAAGATTTGTAATTTTATTGATACGAGTGTATTTAATGTTTTTCTATATAACCAGATATTATCTTAAATACATGTGGAATCATACCTTCCAAGCACTAAAAAACGTACACAATCATCTTATTTTAAACTGAGCTACAAAGAAAACAGTTCTGAACAGTAGTACAAATTTTAGATATAATATAGATTGATTTATGGACTTTAATTCCCGCAGAATAACATGTGTGCAAATTATTGAGTTTTTTAATAAGCTTTCTCATTACAGGAGGTAGCCAGCAACTGAGGCCTACCGTTGCGCGCAGAGAATAATTGTTTGATTTAATATGGATACAAATGTTAGATAGAATCAATAAGTTATCATTTAGTAAACAAATTAGGGGAAGGGGGATGTTAGCATAATGTCTTAAATTATGTTAAAAATCAATATGTTTTTCAAGCGATTTTTTCAAACGTACGAAGTTGTGAGCGAGAAACAAAAATTCGAATATAGTATTCTGAACGGCGAGGAGTGGAAGTTAACTTTCCCGTCATGAAGAATGTATTTAGAACAATGGCAGTGGTTGGAAAATTCTGTTCCATCTGCTTATGGAAATAGAAGACCCAAAATAACTTTCGAAGAGGCTGGAATAAAATAAATGTTCACTTAAGCAGGAATTCTCTCGCTATGAACTTGCTGTTGCAACAGAAATATCACTTTGGTCATATGGTAAACGGGATACAGCTGATGTTTTAAAGACATTACTAAAAAAACCACAAAAACAACTTCAAAATAATAATAAACAATGCAAATCACCCCGCTCAACTCCCCTATCTTCTACGTCGACCGAAGCATTGTATTTTTTGACAATAAAACATGAATATGTCGGTATATTAACATGAGACTAGGTGTCAAAAAAAGAGAGGTTGTGATATTTTACTCACCCTATAATGCTTCTAGGAAAGCAAATTTGTTATGATATCTTTCCCAAGACAGACATTTCAGCAGAAGTAAGACTTTTTTTTCTTGTTTTTATTCCAGCCTCTTCAAAAGGTATTTTGAGTATTACAATTCCATAAGCAGATGAAACAGGATTTTCCAACGACTATCAGTGTTCTAAATTCTTAATAACGGGAAAGTTTACATTTACTTTTAGCCAATCAAAATATTTCAGAAGAAATCTAACTTTTTTTCTCTCGCACAACTTCCTATGTTTTAGAAAATCGCTTTTAAGAAAATGTTATTAATTTTTTTAAAAACATTCTCCGAACATCCTCTAACTCTAATTTATTAACAGAGGATCACTTATTGCCTCTATCGATCACTTTTCTTCATATATAAATCAAACAATTCTCTGCGCGCGAAGATAGGCCTCAGCTGCCGGCCGCCTCCTCTAATAAAAAAGCTAATTACAAAAAACGCAATAATTTGCACACATGTTATTGCGCGGGAATTGAAGTCCATAAATCACTATATATTCTAACTAAAATTTGTACTACTGTTCAGAACTGTTTTTTTTTTCGTAGCTCAATTTAATGTAAAACGATTGTGTAAATTTTTTAGTGTTTCGAAGGCATGATTCCACGTGTATTTAATACAATATCTGGTTGTATAGAAACATGTTAAATATATCAATGAAAAGTACAAACCATGGGATAAAGTATCCATATAGAATAAGAATAATAATTCACTGGACTTTAATGCAAAGCGTATTTATTTCTACATCTCGGTACACAACTGGGATGCATACCAGATGAGGATGTTTATATTGTCTATAGACATTTTAGAATTCTACCCTCCTTTGCAGATAAGTGAAGAACAGTCATCTGCCAATAATTTTAGAGTGAAGAAAAATGAATTGGCGAGAGTTAGTAAAATACTTTTTTCCACCTAGATTTCGTATCTGGCCCACTGTGCGGTGCCCACCCAGCATCGTGAGGCATTTGGGTAGCTACTATAAGTAGTGATTCCAGGTTGAGAATACCAGCTAAACGGCTGGAGGATCCGACATGCTGACCACATGTCACCCTACACTGGCTAGATGATCGTCTACCTCTGTGATTAACACATGTGGATGTGAGGCCAACAGCCGGTTGGTAAGCCAAAAGCCTTCTAGGCCTGTCACACTTTGAGTTTTTTTTATACCAAGAAGATCGAGACAAGTAAATTCTCGGGCAAGCGTGCTCTGCCAAACCGTTCATCCGATTGAGATGGAGCTTTTTGAAAAATGTTCACCCCTAAAAATCACTCTTGTAGTGAAAAACGTGAAATAAAGTCCCTATTTTGAAGCATAAATGGCTAACGCTGCCTAAACCATAACAAATACACAAATTGATGTACACAGAATTGATCATCTAAAAAAAACTCTACAAAAAAGTAGAGTATAACAGCGCACGGCTGGTGGTAAAAACACATCAACATTTATTTAGGAGTAGCACTGCACGCCGGATATTAGCTAGTAGTCTAAAAGTGAGTTGTAAATCCCTTCACCCTTTGTAGAGAAAAGGTGTTTTTCGGACTTTTTGGATTGTTAAATGGCTTACGCTGTCTAAACATAACATACACCAAATTAAGTACACAGAAAAGTCTACAAAAAAGTCCGCGACAGCATATAACTTATCTATCTTTTACGGATAACTCAATAATCATTTTTATCATTCAGCTCATTGATACCAAGAAGATCTGGATGACTAAACTCCTGGGCAAGCGTAGTAGGGCACAGCGGGTATTATTTTACGGATAACTCTCAATAACCATTTTATCTTTCAGCTCACTTACGCCAAGAAATCGGGAAAATTAGATTCCCGGGCAACGCCGGGTAATTAGCACGGGGTATCTAAAAATAATTACGATATAAATTTATAATTATTTTCCTTTTCATTTTTTTCAAGTAAACATAAAAAAAAACATTTCATTTTTTATGTGTAGCAACGCACGCCGGGTATTAACCAGTAACCTATAATAATAACCAATAATTTAATTTTGCACAAATATATTTTAATACAGGGTTACGATACTTTTACGAGCCTGAAAATCATCAGACTCAGTACCCACAGCTTAACGTCCCTTCCGGAGGACTTCTCCCTTTGGATTTCCCCACCCTAAGTGGTCTATCCAATGGCTCCGGCCAGATTTGAACCCGAGACCCTCGGGACTAGAGGCAAATGTTCACGATATATACTACTCATTTCTTTAAAATAAATTAAACATGTCTTTAAAATAAAGCTTTTCCATTATAAATTTCGTGACAAGAGGGGGTATGAGCACTTACACACCTTTTGCATTCTTCCTGGATTGTTGATAATAGAACTTTTATTTGACACGTGAAATATTTTATTGATATAATTTTTGTTCCTAAGTTACAACTTACAAACCACAGGACAGGAAATTAATTGTATTCTGGTCCCAATAGAACTGTTAATTTTATACGAAACTTATTGTTAGACAGTTGCTATGAAACTGAATCTTAAATTGAATATAAATTCTATCAAATGCTCTCTAAATTCTGTGTAAGTAAATTAAATCAAAAGGAATTAACATGGCATATTCTACAGGTTTAAATTAATAATTATTGTAATAACTGAGCATAGAGAAACATGAATCGAGAGTGTAAAATCTTACAACAAACATACTGTGGACAATAAAATAAAACATTACGGTTAGTTACGTAAAAAGTGAAAATTATCAACAAGAGAAAAAATAATAAGGAAAAAGTCTAGATGAATTAAATGGACGAAATCGGCTGCTATAAGTTGAAAATATTTTAATACAATAACTGAGAAAAAGAGTAAGTAATGTCTATTTACTTCATGAACGGAGTGTGGGTGTGAATTAATGCAATATACAAACTAATTTCAATCTGCGGGCAATCAAAAAATGAAATTCCAATCAGCTACATTAAACAGTGAACATCATCAACAAGGCAAAACTGTTATTTCTTACAGCGAGAAACTAAAAAGGAGATATTATTAAATCAATATTTGACCAAAAATGTCGCTCTAAATGCAACACACATGACAGCACAAAGAGTTCAGGAGAGATATATAGAGAATATATTCAAAATGAAATTTATTTAATTCAGAAAAATAGCAATGCGGAGTAAAATGAAACATTTGGATTGTGTTAATATCCTCATTCCCGAGGGAACAATTATAATTGAGATAAGAAGTGTAAAAGTCCGACAAAATGATATCCGACTTCCTAGAGAGCAACTGTAACCACATCGACATCCTCGAGTGGGAACAGAATCGAACACATCTCAGAACATCTTAATATTGGGACCATCCAGTGGAAAAAGAGTCCAAAATATAAGAGAAAACCGACTGCCGAGAGTCCCGAGGGAACAGTTTGAAGAATATAGGAACCTCCATCGAGAAAAGAAGAGAAACAACCCACAAATTTTTCCCCGACTCCCGAGGGGAAAACCAGAAGAATGTCGGGATCCTCCAGTGAGAGAAGAGAAGAAAACGTCCCACAACATTTTCCCCGTCACCCCAGAGAAAAACATGAACAATATCGGGATCCTCCAGTGGGAGAAGAGGAGAAAACGTCCCACAACATTTTCCCCGACTCCCGAGGAAAAAACCTGAAGAATATCGGGACTCTCCAGTGGGAGAAGAGGAGAAAACGTCCCACAACATTTCCCCGACTCCCGAGGGGAAAACCTGAAGAATATCGGGATCCTCCAGTGGGAGAAGAGGAGGAAACGTCCCACAGCATTTTCCCCGACTCCCGAGGGAAAAATCTGAAGAATATCGGGATCCTCCAGTGGGAGAAGAGGAGAAAACGTCCCACAACATTTTCCCCGACTCCCGAGGGAAAAACCTGAAGAATATCGGGATCCTCCAGTGGGAGAAGAGGAGAAAACGTCCCACAACATTTCCCCGACTCCCGAGGGAAAAACCTGAAGAATATCGGGATCCTTCAGTGGGAGAAGAGGAGAAAACGTCCCACAACATTTCCCCGACTCCCGAGGGGAAAACCTGAAGAATATCGGGATCCTCCAGTGGAAGAAGAGGAGAAAACGTCCCACAACATTTTCCCCAACTCCCGAGGGAAAAACCTGAAGAATATCGGGATCCTTCAGTGGGAGAAGAGGAGAAAACGTCCCACAACATTTCCCCGACTCCCGAGGGGAAAACCTGAAGAATATCGGGATCCTCCAGTGGGAGAAGAGGAGGAAACGTCCCACAAAATTTTCCCCAACTCCCGAGGGAGAAACCTGAAGAATATCGGGATCCTCCAGTGGGAGAAGAGGAGAAAACGTCCCACAACATTTTCCCCGACTCCCGAGGGAAAAACCTGAAGAATATCGGGATCCTCCAGTGGGAGAAGAGGAGAAAACGTCCCACATTTTCCCCGACTCCCGAGGGAAAAATCTGAAGAATATCGGGGCCCTCAAGTGGGAGAAGAGGAGAAAACGTCCCAAACAACATTTTCCCCAACTCCCGAGGGAAAAACCTGAAGAATATCGGGATCCTTCAGTGGGAGAAGAGGAGAAAACGTCCCACAACATTTTCCCCGACTCCCGAGGGAAAAACCTGAAGAATATCGGGATCCTCCAGTGGGACAAGGGAGGAAACGTCCCACAAAATTTTCCCCAACTCCCGAGGGAGAAACCTGAAGAATATCGGGATCCTCCAGTGGAAGAAGAGAAGAAGTCGTCCCACAACATTTACCCCGACTCCCGAAGGAAAAACCTGAGGAATATCGGGACTCCCCAGTGGGAGAAGAGGAGAAAACATCCCACATTTCCCCGAGTCCCGAGGGAAAAACCTGAAGAATATCGGGATCCTCCAGTGGGAGAAGAGGAGAAAATGTCCCACAACATTTTCCCCGTCTCCCGAGGGAAAAACCTGAAGAATATCGGGATCCTCCAGTGGGAGAAGAGGAGAAAACGTCCCACAACATTTTCCCCGACTCCCGAAGGAATAACCTGAGGAATATCGGGACTCCCCCAGTGGGAGAAGAGGAGAAAACGATCCACAACATTTTCCCCGACTCCCGAGGGAAAAACCTGAAGAATATCGGGATCCTCCAGTGGGAGAAGAGGAGAAAACGTCCCACAATATTTTCCCCGACTCCCGAGGGAAAAACCTGAAGAATATCGGGATCCTCCAGTGGGAGAAGAGGAGGAAACGTCCCACAGCATTTTCCCCAACTCCCGAGGGAGAAACCTGAAGAATATCGGGATCCTCCAGTGGGAGAAGAGGAGAAAACGTCCCACAACATTTTCCCCGACTCCCGAGGGAAAAACCTGAAGAATATCGGGATCCTCCAGTGGGAGAAGAGGAGAAAACGTCCCACAACATTTCCGCGACTCCCGACGGAAAAACCTGAAGAATATCGGGATCCTTCAGTGGGAGAAGAGGAGAAAACGTCCCACAACATTTCTCCGACTCCCGAGGGGAAAACCTGAAGAATATCGGGATCCTCCAGTGGGAGAAGAGGAGAAAACGTCCCACAACATTTCCGCGACTCCCGAGGGGAAAACCTGAAGAATATCGGGATCCTCCAGTGGGAGAAGAGGAGGAAACGTCCCACAAAATTTTCCCCAACTCCCGAGGGAGAAACCTGAAGAATATCGGGATCCTCCAGTGGGAGAAGAGGAGAAAACGTCCCACAACATTTTCCCCGACTCCCGAGGGAAAAACCTGAAGAATATCGGGATCCTCCAGTGGGAGAAGAGGAGAAAACGTCCCACATTTTCCCGGACTCCCGAGGGAAAAATCTGAAGAATATCGGGGTCCTCAAGTGGGAGAAGAGGAAAAAATGTCCCACAACATTTTCTCCGACTCCCGAGGGAAAAACCTGAAGAATATCGGGATCCTCCAGTGGGAGAAGTGGAGAAAACGTCCCACAACATTTTCCCCGACTCCCGAGGGAAAAACCTGAAGAATATCGGAATCCTCCAGTGGGAGAAGAGGAGAAAATGTCCCACAACATTTTCCCCGTCTCCCGAGGGAAAAACCTGAAGAATATCGGGATCCTCCAGTGGAAGAAGAGGAGTAAACGTCCCACAACATTTTCCCCGACTCCCGAAGGAAAAACCTGAGGAATATCGGGACTCCCCAGTGGGAGAAGAGGAGAAAACGTCCCACAACATTTTCCCCGACTCCCGAAGGAAAAACCTGAGGAATATCTGGACTCCCCAGTGGGAGAAGAGGAGAAAACGTCCATCAACATTTTCCCCGACTCCCGAGGGAAAAACCTGAAGATTATCGGGATCCTCCAGTGGGAGAAGAGGAGAAAACGTCTCACAACATTTTACCCGACTCCCGAGGAAAAAATCTGAAGAATATCGGGGTCCTCCAGTGGGAGAAGAGGAGAAAACGACCCACAACATTTTCTCCGACTCCCGAGGGAAAAACCTGAAGAATATCGGGATCCTCCAGTGGGAGAAGAGGAGAAAATGTCCCACAACATTTTCCCCGACTCCCGAGGGAAAAACCTGAAGAATATCGGGATCCTCCAGTGGGAGAAGAGGAGAAAACGTCCCACAACATTTGCCCCGTCTCCCGAGGGAAAAACCTGAAGAATATCGGGATCCTCCAGTGGAAGAAGAGGAGAAAACGTCCCACAACATTTTCCCCGACTCCCGAAGGAAAAACCTGAGGAATATCGGGACTCCCCAGTGGGAGAAGAGGAGAAAACATCCCACATTTCCCCGAGTCCCGAGGGAAAAACCTGAAGAATATCGGGATCCTCCAGTGGGAGAAGAGGAGAAAACGTCCCACAATATTTTCCCCGACTCCCGAGGGAAAAACCTGAAGAATATCGGGATCCTCCAGTGGGAGAAGTGGGGAAAATATCCCACAACATTTTCCCCGACTCCCGAGGGAAAAACTTGAAGAATATCGGGATCCTCCAGTGGGAGAAGAGGAGAAAACGTCCCACAATATTTTCCCCGACTCCCGAGGGAAAAACCTGAAGAATATCGGGATCCTCCAGTGGGAGAAGTGGGGAAAATATCCCACAACATTTTCCCCGACTCCCGAGGGAAAAACCTGAAGAATATCGGGATCCTGCGGTGGGAGAAGAGGAGAAAACGTCCCACGTCAGGTATTAGCTAGTATAAAAATAAAAGTCTTGGAGACTAGTGAGGAAAAAGTAGTTTCCTTTTAAAATATCTGAAAGGGATCCTTTTCATTAACAGGAGTTTCATATTACGAGTACTATAGTTGGCCTGTAAGGGAGGGAGGTAGAATAAAGACGCACGCTATGGGCAGCATGTATAATGTTCATTCCATCTACCTCTCTCACAGGACAAAAGAGCTGTGATCCGACTATAGTTATAATACGCAAACAATTTTACTAGATGTAGCAGGCAAGAAAATTTGTACATAATATATGTTAGAGTAGAATATTCTTGAAAAGAACTCTACTCCTTCTGAATTGTTTATTTTAGAGTAAGTATCGAATGTAATGAGACTATAATTTTGTGTGAGGGGCAGAATCAATGACTGTATAGAAACAAATATAAATAAAAAACATTCGATACCATAAGTTCGTTTGAAAGAATTTGAGACAGCTCGCATATAGTTACTGCTACAAGTTGTAGTAAGAGTAGTAGGCCTTAGTAATAATAATAATAATAGTAGTAGTAGTACGTAGTAGAGTAATAGTTGATGATTGACATCATCCAGTGTGCTACATTCTGTAATCAGCTCTGACTTCTTGGTAGATGTTATGCCTTATGAATTGGTAAATTAAAATGAAATGAGGAGTCCACCGCTGTGGTCTCGGGGTAGCGTGCTGCCTTGTCACGCAGCGGGCCCGGGTTCGATCCCCGGTCGGGACAGTTTTTCTGGGTGAGGTTTTTATCGGGGTTTTTCCTCACCTTTAAGACAAATGTCAGGAAAACAAAGCCCAAACGGTCCCCGAAATCATACGGCCATCGCAATCATCATCATCATATTCATCTTAGGTTAAGCTTAGGATTAGGGACTCTCCTGGCGCACCATTATCATCATCATCATCGGGGCAACGTAACCCCGCCTTCCAGGCGCTCCAACCTCAGAAGTGGGTTACAAGTATGCCATGCCAGGAGAGAGACCAGGAATGTCGAAAGACAAAACCTGGGGCATTTGAAAAAAAAAAAAAGAGATGAGGATGTGGCAACTCTGATTCAGGACATTGTTAATCACATTGCATTTGCAAAGAATAGAGCTACGAGCCGACAATCAGAATGAGCCCACTATTCCAGGCAAGTGGGTATCTAAAAATAATTACGATATAAATTTTTCCTTTTACTTACTCAACTAAACATAAACACACATTAATTTTCTTCTTTTAGCTCATTTATGCCAAGAAGAACAGGATAAGAAATTCCCGGGCAATGCCACGTAATCAGCACGGGTATCTAAAAATAATTACGATATAAATTTTTCCTTTCAGTTATTCAACTAAACATACAACACATTAATTTTAGTCTTTCAACTCATCGATACAAGAAGATCGGGATGTTGATTTCCGATCAACACGGGTAATGAGCACGGAGTATTTAATAAAAATTTATAATTTTCTTTTTGTTCTACTTATTCAACTAAACATAAAAAACACATTAATTTTTCATTTATTTATGCGTAGCAGCACAGACCAGGTATTAGCTAGTAAATAAATAAAAATGAAGGCAGTAACTAAATCAGGAAGACAATATGTAAGATTCTCTTCCCGAAAGAAATATACAACAAATTCCTCTTCAGAGTGTCTATACCGAGTTAATGATGTTTCCGGAGACAGGAGATTTTTTTTTTTTAGTTTGGACTCCAATATTTCAGCAGAAGCCTTATGAAGACCTAAGTCTAATCAATAAGTTCTCCCTATGTGAACTGCTGAGGTTGTTGAAAATCCTCTTCTGGCAATTTATCTAAATAACTCCCATTGTATTGAGAATTTCTTTCAGAATCTGGATGATTCCTTTCCAAATGTTTTTGATGGAGAAGGCACTGGAATATGTGAGTTGAAATATTATGAATTTATAGTTGGTTAATGATTTAAGTATGTTATAATTTTACTTAAAATATTTCACTTTTTTTTTATTTTGAAGGTTTACTATAATGTTTTAATTATTATAATATTAAAAGTTCTTTTTTATGACAACAGTTTTCGATGATTTCTTTCATGTCTTTTGTGTTATAGCCTCTAACATCACATACACAAAAATAGCAAACATTCACATGGTTTCAAGGTTCATGCCAAATCATTGAGACAGTAAAGGGTATACTAGGTACTTAGATGTTCATACAAGTATGATTTATATGATCATCCAGGCCCAGACTGTGGATGCAGGTGCTGCAGAAATATGTGCGATACATACCATCTGATGACCTGTAAACAGAGACGTGAATCACTGATGAAGTTCTGCACCGCTACATCCTAGAATAATTCAACTCCTTGCACATTGTGAACTCTTCTTTCTTTCTTCATTCATTCACAAGTATGACATACTTTTTTTGGAGTCCATTTTTTATTTAAGTCACCAAGTTTCATATGAAAATAGACAAATGAAATCCTTTTAATGAAATTTGTAATGTTTAATTTTTTTATAACAACAAAATTGCCACAAATATGGCAAAATGTGCCAGGCTATGTTTATATAACACTTTGGCTAGACTAGTGTTGACCTATGGTAGTGAAGCATGGACACTAAAAAGACAACATGAAAGCAGAATAACGGCTTGTGAAATGAGATTCATGTACAGAACAGCGGGTTACACCAGATGGGATCAGAAAAGGAACACCGATATCTTAAAAGAATTGAAGACTACGCCAATTTTGGAATATATTAAACAGTACCAACTAAATTGGAAACACCATCTAGAAAGAATGAGTTCAAATCAGATCCCCAAAGCTGTTTATAATTATATACCAAGAGGACGAAGATCACTGGGCTGTCCTATGAAATGCTGGAGGGAAAATTTTCTATAGGATCGTAACAGGCCTTGGCCTAATACTTGGAAGGAAGAAGAAGAAATGTCACTTCAAAAGAAACAAATATTGAAATCCAGCTGCCATTCACAAAAATAAGTGCTCACTATTTGAAGCACAACTACAAACTGAACTAAACTTGCCATAGATATGGCAAAATATATCAGAGTTATTTTTACACTTTCTAGAAGGCATATTACTTATAAAAACCAATATGTGATATACAGATGTCACTCACAAAAATAGATGCTCTCTATTTGAAAAGCAGCTACAAGCTGAACTGAACTTCCGAGGATTGTAATGAAAACAAGAAAAGTATTGTAGTAGATTGATGTCACTGTTGTCAAACATATTCATATCTACAATTAAATCCGTATTAACCAAACAAGTTGGCTGAAGAGGTAGCATTTGGGGATCCTGGGTTCAAATCCTGGTACCAACCAACCTGAGATTTTTTTCCTGGTAACTCTCAATCATAAAAGCAAATGCTGGGTTGGAATTTCATTACCAGGACTCATTTAATCATATTCACCATTTCATAACATCATTAAACATAAATAAAAATACAAACAAATGAAATAAAGAGACGCTGCATGACCTAGGATGTTAGACGCATCTTTAAAAAAATCATAAGCATTTCTTTGCTTCAAATAAGAGATGTACATATTATCTATAAAACTGGGAATTGTAAAAAAATTGGTATGTAATAGAAAAAAATAGATTGCAGTTTTGAAAACACCATATTAGAATTAGTAAATGAGACATGCTTTGCAGGAACCCCAGAATCATCCATATCAGTGTAATTTATGCAATTTGAATAGATTTACCAATATTGGAGATCCTAATTTTTTCTGAATGCAGGTGCTATCTGCCTGTCACCTGAAGTATGTTACAAGTCTGCTTTTCAAACAACAAAATTTCAGAATTCTGGTAGTTCACTTTAAAGAATAGAAATCCAATAAGAGGTTGTGAACTGGGTAAGCACAAATTTGTATACTATGTTTCAGTCCTGGGAGACCAGCAGATTTGCTTGCTGCAGATATGATCCTAACATCTGCATACAGGTAAATTAGAAACTCTGATTTGGATAATCTGTTTGAACTGTATACGAGTATATGGTATATAAAAAGTGAACAGTCATATTTCAGACAGTCTTTCAGTGAACTGTGGGATTTGATAAGAGATTCTGACTGCACAAAATTACTTTATTCTAAATTATAATATTTAACTAACATCTCTGGTTACAAGAGTATTGTTATATTTGAATGTTCCATGTTCAATTCCTTCTGTATTGTAGTGAGTATGAAACTGGATTTATAGTTTTAGAATTTATTTTCATACATTTTGTGTGTTAATAAATAAATATACAGTTTAAATATCAAACTTCTTCATTTTCAAGATTAAAGTTTGCAAAATCATCTGCTGAATTAAGAAATTTAAAGGAAGTTCATAAAATATGCCACAGAGAAAGTTGCTAGTACTGTTTCTTTCTGCAGACTTTGCATGACTGTTATCAGGCAAACAGGATCACTTATAAAATCTAGCCACTAGTTCTTGTAATTCAATTATTCAAATTTTAGCTGAGTATTAGAATGCCTGGATGACAATACATCATAAATTCAACATATTCATCCAATGAATATATTCTATCCTTTCTTTGTAATAATGTTTTAATACTAAAAAAATGTATCGTCAGATGGTAGGAATTAATGATGACATATAGGATAGCCAGGAGAAGGTACTCAGGAGAATCAGGAAGCTTTGCATTATACTACAGGGGTGCAGAAAGACCTGCATTTGGAATGGGTTTTTTAGTTAGAAGGAGGATCCTATCCGCTTTCCAAGATATTAAGTTTGTTAGTGATAGGATATCATACATAATTCTAAAGGGTAAACGACATGATTTTATAATTGTAAATGTACATGCCCCAAAGAAGATAAAGATTACAAGATCAAGGATGAGTTCTATGAAGAATTAGAATGCTTATTTGATAACCTTTCACGATATCATATGAAAATTATCTTAGGAGATTTTAATGCAAATGTGGGGCGGGAAGATATATTCAAACCAACAATAGGCAAATTCAGTCTTCATGAAGATAGTAATGACAACAGGGTTAGATTAGTCACATTTGCCACATCAAAGAATCTCATTGTTAAGAGCACAACATTTCAGCATAAGGATATTCATAAATACACCTGGACGTCCCCAGATGGAAAAACTCGGAACCAGATAGATCATGTATTAGTGGATAAACGCTGGCACAGTAGCATCATTGATGTTAGATCAGTTAGAGGGACAGACTGCAATTCGGATCATCATCTGGTCAGAGTGAAAATCAGACAACGGCTATCGCTTATGAGAGGAACAAACGCTAAAGATGATTCTGTAAAATTTGAATTAAAACACTTGAAAAATGATGAAATGCGGCAAGAATACCAAATCAAAATTGCTAATAGATTTGAAGTACTGGAATCTTCAGATGACAATGTGGCAAACGAAGAAGAAACTGATATAAAAAAAGAATGGGAGGCTATAAGAGATACTATTAAATTGTCAGCATCAGAAAGCATTGGTTGTTTAAAAAAGAGGTAAAACAAGAAATGGTTTGATGAGGAATGTGCTGACATTGTAAAGAAAAGAAAGCTAGCAAAAATGAAATGGTTACACGAGCCAAATGAGGTAAATTTAGAGCAATTGGGTAGTCTTTGACGGGAAACCACCAAGTTACTAAAGAGTAAAAAAGAGGGAATATTTGAGAGAGAAGATTAATGATCTTGAAATGAATGCAAAAAATAGGAACATTAGAGAATTATATCAGGGAATAAGTATAGAGAAGAAAGGGTTTCAGGCTAGAACAAACAAAATTCGGAATGAAAATGGGGATATGATTGCAGATTCCAGGAGTATATTAAACAGATGGAAAAGTTACTTTAATCAGCTATTAAATGTACATACAGAATAGGACATTGAGGAGGATAATTTACAGACAGCAGAAATGCTAGTCGCAGAACCAAATGCATTAGAGGTTGAAATGGCGATTGAAAAATTGAAGATGTATAAAGCATCAGATTCAGATGAGATCCCAGCAGAGCTGATAAAATCAGTGGGAGAAAAATTGATGGACAAGATACGCTGGTTGCTTAGTATGATTTGGGGAAAAAGAAGCTCTTCCAGATGAATGGAAGGAATCAATTATCGTTCCAATTTATAAGAAAGGAGATAAAACTGATTGCAACAACTACAGGGGCATCTCATTACTTTCAACTTCGTACAAAATTCTTACAAATATATTAGTAAGCAGACTTACTCCCTATATTGATGAGATTCTAGGAGATCATCAATGTGCATTTAGAAGAAACAGGTCTACAACAGATCAGATTTTTAGTATAAGACAGATTTTAGAAAAGAAATGGGAATATAATGGTACTGTACATCACTATATGTGGACTTCAAAAAAGCATATGATTCAATTAAGAGGGAAAAGTTATATATTGTTTATTTTTTATTTCACTCACCTCATACTTCATAACTCCTCGCAAACCCAGGGTTTTGTCACATCATTTGTGAACATAACACAGCATTGAGAATGTCACAAATGATGTGACGAAACCCTGGGTTTGCGAGGAGTTATGAAGTATGAGGTGAGTGAAATAAAAAATAAACAATATTAAAAAACCTCTTTGTGTTATTTCCTATCTACATAACTTATTAAAGAAGTTATATAGTATCCTGCTGGAGTTCGGAATTCCTAAAATGTTAGTTACACTTATACGAATGTGTCTAAATGGCACAACGAGTAGGGTGCATGTAGGCAAACAGTTTTCTGACACTTTTGAAATCCAGAATGGGTTGAAGCAAGGAGATGCACTATCTCCTCTACTATTTAATTTTGTACTAGAGCATGCCACTAAATCTTTAGAGAATGAGGAAGGCTTACAACTCAATGGTTTTAATAAGCTGTTAGTTTATGCTGATGATGTAGTACTATTGGTCGATAGCAAGGAGATACTAACGGACAACACGCACACACTATTGAGGAACACTAAGAAATTAGGACTGGAAGTAAATATCAATAAAACTAAATATATGGTCACACATAGAAATTCAGTATATAATGGAAATGGACAGCTAATGACAAATGAGGGAAATTTTGAGGAAGTGGCTGAATTCAAATACCTAGGAACAATAATCACAAATAGGAATGAGATGCACAAAGAAATTAAACATAGGCTGAATTCTGGAAATGCGTGCTATTATGCATTGCAGAGACTCTTGATTTCACAACTCCTTTCAAAAAGCGTTAAACTGAAAATATATAAAACTGTTATTCTACCAGTTATATTATATGGGTGCGAAACATGGACTATTACTTTAAAGGAGGAAAGGAGATTACAAGTATTTGAGAATAAAGTTCTTAGGAAAATTTTTGGACCAAAGAGAGATGAACAGACAGGTGAATGGAGAAGAGTACATAACAGTGAACTACATGGTCTTTATAGGAAGCCAGATATAATAAGAAAAGTTAAGGCTCGTAGACTGTGATGGGCAGGACATGTGGCACATATGGGGAATGAAAGACTTGCATGGAGGCTTCTTGTAGGAAAGCCAGAGGGAAAACGCCCAGTTGGTAGACCAAGAATGAGGTGGGAGAATAACATTAACTATGATTTGAGGGAAGTAGATTATACAGGGAATGATTGGAAAACATTAGCTCAGGATAGGGATGTATGGAGAGCTTATGTCCGCGCGGCCATGAACCTATGGGTTCGATAGTGCCAGTGAGTAAGTAAGTAAGTATATAGGATAGCACTAGAAAACATTAATAAATTACATTAGGAAGTAACATTATGAGGTTTTTCTTAATTTATAAGTTGATTCCAGAGTCATCTTACCTCATGCGTTCAAGAACATGTTGTGGTATACCATCTGACGATGGTACATATGATATACCGAAACATGTTGAAATAGAAAACACAACAAATTATGTGGTAAGTTGAATCCAGATTCTCCTTATTTACTAAAATTGTCTTGTATCTTCTTCTTCATCCAACCATGTCTTAGGCCTATAGACCTGTTACAATCTCACTGATGAATTTTGTATCCAGCATTTTCTTGGACAGCCCATAGATCTCTTCCCTGTTGGACAAAAACGAAGCATGGCCTTGGGAACTCTATCTGTACTTATTTGTCGCAAATAATTCATCCAGTTTTTCTGGTATCTATGTATGTATTCAATGACTGGTTCTAAACGTAGTTCCTTCAAGATATCATCATTGAGTTTGTGATCCCATTTGATATATCCTGCTGTATATCTATAATTGTCTCATACAAAAATTATATAAAATTTTAATTCTCCCAATTATATTATATGGACGCGAAACATGGACACTTACTTTAAGGGAGGGAAAAAGATTACGAGTATTCGAGAATAAAGTTCTTAGGAAAATTTCTGGACCGAATAGAAATGAACAGATGGGTGTATGTAGAAGACTTATATAACAAAGAGCTACATGTTCTTTTTAGGAAACCAGATATATTAAGAACAGTTAAGTCTCATAGACCGTGATTGGCAGAACATGAGGCACAGATAGAGAATGAAAGAGGACCATGGTAGCTTCATGTATGAAAACCAGAGGGAAAATGCCCAGTTGGTAGACTATGAATGAGGTGGGAGAATAACATTAACCATGATTTGAGAAAAGTAGATTATACAGGGGATAATTGGAAAATATTAGCTCAGGATGGGGATTTATGGAGAGCTTACGTGTGGCCATGAACCTATGGGTTTTGATAATGTCAGTAAGTTGGTTTCTGTCTTGATAGAATTGAGCTGAAACTAAGAAACTTGATTTTGCCACAATCAATGAAAGAAAAAAGTTGCAAACTACAATTAGTTGCATAATACCACATGTATCCAGGATTGATGTGTAATGGAAAGAAAAAAATATAGGATGCCAGGATACCCTTTGACACTGATGAAACCATATTTTCTATGCATCAAAACATGCATTTGCTATTCAAGAATACATTGGTACATTTATACTCCTGTGGTTTATACAACCATTGATTCAAAAATGTATACGTCTCTGAAATGGAAGTATTTAAGGTCATCAGGTAAAATAAATCACTAATGTTATTAAAAGTCAATGTTTAACATTGCTGTCCACTCTAGTGGTCTCGGGGTAGGTCTAATGTCATTGTCTGAGATGCATCAGGTTCGATTCTGGTCGGGATGAGTTTCTTGGATAGAGTTCTTTCAAGAATTTCCTCACCTGTAAATCATGTCAGGAAACTGTAAGTCCAAATAGTCCCTGATACCATTTTGTTTTGTCTAAAATTCATGTTGTCTTGGAGGTGGCCTTGGCATTGAGCTCATCACGTATCTGGGTGAGGTCTCCATGTCCTTGTGTAGTCAAAACAATTGTGGGTGATACTAAGTTTAAAATCTCCTGACAGGTTGTCAGCTCAAGGTACATAAAAATACTTACAAAGAAGTAGTTACTAAGGAAAGTAAAGAAAAGTCATTAACATTGAAGTCCGCCACTGCGGTCTAGTGATAATGCTGCCTCAGACGCAACAGGCCGGGTTCGATCCTGGGTGAGGTTTTTTCAGGGTTATCCTCACCAATAAGACAAATCTCAGGCCCAAATAGTCCCTGAACACCATCTGGCCATCGCACCATTCATATCATACTACTTTTTGTTTATTATGAATGTATGAGTGAATGGTGTGTTTTATCTTAAATGTTCATATTGTCGCTGGAATTGAGCTGATAACTCATCCAGGGAAGCCATTCATGTCCTTGGGTGGTCAAAAAAAGTGCACATGTGATTGAGAGCTTAAAATCCTCTCCCGACATATTGTGTCCCTGTAAGGCCCGGATGTATGACCCGGGGAATGTAAAAATACATCCAAAGGGAGAGGTTAAGCTAAAGTAAAGGAAGGAAAAAATAACCTCTAAGTTATAATTATAATTAATTGAATAAAAACATTTGACTCCGACGACAATCCTCTAATATCGTGGTCTCCTTCCATATATTTTCTATTTCCTGACGCAATTTTTATTTATTTTTACGCTTAATCCGATAGTGTAATAAAATTATCTGACCCATAGGAAAGTTTACATTGGTTCATCGAACACAGTAAATCACGGCTCGCTATGAATATTTCGTAATTATTTTATTAAATTTGCTTATCAGTGAACTATTAATCCAGGTTAAAATATACACAGCATTACAATTTTACGAGATGCATTTCCTTTTATTACTTCAGCACACAAATGTATTGGCTCGCTTATCTCGTTTAACTTGCAGTAGCAATATCGAAAGCACTGAACCTGTTTGACATAAATGTTAATAAATCACAACTATTTCACCGATAAAAACTCGAATTCTTAGAAATCCTTTTCTTATTACATAATAAAATAAAACACTGCTGTCTTCTTCCCCTCTCCATGTGACTCAATATCAAATATCCATTAAACCATGGAATAGCACCAGTTTTAGAACGCCAGTTTTTTTTTCTCCCTCTTTTCGTTTACACTGTTTTCCTTCTTGTTTTTACCTTTTTCGTTTTACTTTTTTGTTAACTTTCTGTTATTCTCACATATAGACACACGGACAAGACACACACCCAGACCCAAGGTGGAGATTAAAAATCCCCTACCCCGCCGGGAATCGAACCCGGGTCGCCGGA
Organism: Diploptera punctata; assembly: GCA_030220185.1. Lineage (NCBI taxonomy): Eukaryota > Metazoa > Arthropoda > Insecta > Blattodea > Blaberidae > Diploptera > Diploptera punctata. Next base: position 360,921 of record JASPKZ010010246.1, read on the forward strand.
GTGGAAAGTAGGGACTCTACCGATCACGCCACGGTGACGGACTCTATGTTGAAATGTGGTTGATTGGACATTCCCATATATTTTTCAAGAAAATAGGTTTACCGGATTTTTGTTATCGAAATAGACGAGTGAAAGTTGCCAATATTTTCCCCTTTTTATCTGATTCTACATCCGCTTTGATTGTTGACCACCACTGGACTGAGCTATATCATTATTTCATACTGACCAGTAGGGTTTGGGACTCGTATTCGGAACCTCCCGAGTTCAAATCCCGGTACCGACCAACCTGACTGATTTTTTTTTTCTGGTTTTCATCAGTCGTTAAGACAAATGCACGGTTGGAATTTTATTACCAGGATTCATTTCATCATATTCACCACTTCACAATATATAAATAAAACTAGCTGGCCCGGCGAACGTCGTATCGCCTTTAAATATTTTTACGTTAATTTTTCCGATGTTTTAATAGTTATCTGCTATTCGGGGCGGAAACAAATCCAACAAATCAAATATCATAAAAATCGTTCCAGCCGTTCTTGAGGTATAAATAGTGTAACTAATCCGACTTTGTTTTATATATATATATATATATATATATATATATATATATATATATAAAGTCCCGGCCACGCATTGCTGTGGCTAAGGTATACGTTAAATTATGTTGTAGTAAACTAAGTGAGAAATCTAAATCAGAAAGTTTTTGTTTTACACAATTTTTTAGTTCTGGTACGTTAACTACACCCGGTATAAATATGGGTGGTGGTTTATGTGGAAGTGGTTTTGTTGATTGAGATGAATTTATGTTGTCTGCATTCTCAGTATCATCCATAAGTGTATCATAAGGATTATATACATTTATTGATGGAATATTTTGAGGAGGCTTGCTGATTTCATTATACTTTCGTTTTTTTCTACGAATTTGTTGGCAGTTTTGATTTTCTCATCATCATCAAGAAGTCTCTGTATAGTAATATCATCTTGTGATATATTATAGTCATCTTGTTTTTCATTTAATTGAGGCATGGAGATTGTTTCTGTAATATTAGGCATATTATTATAACTAACAGACTTGCTTACAATTCTGTTATTCCGTTCCTTAGGACCTTCATATGTTTTTAAATTGACATTCTTCTTAAATGTAAGATTTATGTCACATAGGCCTATACCAATTTGCGGAAATTCACTTGATATCTTATCATTCATGGTCTCTAGAACTGATTCGCCATTTTGTTCCTTCTCGGTCCAGTTAAATTTAGATTAAGTTGCTGTCTTTCAGCCAGATTACTTAAAACTAATACCTGCACACGAAATTAATATTATTATCAATATATTGAAAATAAAATAAACACAAACACACTTAAATTATGAAATAATCAATATTTGTCATTCAATTGAAATTCGCGGTTCCAACAAAAAGCACAGCCACCTGGTTAAATAATAAACCAATTACCTTACACTGTCATCTGTCAGAATCTTATGGAACTCACAGATAATTATAACTCTTTGTTAAATAATAAACAAATAATTTGCAATAAAAAATAATGCGACTATAAATTTAGTTATAAACAACCGTAGGTCTCAAGTTGGATCAAACAGCACACAGTGTGCAAAATTTTATTAAAATCGGTTCAATAGTTTAGGATTCCATCGCGGACAAACAACGTGACACGTAATTCTTATATATTAAGATAAAAATACAAACAAATTAAATAAATAGTTACCTTGGAGTTAAAGGCGTCCCTAAAAAAATTTACTGAAAATGAGTGATTTAATCTCGAGAAGAGTAATTAAATTGTTTGTTTTAACCCTTAAATTGAAAAACTCTAATTTCTTGTATCGGTTATTTAAATGCGTTAGACCGCGCTGAAAACAAAATTATGTGTACATTGTGTAGGACCTAATTCAACACTAGTAATATCTACTCATTTTTATTAAATGTATTGGATAAATTAAACCAATGGTTTCATAGGTTACGTTGTCAATTTAAGGGTTAACTAATTTTAATATGCATTACAATCATAGGAGCGGACTGTAATGTTGCAAGGAATCCCATGGCGTATATTAAGTGGATGAAAGGGCATGTCTCTATATGAAATATTAGTAAAATTATAAATGCTAAGCAGATTGAGGAAACAAACTGTAATGACTGGGGGACCCGACATGTGACCAAATGTTACCCCTATACTGGTTAAATGGTCATTCACCTCTGTAATTAGCACAACTGCATGTGAGGCCAGCTGGCAGACCAAGGGTTTCCAGCCCTATAGTACCATGGAATTTTTTATGATTTTTTATAAAAAAATTGTACATTTTAAATTCTTGTCCCATATGGTAGACATAAAATCCCGCGTCTGTGATAACTGTGTGTTCAAGAATCTGATAAACTATAAAGTTCAGAGATGTAGGAAGATATGTATATATGTACATCCCCACATGGGGCGTCATCTTGCGGGAGTCACTTAACCAAGCTAATTTAGTTACGTTTATTTTCCTACATATACCAGGGAGTTGTGGCAGTGGTTATCTCATCGCTTGTGGGTAACTAAGGCATTACTTGGTTGGGAAAACCGATTAATATTTAGGCTTGAGATTATTTTATGAGTCTGAAAACCCTCAGACTTGGGACCCACGGCTTAAAGTCTCACCTGGAGGACTTGACCCTTGGGTTTTCCATCCTAAAAAAATCCATCGATTTAATCTATCGGGTTTAAACCGCGACCTTCAGGACCAGAGGCAAGAATCTTAACCTCTAGTTCACTGTTGCCGAAATCTATATTCTAAATAAAATTCATAAATCTTCAGCTTGTTGTCTAAAAGAAAACATAGAGGAAGTTATCTTTATTTTTATAACAACAACACAAATCAACATTTAGTTAAATGTTGACAAAAAATAGTTTGTTATGCAACAACTATAAGGGCATTTCATTGCTTTCAATTTCGATCAAAATTCTAACAAATATATTAGTGTCCTGGATTTAGAAGAAACATCAGATTTTTAGTATAAGACAGATTTTAGAAAAGAAATGGGAATATAATGGTACTGTACATCAACTATACGTAGACTTCAAAAAAGCATATGATTCAATTAACTCCTGCTGGAGTTCGGAATTCCTAAAAAGTTAGTTAGACTTTTACGAATGTGTCTAAATGACACAAAGAGTAGGGTGCGTGTAGGCAAACAGTTTTCGGACACTTTTGAAATCCAGAATGGGTTGAAGCAAGGAGATGCACTATCTCCTCTACTATTTAATTTTGTACTAGAGCATGCGTCAAATCTTTAGAGAATGAGGAAGGCTTACAACTCAATGGTAATAATAAGCTGTTAGTTTATGCTGATGATGTAGTACTATTTGCCGATAGCGAGGAGATACTAAAGGACAATACGCAGACACTATTGAGAAATTAGGACTGGAAGTAAATATCAATAAAAATAAATACATGGTCACACGTAGAAATTCATTATATAATGTAAATGAGGGAAATTTTGAGGAAGTGGCTGAATTCAAATACCTAGGAACAATAATAACAAATAGGAATGAGATGCACAAAGAAATTAAACATAGGCTCAATTCTGGAAATGCGTGCTATTATGCATTGCAGAGACTCTTGATGTTTTATATGGGTGCGAAACATGGACTCTTACTTTAAGGGAGGAAAGGAGATTACAAGTATTTGAGAATAAAGTACTTAGGAAATCTTTTGGACCAAAGAGAGATGAACAAACAGCTGAATGGAGAAGACTACATAACAATGAACTACATGGTCTTTATAGGAAGCCAGATATAATAAGAACATTTAAGTCTCCTAGACTGCGATGGGCAGGGCATGTTGCACGTATTGGGAATGAAAGACTTGCATGGAAGCTTCTTGTAGGAAAGCCAGAGGGAAAACGCCCAGTTGGGAGACCAAGAATGAGGTGGGTGAATAACATTGACTATAATTTGAGGGAAGTAGATTATACAGGGAATGATTGGAAAGGATTAGCTCTGGATAGGGGTGTATGGAGAGCTTATATCCGCGCGGCCATGAACCAATGGAATGCCAGTGAGTAAGTAAGTATTAGTGTTCATGCTTACTTCCTACATCGACGACATAAAGGTGATCATCAATGTGGATTTAAAGGAAATAGATCAACTATAGTTCAGATTTTTAGTTTAAGACAGATTATACGTAAAACATCAACTATACGTAGACTTGAAAAATGCAAACACTGGGAGCAGGGTATATTTAAGCCTAGCTGACGGTTAGATCCATAAGTACTCGTCCTTCACATCGTATTTAAACTGAAGGATCCACCGATAAGGAAAATATGTTTCCCGTAAACTGACCCCCTCTATTTTTTTTTGTCATTCTATTTCATTATCGCTACACTCCAACCTGTAAAACACCAATCCTTTTATCAGGGCTGCAGCATTGCAATACTTTTTTTTATCACGTAAGAGAGAATGTTTTCGATCAATTCTATAACGAGGATGTCACTTTGTGACCACTCCCCTGCGAAGTTGCAGAAGCTTTCAGTTATCTCGCAATCAGTGTACGATTCGATTAAAAGGGAGAAGTTTTGAAATATATTGCTATAATTCGGAATTCCTAAAAAAAGTTAGTTAATCTATACCTTATGTTCTAGTAGAAAATAATTAAACTTATTCGAATGTGTTTAAATGGTATAGCGAATAGGGTGCGGGCAGGCAAACATTTTTCAGATACTTTTGAAATTCACAGCGGGTTTAAAGCGAGGAGATGCACTATCTACTCTGCTATTCAATTTTGTACTAGAGCATTCAATAAAATCTTTAGAGAGTAAAGAGTAGTTACAAATCAAATGGTATTAATCAGCTGTTGGTATATGCCGATTGTGTATTATCAAGCGATAAAAAAATTAAAAACCAACACGCACATTCAATTAAATAAGAATAAGGTACTAGACCTGGAAGTAAATATAAATAAAAGTAACATTTGGTCACACATAAAAGCACGTTATTAAATGGCATTGGATACTTGACAACAAATTAAGGAAATTCTGAGGAAGGGACAATTGAAAATTCCGGGAACAATAATTACAAGAGCAAAGATTTCTATATGACTACGTAACTCATGCCCCAAATAGGGGTCAATGACAATCATATTTCAATGAATTTTGATTTACAACCAATCACAGTCGTTTTTCTCCTCGATTTTATCAGTCTAATTTTATCACTTTATAATCATGCTCCTCCTTTTTAACATGCTGAATAGGCCAGAGCATTATTTTGCAGTGACTGATTCTGTAAGAAATGCGGTTACCAGATTGCATATATATTGCACGAATTAAAACAGATACTGCTTGCGGTGATATAATAGTAAAACTTCGTAGTAATTGATTATACCACAATAAAAAGAAACCACTGTTTGCACTTTCTTAAACGTATTATTTCCCAGGAATTCACGTTCCAGAAAAATATGATTTACATCATAGGACATCAGAAATTAATTAATATTATAAACAGTTTGATGTGTTTCATTTTTTCTCCACTAGGGTGAACTCTTACAATATTGAAATCCTTTGGCAATAAATATGATCTGGTTGCAGTGATAAACAAATGAAGCATAACAAACATTTGTGATTTGTTTTCAAACATCGCCATTTACATTAAATATATACATATTTTAAAATAACTATATTTAAATAATGATTTGTGAGTAAACAACTTAATTTTATTTGTTGAATAGTCCTAACAAATGCTACTTTTGATTTCCAAATTATCTAGATAAATTCACTCTTCACTTCATGAGTCGTGAATTTATCGATAATTTGAAAATCACTTGTGGTATTACTTATGGTAAATATTATTTTTATAGTAGATTCGGAAGCAAAAAAAAAAATCACATAGTCTTTCCTAAATCTGTAATTAACTCTTGTATTTATTTATTCTATCACGATTTTCATAACGAGCTGTTGAAAGTAGCTACTAGGATGTGTAAATTCAAAGTTCGAAAGGTTAATGGGGTCAATCCAAATTCCTGGCGGAACAATCAACTCAAATTATTGAATTAGCCCTTTCATTTAGCCTATAGAATAATTCAAAGACCTCGCTAACCACAAAATTACTAATTGTAGTTTTTGTGATTATGAAATCAATTCACATGAGAGAGCAAATTTGAGAGCTGAAGAAAAATTCGTAAGAAAACTGACTCATTCGAGATTCGAATGCGGAAGATGATAAATTAAAAAAAAACATTAGGGTTAGCAATCGCTAATTTACTGAAATTATTATTATTATTATTATTATTTTATTATTATTATTATTATTATTATTATTATTATTATTATCATTATTATCATCATCATTATCATTATTATTGCTATTATTGTTATTATTATTATATTTTTTTTTTGCTTCTGAAATTACAATAATAGGCCTTCACCACTTAAATTTTGACTGATGATTTCCTAATATTGCTAATAAGAGTATTTAACAAATATTTTAACCTAAGTCTTCCTAATGATAATTTTCCTTGCAGATTATTTTCCATATGTTTTTTTCTTCTTCCTTCAGGTGGTTTTTGAATACGGTGCCCACCCAGAATCTTAATAAATTTGGGAAGCTGCGATTGGTAGTGGCTTCAGGTTATGAAAACCATCTATAACGGCTGGGAGATTAAACACGCTGACAAAATGTCACCTTATATTGACTAGCCACTAAGTGAACGTCCGCGTCTCTGATTAACACATTTGTATGTGCTGTGGATGTTATACTGTAATCTCTTACTGAGATGCGAGATTTAACCTAATAAAATATAACCTGAACATGAATTCATTAAATAATACGTACCGGTATAAAATTAATAGATTGATACTTTTTAATACAAATCAAAAGTTACAATTACTACTGTTCTGAGTTTTGTCAACATTTTATTATGGACTCTCAAATTTCGACATTTTTGAGGAACTAATCCTTCGAGTCTCTGATAGTTTACAATACAGATTTTTATATTTCCTGTAATTCAAACAAGATACATTTTCTTGACATATTGCAGTCAGTTTCCGTTTAAATTTTAGAGCCTTGACTTATCAAGTGACTTTTTTTAAATAGCGATTTCTCCGATCCAATATCGAAGTGATTTCTTCCAAACTAAATTCTTTAAAAAATGCTACCTTTATCGGAATTATCATAATGTGACAATCGCATTATTTAGTTATCTGTATTTCAGGAAATGGGAAACGAATTTGTCTTGTAACAATAAATGAGCAACTCTCAAAAGAAACTCAAATCGGATAGGAGTTATTTAATTACTCCCAATTGTAATACAATATACTGAGAGAATTTAATACATTAATGCCAATTGGATTTTTTATTATTATTATTATTATTATTATTATTATTACTATTATTATTATTATCATTATTATTAACATTATCATCATCATCATTATTATCATCATTATCATTATTATAATTATTATTGCTATTATTGTTATTGTTATTATTATTATTATTATTATTATTATTATTTTTATTATTATTATTATTATTTAGTAAATAACTTAGGCTGCTAATATGGACGAGATACCTAAGACACCATATCTTCTGACTATAGAATTCACCTGCTGAGGGGTCCTGGTGGAGAATTTTATTAACTCATTCGTGTCCATAATATTTTGAGAGTCCTCTTAATACCCTATAAAATTAGTACCGAAAATGTTCCTAATGGTGACGTCAACGTTTTGCTGTCTACATCCTTCTCGGATTCCTTTGGATAAGAATTATGGATCCTTTGCGACCACGCCTGGAGCCATGCATCTTCATGGTCTGTCAGAGGGGAGTATTTCCTACTTAAGGTAATACCACGGCTTTAACCGCTATTTTTCTTTTATTTTTAAAACTGCGATCTAGTTTTCAGAAACTTTAAACTTTCGAGTTCATTGGCAACTATGTTACCAATAAGATATCAAGACCGAGAAAATGTGTTTTCTCTTATTTAATTACTTTAAGATTCTTCAAATCTTAGGTCGTGTAACCTCGAGGATTGGTTGTGTAATTGGCTGTTTTTTATCAAGTCATGTGTGTTGTACAATTCACTAATTTTAAATTTTAATGCATTGAGAATTAATTATTAATATTGAAATGAAAAGGAAAATTAATTCAGTATTTGCTTGACTGTCAGAGTAAAAGAGGAAGATCGACAAATATCATAGACTATTTAACTCATGCCCCAAATGGGAGTCAATGACCAATCACATTTCAATGATTTTTTATTTACAACCTATCACAGTCGTGTTTCGCCTAGAATTTACCAACTAAAGTTTATCATAATAAAGAAAGCACCTCCTTTTTAACATTCTGAATAGGTCATATCATTACTTTGCAGTGACTGACTCCCTAAGAAATACAGCTCAGATTGTATATATAGTGCATGCATGTTAACACATAGCGCTTGCGGGAGTTAATATAAAATCATTTGTAGCAATTGATTATACCACCAAAAAAAAAAAAAGAAACCACTGTTTGCACTTTCTTAAATGTATTTTTTTCCCCAGGTAATAACATTCCAGAAAAATATAATTGTCATATTTGATATTTACATCATAGGACATCAGAAATGAATTAATATACAGTTTGATGTGTTTCATTTTTTCTCCACTAGAGTGCATTCTTACAATATTGCGTTCCTTTGGCAATAAATAATACGATCTGATTGCAGTGATGAAGAAAAGAAGCAAATGAAGCGTACCAATCATTTCTCATTTGTTTTCAAACATCGCCGTTTACATTTTATATATAAATATTTTAAAATAACTAAATTAAAAAATGATTTGTGAGTAAACAGCTTAATTTTATTCGTTAAATAGTCCTAACTCTTGATTTCCAAATTCTCTAGATAAATTCACTCCTGAATTTATCGATAATTTTGGAAATCACTCGTGGCATTACTTATGATAAGAAGTGTTGTGGAAGCCAAGGAAGGAAGAAGAGACATAGGATGCCCTGGAGTTGCTTCGAGTCTCTGTGTGACGCTCCCTCCCCTTCATCTCATCACACAAATAGTTTGGTTGACAATCCAGAGGTGTTGAAAGTATATGGTTGCTGGGATCACCATTACTTTGAGCCTGAACAATTAAAAGGAGCAGAAAGTGCTAACGGGAGGGTTGTAGGTAACCTAGAGGGGTACTAACGGGCCCAACCCATCAAAAAAGTGAATGGAAAACTGGTGTGTGTCGGGCCTAAGAAATGAACCTACAACTTACAAAACACCGTTAGAGTAGACTTTCATTTCACTCCTCTCCATAATACGGGAGGATAGTTGCAATAGATATTTCAGTTCGCGGTTGCACAGAATACAGTCTGCTCTCCGTCTGAATAAAAAACTAAACTGAAACTATTATAGGGGGCACGTCCGTTTCGTCGCGTAGTGGTTAAGGAAGGTCGAGGGTTTCGAGTCCCGTGGGGTCAGGTTTTTTAAACTTGACACAAACCTTCTGGCGGGATCATGACCTTGGGTCGATTGAGATACCTGACGCTTGTTCTGGAAAGTACAAGGCAATCGTCACGCATGGCTGACAAAACGGCTGACACGAAGTGGCCAATTGCCTGGAAGAAGTGGGAACCATAACTTCCAACTACCACAAGGGCCTCCAAAGGCCTGTAGTGGGATTGCTTTACCTTTACCTACACTAAAACTAACCCCTAACTATTGCTGGACTCTACAAGACGAAGGGGTACCGTACTAAGAAAAAATCCATATCAAAATTACCAGCTACATAATTTGTACTCGGAACCTCTTTGCAATAACCAAGCAAGAATTTTTAATGGCACCTTTCTAGTCATTTCGTTCGGTTTGTAGTTTTCATTACACGTTATAATCGTAAAAAACATTGAACTTGGATAAAAAATGCCGATCTAAGTGTAGGAGCAGGGAATAAATCACACGCTTATAGAAAGTGGTAAAGAACTTCATTCGCTAGCGATAAGGCTATCTTTTTAACGATGTTTGTCATGTCCGGGTGATGGCGCAAACGCAATCGATGACCCAAACAGTCTTGAAAGGAACTATACCGCCGACACCCTGATATTTACGTATTGTCAATGAGTCAACTTTTATAAAATCAGTATCTTAACAATAATTTTAACATTTGCATACATATTGAATGTCTAAGTCTTGAGAATGAAACGGGAAAATAATGAACCGATGATTTACACAATAGGCCTATAACTATATGTTTCCAAGAACATTGTTCATCTTGAATTCTAGATCATCCAGCTGGAATAGCCTATAGTTTCTCAACACTTAGTTATAATGGAAGCATGTAATTTGACCCATAACTATGTCTCTCGATCAAATTATGTCAGGATCTTCAGGAGTTTACCAGCGGGCTGTTTTTATCTATTGTTGTCTGTATTCGTATGTCTTGTATTACAAATGCAACTGATTAATTTTTTAATTATGAAATGTCGACTAATGATAAAATGGATCCTGGCAATGAAATTCCAGTCTTGAATTTTCCTTGACTCAATAAAAATACGAAAATCGGGAATGGTGGTTTCAAACTCTGTTCAAACTCTGGAGCTGACCAACCTGACAGAGGCTTTTGCTGGTTTTTCTGTAAGAAAGGAAAATTCTGAGTTGATATTCCATTACCAGAACACATTTCATCATATTCATAAATTAATAATAATAATAATAATAATAATAATAATAATAATAATAATAATAATAATAGATAGATAGATAGATAGATCATCGATTGATTAATGTCTTTGATACCGTCCGATACCTAATAGCCAATTTTGTCGGCCCATCCAATCTCCTGGTTGTATATGTTTCTCCTTCATGTATAAATATATTCCTTGACTCCATGAGGTTTTAGGTATTCCTCTGCCTTGTCTTCCCTAAGGTTTCCATTCCGAAACAGGTTTTGGTAGCCGATCCTCTTCCATTCGCTGGACATGTCCGTACCATCTTAATTGCTGAGTTTTAATGTAATCTAGAATAGTGTCTTCAATCTTCACTTTCTCCCTTATAACTGAGTTCCTACTTTTTTATCTTCTTGAGATTCTAGTTGACCTTCGTATAAAATCCATTTCCGTTGCCAAAATATACTTATTTGTTTTTGTTGTTAATGGCCAAAGCTCTGCTCCATAAGTAATGATGCTTTTAACAATTGTATGATATATATATATATATATATATATATAATTTTATTTTTATTACTTATATTTTTATCCCACAATATTCCATTGAGGCAAGCAATTGAAAATTTTCTTTTATCATTTCTATTTGTTATTTCCTCTTCATAACTTCCATTTTTATTTATTTTAATTCCTAAATATGTGATCTCAGTACAAGATTTTATTGTTTCTCCAGTCTCCAAAATTAAATTATGTTTTAGTTCACCAATTGATAAATATTTTGTTTTCTTCATTTTCAAAATTAATCCCCATGTTTCATATTCTTCTATTAATTTTCTAGTCATATGTTCTAAATCTTCATAATCTTGTGCAATTAACAATTGATCATCCGCAAAATGTAAGTTGTATAAAGTTTTGTGTGTTTGAAATAGGAATTCCCTTGCTTGAACATTTTCTTCTCCAATTATTTAATATTTCATGTAGATATACGATTTAAACAGAGTCGGTGATAGACAACAACCTTGACGAATACCTTTATTTATCGTGAAACAATGTGACAATTTAATGCCAATTTTAATTTTAGATATGCAATTTTCATATACATTTTGAATAGCTTTAATTATTATAATCTTAATTCCCATACGTCTTAAAGCAATCCATAGTTTCTTTATAGGGACATTGTCGTATGCTTTCTCTAGATCTACAAATAGTAGGTGCAAAGGTTGTCCATATTGCCTTTTCTATTCTATTACCTGAGTAATGCAAAATAAATTGTCGGTTGTGGAACGACCTGCTCTAAATCCTGACTGTTCCTCTAATTCCATATCACTATAGTTTTTTTTTCCAAATAATATTTTAGTATACGTCCATAGAGTCTACTCATTGTACCTGTTACTGTTATACCTCTACAATTTTCACATTGGTCTTTTTTTTCTTTTTATGGATTGTCGAAATGTATCCTAGTTTCCATTCTTCAGGAACTTTTTCAGCATTCATACATTTTGTAAATAATTTTCTCAGTCGTTCAAATAAATGGTCGGATCCATGTTTTAATAGTTCCGCTGGTATTCCTGCTGGACCACTAGCTCTTTTATTTTTTAATTATTGAATATTCATTTTAATATCCTCTATGTCCAATTGTATATGTTCATCTTCATTTATTTCTGGAATATTTTGAACGTTATCTAAATTAAATACCCTGTTTTCTGATAGTAATGTTTTAAAATAATTTTCCCATTCAGTCATAGGTATTGTTTGCACATTTGTTTGTCCACTTCTTTTATTTCTCAATTTTTTTTTAAATTCTCCAAGATTCAGTACTTCGTTTTCCTCCAATACATGTTTGAATTTTTAAACAATTTTGTTTCCAGCTCTTATTTTAGCTTTCGTAATTTTCTTTCTAACTCTTGCTTGAGCTTCTTTATATTGTATATTGTCTTTCAGATCTTTGGTATTCAACCACATTAATATTTTTCTTTTTTGTTTGCTATTTCTTTTGCTAAGTCCTCATTCCAAATATTTGAATTTATTTATTTTCTATTTGCTTCTCCTAAAGCTTCTTTTGCCGCCTGATGAATACTTTTTTACTATGTAGTTGTATTCTTCCTGAGCATTGTCAAACGTAGAGATTAGTAACTGATCATCTAACCTATTCTTATATGATGTGCTCTCATACTCCAAACTATCCAAGTTGTATAGAGTTCTTGCCAAGTCATTGAAACTGTCCTCTTCATTTTTAGATAATAATAATAATAATAATAATAATAATAATAATAATAATAATAATAATAATAATAATAATAACAAAAATCTAATATATAAAAATGAATGTTTGTTTGTTTGTTTGTTTGTTTGTTTGTTTGTTCGTACTTTATGCGCGGCAATACTGTTGATCCGATTGTGATGGGCTTTTTGCAAAATGTTCAGGAGATACCCGGGATGAACATAGGCTATAGAGAGTTTGTGATATTCAACTCCTACGCCCTTAAAAATCGCCATTTGTAGTGGAAAACGTGAAAAAAGTAGCTCTTTGGACGCTTGAATGCTGCCTAAATACACAAAATTAATGTACACAGAATTGAATATCTAAAAGAGCTCTACAAAAAAAGTCCGCGACAGCAATATTTATCTCTTACGGATAACTCACAATAACCATTTTGTCTTTCATTGATGCCAAGAAGATCGAGACAAGTACGTAGATTCCTGTGCAAGCATAGCAGCACATGGTGGGTATTCTTTTACATATAACCCACAATACAATTTTGTCTTTTAGCTCATTTATGCCAAGAAGATCGAAATAAGTAGATTCCCGGGCAACACCGGGTAATCATCACGAGGAATCTTAACATAATTACGATACGTTTATAATTATTTTTCATTTTACTTATTCAACTAATCATAAGAAGTACATTAATTTTCGTCTTTCAGCTCATTTATGCCAAGAAGATCGGGATGAGTAGATTCCCGGACAACGCCGGGTAAACAGCACGGGATATCTAAAAATAATTACGAACAAATGTATCCTTTTACTTATTTAATTAAACATAAAACACATTAATTTTCATATTTCAGCTCATTTATGTCAAGAAGGTCCACGGCTGTGGTCTCGAGGCAGCGTGCTGCCTTGTCACGCAGTGGGCCCGGGTTCGATCCCCGGTCGGGACAGTTTTTCTGGGTGAGTGTTTTTATCGGGGTTTTTCCTCATCTGTAAGACAAATGTCAGGAAAACTTTAAGGCCCAAACGGTCCCCGAAATCATATGGCCATCATCATCATCATCCTTATCATTATCACTATCATCATCATCATCATCATCATTCTTCACCGGTGTGGAAAGCAACGGGAAGCTACCACACCTACATTTCCCTAGTAAAGGTGCAAGCATAACATGAAAATGCTATGATTGCAGTGAAGGACCTGCCTTCGGGCAGAATTACTATGGATGGATGTCAAGAAGATCGGGATAAGCAGATTCCCGGGCAACGCCGGGTAATCAGCACGGGGTATCAAAAAATTTAAATTTATAATTATTTTTCCTTTTACTTATTCAACTAAACATAAAAGCACATTAATTTTCATTTATTTAGGCGTAGCAGTGCATGCCGTGTATTAGCTAATAATAATAATAATAATAATAATAATAATAATAATAATAATAATAATATATGAGAATGTAATGAAAGATTGGAAGAAATTGAGATGCAATTTTAAAGATATATAGCAAGATATATACTCTGCTGGATAGAACGAAATGATATAAGAAAGGAACTAAATGGGGCCTATTTTCAAACTTACAAATCGAATAGTTAAATATAGGCAGGCCTACGCCTGGAATGAACATGTTGATAGAATGCCAGAAGAAAGATTTCCAAAATGATTGCTGAATTATAAACCACAGGGAAGGTGAAATGTTAGTGTGAACAATATTCTAACAGTTCTACGAGTAGCTTTCATGAAGCCGGAACGAGCCAACGGCTTAAGTCTTGGATGAAGAAGAAGAAGAAGAAGAAGAAGAAGAGAGAAAATACAATATAACTAGCTAATGCCCGGCGTGCGCTGCTACGCCTAAATAAATGAAAATTAATGTGATTTTATGTTTAATTGAATAAGTAAAAGGAAAAATAATTATAAATAGGCTATATATATTTTAGATACCCTGTGCTCATTACCTGGCGTTGCCCGGGAATCTACTTATCCCTATCACGATCTTCTTGTCATAAATGAGCTGAAATACGAAAATTAACGTGTTTTATGTTTAGTTAAATAAGTAGAGGAAAAATCCATATCGTAATTATTTTTAGATACCCCGTGCTGTTTACCCGGCGTTGTCCTGGAATCTACTCATTCCGTTCTTCTTGGCATAAATGAGCTGAAAGACAAAAAATAATGTACTTCTTATGATTAGTTGAATAAGTGAAATGAAAAATAATTATAAATGTATATCGTAATTATTTTAAGATTCCCCGTGCTGATTACGCGGTGTTGCTGGCATAAATGAGCTAAAAGACAAATTTCGTTATTGTGAGTTATCCATAAAAGAATACCCATCATGTGCTGCTAAGCTTGCACATGAATCTACGTACTTGTCTCGATCTTCTTGGTATCAATGAAAGACAAAAATGGTTATTGTGAGTTATCCGTAAGATATAAAGCTGCTGTTGCGGACTTTTTTGTAGAGCTTTTTAGATATTCAATTCTGTGTACATTAATTTTGTGTATTCGATATGGTTTAGGCATCAAAAGCCATTTAAGCGTCCAAAGAGCTACTTTTTTCACGTTTTCCACTGCAAAGATCGATTTTTAAGGGTGTAGAGTTGAGTATCACAACTCTCTTATAGCCTATGTTCATCCCGGGAATCTCCTGAACATTTTGCAAAAAGTCCTATCACAATCGGATCAACGGTATGGCCGCGCACAAACTACGAACAAACAAACAAACATTCATTTATATATATATATATATATATATATATATAAGTAAAATATAATATTAACGCAGGAAGGTAATTGTTTCTAGAAGCGTTGCAAAATAGAAGGCAATAAAAATAATACATTATGATCACATCCTTCCATCCATAATAATTCTGCCCGAAGGCAGGTCCTTCACTGCAATCATAGCATTTTCATGGTGATGATGATGATGATAATGATGATGGCCATATGATTTCGGGGATCGTTTGGGCCTTAAAGTTTTCCTGACATTTGTCTTACAGGTGAGGAAAAACCCCGATAAAACCTCACCCAGAAAACTGCCCCGACCGGGGATCGAACCCGGGCCCACTGCGTGACAAGGCAGCACGCTATCTCGTGACCACAGCGGTGGACATGATCACATGAAGTTTAACATAATCAAATTATAGGACATCCGTTATCAAAAATAAAAATACTATAGTTTGCTTTGTCAATTAAAATATTATTTTCTCATGTAATAATACGTTAAAACACCCATAACTATACAGCCTGTATAGGCACTCTTCGATAAACTAGCATTATACAAGGTGAAAATTATTTAAACCGACAAACTCTGGGAGATTGTAGGGAATACCAAAACAAATATTTTTCCCCAATGCCATTTTTTCCTATGATGATTATTTAAACCGGTAGAGGAAGATTTCTCTGGCGGCAAATTAATTAAACCAACAAACACTTTTGCATTTTTTATTATCAAGAGACAACACATTAACACAACGCAATTACTTAAATTACAGTAGAGGTTCAAAATGCCTCCATTAACATGTAAACATAGGTTACACCGGCGGATCATGTTGTATCTAATACGGGCAAAAACTCCAGGAGTATCGTTAATTGCTCCTGCTGCTGCTACTATCCGGGCAACCAGATCATTTTCTGATGCAACAGGAGTTGTGTAAACAAGGTTGCGCATCTCTCCCCACACAAAAAAAATCCAAAGGGGTTCGAGCAGGCCATGGTACAGGACCACCTCTGCCAATCAACTTTTCTCAAAACCGTTGGTTCAAGAATCGACGCACACGATGACTGAAATGTGCCGGCGCTCCGTCATGTTGGAACCACATGCCTTGTCTTGTAGGGAGAGGGAAGCCTTCCAGCAATTCTGGCAATGCTCTGGCGAGAAAATGCCTTCAATTTAATGGCCTAGGCAGGAGATATGTCCCAATTAAACAGTCCCCAACAACACCGGTCCACATACCGGTGTACTCACTCCAGGTGTATCGCTCCATTAATAAACAGATACAATTAACTACTACACTGGTGGACAAAACAATTCCTACCATCAACAGCAGTTGCAGTCATGACAACTGAAGAGCGTAATACGCCCTCCACCGGTTTAAATAATCCTCGTAGGAAAAAATTGCATTAGGGAAAAATATTTGTTTTGGTGTCCCCTACAACCTCCCAGAGTTTGTCGGTTAAATAATTTTCACCCTGTATGAAGAAACCATGTATGAGGAACTACTATTTTGTTAGAGAGCGGATTTGATGTCTTTTTCCCCATCCCTTATTTTCTATGCAGTGTTTATTAGTATACAACATCTAATAACTTTTTTTAATCTGCGGCGATATTCCATTATATTCAACTAAACCTCTATACTGTCATTTCTTCATAATTACTGATAAACTTAATAATTTGTTTCATTTTTCCTCTCACTCTCTACCTTAGCTTAACCTTTCATTTGTACGTACTTTTACGTGCCCCACGGCACCCGGACCACACACAAGCACATGGATGAGTGATCAGCTTAATGTCGAGAATACGAACATTTAAGATAAAACACAACATTTTCTCATACATTCATATTAAACAGGGCGGAAATGATCTTGATGATTGTGATGGCCAGATGATGTTTGGAATCATTTGGGCCTTACCAATTTCCTGACATTTGTGTTATAGGTGAGGAAAAATCCAAGAAAAAAATTCACCCAGGAAATATGTCTCGACCTGAGATCAAACACGGGCATGCTCCGTAACAGGCAACGACGTTACCCCGAAACCACAGCGATGGACTTCTGTTTTCTCAAGCTATTTAAAAGAAAATACTTCATTTTAATTGCACGTCCCTCAAAATGCGGCTCTACAAATCATTTATATATTTTTTTAAATCATTTTAATCAAATATTGACTTAATGTTTTTTTTTGCAATTTTATTACCAATTTTTTGTAAGTCTTTGTGTATTGTCATTCCAACTTTTTCGATAGTCTGAAAACGAAAAGCTTAAGAAGTCGATTAATTAATTTAATTTTAAGATATCCAATCTTTGACTTCTATTCTGAGCAAATTCAGCATCATAACCCATCTTAATCTAATCCATCTTCCATCTGTTGTCGAGATTTCTTTTTTTCTTTTCACTCAGATATTTGAACTAAAACTTTGGAATCGATAAATGTAGTAGGCCTATTTATAAATCGTTGAATTTTAAGGTAATCTTTTGGAATAGAAAGTAGAAAGAAGAAAATATTTATATACACAACATATTTTCTGATGAACGAAATTAAATAATGGACGAGATGAGTATGGAGAAATGGTGGAATGAAATTGTGGCAGGGGAAAACGGGGAGAAACCTCCGAGAAAAACCTGCCCAAGCTCTGTTTAGTCCACCACGAAACTCACGTGGAGTGACCGAAACTCAGTCTCGGGACCCCAGCGGTGAGAGGCGAGGGCCTAACCGCTTGTGCCATGGAGTTTTGTTTTCCCCCTGTATCGTGAAAGGATAATTTTGCAAGTCTTAAATAATAATTTTTGCAAATGTTTATTTCCATTTTATAATTATTTCTTCCGCCCTCTCTCATTCTCTCTGACTGCCTTCCTCTTGCAAGACGGTTGAAAAAATCTTTGGTTGTAGCCTATTCTTTGTTGACTACAGGGGATCAGCACTTCGAACCACATCAGTAACCTGGTACCATTCATATTCACTAAGCTTTCTATTGAAGAAAAATCTATTTCTAGTTTGACCACAACAGCTCTTCAACTGGAAAGCAAAATAGCTCGATTATCAGACCGTCAAATGTGACGTTCGTTCCATGGTAATTTCTCATCATCACCATCATCTTCTTCTTCACCCCGCTGCACGATATGCTACAGGTTGTCCTTCCAATGTCGTTTCGGTCTTCCTACATTTCTTCAGCCTTCAGGTCGAATAAAGTATCTGTTTTGATAAACGATTATTTGACATTCTTTGTAAATGATTTAGATAACTTCTTGCCATCTTATTTCAGGGAACGAGTCAAATAATGGTGCGAAGCGTGTACAATCCGATTTATGTTAACCTTTATGTTATTGTTTATACAATATATTTATTATCGTTTTTAATAATTCATCGTTAGTTTGTTTGTTTATCAGTTTAAATATGTTTTATTTATGACAATTAAAGATATAGTATATCAATGACTTGTCCTTCTTGTTAATTCAAACGCAAAAAAATGTTTAATATGCCATAAGATTTTACAGATTACTTTTTTTAAACTTATTCAAATAACATTCCTGTTTATTACGGGTCGGCACTGTCGGCCGTGGTGGACTAGTGGTATTGATCCTTGCCTTTAGTTCCGAGGGTCGCGGGTTCTAACCCGACGGGGGTCGTTTCGATGGATTCTTTAAGGATGGAAAAATCCAAGAAGCAAGTTCTCCGGGAGAGACATTAAGCTCTGAGTAAGATTTTCAGGCTCGTCAATGAACCTTAAGCCTGAATAAAAAGGCCTCTAAGCAAAATTTATCGACCTCAATCATCGTAGTTGCCTGCTACATGTCTCATTGGGTCGGAATGTTGACCGCATACCACTTATGACATCTATGGGCAAATAAGCGTAACTAAATTAACTTGGTCTAGTAACTCCTAACAAAGAAGACACTAAAGCTTAACTTTGGGCTATGCCATTATAGTTACAGTATATTGACCGAGTATTCATTTAACCCAATCTTCTTGCCATCGATCAGTTTGGTAACAACGAAAACTATGGATTCCACGCTAACCTCGATAATTTTGGACAATTAATTTTCACTCCATATTCTCCATTTCAGTGGGGGCTGGGCTTGGACTTAACCGAGATCTCGTGGACCCAAAAACTGTATATTCGAAGTAATCTCGATATCGGTAGTTTTTGACATTTTATTTTCATACCTTCACATCCTCTACGGGTGCTAGGAGTTATAGTTGTGCTTAAATATAATCTGGATTGTCACCAATCAGCTTAGCGACCCCAACAACTATGGATTTGAATTAATCTTCGCCATTTTGGAAATTTATTTTACATCCACCATGTCGATGGGGACTAGCTACACTTGGACTTAAAAAAACATCGGGAGTGTCATTATTCACCTCAGCAACCTAGTAAACGATGTATTCGACACTAATCTAGATCATTTTGGACACTTTATTTTTCATCCAATCTCACCCTCTATGGATGCTAGGAATAAAACTTTGGCTTAAATATAAAGGTTAAAATTATACTTGAGTGTACCAACTTTAGTTGAAATAGCTCCAGGGGTTCCAGAGTTTTGTTTTCATATACATACATCCATATATATATATATATATATATATATATATATATATATATATATATCCCGAGACATAGACGAGTGGTTTAAGGCATAATGCTTTGGTACAGAGTTTCGGGAGTTGCGCTAGTTCGAGTCTCCATGGGGATAGAATTTTTCTCATGGAATTTCGGCCACTTGGGTAACTACAATAAGTAGCAGCTCCAAATTAACAAAACCAGCTAACGACTGAGGAACACGACATGTTTAACTGCATGTTATCCCCATTGTGGCTTTAGCATTTATTCACCTTTGTGATTAATACATATGGATGTGAGGCCAGCAGCCGACTAGTATGCTAAGGACCTTCTAGGCCTGTCGCGCCATATATATGGGAATCTCCGAAAAAAAACTGTTAAGTCCATAAATCATAAATTTTCAGAAAAGACGAAATATTTATACAGCTTAAATTTGTGGACACATAATTTAAAATGAAACACTATGCAAAGAGAACTCTTACGTGATAGAGCCTATTAAAGTGACAACGGGGAAAACCAATGTTATCTAATTTAGGAATTATCTAAACTTAAAATATATACACTGCTAAAAAAAATTAGGGGATATTGTAGAATAACCTATTAAGACTATGTTTTTTGGAATAGTATTAGATGCAATCACTTTCTATTACTCCAAGATAATGTAAATAAGAGTTTGAAGTTGTTACGTAACCTCGGTACCACACCAGAGGGCAGTGTCTGTACTGTTGATGTGAAAGGGTGGTGTGGGGGTGAATGCTTTGTTGCTGTTTTTAAATCCAGTCCAGTTTTCAGTTAGTGAATGACTTGCCTTAAGGACAGTGATGTCTCGACAATGTGATTTACCTGAACCAATGGCTTGGAGGGCCATAGGAAGGATGGAAGCTGGACAGACACAACAAGAGGTGGCACAAGCCATTGGGGTGTCTCAAAGCGTGATTTCCAGACTTTGGAATCATTTTCAAAGAACATACTGTTCACAAAAGAGCCGGACAAGGTCGACCAAGGACAACAACAGCAAGGGATGACCGTTACCTCTTGTTAACAGCCCGTCGGAATAGACAGCAGAATGCAACTCAACTGCGAAATACACTTCAAACAGCAAACAGGACGCAGGGTGTCAACTCAAACTGTCCCTAATCGACTGCATGGAAGTGGTCTCTATGCCCGTAGGCCCATGGTGTGTACCAGGTTAACTCCACAACACCGTAGAGATCGCAGAAACTGGGCGGAGGAACATCGTGGGTGGAGGCATGCTGAATGGAGATCAGTTCTTTTTTCTGATGAGTCGCGATTCAACATGGAATGTGATAGTCGGCGTGTATTCATCTGGAGAGACAAAGGGACACGAAACAATCCAGCTTTTGTACGTGAAAGATCCCCATATGGTGGCGGTGGATTGATGGTGTAAGCAGGAGTCAGTAATGGTGGACGTACGGACCTCTACGTCATCCAAGGTGGTACTTTGACTGCGGTAAGGTGTAGAGATGAGATTCTCCGACCTTTTGGCGTGCATTATGCTGGTGCCATGGGTGATTTCTATTCTTTTTATGGACGATAATGCACGACGCCATGGTGGACGACATGCTGGAAGTGGAGGGTATCGAGCGTATGCAATGGCCAGCTTCCTCCCCGGACTTAAATCCGATTGAGCATGTGTGGGATGCATTAGGCAGGCGCATTGCAGGCAGACCAGCACCTCCCACAACTGTTCCAGAGCTGCACATTGATCTTATGGAAGAGTGGCCACGTATCCCCCAAGAACTCATTGCTAACCTCATTGCATCAATGCCACACAGGTGTGAGGCAGTGCTGGCCGTTCGAGGAGACCATACACCATACTAAAGAAACATTTTCACCCATGTTAATGTTGCTTTGTTTGTTTGCCATATTCCTAATCAGGATCTCTTTGACATCTGGTGTGGTACAGAGGTTACGTAATGACTTCAAACTCTTGTTTACATTCTTTTGGAGTAATAGAAAGTGATTGCATCTAATACTGTTCCTAAAAACATAGTCTTAATAGGTTATTCTACAATATACCCTAATTTTTTTGAGCAGTGTATATATTATCGGACGGACTTAACATGTTTTGTTACATACGAGTGGACAAAACTGATTTTGAATTTGACTCTAAAGAAATACAATTATTTTTCTTTAGGAAATCAAGTTTATTAAATCATAATTAACCCCTACATGTTACAGTGATTGTTAATGAACATTAATGATCCAACATTTATGATTAATATGCTGGTTGACATTCGTAAGCAAATTAAAATACAAAATGTTATATCATTCCAAAAGCTTCATCCTCATCAAAGCAATCACATATTTCCTTTTCATCTTCATGTTGTGTATAGTTTCCATGACTATTTAACACATGCCCCAAATGGGAATTCAATGACCAATCACATTTCATTGATTTTTATTTACAAACCATCACAGTCGTTTTTCACCTCGATTTTATCAGTTTAATTTTATCACTGTAAAATCAAGCTCCTCCTTTTTAACATTCTGAATAGGTCATAGCATTATTTTGCAGTGACTGAGTCCCTATGAAATACGGCTACCAGATTGTATATATAGTGCACGAATGCCAACACATAGTACTTGCGGGAGATAATATAAAAACATTTATAGCAATTGATTATACACCACAAAAAGAAAACACTGTTTGCACTTTCTTAAACGTATTTTTTTCCCCAGGTAATAGAGTTCCAGAAAAATATAATTGGCATATTTACATCATAGGACATCAGAAATTAATTAATATACAGTTTGACGTGTTTCATTTTTTCTCCACTAGGGTGCATTCTTACAATATTGCGATCCTTTGGCAATAAATAATATGATCTAGTTGCAGTGATGAACACAAGAAGCAAATGAATCGTACCGGTACCAATCGTTTTTCATTTGTTTTCAAACATCACCGTTTACACTAAATATATAAATATTTTAAATAACTATATTTAAATAATGGTTTGTGAGTAAACAGCTTAATTTTATTCGTTAAATAGTTCTAACAAATGCCACTCTTGATTTCCAAATTCTCTAGATAAATTCACTTCTCACATCGTGAATTTATCAATAATTTGGAAATCACTCGTGGCGTTACTTATGAGAAATAAAATTATCAAGAATGTTTGCGTAAAACTCAAATTCTGGCATGTTCCTCCACTCATCACCAAATCTTTGTTTCAACAAACGGTCCATACCAGTCTTCTTTTTGGTTTTTACATTACCTGGGCAAAATGGCGAATTCAAGGGCTAAATTATATCTTCCACGCGTCAGCCTTTCTTGAACAATGGTCTCTAACGTCTAGATTGATCGTCAAATCAATATGATACCTGAATTGCTACAATTACATTCGTTTTTCCTACCTTTATTTTCATCAAATGTACTCTTTTCGTAGTAATTTTCTCTTCCAGTTTGTGAAGTTTAGACGTAAAATGCCTTGAAATCTTGAACTGAACTTTCCAAACTATCTCCAGAACAGAAATTTTGCCCACAATACGATAGAGACTCTGATATTTCTAAGGGCGTATGCAATTCTTTTTCTATTAGGCTGCGCCAAACGCCAATCTGCCGGAATATATGAATGGTCTCGAACGGACAAAATCTTACATATAATCTTTGACAGATTGTTGTGATTTCTTCAGAGCGTATACAACAATGAATTTCGATTTTTAACCCCACATCCATCTGAAAATAACCTTATAGAAGAGACAGTTTCACAAAATTAATTTTGCTAAGAACATTTGTTAGAAGAGACAGTTTCACAAAATTAATTTTGCTAAGAACATTTGTTAGAGCTTTTGCTCCTTGGCCTGCCCGATTTTCATTCTAGCAATAAAACTTATTAGGGGATTTGTTCTCAACATCTGTAATACAGAATGCATAGAAACTAATCTGTCTAGCATATAAAGCCTCACCTGTAGGTAGTTTTTCGGCAACGATGAATCTGTTGTAAATCGAAAGAGAGTGTGACAGAATTACAAGAAATCTGTTTAATTATCCGGAATCAGGTTTTCGTTGACATTTCCTCTTTGGGGATGAAACACGTACAAAACGAATCAAGAATTCTGTCTTGTTCTACTTTGTTATGATGAGTATAACACCTTTTTCCTGTCTTTACAAGACTACATGCCGGGATCGAACAGCATTTGAAGCGTCCTTCCTTGTGACTACAGGGAGGTTCAAATTCTATGAGAACAGGATCCTTATCATTACAAAAGATGGGATAAAATAGAGGAGTGAAATATTTCTTATATATATATATATTTACAAAGACTTTATATCTAGATCACTTCATTTTAATTTAATTTAAAATGGATATTTAATTAAATATTTTTACCTTGCTTCATGTTCTTTCTTTCGCTTTATATCCGTCATCCTTTTCCTCTTTTGGAGCCTGTCATACTTCACTAAATTATAACTACTACTGGAACACTGTTATTGCGAGATATTTTCTATGAATGAAATTTTATTCTCCTTCTTAAACTATCAATAATCGGTGCTTTATATAACAATGGTACTATAACATTAATATGCCTCCAGCTGCCGATTGCAGCTGCGAATAAATATTAATTAAATTATTAATGTTATGCGGTTGCAGAATAAAAAGAAATTTGAACTCTGTTGATTCAACGGGGTTTGATCCGACTGGATCAGTGAACTGAATGGATTATGAAATAAACGCTCGATTTCGAGCACATTTTTAACAGGGAAACAACTAAGACGTAAGACGCAAACAGAGATCGTAGCTTGATGCAGGATGTTTCATAGGGTAGGGATATGTTAAAAAGTAAATTTCGATTGGAGGTGGATTTAACGGCTTTTGTTTCGGACCCCATGTGTGTTTGTATGTATGTATCTATATATATATATATATATATACACAATATTTTTTGTTAAGATTGTAATTTTTAATAATATAAATAAGACGGTAAATCCGAAAATATCCTTAATTGAAAAAAATTGGTAGAATTTTATCAGTTTTATCGGTATTTGAGTGGATTATTTGAGGTATATATAATATTCCTTAAATCCTTGATAATAAAACCGCATTTCATTTCTGGATTAACTTTGAGGATAAATAGGATGGAGCAACTCTGACAAATTAAGCATGCTAATTGATTTAAGCAGAAAAATCTCTTTAAGCCTCTCAAGTAGATTATTTTACAAACACTATATTACTTAGGTCTGATGTTTAGCATGTAAA
Source organism: Diploptera punctata (assembly GCA_030220185.1). Classification (NCBI taxonomy): domain Eukaryota; kingdom Metazoa; phylum Arthropoda; class Insecta; order Blattodea; family Blaberidae; genus Diploptera; species Diploptera punctata. The sequence goes on from JASPKZ010010246.1 coordinate 386,243, forward strand.
TTTTACTTTAAAAAAAATTGAGGGCTTTTAGGTAGATATACGTTGTTTTCAGAATATTTAGGCCTACCAGTAATGAAATTATGTAGACCAGTGTAATTTACCTAAGTAATTTATATTTTCTAACCATCGAAACTAACACAAAGTCTTTGTAAATAATTACAAAATAAAAAAACTGCCACGTTATAATATATTTGTGTTCTTTAAAGGCCAAATACATCCGAACATCATAATCATCTTGTTTAGTTTGAATGTAGCCTATAAGTGAATGGTGTGTCTTATCTCAACTGTTCGTGATTTCTCAGAGCTGGTTCTAGCAGCGAGTTAATTGCTCATCCGGGAGGTCCTCCATAGTAGTCGAAAAGGATGTATGATCCAGAGCTTGTCCAGAGTTTAAAATCATCTCCTGACAGATCGTGTCCCTATAGAACGTGGGGAACATAATGTTCCTTCAACAAAGTTGCGTAGTAGGCCTATATAGTAGCCAAATTATAATCTCTGAACGTCTTTTTCTGGAATGACAGTTATGAAATAATCTCTCTTTTCACAAGGGAACTGTCAACCATTGCATGCCGATACCTACCTTCAATTTTTTTTTTTTCCAGAGAAGCGTTGTGATGTATATAGGGTCTTTCATATATTATGCAATTTTTAAAAATGCAATAATCAAGTTAAAAATGCATCGAAATAAAATTTTCTTTTTTATTATTTTCATCTACATACACTCCCATTTAAATGTGGAAAATTATATCAGGCATATGTCCACCTCCACTGTCTCAGGCATATGTCCACCTCCACTGTCTCAGGCATATGTCCACCTCCACTGTCTCAGGCATATGTCCACCTCCACTATATCAGGCATATGTCCACCTCCACTGTCTCAGGCATATGTCCACCTCCACTATATCAGGCATATGTCCACCTCCACTGTCTCGGCAGGCTATGAAGTTCGTGATGATCCTTTCACAGACATCTCTGTTGATTTCATTGATGACACGCTGAGTTTCTTCCTTAAGTTGGATAACTGTTTGTGGTTTGTTCGCGTAGACTTTTTTTTAATATCCTAAACGTATAAACCCTATTTCACCTAAGGTACATTAGGGTTATATTTTGTCAAATTGTGTCGTTATATAATATTTTATCTAAAAGTAAAGTTTTTTTATGAATTATACTTCTAAAAATATTAAAATGGTCTGCAGTTCTTTTCTGCCATAAGCACGTAGACTTTGAACTTCACATAACCCCATAAAAAGAAGTCACATGAAGTAAGGTCACAAGATCTGGGAGGCCATTCCAAGTCGCCACGAATTGAGATCACAGACTTCATAGACCGAGTACCCTGTCGAGACAGTGGAAGTGTATATAGATGGGGGGGGGGGGAAATATATATATATTTCGATGCATTTTGACTTAATTATTATATTTTTAAAAATTGCGTAATATATGAAAGACCCTTTGCAAAGCCGTGCCCAAAAAAATATTTGCCATTTCTAATTGCAAGACACGAAAATCAAGCGCCAAATAGTTTTTTTTAAACTATAGGGAAGTAATACAACTCCTGTATTGGCAGACTGGAAAACCCTTAATACCTGCCGTCCGTGTCGCGTCCCGCCTCACTCCACTCTGTGCTTAACTCATAAGGGATGTACATCTTCAACGTACAGTGGGCTGCCCTTGCTGGATTCTGACTTTGATTCCTGTGCCTTGCGTTTTAAAACGGCAGATACTTTTTTGGACACGGTCTTTGTATTATCACAACGCTTCTCTGGGAGAAATTTCAAGATTTGGTTTCGGCATGCAATGATTGACAGTTCCTTGTCAGTAACACCATCTATCTAACCCAATCCGGAAGCACTTTTAACAAAAAAAAAAACTACAAACCTTTAAACGCCGTTTTAGATAAAATTACATATGTATCAGAACTTTGTCAGGAGATGATAAGTCTTAAGATGAAACAGGATTTGAAAATGTCGGATAATATTAATAATGCGGCTACAAAGAGAAAGAGGTTAAACCAAAGGAAAACAATGAAAACATTATAGTAATACGATTATAAAACCACGCGTGCTTCTCAATATTTATTTATATTTATATATCTAGACGTGCCCTGTGATGGTGCGTCAGGCGTTGTCTTGTCATTCACAGACCTCTATATATAGGGGATCATCTCATCTCATCCCTTTACCCGACCCTGAGTTGGAAACGAGTTGAGGATATGTATTTATATATCTGGACAGAATTTCGCACTTCTAATATTAAAAGGAAATTAATCGTTTTCCATTAGCATTTAAATTATTTTATAAAATTTTCAATTTATTGTTTCTGTTTAATTTTGTCACATCTAAAATTAATTTGTAGGGTTACATCGTTTAATTTAAATGCCAAAGGATTCTTCAGAATTTGTACATCTGTACTTTCAACGTATTTTTTCTATAATATGTGGAATTAGTTAAATTATAGTACATTATATACCGTAATATGTGTCGGATAAATATAACATTACAGCGCTGCGCTTTCATCAGGATGATACGTCGAAGCTTAATTCGAGTAAGGACCAGCTGAAGCATTTAACATCATAGAGACATTAACATCCTCTTTGTTAACATGATGTTTTTATTTAGAAACAGCTTTTATGATAGCATATCTATAGTATCATAAATGCTTTTGGAGTCATACTTTCTTTTTCAGATTTGGAAATGTATGGAAGAGTAGGTCCGCAACTTTTTGGTAGATTCCATAATAGTTGAAAGGTATATTTGGAGGGGAGGGGCGAGAGTTTAAAGTCCGGGATGTAACCCCTCCCCCTGTATAATTTACTCTTATTGGCGTCAAAATTATGTAAGGGAATACTTTTTATTTCTCATACTTCAATAGCCACGCCAATAGTCAAAACTACAGAGTTATATGCAACTCGGGTTATATTAACTTAGCGTCATTATTTTGTGCTAACTACTTGTGGATTTTCTCTTGACAGTGAGGACGGAAACGACCTTAATTTTTATTTTTATTCTTGTTAATTAAATATCGGCGCCTGAAGCATTTTCCCTTAACTCAATTTAGTTTCATCGCATCCGTTCCACAAAGATATCAAACGCTTTAACATACGCTGCAAACAATTGTGATTAGTCATTGACAGTTTATCAGTAATACAGGCTGTGCTGTGATTTTTGCATTCCTCCGCAGCAGTAATTTATTCAAGCATGTTATTCACGACAATCACGGTGAATAAAAATTCACGGATTACATAGCATCAATCCGCGTCAATCTGATTGGAGTGATTGTAATGAATATTTGACGTCACGCAAGGCCTCGAGGGTGAGGCAAGATGGCGACCGTAATGTGGTCGTGTTCATGTTGTCTTCGCTTTAAATTTAGTCCAGAAGAATTAGAGCAAAGACATAAAAGTCAAGAAATTGATAGATTGATTGAGAAGGACAAGCAGACTTTAAGAAGACAAGTGAAGTTGTTATTGCTAGGTGCGGGTGAGAGTGGGAAATCTACGTTTCTGAAGCAAATGCGAATTATTCATGGTATAAAGTTCGAACCAGAACTTATGAGAGAATATCAACATGTGATATATCAAAACATTGTGAAAGGTATGAAAGTGTTGGTAGATGCCAGGGACAAACTTAACATTCCGTGGGAAAATCCAAAAAATGCTGATTACGGTAATCATATTCTGAAATTTGAAAACAGTATGATGTTGGATGACAGACTTTTTTTGCATTATGCTTCTTCATTGCGAAGTTTGTGGAACGATTCCGGTATTAGAATGGCCTTCGAAAGAAGAAGAGAATTCCAATTGGTAAGTTTATTTTATATGTTTCATTTTTTACGTTTAAATGGAATGTTTAAGTGTAAATCATGAGTCAGAATGTTGCCGATTGCAGTTTCATTGTATGCGTCATGTAAGCAGTAAGACACTTTTTTATTATTATTATTATCATTATTATTATTATTATTTATTATTATTATTATTATTATTATTATTATTACATTGCAATTTAAAGCTCCTTTTTTTTACTGTAAGTTATTTATTATTATTTTTTTTTAATTTCGCGTGAAAATCCCAAGTTCAAATGCAGGAGTTTGACATCCGGATGTCACGTTAGAATTTTGGATACTTTCCAGTGGGATTTGCGAATTGTTATTGAGATTATGTTATTTGGTTTATAATTCGTAATATTGTAGGCTTATTCACCCTTACAGCGTGAATTTAAGTTGCATAAGTTAGGTTGTTCAAACTGTGAACTGACATATCTTTAATGTGTCAAAGTGTTAATTTTTTAATGCAGCTGTTTAAAAAAAATCGGAAAAAAATTTAGTTTACCTTCCCTAATATTTTTTTTGGCTGAGGTGTACAAACCGCCCTACACAATTTTCCATCTAATATTCATATGCCACTGATGCACTAAACATTTTTCAACCATTTATAATAATATTTGGAACCATTTTATAAGCATTTCTTACGATTTTTAAATATCTCTAAATTACGCGAATATTGTACATCGAGTTCTACAAGCGTGGAAATGCTTCATGTAACATCCGCTAGGTGACTCTCACATCGCAGTTGCCAACATTTGAAAATAATTCCAAAAAGAATATTTGGCTCAACTGCACTTCTACTAGCGCTTGATTTTTCAGTTATATTATTGTAAACTATAGCTCTTCTTCTGTATTTACTAACATTATTTAATATTTTAAACTTTTTCAAACAATTTTTATAACATTATTAGACAATTTTGAAGTATTTATTTAAATATGCAAAATCACAATATTATGACAGTGTTAGAGAATATTGTGATGCAAACTGCTATTTTCTCCATAGAGTATATTACTTAGTCTATGATTTTTCTATCGCTGTTTTGGGGTTATCGCTGGTTGGATCAGCGTTAGGGAGTGATAAGTAAGTGTACACCCATTTTTAATAAACGTTTGGTAATTTTAATATTATTAATATTTTTTTAACATAGATTTGGGGATTTATTGCAAATATTGGTCATTTAAATTTCATAACGATGGATAGTAATCGGATGATAATCGATATGTGGGTTATTGCTGGCTCTATAAACTCTGGCGCATGTGCACTGTTGTTCTATAGGACCCGAAAATATTTCACGCTAGTTAAAGTGCAGTTTTTCCGAATATTTAGTGTTAGTGTACATAATTAGTTTATAGACTTATTAAATAATATACATGTAAATTGTTTTGTTAGGTTAGGAAATGTGTAGTTTACGTCCATTTTTTTTGCGCATTTGGGAATAAATAATATGCATGTAAATTGTTTTGTTAGGTTAGGAAATGAGAAGTTAGGGCTCAACTGCACTTCTATTAGCGCTTGATTTTTCAGTTATATTGTTGTAAACTATAGCTCTTTTTCTGTATTTACTAACATTATATAATATCTTAAACTTTTTCAAACAATTTTTATAATATTATTAGACAATTTTGAAGTATTTATTTAAATACGAAATCACAATATCATGACACTGTTAGACAATATTGTGATGCTAACTGCTATTTTCTCCACAGAGTATATCACTTAGTCTATGATTTTTCTATCGCTGGTTGGATCAGCGTTAGGGAGTGATAAGTAAGTGTACATCCATTTTTAATAAATAATATTATTAATATATTTTTTAACATAGATTTGGGGATTTATTGCAAATAAAGTAAAGTGAACCCACTACAGGCCTCGCCCTTCGGGTAGTAAGAGGTTAAGGCTTCCACTTTTTCTGGACAATCAGCACTTGATGTCAACTGGCTTGTCATCCCTGCATGACGGCCGCCTTTACCCCCAGAACAAGCATCTGGTACTCATTTCCATTAGAAGCTGAGGTGACCCCAGGACCATTGTGCCGCCAGAAAGTTTGGGTCAGTATAAAAATATTGGTCATTTAAATTTTATAGCGACGGATAGTAATCGAGGATGATAATCGATATGTGGTTCAATTGTGGGTTATCGCTGGTTCTATAAACTCTGGTGTATGCGCACTGTTGTTCCATAGGACTGAAAATGTTTCATGCTAGTTTAAGTGCAGTTTTTCCAAAGTTAGTTTACGTCCATTTTTTAGCATTTGGGAGTTCATTCCCAAAGTTGGTAACACCGACTTCAGAGCCATCTACCAAAAGCTACATTAACAATTACTGCAACTTGCGCATGCACACTGTGCTTCTGTAGAACTTGGAAGAATTCTTGTGTGATGGTTTCTCCATCTTATCCAATTTTTTTAAGTCCTACAGAATAATAGTGCACATATATAAAAGTTTATAGAGTTGTCCCTAGATGGAACCACGTAGCAGTAAAATCAGAATACCAATCTTTGCAATAAATTATTAGAAATGGATGTACAGCAACTTCCGCTTTTCTAATCTAACAAAATAAATGGCTTAACTCTAGTATTTTGCGATCACAATTTTCCATACAACTTTCAGTGATTCATCACTTTAACTTACCTGATATATTTTCAAAGTCCTATAGAACAACAGTGTGCATGCGCCAGAGTTTATAGAGCCAGCGATAACCCACCATCGAACCACATATCGATTATCATCGTTGTCACATATCGATTATTATCGATATCATACTACAGTTTATACAGCTTATGCTAATGGCAGCACATCGCTATGAAATTTAAATGTCTAATCTTTGCAATAAATCTCCAAATCTATGTTAAAGAAATGTATTAATAATATTAAGATTACCAAATGTTTATTAAAAATGGGTGTACACTTACTAATAACTTCCTAACGCCGTTCTAACACTTAAAAATTGTCAAATGTTATAAAAATTGTTTGAAAAAGTTTAAAATATTAAAAAAATGTTAGTTAATACAGAAGAAATGCTATAATTCACAACAATAAACTGAAAAATCAAAGGTACCGTAAGTCATTCTGGTGAATAGCCCAACTTTCTTATGCCACTGTTACATTATCACCCTTTTACCATTTGTAATAATGTTTCATATTATTTTAAACATTTTGCAACAATTATTTAAACATTTCTAATGATTTTGAAACATTTATATAATTACACGAATATTGTGAATGAAATTCTACAGAATCTGCTAGATGGAGGAAATTATGCATATTATTTAATGTTCCATTCTATAGAGTTCTGCCCTAGGGCAGATCTTTCACTGCAATCATAGCATTTTCATGCATGCTTTGCAGCTTTTTAAGGAATTATTAGGTATGGTAGCTTCCTGTTGCTTTCCACACCGGTGAAATGATAAGGATGGTAATGATGATGATATTTGGGGACCGTTGTGCCCTAGGCTTCCTGACATTTGTTTTACAGGTGAGGAAAAACCTTACCCAGGAGCCTGTCCCAACCGGGATTCGAACCTGGGCCCGCTGCTTGACAAGGCAGCACACTACCTCGAGACCACAGCAGTGGACTTATTTAATGTAGTGTACACTAACTTATCCCACTGGAACCTACCAAAATTAAGTGAGTGACACATTCATTTCTTAAAATATATTTTCGAATATTGTTCATTTTGATTTCACAGATATCTCTGCCATATAGTGGGAGTTTCTTTAAGTGTTCATGCATATACACAATGATTCTGCAGAACTTCGAAGGAATCATTGCATATATAGATAAATATTTAATAATTGCAAAAAAGTGTTATAAGTATTGTTGCACAACATTTAAAATAGTACGAAATGTTAGTAAAGATGGAAGAAGTATGTAGAACAACAGTATGAGAAAATAGTATGGTTAATCAAGTGGAAGGTATTGTTTATTTTTTATTATTTCACTCACCTCATACTTCATAATTCATAGCAAACCCAGGGTTTCTTCACATCTTTTGTGACATTCTCAATGCTGTGTCACGTTCACAACTGACGTCCAACGGCCTTCTATCCTGCAGACTGACCTCCGCGCCATCTGGTGGCCGACCGAAGAATTTCCAAATCAGTCCTCTCTCCTTATAACCGGGTATTTCAAAATTCATAGTTGTATTTTCATTCTTGCATGTGTAAATATTTTCCCAAATTGTGAGTTCCTTCGGTTTTTCCAATTGTTTAAGTAATTTTGTTTTGGTTTCTATTCTATGTTTTTCTGACCAGGCATGTGCAGCTATTGTAGATTTTTCAGTTTCTCCATTTTTAACATTTCTGAGATGTTCTTTTAATCTTGTATTTAGATCCCTTTTTGTTTTTCCTATGTATATCTTTTCACAATCTTTACAATTAATTTGATAAATTCCCGATTTTTTGTAGTCTTCAATCTTTTCATTTTTGTTGGTTTTTATTAAATTACCTAAGTTGTAATCATTTTTCGGTGCTAATTTAATGTTGAATTTGTTGAAAATTTTTTGAAACTTGTCAAATACTAAAGGATGGTATGTGAACTTCTTGAATTTTTTGCCTATATTTTTATCTGTCTGAAGAGTACTTTCATTAATGATTTTTTGTTCTTTGAATTTATTTATTTTCTTGTGTATCATCTTCTCTTGAGGTGAGTGAAATAATAAAAAATACACAATATTAAAAAACCTCATAGTGTTATTTCCTATCTACATAACTTAACTTAAGTGGAAGGTAATCTAAATTTGAGCCAAAATTTCATCTGGAAATCAGTTTAGGGTGCTATAATAACTCATTTGTAGTGACTCCAGAATATTGGGGTACAACATATATGCTACTAGCTGGCCCTGCGAACGTCGTATCGCCTTCAAATATTTTTACGTTAACTTTTCCGATGTTTTAATAGTTATCTGCTATTCGGGGCAGAAACAAATCCAATAAATCAAAGATCATAAAAATCGGTCCAGCCGTTCTTGAGTTATAAATAGTGTAACTAATCCGACTTTGTTTTATATATATATATATATATATATATATATATAATATAGAAGTCCCGGCCACGCATTGCTGTGGCTAAGGTATACGTTAAATTATGTTGTAGTAAACTAAGTGAGAAATCTAAATCAGAAAGTTTTTGTTTTACACAATTTTTTAGTTCTGGTACGTTAACTACACCCGGTATAAATATGGGTGGTGGTTTATGTGGAAGTGGTTTTGTTGATTGGGATGAATTTATGTTGTCTGCATTCTCAGTATCATCCATACGTGTATCATAAGGATTATATACATTTATTGATGGAATATTTTGAGGAGGCTTGCTGATTTCATTATACTTTCGTTTTTTTTTTCTACGAACTTGTTGGCAGTTTTGATTCTCATCATCATCAAGAAGTCTCTGTATAGTAATATCATCTTGTGATATATTATAGTCATCTTGTTTTTCATTTAATTGAGGCATGGAGATTGTTTCTGTAATATTAGGCATATTATTATAACTAACAGACTTACTTACAATTCTGTTATTCTGTTTCTTAGGACCTTCATTTGTTTTTAAATTGACATTCTTCTTAAATGTAAGATTTATGTCACATAGGCCTATACCAATTTGCGGAAATTCACTTGATATCTTATCATTCATGGTCTCTAGAACTGATTCGCCATATTGTTCAATGTCCCTTCTCGGTCCAGTTAAATTTAAATTAAGTTGCTGTCTTTCAGCCAGATTACTTAAAACTAATACTTACACACAAAATTAATATTATTATCAATATATTGAAAATAAAATAAACACAAACACACTTCTTCTTCTTCTACTACAAGGTTTAGGCTATGCAGCCTGTTCCGGCGAAGTTAAAAGTGGAGTCCATCTTCTACATGGTCGGCCAACATCTCTTGTTCCTCTGGGATTATACAGGAAGGTTCTTTTTGGTATTCTTTCGTTGTTCATTCTCATTAAGTGTACTGTCCATTTCTTATTATTTTCACTGATTTTATCTTCAATTTTATATATATTTAATTCTTCTCGTATAGTTTCATTCCTTATTCTATCCGCTCTTGTGCATCCTTTCACATTATGTAAAAACAGCATTTCCGCAGTCTGTATCCTGCTTTTATCCCTTGATTTCATTATCCAATTTTCACTTCCATACAACAACAAAGGAACAGCCATTGTTTTATATAATTTAAGTTTCGTATCTTTCCTTGTTTTCCAACCTAAGGTTCTTTTTATGGTTCCACAAATAGCCTGGAATTTATTTACTTTATTTTCTATATCTTTATTTTCTCTGTAAGTTATATCACATCCTAAATATTGTAAATGTGATATTTGTTCTATTATTTTGTTATCCAGTACAATTTTTGATCTAATTCCATATTTACCAATAAATGCCATTACTTTTGACTTATTTATTGATATTTTACAATTATATCTATTGGCTATTAATTTAAATTTATATGCTAATATTTGGAGCTCATTTTCAGATTCTGCTAAAAGTACATCGTCAGCAAATAATAAAGCATTTATTTTATCTTTATTATCAATTAATATTCCTTCATTAGTTAAAACTTCTTCCATTCTTTTAGGATATCGTCCATATAAATATTAAATAATATAGGTGAGAGTGAACACCCTTGTCGTACTCCTTGGTTTATTTGAAAAAAATGTCTTATTTTTAGTCAGCTGTGGGTCAATAGAAATATTTGTTCCATAGTACACGCTCTTAACAGTTTCTATAATCTGAATAGGGAGGCCTTTTTCTTTTAGGATATTCCACAATATTTCCCTGTTTACTCGATCAAATGCTTAAATTATGAAATAATCAATATTTGTAATTCAATTGAAATTTGCGGTTGCAACAAAAAGCACAGCCACCTGGATAAATAATAAACCAATTACCTTACACCGTCATCTTTTTAGAATCGTATAGAACTCACAGATAATTATAACTCTTTGTTAAATAATAAACAAATAATTTGCAATAAAAAATAATGTGACTATAAATTTATTTATAAATAACCTTAGGTCTCAAGTTGGATCAAACAGTACACAGTGTGCAAAATTTTATTAAAATTGGTTCAGTAGTTTAGGATTCCATCACGGACAAACAACGTGACACATAATTTTTTATATATTAAGATAATAAAATCTCAATAATGTGTGAGTTTTACTTCACATTTATACATATCAATCTTAAACTTGAAAAGTTAACAAAATAAATAATAGTTTTAAAAAACTAAAACAACACGCTTTATTAGAAAACCGAACTAAAAAAATGAAAAATAATTTTAATTTCAAACATGCTTGGGATAAATAATTTTACCACCAAAAGCGTGGGGTGCTCTTTATCAATTAATATATTTGATAATAAACAGATATTGGTAAAAGTAAAGTCTCTAAGAAGAAAATGTAAAACTCATAAAAAGCACCCCACGCTTTTTTGGGTAAAATTATTTATCCCAAGCTTGTTGGAAATTAAAATTATTTTTCATTTTTTTAGTTCGGTTTTGTAATAAAGCGTGTTGTTTTAGTTTTTTTAAAACTATTTATTTTTTAGTTTTAATATTTTACAGAATAAGATAAAAATGTAAATATCTTTAAATTCGATACTATTGTAGTATGAGCTAAAAGTAATACTCTTCTAAAAAAAATCTACCAGCCGGATTTGAACCAGCGATCTACGGATTACTGAAATTATATACCACTAGAGTTCACCGCGCTTCCAACTGAGCTCTTACAACGATTGACTAAAAAGTTGACAAGTCCGCAACCTATTATACCACTTTTCATTTTTTTGATTTTCTGATGATTCTGGTCAGGATTTTAGAAACAAAATATGAAATTATTGTATTGTCACGGGTCCTTTATAAGTATACAAAGTTTCAAGTCGTTCCAATGTTTCTAAGTAGGTGAAAATAGTGTTAAAAAATTCCGTTACACAGATACAAAGACACTTCTTTTTATTTTCTGATGATTCTGGCCAGGATTTTAGAAAATAAATATGAAATTATTGTATTGTCACGGGTCCTTTACATGTATACAAAGTTTCAAGTCGATCCAATGTTTCTAAGTGGGTGAAAATCGTGTTCAAAAATTCCGTTACATAGTTACAAAGACACTTTTTTCTGATGATTCTGGCCATGATTTTAGAAACAAAATATGAAATTATTGTATTGTCACGGGTCTTTTACAAGTATACAAAGTTTCAAGTCGATCCAATGATTTTAAGCGGGTGAAATCGCGTTGAAAGATTCCGTTACATAGATACAGGTCAAGCTAATATAAAGCGTGTAAAAAAACAATCATCCTAAACTTATAGCCTAGTTGTCCTTTTTTTTTTTTTTTCAGTGTAGGGTATCACGCATCTATACCGGAGTTCAGTGAATAATTAAGTTCCAGTGTTGGATATTATAGCTATTCCAACAGTATCTAGATACTAAAGTTAGAATGGACCACAGGTTACAAACTTTGTTAGGGAAATTATGCACTATGCATGCTAGAAAGGACCAAAGGTTATGAAGTGTATAGCTATAGATTATTAACTATAGTGAATGCTATCAGCTACATTAGTGACTACGTTCAAGAAATCAACATTGTTTTTTCTTGTATTATGACATCTTACAATTCCACTCATTACTGTGTCCTATATTGTTAATTTTTTGCCCAGTTATGTTAGTTTTATTTAGTAGTCTATGTATTATGAAATTTATCTTAAGTTTTGAATAGTCCAGAAGTAGGGTTTGCAATAGAGTTTTTCAATTCTCTCGGGAATGTCCAAACTTAAATTTTAATCACTCTTAATCAAATATTAACCTATTATTAAATGGTGCTTCCAAGTTCTATCTGAAGTATTTTTCATATGTAGCCTACTGATAATATGTTTTCATAGATATATTAAAGTATTTGGTAAACCGTGTCAATGGCTTCTTTTGTGTCGAAAAAAGTGTGCAAATTCTTTCTAGAAGTCCTGTTTACACTTCATGCATTCCTATAATTTCCTCGGCACGCTACCCCCTTTCGTAATATTAATAAATAGATAAATAAAGAATAAAGAAAGAAATAAACTGAGTCAGTACACCAGTACATTGAAGACAGTACTGAACGAGACAAGATGACCAGTCTATTCTGATATTTAACTTTTATAGGAATTAATCACTATGAGGTTTAATTTATGGTGAAATTAAATGTTTCTTACCTCTCCTCATATAAATCTTCTAAGTAGATCGCGATTTTGAGACCATAACAGTCTCATCTTCAGTACTTATTTGGCGACTGATGTTATGTCGATCAGAAGAAACTCTTCTTCTTCCCTCTGTTGGTGGACCAATGAACCTCTGGATCAGGTCAAAATTTGCGGGAATTTCAAAGTTCATAAGTTTTCCTTTGTTTTTCTGAATGTGGATCTTTTCCCAAACCATGACTTCCTTTCGTTTGTCTATTTGTTTAATTAGACTGGCTTTTGTTCCTTGTCTCTAGCTTCGAGGATTATGGGTTCAAACCCAGCCAGGATCAATTAATTTTTTAGGATAGAAAAATCCTAAAGACAAGTCCTCTGGGAGGGTCTGAAGATTTTCAGACTTTTAATATAACCACAAGCCTGAATAAAAAAGGCCTCTGTACAAAATTTGACTGACATTTAATCCATCCTAGTAATACCTTAGTTCCCTACTAGATATTTCATTGAGTCGGAACACTGACCAAGTACCACTCACTGACATCCATGGGAAAATAAGTGTAACTAAATTAGTATGGTTAAGATACTTCCCGAAAGGGGGGCACCCCCTTTTCTCAATGAGGGACAAAACGGTATTCTAAGAAGAAGTGCCTTATTAATTAAATTATTGAGATACACATGTAGATTTGTTAGATTTACATGATATAACATTTATACGTTGATCAAATTTTTTTGACAACTTTTTTGGATTAAAAGTTAAAATCCATCAATTTACGGAGAAAATAGGGCTGTAAGATACATTAAGGAACTTAGCTAGGCCTATATACCATTAAAGTACATCTCTGACAAAATTGTAAGTTGTATGATCTCAACCTCTATCTTTATTATTATTCTCATTAACAGAAATAGACAATATTGATGCTTAATGCACTAGGGCAAGATTAAATTATGAGGATGGTTTGAAAAGTTTTTGGAACAATCAATAGAGGTCACTGTCAGTTCAACCTGGTTCTTACAATAATGGTCACCCTTCGTGAATAAACACATGGTGTATCAGCACAGAGTATCCAGAGGAGAAAGTGGACAAGTTTCGCATACATGCCACAAGCGGTGCTAGTATAGAACTAACGACATCTAATTTTTTAAAAATTTTTTGTGGTACTAATATGAAATTCAGCACTGTCTGGTGGTAAAATTATGGATTATAATTATACAACACCATCTGGTGAATAATTATGGAATTATTTGTACCCAGCCTCTCAGACCTAAAGATTTTTTTAAAATTTTAACAGAAGGGAAGAATGGAAATAAATAAAACATGTTAATTTATTTTTGTTTATTAAAATTTAAAAACGTGTATCATGAGCTCTTTTAAATGTGTACAATAGACCTACCCATTTATTCTCACATACATATTTGTACAGTATGTATTATGTTGTATACAATATTTATTAAAGAACCTTAGCCATGTCGTACATCTGAAATCCATTATAAAGTCACTCACATTTTTTAAATTTTTATTTGAAATTGCTGTACACTAACATCACTCTTCCTAACCTAACAAATCTTAGAATTGTATCGCTTCTAGTAGATTTATCTTTGAAAGTAGATTCACATTAAAAATGTAAAAAAGTTTGAATTTACTTACGAATTAGAGTAAAATAAAATCTAGGTAATGATTTTTTTCTCTTCAAATTTAATTTATCCTTCAGTGAGAAGTGTTAAATTAATAATAAAAACTTCAACGATTTTTAACTTTCGGTAATATATAATTTTTACAGTACCGTCTGCACAGAACGAAAGGATGGCAGTTAAAAATTTCAATCTACAAAATGGCTAATTTCCCATAATCCTGAATTAACACGCCATGTGCCTTGCATTTGTTTTATTTAATTACATATTCTGTTACTACGAAACAGCGTTGCCATTGTAGTTGCTCATTGTAGTTCATTGTAAATGTTTAGGTGTCATTGTACGCAGTTTCTCCTCTGTATTAAATACTCTGTGGTGTATCAGTGATTTGGGTGGATAGCTGTGGTGCAGAGGATGCCTCTTTATCATTGTTCCTATGAAATTATTTTTTAAGTAAAAAATTGGGACTAAACATAAATGAAGAGAAAACCAAATATATGATCAACAGTGAAAATAGTAAATGTGGAAAAATGAACAACATATTAAGATACAGAATAATACATTTGAGAAAGTAAATAACTTCATATACTTTGGAGTTTAATAAATAGACAAAAATAATATTCAGACTGCTAACGGGACATGACTGCCTGAATAAACACCTACACAGACTTGGCATAACAGATTCACCTAAATGCCCATTTTGTAATTTAAATGAAGATATGGAAAGAAACTGTCTCCTCCGTTGTCCAGCATTTGCAGAAGAGACCAGCCTTTCTGCTACATATTGGAGTGCAAGAGAGTGAATGATTTCATTATTAAGTGCTCGACATTAGGTACCAACCAACCAACCATATTCAGGAAGAAATAATTTTTTTTAATGCCCCAGGTTGTCCTCTTGGACATTTCTGGTGTTCTCTCATGGCATTGGCATAATTGTAACCCATTCTGAGGTTGGGACACCTGGAAGGCAGGGATACATTGCCCCGATGATATGATGGGTGATGATGATGATAGTAGTGTGCCAGGAGAGTCCTTAATCTAAGATGAATATGAATGACGATGATTGCGATGGCCACATGATGTTTGGGCCTTAAAATATCCTGACATTTGTCTTACAGGCGAGGAAAAACCCCAATAAAAACATCACCCAGGAAACTGCCCTGACCGGGGATCGAACCCGGGCCTGCTGCATGACAAGGCAGCATGCTACCTCGAGACTATAGCGGTGGACGGAAGAAATAAATTGAAGGTACAGAATGCTAATAAATGTTATTTTACAATCATTATTGTATTTAAATCAAAATCTGGCACAAGGAACAAAATCAGACTTTTTAAATACTGTTTAAACCAGTGCTAACCTACAGGAGTGAAACCTGGGTTCTGACTGAACAAGACAAATCTCGATTGGTTGTTTTTAAAGAAAGATACTCAGAAGGATATATGGACCTATTAAGGAAAATGGAGAGTGGTGAATGATATATATCAGAATTGTATGAGTTGTATATATATCATTACAGATATTAAAATTAACAGACTATGATGGGCAGAACATATGCAGAGGATACCAGAAATTAAGTAGTTAGAAGAATTATGGACGGAAGACTGAGAGCTGGAAGACTGAATTTGAGATGGATGAATGGAGTACTACAGGATGTCAAATCTTTAAAACTCAAGAATTGGTGGATGGTTAATAGAGAAGCCTGGAGAAAAATCCTGATGGAAGTCTTCACCCACCCAGGTTGTGATTTTTGAAGTAAGAAAACTGAGATTCGGATGGTGATAAAGTACTATGTGAAGAAAGGTATGAAAGCAAATTAAATTCATGCTGATTTCAGAACACAGACTATTCAACTGTTGTTGAATGGACCAGTGAGTATAAATTTGGTCAGGAGAACTTTGAAGATGATCCATGTAATGATTAGTTGAGATGTGTCAACACCTCAGAAATAATTGCAAAAGTATAAGAAATTGCTGAAGCTATAGGGATATCACGTGAAAACTACATAATAGTGAGTTACATGATATGTATAGGAAGCCAGATATAATAAGAAAAGTTAAGTCTTGTAGGCTGCAATGGGAAGGACATGTGGCACGTATGGGGGATGAAAGAGGTGCATGGAAGCTACTGGCAGGAAAACCAGAGGGAAAATGCCCAGTTGGTAGACCAAGAATGAGATGGGAGAATAACATTATCCATGATTTGGGGGAAGTAGATTATACAGGAGATGATTGGAAAACATTAGCTCAGGATAGGGATGTATGGAGAGCTTATGTCTGCGTGGCCATGAACCGATGGGTCCGATAGAGAGTTAATTAGGTGTAGGGATATCACATATTGACAGAAGAAGTGGATATGAAAAAATTATCTGCTATTAATTAAATAAAAATAAAACGTAGTTTTGTTTGATTTTCATATTTATTATATAATTCAGTGACAGCTGTTTCGGCACACTGTACCTTCTTCAGACATGTTAACAAATTATGAATTGTGTTCCAACTGATCTAAGCAACAATACAACAATGTTTATTTAAATTTTTTTAATTTAACAAAGAGGATTCATTCAAATCAAGTTGAGAATTTAACAGTTTTTTACTACTTTTAAATTTATTAATTTCTACAGCCTCCAAAAGATCTAACTTCTTACCCTTATCACAAATATGTAAAATTTCAAAATTTGGATCGAAGCAATGATTAAATTGGAATGGGTGGTTAGCATATTTTGAATTTTCTAAATTTCTGTTATATGCTCTCATGTGTTCCTTTATCTGAGAGATAAAAGGTCTACCAGTTTGTCCATATAGACATTGTCACATGTGCCACACTTCAATTTATATACACCTGATAATTTTTTTTTTTTGTTTTGGTTTTATTGTTTTTATTATATTTTGTAGAGTTTTATTAGTTTTAAATGCCACATTAATGTTCAACTTTTTAAAGTGTTTAGATATTTTATTTGAAAGTGGGCCTATGTATGACATTATGACATATTTCTTTGTTTTCTTTGGGTAAAGGAAAAACTTTGTTAATTGCTTTTTTGTAATGAACCTTCTTAATTAAACATTCTATAATTTCAGGGTCGTAGCCATTATTAACAGCCAATTGTTTAATAATATTCAATTCATTATTATATTCCAAGGGTGAAAGAGGGATATTTAAAAGTGTATGAATGTAACTATTAAAGGCTGCCATCTTATGAGTATATGGGTGAAGAGAAGAACTATGGATAGTGGTATCAGTATGAGATGGTTTGTGAAAGATACCAAACTCAAACTTATTATCAATGTGTTTTATTGATAAATCCAAGAAATTTATACTATTATTTGTTTCTAATTCCATTGTGAAATTAATACTTCTGTGAATGTTATTAATAAAATTTAAAAAGGAATTCAATTGTCTTTTGGTTCCTGTGAATGTTAATTTTGTTAATAACATTCACAGAAGTATTAATTTCACAATGGAATTAGAAACAAATAATAGTATAAATTTCTTGGATTTATCAATAAAATACATTGATAATAAGTTTGAGTTTGGTATCTTTCACAAACCATCTCATACTGATACCACTATCCATAGTTCTTCTCTTCACCCATATACTCATAAGATGGTAGCCTTTAATAGTTACATTCATAGACTTTTAATATCCCTCTTTCACCCTTGGAATATAATAATGAATTGAATATTATTAAACAATTGGCTGTTAATAATGGCTACGGCCCTGAAATTATAGAATGTTTAATTAAGAAGGTTCATTACAAAAAAGCAATTAACAAAGTTTTTCCTTTACCCAAAGAAAACATAAAGAAATATGTCATAATGTCATACATAGGCCCACTTTCAAATAAAATATCTAAACACTTTAAAAAGTTGAACATTAATGTGGCATTTAAAACTAATAAAACTCTACAAAATATAATAAAAAACAATAAAACCAAAACAAAAAAGAAAAATTATCAGGTGTATATAAATTGAAGTGTGGCACATGTGACAATGTCTATATAGAACAAACTGGTAGACCTTTTATCTCTCGGATAAAGGAACACATGAGAGCATATAACAGAAATTTAGAAAATTCAAAATATGCTAATCACCTATTCCAATTTAATCATTGTTTCGATCCAAATTTTGAAATTTTACATATTTGTGATAAGGGTAAGAAGTTAGGTCTTTTGGAGGCTGTAGAAATTAATAAATTTAAAACTAGTAAAAAACTGTTAAATTCTCAACTGGATTTGAATGAATCCTCTTTGTTAAATTAAAAAATTTAAATAAATATTGTTGTATTGTTGCTTAGATCAATTGGAACACAATTCATAATTTGTTAACATGTCTGAAGAAGGTACAGTGTACCGAAACAGCTGTCACTGAATTATATAATAAATATGAAAATCAAATAAAACTACGTTTTATTTTTACTTAATTAATAGATATGGATTTTCATCAAGTAAACACCAACTCAATTGATTAATTATCTGCTAGATTGGTGCAGTGACTGTTAACACATGATCAAAACTCATCAGAGTCCAAATGTCGTAACAATATTTGGCCTGTTTTTAGAAAAACCCGCAAGATTTTATTTTGTGCCGGTTCATAACTATAGGGGGGCACGCCGTAGCGTAGTGGTTAAGGCACTGAGCTACAAGCCGGAGGGTCGAGGGTTCAAGTCCCGTTGGGGTCAGGATTTTTAAACTGACCCAAACCCTCTGGCGGCACTATGGCCCTGGGGTCGACTCAGCCTTTAACGGAAATGAGTACCAGACGCTTGTTCTGGGGTAAAGGCGGCCGTCATGCAGGGCTGACAACCCGGCTGACATAAAGTGCCGATTGTTTAGAAAAAATGGGAGCCTTAACCTCGTACTACCCCAAGGGCCTCCGGGCCTGTTGTGGGATCACTTTACTTTTTTCATAACTATAGATGAGACATGGGATAATCGAAAGCAAAATTGCAATTAAAGAATTACAAATAAATAATAAAGACTATGCAAGATACGAAGCCGCTAAAACCATCAATGAAGTTTCACCTACAATAAGTAATGACGAAAAGAAGAATTTAAAACACCTTCATAAATTAAAAACTAAACTCACGAATAATAACATAATACATACAAAAGCCGATAAAGGTAACATAACGGTACTAATGAACAAGGACGATTATATTGAAAAAATGAAACAATTCATAGATGAAAATAAATTCAAGAAAATCGACAAAGATCCTACAGCTAAATTTAATAGAAAATTAAAAGAACTAACCAAAACATGTTCAATAATTATACCGAGCAATGAATTTAACAAGTATACTAATAAGTTCATAAATAACAATCCAACGGTACCGATAATGAAAGCTTTACCTAAAATACATAAAAACAATAACCCCATGTGGCCAGTAGTAAACTGCATAAATGCCCCCAACTACAACATTTCCAAATTAATTGCACAAAAACTTAAAAATGACATGAAATTAGAAGATAAATACACAATAAAACACATATGATTTAGCAGATAAACTTAAAAATATAGAAATAAACAAGAATACGAAAATGGCGTCATTTGACATAAAGAACCTATACACTAACATTCCAATAAATTAAACTTTATACATAATAAAAAATAAACTAGAAATAGTAACTTAAATACAGAATATATAAATCAACTATACACGGTCACAAATACTATAATGAAGCAAAATTATTTCCAATTTAATAACCAAATATATGAACAAGAAGATGGGATCTTCCACATCAGGTATAATGGCTGAAATATTTCAACAAGATTTGGAAAACAAATAATATGAAAATTTAATAAATAATTTCAATATAAAGCTAATTACAAGATATGTGGATGATGTCATGATCATTTATGAAAATGAGAACAGAAATTTTCTATAGGATCGTAACAGGCCTTGGCCTAATACTTGGAAGGAAGAAGAAGAAGAAGAACAGGAAAAAAAAAGGAAATTTTGCTAGAACTAAACAATATGCATCATAAAGTAGAATTTACGGAGGAGATAGAACTTAATAACAAAATAAACTATCTGGACCTTACCATAGCAAAAAACATAGAAAAGAAGAAACTTGAAATAAGTATTTTCCGCAAATCTACAAATAATATGCTCACCATTAATAACAAGTCTAGTCACCCATACCAACATAAAATCAGCACATTTAATAGTTTAATGAACAGAATGTTAAAATTACCCTTGAACAACACAAATTATAACAAAAAATTGCAATATATTAAAAACATGGCAAAAAGCAACGGTTTCAATAAACAAATCATTGATAAGCATATAAAGAAACAAAAAAGAAAAAATAACGTAAACAATTTAACAAAACTTGAAAGAGAATCCGATAATAATAAAACTTGGGTAACATTAACATACACAGGAAATGAAACCACAAAACTAGCCAAAACTTGAAAAAAATAAATAACATTAACATAGCTTATAAAACAGGGAACAACATAATATACAATGGCTTAGAAGAACACAACAAATTCAACAACAAGGGAGTCTACAAACTAATGTGTAAATATTGTAATAAATTTTATATTGGCAAGACAAGCAGAAATTTCAATACAAGATATAAGGAACACCTAAAAGATTTCATACACGCAGGTGATAAATCAAGCTATGCTAAACATCTCATTAACGCAGGTCACCAAATGAACGCAATTGAAAATACTCTCACGATAATCCACAGAGAAAACATTCCAGCTAGGATAAATATATTTGAAGACCTCGAAATTATAAAAGAAATAAACAACACCTCACTTCTTAATGAGTATGCACCCCAGTCAAACCCATTATACGAGATCGTCAAAAACAAGTCAGTTGCTGCTACAAACAGTTGGAGTATACAACATCATAAACAACGACGAGTAGCAGAAGCTCAACCTGCCGAGGATGGAAGTTAACTTCCGAAAGCGCTCCAGTTAATTTTATATATGCCATTTTAACAAAGTTGAGGACGATGGCACCTGTCAACAGGTACTTTTAGTTTTTAACTTTTATCTTATTACTATTATACCCCAGAGACAAAACAACATTCGAAGCAGTGGAAACATACTGATTCTCTGCCACCAAAGAAAGCAAAGACAATAGAGTTGGCCAGAATGGTCTCGATATAAATTTTCTTGGGATGCAAAAGAGATTAAGTTGATAGATTTTCTTCCCACTGGTCAAACAATTACAGGAAAATACTACACTAACCTCCTGGACCAAGTGCAACAAAAGATAAGCGAAAAAAAAAAGGCCAGGTTTTGCAAGGAAGAAAGTCATCTTCCATCAAGACAATGCTCACTTGCACACATGTGTCATTGTCATGGCAAAAATATGTAAACTGAGGTATGAATTGTTGCCACAGCCACTTTATTTGCCTTGTATGGGTCCATCAGTCTTTCACCTCTTCCCTAAGCTCAGAAATGTTCTTTGCGGTTCGAGATTCTCTTCAAATGCAGAACTGTTAGCTAGTGATGAATATTTTGCAGGCCTAGAGGAATCTAATTTTGGAGATGGAATAAAGATATTGGAAAATTGATGGGCTAGTACATTAGTGTGCAAGGAAATTTCATTGACTATTTAACTCATGCCCCAAATGGGAGTCAATGACCAATCACGTTTCAATGATTTCTGTTTTACAACCAATCAGAGTCGTGTTTCACCAAATATTTATCAGTGTTATAATTACCATATTAAAGAAAGCTCCTCCTTACAATATTGCGTTCCTTTGGCAATAAATAGTATGATCTGGTTGCAGTGATAAACAAAGAAGCAGTAGAAGCGTACCGGTACCTATCGTTTCTCATTTGTTTTCAAACAATAGGCGCCGTTTACATTAAATATATAAATATTTTAAAACAACTATATTTAAATAATGATTTGTGAGTAAACAGCTTAATTTTATTCGTTAAATAGTCCTAACAAATGCCACTCTTGATTTCCAAATTCTCTAGATAAATTCACTCCTCACTTCGTGAGTCGTGAATTTATCGATAATTTGGAAATCACTCGTGGCATTACTTATGACTATTTAACTCATGCCACAAATGCTAGTCAATGACCAATCACGTTTCAATGAATGTTGTTTTACAACCAATGACAGTCATGTTTCACCTCACTCTATATCAATTTCTCTTTATCAGCTCCTGCTTTTGTGATAATGAAAGCTCATCGTTTTTAATGTTCTGAACAAGTCAAAGCATTATTTTTCTCCAACAAATACATTGAATATAGCAAATAATGAAAAGATTCCTTGATTTTACTGAGTTGTTTATTAAAAAATAAATAAATAAATAACCCATAATGTTGATTATGATACATAGTTTGATGTGTTTCATTATTTCTCCACTTGGGTGCACTCTTACAATATTGCAATCTTATTTGGCAATAAATAATATGATCAAGCAGCAGTGAATGAACATAACCTCACATTCTGATTTGTTTTCAAACATCGCCGTTTACATTAAATATATAAATATTTTAAATAACTATAGTTAAACAATGATTTGTGAGTAAACAGCTTAATTTTATTCGTTAAATAGTCCTAACAAATGCCACTCTTGATTTCCAAATTATCTAGATAAATTCACTCCTCACTTCGTGAGTCGTGAATTTATCAATAATTTGGAAATCACTCGTGGCATTACTTATGAAAAATAGTTTGAATGAGGTTAGTTGTTATTTTGTATTATATTCCGAGATATTTTCAGATCACTCTTTTATGTGCTAAATGGGAACATATTGTTGCTTATCTTTTGAAGAGATGGAATGATAATTTTTTATTTATATTTTAATTTACCAAATATATCTAACTAGATAGAGATTTTTTTTAGGATTTATACATGTTAAGATGAAAATGATTTTAATAAAAAATAGAATTACCAATCCAAAATCAAATCTGAATGGCTCATGTTGGATGCTGGAAGTAATGTGTGCAGATTTATCATTTGTAGCCATAAGTCTTGGGTTGACTGAACCCTGTTTAAAAATATTATTAGAATTTACCAAGGAATAAGTTCTCTTTATTTTCTCATGCCATGACTTGAGACCTTTAATGATATGTGTTTATTTGAAGGAAAATAACTGAGGGAGGTAACACTATGTGGTAAATTATCAACTTATGTAAATTACTTGAGATATTTTACATCTCACTTCATAAAATATTTGTGATTTTCACCTGACTGGTTTCAGAAGGCATTCTCTGTATCATTAGCTAAACTCTGACTGTTAAAATAGTGCCGTCAGCACCAACATTCCAATTGCACTCGGTGTGGGTTGAATGAACTTTGAGACCAAATCTTGCTCACCAGGAACTTCAAAATTCATGGGCCTATTTATTCTTCTGGACGTATATATTTTCCCAAACTGTCAGTTCCATAAGTTTCTCTAAATATTTTAATAGTTAATTTCTTTTCCAATTATATGATTCTCTAAAAGACTGTGAGTTGCAATCACCTATTTTTCAGTTTCATAATTTTTAAAGGGTTCTTTCCTATGAGTATGTATCTAAATTTCTTTTAGTTTTTCCTATGTAAACTTTATTTCACTCATTACAACTAATTTGGTAAATTCCAGATTTTTTACTGTCTGGGGTTTTAATTTTTTATTTGTTTTTAAAGGATTATCCAGGCTGAATTTGCTCATGGGTGCTAATGTAAATTGAATATGCTACATTTTTTTTTAAAATATTGTGTGTGTTTCAGGATGGTAATTCATTTTCTTGAATTGTTTTTCTTTCTTCTTACTATTAGTTTGTATGGTGATGTATATATTCTCTGGGATCATTTTTGTTGCTTCAATGTTTTAAATTTATTTATTACTATCTTCTTATCAAAACCATTTAATCTGGCCATGTGTAAAATGTGATTATATTCTTTCTTAAAATTCCCTTTTCTTAATGGAATGTTTGTTAATCCGTATATTAAACAGCTAAATATTTGGTTTTCTGAAAAGAAAAATTAACATTGAACCAGGAATCAAACTCTGGACTTTGAGTCTTTATGTCAGCGTGCAATTCATTACACCTTTCAACATCCGATACAGCCGAAAAATTTTCTTTCCACTTATACAAATCTCTTATGCCTGAAGGGAGATAGCTCTCACTATCAACAATGCCATCAGACAACTTATATTCAAAGTATTTTTAATGAGAATTTTTTTGTATTTACTTTTTAGGCAATGAAACTTGATATTTTGATGTTGTATTTAGTTTAACATATTCCAGTCCTGGATAGATTTATTTTTTGAAAAGAAAAAAATGTTGGTGTTGTTGATACTGAGAGCTATCTGCCTTCGGACGTAAGAGAATTGTTTAAGTGGAAAGACAATTTATGGTTGTATCGGGTGTTGAATGATGTAATGGATTGCATGCTGACGTACAGTCAGATGTCCTGGATTCGATTCCTGGTTCAACTGTAAATTTTTATTTTCAAAAAAATAAATCTATCCAGTGCTGGAATATGTTAAACTAAGGACAGTATTCAAGAACCAAGCTCTCTAGGACATGTCATCTTTGTCTTTCGTAAGCTGAGACTCTCATCTTTCAATTATTCCTGGAATTTTTTTAAAATAAATATTTTCTTAACACATGATATTGAATAGAATGAGCCTGTTAGAGTAGGTTCTGCATGATCCATGTAATTAACTATGGAGAGACGGTCTGAGAGTCGCTCTTTGCAGAAAGTTTGGTTCTTGAATACTGGCCTAAATGTAATATCAAAATAAATAGATGTTTATGTGCTATATGATTGAAACCTGAAGATTTGATGTAATTATTCATGTGAGTGTTTTTTCTGTGGATGTTGAATTCAATTTTTTTCCCCCATTCATTCCTGTTTATATAAAGATCAGGAAACAGTATCTGTGTTATTCATATAATTTGAAAATAAACTAAACTATTAAAACATTTAGACAAACCTATGGAAGTGACAGTTTGGGAAAATATATACATTCAGAACAACAAATAAGCCCATGAATTTTGAAGTCCCTGGTGAGCAGGATTTGATCTCGAAGTTCATCCAAGCCACACAAGGCGGCAGTTGGATTATTGGTGCTGATGGCATTATTTCAACAGTCTGAGTTTAGCTGATGATAGAGGGGATGCCTTCTAAAACTGGTCTGGTAAAAATCACAGATGTTTTATGAGGTGAGACGTAAAAATATCATATCAATATATATAAAATAAAAGATATCTTTATGTTTACTTGCTTTTTGGAATAAAAAAAATGTAGGAGACTGGAGAATAAAATAGTTATAATTATTTTTTTTTATCTTTGCAGAGTGATTCAGTACAGTACTTTTTCAACGAATTGGAAAGGATAGCACGAACAGTAAGTATGATTATTAGGAACAGATCTAATGTGTGATTGCATCATCTAGGGGTGTAATTGCTATTGTGTTTACCTCTGGGTTTGTATTTGAAGAAAAATAATGTTTACCTCTGGGTTTGTATTTGAAGAAAATAAAGTTTGCCTCTGGGTTGTATTGAAGAAAATAAAGCTGTGGCCCATTATTACATATTTATGGCATTCGAATGCACCTCATCTATGAGGGAAAGATGTAATCATACCATTGAATTGAAGCTTCAAGCTTGAATGCATAGAGGAAGAAGAAAAATAAGACAAATACTACTACTACTACTACTACTACTAATAATAATAATAAGAAGAAGAATTTAGAACTTAACATTTTCTGTGAACAGAATTTGTTGGTCTTTCATGCTTAATTTCAATTGGATTATTATCTAAGATGAAATGTATATATATATATATATATATTTTTTTTTTTATGTTCTTTAGGGTTTGTTAGTAGTGTATTTAATAAAGTTCTTCAACATTTTAGGTTATAAGGATTCCTGTTAATTTCCAGCATGAAAATGCCAATAAATTTTTCTCCGAGGTTTTTTATTTGAGGTTCTTTAGCAAGCCATGAATCAACAACACAGACTCCATGGATTATTTTTCTACAAATATAATACGTTCAGGATTTTTATATCCTCTTGCTCCATGAACCTCAGATTCAAAAGCAAGACTTGGAATCGTTAGAACACTGCAAACGACTAAAATTCTTGATGAAAGTAGTACAACATATCCACAATTTTATTATTTTTCAAAAGGAAGCTTCTTTAGGATTCCTGAAAATATCCAGCTGACTCCATGACAATGACAGCTGGTGGATTGAGAATGTGGGGAGGGAGTGACCTATGTTTGCCAACATACAATACAATGTATTTATAATGCATTATAATTAATGTGTCTAGAAGGAAAAGAAGTTAAGTGCACTTTTGGTCAAAGCATTTAATGTCAAACTTAATGACCTAGAGTCTGTTATTTAAAGGACAAGGGAAATATCCTATAAAATATATGGGTGCTGAGTTCATAATAAGAGGATTTTTTTTTTTCCAAATGCCCCCAGGTTTGTCTTTTGACATTCCTGGTTTCTCTCCTGGCATGGCGTACTTGTAACCCATGGTGCCTGGAAGGCGGGGTTACGTTGCCCCAATGATATGATGGGTGATGATGATAATGGTGCGCCAGGAGAGTCCCTAATCCTAAGCTTAACCTAAGATGAATATGAATGATGTTGATTGTGATGGCCATATGATTTTGGGGACCATTTGGGCCTTAAAATTTTCCTGACATTTGTCTTACAGGTGAGGAAAAACCTCACCGAGAAAAACTGTCCCGGCCGGGGATCGAACCTGGGCCTGCTGCATGACAAGGCAGCACGCTACCCCGAGACCACAGCGGTGTACTATAATAAGAGGATATGAACTTCAAGAAAAAATTACCAATGGTAACTGCCAGAGAATCAAACATTTTCTCAAAATTGGTTAATTCAAATACCTCTCTTTGCTTCTAGATACCTCAGTTATCAACTTTTATAATATTCATGATGTGTTCCGTTGAGGTTTGTTCAAAATTAATATAAAATTATAGAATATTCACCTGAAAGGTCCGTCTCATCAACTTAATTAATCATTTAACTGTAGCGCTGTGATGGGACAAGTCCCGAAAGCACTACAGTTAAATGATTAATTAAGTTGAGGAGACGGACCTTTCAGGTGAATATTCTTTAATTTTATATTAATACCTCAGTTATGTAGATATAAAATAAAAAAATTAATTTGTTACCTTGTGACAGCCGGAAAATAACATTGAACTACATGGTCTTTATAGGAAGCCAGATATAATGAGAACAGTTAAGTCTCATAGACTGCAATGGGCAGGACATGTTGCACGAATGGGGAATGAAAGACGTGCATGGAAGCTTCTTGTAGGAAAACCAGATTGAAAACACCCAGTTGGTAGACCAAGAATGAGGTGGGAGAATAACATTAACTATGATTTGAGGAAGTAGATTGTACAGAGGATGATTGGAAAACATTGGCTCAGGATAGGGATGTATGGAGAGCTTATGTCTGCATGGCCATGAACCTATGGGTTCGATAGTGCCAGTGAGTTAGTTACCTTGTGACATCTGACACTATAGCTTTATGCTAATCGTATATGTGGATTCTATATGAAAAACTGTTCAGATACTTTTATGGAACATACAGATTATTTTCACTTTCTTCTTTGGCTTCTTTATTATTAAATTCACCACTGTTATTTTTTATGTTTAGCCTACTACATATTTTCAAAACTTAATTCAAAGTCGTAAAAATAATTGAATAATGATTGACCAAAGATTCTTTTCGAACTGACAATTATTGGTGAATAAATTCATTGTTTTTTTTGTAATTTAAAAATGCAACTGTTTGTAAGTCTTGCTTGATTATTACCAGAATTTTATTTTAGAAAGAAAAATTAACATTTGGACTGGGAGTCGAACCTCGGAAAGTGTTAATTTAAAATATAACAGCAAAATATTACCAGAATTGCCAACAGAATGATACTGTTGAACAACCTTCATGGAATGTTTTTAGTGTGTCTAAGAGACACTCTGCTCTGCATTATGAGTCGGCGGGCATGTGTTACCATGGCAACCATGTCACACTCTATAGAAAATAATAGGTAGGTGCAAGTTCTCAATACCCTCTTAATAATAATCCAAACATCTGTGAGCGTCACATTGGTTGTGTTTAACAGTGAAAGAAAATGTCATATTGTAACATTAGTAACAAAGGAATAATTGCATCAATTTTAAGCAATAACTACAAATAAAATTGAAAAATAGTTCATCATTGTAATCATGCCGGCCTTTGATTAGGTTTTTTTTAGTAATAAAAAGTCCTCTGGGTTGGTTACCAGCCATCCGTAGAGCAAGACTAGTGGTAGGGCTACTACCTTATAGCCTCTAGTCAGGTGTTCCAAATATTGAATTTCCTCCATATTTGATGGAACAGTTATACTGACGTGACTTGGTCACCATTATCTCTTTAGTTAACAGCAGGTGTACCATGTGCAGGTGAGGTTAGGAATTAGGTAAGAGAGGTTATAAGAATGCACATCACTACCTCTTACACACCGAAAAAAAAAAGTTCTTAAATAAATTAATTCAGCGAATAATGCTAGGGGGGGGAGCAATGCAATTAAGTTATTAAATATGATTGCTAGGGGAGAGGTGGTGATGCCCTAAATCCTCCCTCAATAGCTACTCCTGCTCCATGAACCTCAGGTTCAGAAGCAAGCATGTCAACCTTTAAAATATGGATGGTATCTAATGTCGAGCACTTGATAATGAAATCATTCGCTCTCCCAAGGCTTCATATTTGTATTGGAGTACAATAAACTAATTGTAACCATTTAGTAATAGGCACCACATGTGGCGGTTATGTCACCCATAGAGAGAAAGTAGGTATGGGAAGGAAGGAGAAATGAACCCCTAGGCCTCGAATACTCTAATACCATCAGGGTCGAAAGAAACAAGAGGTCAGTCAAGGGAGATTGGATAGAAAAGTTGAAAGAGGGAATTGGTATGGGAAGAAGAAGTAATACCAATTTGGTCAAAAAAAAAACCCACCAGGCTGACCAGTAGCCCTTCCCTTTTGTTCATCATGCATAAGCATGATTACTAACAGCTGCACCACAAGAAGGTGAGGGATTCGACACTAGGTTACTGTCCAGGTCGGTTCCTTTAAGCCTTCGATGAAAGAATTAAAGGGTCTCCTCCCTGTTGCCTTTTCGCAGCCACCTTTAAAATATTGGAAACAATGAAAATTCATGGCACTCTCAAATTCATATGATCTGCTCATATATGAGAGAGGATCAGTAAGGAATGCACAATTTTTTTTAAAAGTTTGAAAGGTAAAAGGGAAATGCGAATGAACTAAAATCGTTTATATATTAAATTTGGGAATTTTTAACATTATGAGGTTAATTAATAAGAATTAAATGAATTGTGATTTCTTCTTACCTCATACTTCTATGTTTTTTTAAACACAGCACTGCAGTATCGGCGACCCATTGTCACCATCATCAGCTGTTTTCACTACTGTCAATTTTTTTCTTTTGCCGGTAATTATCCAAACTGCCATCTGGTGTTCTTTTGAAGGAATTACTCTCCAAACTGCCATCTAGTGTTCTTTTGAATGTTTTTAGAAAATGATACATTCAAAAGAACACCAGATGGCAGTTTGGAGAGTAATTCCTGCAAAAGAACACCAGATGGCAGTTTGGATAATTACCGGAAAAATAAAAAAATGACAGTCGTGAAAACAGCTGACGATGGTGACAATGGGTTGCCGATACTGCAGTGCTGTGTTTAAAAAACATAGAAGTATGAGGTAAGAAGAAATCACGATTCATTTAACTCTTATAAAATCTTTTAGCTACTTTTCTCACATAGTCATCAACTTTCTCAACACATTTCTCCCATCATTGTAACAGTTTCAGAGTATTCTGTTCATAGAAGTCCATTTGGTTGGAGTATAGCCATCTATGGACAGCTGATCGCACTTCTGCATGTTTTAAAACAATATCTGGCTTGTTTCAGGCATGAAGTGTGTGCCCACAACTCATCACCAGTGACAATTCCTGTCAGAAAGTCATGCCCTTCTGCAGTGTAATGCATTAAGTGGTCCAAACTTTTCATTATTTAGCTGGCCAGCCACCCATAATGTGCCAAATCACAAAGGTTATCATAGCCATCCTTTAATAATGCACATCACTTGGAGACATTGCCACAGTCTTCTCCATACATGCCACTGTTAATTTTACTTGGGTTATGTTATTTAGCTGACAAATATCGCACTACATTTTGTTGCTCTTCACATGTTGACGACAGTAACATGCATGCAAGCGTAGTTCACGCTTCTCTCACTAGAGCTGCACTTGAAAAACAAATTATATCTCTGATGAAAATTTCAAACTATATCTTGGTGAAATTAGAACATCCCAACCACAACACCAATACATTACTTTCCGATTAACCCTCATATTTTGGGAATAACGTAGAATATCATATAGCATTGGAAATAGGCTCTTTTATTAATTTAAATTAGGCTTCCTATAATCAAATCTGAAATATCAATTTACCTTTTCATGATAAACTTATGATTTATGAGACCTCTTAGAGCCATGATCAAATTAATAATCTATATAACATTACTATTAAATCCACCTTCATATAAACATTTTAATTCATACTCCGTCTAATTAATATTGTATTGTAATCCATCAGATTCATAAATTATCTAAACAAAATTGGCACAAGTAGTCTTCTGAGAATATCTGAATCTGATGAATGGAATTTAAATCACTTGATAATGATACCTGCAGAAATTAAGTTACATTATTAAAAATTGGTGCATTCATGTATGATTAACAATTTTTAAGAAGAATCAAATTTCGAATCATATTTACTGTAATGAAAGAATATTGTAGATTATATTATATTCAATTTACAGGATTATATTCCATCTTATCAAGATATCTTGCATGCACGCAAAGCAACAAAGGGAATAACAGAATTTGTTATTCCTATCAACAACATCCCTTTCCAGTTTGTGGATGTCGGCGGACAGCGTTCACAGAGACAAAAATGGTTCCAATGTTTTGACTCCGTCACATCAATACTCTTCCTTGTCTCGTCTTCCGAATATG
This sequence comes from Diploptera punctata, assembly GCA_030220185.1. Lineage (NCBI taxonomy): Eukaryota > Metazoa > Arthropoda > Insecta > Blattodea > Blaberidae > Diploptera > Diploptera punctata. The sequence continues at coordinate 417,899 of JASPKZ010010246.1, forward strand.
ACCAGGTGCTATTAGAGGATCGGTAAGTAAACTTGTAAAGTGATAGTGATCCCATTACAGGCCTTAGGAGGTCCTTGTGGTAGTAGAAGGTTAAAGCTTCCAGCTTTCTAGACAGTCAGCACAAGATGTCAGGCAGGTTGTCAGCTCTGCATGACAGCTGCCTTTACCCTATGAACATGGGTCTGATACTTATTTCCATTAGAAGGTGTGTTGACCCTAGGGCAATGGTGCTCTAGAAAGTTTAGGCCAGTTTAAAAATCCTGATCCTTTGAGGTTTCGAGCCTCTGACATTCTAACTTTTAGTGTATTGGCTTAACTTACCATGCAATGGCGTATCCCCAAGTAAGCTTATTGGTATATATATATTCTTCTTCTACTATTTCACGAAATTAGGCCTTTTGACCTGTTTTCATATCAAGTGAGATTTAATTAATCTTCCCATCGTAAATGTGTGTCCAATACTTCAATATCTTATTGGTTTGTATTTTAATAACAGCTGAGGGGTTCTATCTATAGGCATTCTTTTAACATGTTCATACCAGATGTTTCTCATGTTGTCAATTCTATATATATATGTAACACCACTATGGAACATGTGTTTTATATCCACAAAATTAATTACAGAATCTGATGTATTTTTATATGTTCAATTCCAAAATAATAAGGAAAATAGTCTACCATGTAAGGATTTTTGTAAATTTCTAATTTTTATTAAAAAAATTGTGTACTAAATTTTGGTAAATGTATTTTTTTAAAGATTACATTAATGAAAAGATTAAATAGGTTTAAGTAAGTAATATACACATAGCAAGTGTTTCAAGAAAAAATAAATCTCTTCTCATATCCTAATATTCCATCAGCAATAAAATCAGTTCTCCACAGTGATGATCTCCTAGTGTCAGTTCCTTCAGAAACATGGGTTGAAGAATATGATAGAGCTTATTCAGACTATAGTACAGATGGCAGTGGGCCCTTAGTATCGCAGGACTCTATATACCAGTCTGAGCATAACAAACAGTGCATTTTTTATCCCAAGAAGAATTAAGTGATGTCATTCAAGATTTAAACTTTGATAAAAGCCTCTAGACAACAGCAGTGGAATTTCCTGACAACAAAAACTAAAGTAACTGTATCAAACTTGGCCATGAACAGTTTTCCAAATTATAACAAAGAGAAAAATATCTACCTGAATTGGGAATCAAACCCTGAACCTTCAGCTCTCCATGCTGATGCTCTGACCACTGAGCTATTCAAACATTCATACCATTCATGCAGACTTTTATAATGTTGGGCATCTTATAACTTTTCTCACTTTAATTCCTAACCCCAGAGCGGTGAATCATTATTCACATTACATAGGGTAGCTTCTAATTCTAGAAGACATAGGATTTAAATACAGCTGAAAAGCTACTACTATGATAGAAACAAACAAATTATTATACACAGCTAATTTATAGGGAAAAGAAAAATATTAGCTGTTGATAACGTTTCACAACAATATATAACTTAATATCTTCAACATCTATAAAGATAATGAAATCTCTTTTAAACAAGATGGCAAATTATCTTCTTGGGAAATGATCAACACTGGAGTAAGACAGGGATGTAGACTTTCACCGGTGCTTTTCATTATATATATATATATGAATAAATTAATAAACGAATGGAGGAAAACACAACGAGGATATATACCCATCAATAGGAACCTCAAACTCGATGCTATTCTTTTTGCAGACGATTTTGCTCTTCTGGCGCTTTCCAAAAATGATTTGCAACGATCAATTTATAATTTACAAAAAATAGGTGCCAAATTTAATATGGAAATATCAATTAACAAAACTAAAATTATGGCATTTCATGGGAAGGACCCCATACAAAGTAAAATCTGTCTCCAGAATAAAATTTTAGAGAGATCTAATCAATTTAAATATCTTGGATATTATCTCTCTGTCTGGGATGAAAAGGATATCCCTGAAAAAATTACTAGTTATAATAAAAAGTTTGGGAATTATTAATCAAGTTATGAAACCATCCCTTGTACAAAAAAAACCAGATTATGTTTATCTAACACTTTGGCTAGACCAGTGTTGACCTATGGTAGTGAAGCATGGACACTAAAAAGAGAACATGAAAGCAGAATAATGGCTTGTGAAATGAGATTCATGCGCAGAACAGCGGGTTACACCAGATGGGATCGGAAAAGGAACACCGATATCTTAAAAGAATTTAAGACTACGCCAATTTTGGAATATATTAAACAGCACCAACTAAATTGGAAATACCATCTAGAAAGAATGAGTTCAAATCACATCCCCAAAGCTAAGAGGACGAAGATCATTGGGCCGTCCTATGAAACACTGGAGGGAAAATTTTCTATAGGATCGTAACAGGCCTTGGCCAAATACTTGGAAGGAAGAAGAAGAAGAAAAATATCTAAAATTTAAAATAAAACTATTTTCACCTCACCTCATATCCTGTCTTCTACTTAGACCAATTTCATAACCTTAGTGGTTACATCTTCAGTAATTACACGACCATTGTTCTATCATCCAGGAGCGCTGCTTCTTATATATGTGCATGGAACAAGCAATGTGAAATGTGTGTCTCTAGTAGACCCAAACAAGATTCTGCCTCCACTTCACATAAAGCTCAGTTTGATAAATAATTTTTTTAAGGCTTTAGACAAAAATGGAAGATAATTGAGGCAAAATTAAAGGAAGGTGTTTTTATTGGACCTCAGATTAGACAACTATTGAAAGATACTGCTTTTGAATCTATGCTTCAAAGTGTTGAATTGGCTGCATCTTAGTCATTTAAATCAGTGGTAAATGGCTTTCTAGGGAATAAAGAGAAGACAATAATGGATTTTTAGTGTGTGAACCATTAAGGACCTACAAAGAAATGGGTTGCTAAATGCCCCTTAAAAATCACTTTTAGCATTCTAAACTGGAGAGTTTTCCTAAAGATCTTGATGCTGGGAGTGATGAGCAGGGTTAAAGTTTCTACCAGGATATTTCTGAAAGAGAAAAGATGTTACCAGGTGCACTGAAATGCAGCCATGTTAGGGGACTCATGTTGGTTCCTCAAACAGGAGAGCAAATGTGTATATAAGAGAAAAATCTTCCTCAATGAAGCACTTCTGGGATTTTCAAGCATGTGAAAATGTGTTTTATCAATATTTAACTCCATCTACAGTTATTGATTTGTTTATTTTTCAATAGTATTTAATTGTAAAATATTAGTTCTGTGTTGAATTAAAAGCATGCCAATTTGAGGGCAAAAATTATTTTGTTATTTCAAAAACTAAGAATATCTCAAAAACTGCATGTGATGGAGCATTTTAACAAGCATTTTCAGAATCAGCAATTCCATTTTCAAAAAAAAATATTACATTTTAATGTGGGTTTATAGAAAGTTTCTTTTTGTTACATTGTGTAATTAGAGGAGAATAAAAGAAATCTTGTATAATGTTTTTATAAGTATGTAAAATCAATTATATTATTTTTGGTCTGGACATCTTACCTCAATATTAATGTTGATTTGTTCTTGGACATGTTTCAAAACAATTCTCTGTTTTATCTTCAGCTTTCCCAGACTCTGGGAAAGCTGAAGATAAAACAGAGAATTGTTTTGAAACATGTCCAAGAACAAATCAACATTAATATTGAGGTAAGATGTCCAGACCAAAAATAATATAATTAAAATAACCTCAAAATATAACTTCCTAAAATTAAATATGTAAAATCAATCTCGTATTTAAACTGAGAATATATTGTTAATATTTAATTTTAGGAAGTTATATTTTGAGGTTATTTTAATTATATTATTTTTGGTCTGGACATCTTACCTCAATATTAATGTTGATTTGTTCCTGGACATGTTTCAAAACAACATTAATATTGAGGTAAGATGTCCAGACCAAAAATAATATAATATATTGTTAAGTTAGAGTATTTATTTGTTTACTTAAGCATGTTTTTAAAAAAAAATAGCTTCTAAAGAAATACTTAATTTAGTTATTCCATATGTCATGTAATGAATAATGAGAATAATAATCAGATCTTAAATTACCAGTCACCAGGCAAGAGATCTTTGGGCAGACCCTTCAAACGTTGGATTGAGACCGTAACAGACCACTAGGTCTATCATATGAAAGGAAGAAGAAGAAGATGAAGAATGAGAGTTATAATCTTAGTACATATTAGCATATTTTCTCAAATATCCAACATTGTCAAAGAAACCTCGCATCACAAAATTTTAGAGTAAAACATTTTGAAAATCAACTTATTAGTGTGTAAAATCCATTTTTAGCCTTCAAATTATACCTCAAAGTTAAACTGCATCTTATACAATGAACATAGTATTTTTTCATAACTACGTGACACTAGTTTTTCCCTTCCAAGGTCTTCAAAAGCATGATTTGATATAATGATAGCGATTTGTCATTGTGAACAAATGAAAATCAGAAGAGGGAGGGGGGAGGGGAGAATAGAATCACATGAAATCTCCATGCCTGGTGAATTCTCCACTGCATTTCATTTATTTCATCACTCTTTAATTGCCTTGTGTTTGTATTATCAAGACAGTAATCTCAGATTTTTATTATTTGAGAAGTCTACATCAATTGTTTGTAAGTTAATAATATTGGGGGAAAAAAAAATACATACTTCAGATTTAAACTCTAATAACATCTGATGGTGAACATGACAAAAGATCAGAAGAATGCCATTTTGGACCTCTGCCAAATTAGTTTTGTGTACACTAATTAAAGGAAAACATTCACAACATGGAAAAAGCTTAAAATAGTTGGAATTAAAGACTGAATTGCTAAAATGAGTCAAACAAAATCTTGGAAATGAAATAGTTATTTCAACAAAAATTATATGATCACATACATAAAGTTAGTCTTAGGGTATAACATTGAGAGTTTTGAAGGGAGGAATCATAATTTTTTAAAAATAAAATTTTTCTTTATTATTGTAATTTTTTGATTGTATCTTGTACACTTTATGATCAAAAATATAGAGATACTCACAAATAATTCAAAGATGACTTTTTCCCTTTATACACACTCAAGCATTGAATGAGGAGTGGGCCCACCCTTTGCCTCTATGCCTTTTAGAGGAAGACTTTCAAGTAGGAATGTCAGCCCGTTCTTGTTGCCAGTAGATAATGATGTGGTCATTGGGGTCTAGAGTGAAATCTATGTTGTAATTTATCCCACAACTGTTCAATTGCATTGAGGTCAGTGACATTAGGTCGGTCAGTCCATTTCCTGAATTTTATTGTCCACAAACCTACCTTGCTTTATGACATAAAGCATTATTATGCTTGTACAAACAATGGTCATCAATTATCACCAAACTGGTCTTCCTATCAGTACAAAACATCCACAACCTCTGGTGTTTTAGATTGCTATTAAGCTTCACTAGAGGACCTCACCCAAATCCTTCCATCAACTATATAGCATGACTTGTTGCTAAATATCACTGATTTCAAGTGATGGAGCCCTTTCCATCATTACAGGCGACATTTAGTATTCACAGAGGAAATATTTACACATCTGCCTGGTCACGGTATTCTAATTTTCTCAACTCACAATGAACACTAATGGTGCTAACTTCACTGCTGGAAGCAAAGATCGATTCATCCGACAACCTACCATTTTTAGGGATCACATTTTTCAAAGATTGATAATCCCTTCTTCTTCTTCTTCCTTTCATGTGATAGACCTAGTGGTCTATTATGGTCTCAATCTAACGTTTGAAGGGTCTGCCCAAAGATCTCTTGCCTGGTGGCTGGTAATTTAAGACTTGACATGGTATTCTTCTTCTGCTCATTCTTCTTATGTGAGATTTCCAGTTAATTCTGTATTTTTGTACATATTCCATGACTGATTCTGTTTGTAACTCTCTGAGAATCTCAGAATTCCTTTTATGGTCTGTTCTTGAGTAACCTGCAGTACGTCTCATAAATTTCATTTCTGCCACAGTTAGTCTTTGTTCATCTACAGCTGCGAATTGTCCAGGCTTCACTGCCATAACATAATATGGGTCTGGCCAGTGTTTTATAAATTCTAGTTCGTGTGTGTTGCTGTACTGTGTTTGACTTGAAAATATTATCTATAATTCCTGTTACTCTTAAGAATTAAATGAATCGTGATTATTTCTTACCTCATACTTCTATGTTTTTTTTAACACAGCACTGCAGTATCGGTGACCCCTTGTCACCATCGTCAGCTGTTTTCACGACTGTCAATTTTTTCTTTTGTTGATAATTATCCAAACTGCCATCTGGTGTTCTTTTGAAAGAATTATTTTGTAAACTGCCATCTGGTGTTCTTTTGAATGAATCATTTTCTAAACTGCCATCTGTTGTATTTTTGAAGAACTTTGTAATCAAACTCGGTTCGTCTGGAATTTCGAAGTTCATGGTTCTAGTATGGTTTTTTTGAATATATATTTTTCCCAAACTGTTAAATCTAAAAAAAAATCTGGGAAAAAATATATATTCAAAAAAACCATACTAGAACCATGAATTTCGAAATTCCAGACGAACCGAGCTTGATTACAAAGTTCTTCAAAAATACAACAGATGGCAGTTTAGAAAATGATTCATTCAAAAGAACACCAGATGGCAGTTTACAAAATAATTCCTTCAAAAGAACACCAGATGGCAGTTTGGATAATTATCAACAAAAGAAAAAATTGACAGTCGTGAAAACAGCTGACGATGGTGACAAGGGGTCGCCGATACTGCAGTGCTGTGTTTAAAAAAACGTAGAAGTATGAGGTAAGAAATAATCACGATTCATTTAATTCTTATGAATTGAACCTCATAATGTTAAAAATTCCCAAATTTAATATCCTGTTACTCTGTTAAATTTTATAATTTTTTGACTAAAATCTTCTTCTCTTTTGTATGTAACTTGGTACCCAAGATAGTTAAATGTGTTAGTTTGTTCTAATATTTTATTATTAATAACAATTTTACTGTGAACTGGCAAAATTCATTATATTTCTCTTTTTCCAATTTGTCTCCTTTAACAAGCTTGGGTCATCATCATTTAGAGTAGTCCTTTTACATCTTCTTTGAGATTTTTTAGTAAGGTAAGTCCTCACAACAGGTTACTGGCCTGAAGTGAGCTTGATAATCCCTTTTGGACATAATATGCACTTTATAACAACATTTGAAATTATTGATTTTGACAGCTTCAGAAGGGCTGAAATACCTCTAGTAGACTTTGATTAGCACCTATTATCATGCCACAATGAAAATCATTGAACTCTGCAGATGTATGCATGTTACTATTATTTGTAGTAATGTAAGTATACAACTTGCTACCATCATGCAAACCAATGTAAAGTTCCTTTTTTGACCATAGCAACACTATCCAGAGATGTCCCTACTTTCGAGTCATATAGTTTGAAAGAAGAATCTTATAAAGCAACAAATATGATGTATAAAAATATAAATTTTATTCATGTACTTACTATATACTAATATATGATAATTAAAAAAAAGGTAAGGAGACCCTACTATAGGCCTTGGAAGGCTCTTGGGGTAGTTGAAGGTTAAGGCTTCTATCTTTGTAAACACTGAGCACATGATGTTTTCTAGGTTGTCATCCTTGTGTGACAGTTGCCTTTATCATAGAACATAATGTCTGATACTCATTTCCATTAGAGTCTAAGTCAATCCCAAGATCATGTTGCTGGCAGAAGTTTTAAGCCAGTTTAAAAATCCTGGCCCCCATCGGGAGTTGAACCTGCAACCTTGTGTCATATTGCCTTAACCAATTATGCTATGCTGTGCCCCTATTATATAGTAATAATTGTTACTAATTATATTTGCTTCTTTATGAATTTTGAATTTTTACTGTGGAAAATCATAACCTCAACCAACACCTTCATAGAAATAATGAATACTTCATAGTATATACTGCAAAAGAATGCACTTATTTCTGACTGAACTTTTTAATGTTAGAAGTGTAAAAGTTGCAGGTGCCTGAGGCACAAGGGATAGCAGTAATTATGGGAATTATTTCATATTACTTCAGGATGTTGGGGAGGGTAGTGAGATGGATAACGCTCAAGATACATATTATCTGCTGAAGGGTTTGAAATAAATCATTTTCAAGAATGAGGTCATTGAACTTAATAGGATGCTAAATTTAATTTAAAATATGCAAATAAAAAAAACTATAGCAGTAAGGATGTTAAAATTTAAAGGCATCAAAGTATAAACAAGATAAACTGTGCAATTATGTTATTTTTTAAAAGAAAAAATGCATAGGGTATTTGACTAAATGTCGACTGCAGTGGACTAGTGGTTAAAGCTACTTGACTGTAGTTCTAAGGGTCACAGGTTTAAACCCAGTCGGGGTCAATGGATTCTTTTAGGATGGAAGAAATCCAAGGAGCAAGTCCTCCAGGAGGGACTTTTAAGCCGTGGGTCTGAGTCTGAAGATTTTCAGGCTCGTAAAAGATCCTTAAGCCTGAACAAAGGCCTCTAAGCAAAATATACCGACATCAACGACCTAGTAATACCTTAGTTGCCTGTTAGATGTCTTCTTTGGGTCGGTGTGTTGACCGCATGCCATCCATGACATATACAAGCAAATAAGGTAACTAAAAATTGACTTGGTCTAGTAACTCCTTACAAAGGAGAGGCTATGGTTCAGCAATGGGCTATGCCATTATAGATAGATAGATAGATAGATTTGACTAAAAGTAAGAACTCACTTTTTGAAATAATTTGCATTGTGATCTTGGTCAGAGAAAGCATTGATTTATTTTTTTATTTAGGAATATTCCACAATACAATGTTTCTCCTTCAACCCAAAGTGATTTGTTGCCAGAGGTTCCTGTCTAAAGCATCTTCTTCCCTCAAATCTGTAGCTTCCATACTTCTCTTCACTCCATCCATACATCATTCTCTAGGCTGCCTCTTCCACTTCTTCCATTAGCTTTCCAATTAAAGATCTTCTTTATATTTATTTATTAAATTTGGGAATTTTTAACATTATGAGGTTCAATTCATAAGAATTAAATTAATCGTGATTTTTCTTACCTCATACTTCTATGTTTTTTTTAAACACAGCACTGCAGTATCGGCGACCCATTGTCACCATCGTCAGCTGTTTTCATGACTCGTGAAAAATCACGATTCATTTAATTCTTATCTTCTTTATATCTTGTAAATATAATTCATTACTAGGATTTGGATGTTTATGACCAAAAAAAATTGCAAAATATGCATGCAAATATTACCTATAAAATAGCTAAATATGATTCAAAATGATGAAATATAACCGAATATATAAATTTATTGTATAATATTACATGCTAAATTATACATTGTTCATTTTATCTTGTAGTGTGTCTTCGTTATAGACAGCAAACTTCACTTCTGTGCACTCACTGGACTACTAGGAAATTACATATATTACAAATAATTTTGCATGTTTTCTGTAAAAGAATTATAACCACATTAGGTTTTGACTTTTGAGAAATAGATAAATATAGAGTTTTGTTAATTTGTTGTAGATTACCATTGTTTATTCTTGTTTGCAGTATATCACTATATTCATCTTCATGTTCTCGAAGATGAATTTTCTCCTGTTGTCCCTTAGCACTCTCTTGTATTGTGAGAAGCTTTGTTCAACATTACAAATTGTCATTGGAGCGTACTTAAACAGAATAAAGTCACTGTAACTTAATTATGGGTTGTCTTCACTCAAAACTGCTTCACCACCATGTAAAAGTCACTAATTTTGTTCATTAATTCATATCCAGCATTCCTATTCAACACTTTATCAATTTTGTTCTTTACTGTATTGACTATATTAGTCCCTGCTCACCCTATTTCATTTTCCACATTTTTTACTAACCCCAAACTTTCATGCAATTCTAATCCAAAATTTTCAAGATGAGAAAATGCAGTTGTAATGCCTTTCATAGTTTGACTTTATGATTGCCAAATTTCCCAACGGACTACTGGAAAATAGCTCATGGTCAATTTTTATTGAAGATGCTTCACTGCTATCAAAATTAGAAACTATTTTCTTTATGACTTCATAGTTTTCAGAGTAATATCCTATTGCATTGAGCCTGTACCCCAACAAGTAAGTATTGGTTGCGGTGGAAGTGGGACAGAAGGTGCTTCTTGTTTAAATTTTGCCACTCTTATTGGAGCTTTGACAAAAACCTTATTTACATTTGATATCAACCTATCAACATTTAGAAAATGTTGCCTTACTTCCTCAGAAATCTATGCAAGCCATGAGCTAAGCACGTTCAGTGTGTCATGGAAGGATACAAAATCTTAAGACCTTTTCCAGCCTTCACCATGTACGGTGCAGCATCATTTACAAATAAGAAGAAATCTTCTCGCTTAACTTTACCATTCCACAACAGTTTCATAGTTTTGTCAAAAAAGGACTGCAGTTTTAGAGTGGTTTTCTGCTTCAAGAACTTCACAATCTAGTAAAAATATATCGCCAGGCCAATCAGCTAGTAGTGTTCCAATGATAATATTTACTACATACCTCCCACAAGCATCTGTACTTTCATCCATAGACACCCAAATCTTACTGTCGTCTCATGCTATGTCTGATTGTCTGCAGTATTTTTTCTTAGTAAGATGGTAAATAACCGACCACCTAGAAAGGGATTAAGCTTACATATGCTGGCGGCCTATGGACTGAAAAGGGAGACTACCTGTACACTTAAAGTACAGTACAGCCAAACCTAAATGTCATTGAGTATTTCTAGGAAGTGAGTGAATCAATTTTATTATTCATATTTTTAAATTGAAATCCTTTCCTTTTTTTATATACTTTTTATGAAAGTTTACAAGATTTTCCTGAAAATAAAACTGTAATATCACTTTAAACCACAAATGCTATCGGAATTTAACCAAAACAAGGGAAATGATCTAAGTATGTGTTTATATTATATTATTTTTAGTCTGAACATCTTACCTCAATATTAATGTTGATTTGTTCTTGAACATGTTTCAAAACAATTCTGTTTTATCGTCAGCTTTTCCAGACTGGTTTTTTTTTTATTTTTCTTACAAGCTGGGTTTTTATTTGTATTCTTTATTTTATTCAAAATTTCTTCACATTTTTTTCTGATGATTATTTTTTCTTCTGTAACTAAATTTTCGATGTCCACTGTGTATTCTTCTATTCTATTAGAATAATCTATTGCTGTTTTTAGACCGTTTTCTAACAATTTTCTCTCTTTTAGGTTAAAGGTTGCCTTTGAATTTTTTTTTTTATATGCTATGTAAAATAGGTATAAATACAATCAGAAATTAAATTTGAAGAGAAAAATTTTCGCCTAGACCGGGACTCGAACCCGGGACCCTTGGCTTTCCGGGCCAAGTGCTCTACCAACTGAGCTACCGAGGCGAGTTACGATCTAGACGCAAATTTTTCTCTTATATACGTTGTAATTCCCTATTGCCAAATGCTTTTGAAACCATTGTTTCTATCTTTGCAAATGGCGGCTTCTTAGTTAAGAAGACATTTATTGGAAATTTAACATTACTTTTAAAAGCCAGTAAGGCCTCTAATGATGTTTTTATTATTAATTTAACATTTCTCAATGAAAGATAAATTAAATTTGAAGAGAAAAATTTTCGCCTAGACCGGGACTCGAACCCGGGACCCTTGGCTTTCCGGGCCAAGTGCTCTACCAACTGAGCTACCGAGGTGAGTTACGATCTAGACGCAAATTTTTCTCTTATATACGTTGTAATTCCCTATCGCCAAATGCTTTTGAAACCATTGTTTCTATCTTTGCAAATGGCGGCTTCTTAGTTAAGAAGACATTTATTGGAAATTTAACATTACTTTTAAAAGCCAGTAAGGCCTCTAATGATGTTTTTATTATTAATTTAACATTTCTCAATGAAAGATAAATTAAATTTGAAGAGAAAAATTTTCGCCTAGACCGGGACTCGAACCCGGGACCCTTGGCTTTCCGGGCCAAGTGCTCTACCAACTGAGCTACCAAGGCGAGTTACGATCTAGACGCAAATTTTTCTCTTATATACGTTGTAATTCCCTATTGCCAAATGCTTTTGAAACCATCAGAAATGTTCAATCAGTGTTTTATTCACATTATAGTTCTAAAAGAAGATGAGAAAAAAATATGATTTGTCATAAACATCCAAACCATATTCATTACAAATACATTTCTCCTCAATTACATTAATGAATTTACGTTTTAATGTTTCTGATTTCAGGCGCACAAATCGTTTAGAAGAATCTCGAAATATTTTTGATACGATTGTTAATAACTTAGTGTTTCGTCGTGTTTCTATCATTCTTTTTCTCAACAAGACAGATCTGCTCATTGAAAAAGTCTGCTCAGGGAATTCAAATATAAACACTTACTTTCCTAAATTTACCGGTGATCCTCGAAATTTGCTCGACGTTCAGGCATTTATATTAAGTCTATTCACAAGTGTGAAGAGAGATCCAAGGAAACAATTGTTTCATCATTTCACTACAGCTGTCGATACTGAAAATATAAAAGTTGTGTTCAATGCAGTCAAAGACACTATTCTTCAGAGGAACCTTCAATTGCTGATGCTCCAGTGACAACTTCATCAGCAAGAATCATCAAGATGAGGACTAGCTTAGCTTGTAGTCAGTTTGTTTGATGTTGTTAACTTATTGTTACTCTGTTTTTCTAATTGATCTTTTATATTTCAACCAAATATACTAAAGGATATTTGAATATACTTTATCACAAAATTTTAATAGTTAATAAAGTGTCATTTTTTTTGGAATGTCAGCTAGGTTTGAATAATTTAAACTCAAGTAAAATTGAACTCCTTCATGGTCTGCTATAAAGTTCAATTGATCATTTTTTTTTGCAAAAAAAGCAGCAAAAGTAACACGATAAATACATTTAATGAATTTTACATCAACAAGAACTTTTTAAATGAAGATAATTGTACCACAAATAGAAGATTACAAACACTCAAAAAGAGTAATTGAGAGGTTTCTATGTATTTATAAAAATTAATGGAAATGCAATGCTGTGAAATAAACATCAATAAAGTTTGAATTAGAAACATTACATCTCAACTCATAAAATAAGAATCTCTTGCCTGGACATGCCCCCATTCTTAACTAAATTCTTATTGTTTGAATTGATCCATTGTAATTTAGCTGAGAATGGAGATAATGGTCTTGAGAATATGTCCAGATGAGAGGATCTTATGAAGTGTAAAGTTTCCAATTTATAATTTGAGTTTATTTCTTGAAGTTAATAGTAAAATCTAATTATTTAATTCTGATTCTCCCCTCCCCACTATCTTAACATCAATGATTGTTCCTCAGAAAGAAATAAACAGATATTTGATGAGAGATTAACCTTTGTTATATTACATTCTTTCTGCATAGTCATGTCTTGAAAAGGCAATTTAAGGTTTTCATCTGTGATATCAACATAACTCGGTTTTGTAAAAAATGAATTACCAGACTTTGTATCAAGGTGCAATACAGTAATAATAGCCAATTGTTATTCTATGTTATTTATGGATGTCTCAATAATATCATGTTTAGATTTAATTGCATATTTCAATTGTGCAGTTGTTTTTCTTGCATAATTTTTGTTTTCTGCTTTGTAATTTTCAATATAAGCAACCAGTGAACAATATTGAAATTTATGGAACATTTCTAAGATACAGCTTTTGTTTGATTGTTTTCTAGATTTGCAAAACTCAGTTTTTATATAATTTTTCCTATTGCATTCCATGACAAGCCTTGTTTCTATAATTTCTAATTTTCAAGTTACATAATGTACCCAGCTAAAATAAAGTCATTTGTCATTAAATAAAATTTCTCAGGTTAGATGAATTAATGTATTTAATTGTTACTTGTGCTGAAAATCAGACAAAAATCAATTTGTCTTACCTTATAGGCATTCTAAAAAAATGATAATCAGTTTTAAGAAAGCTCCAAATCAAATGTTTTCAAAATACTTTCTATAAAATATAGAAAATATAGGCCTAACTTGGGTCAAGCATAGCATAGTGGAGTTTGATAGCACTGCTTGCAAAAGAGAAGTTTATATAAATATTATGACATACTTGGTTAACTAGTTCCCACTCTTCTCTGCAGTGTTTCCACACTCCACATGGGTATGCTTCTCATAGCCAGATTATAATATTGTGGTTATAGCTAAAGATTCACATTGCACATTCAGGTTCAACTTATTTTACATCTTATGATGAAATTAACATTTTTGTGTTAATATTTTAAAACAATTTCAAGATTAAATTAAAAATTCACTGGAACGGTGCAATTTTTTAAAATTATTTATTTTGTGAGCTGACTTATATTTGAAAGTTTTACAATCTTTTGAAAATAATAAACTCTTAATTAATCTCTGAACAAATATAGTTTACTGTTTCAAAAAAATTGAATCGGTTATTTACACTTCACCTTTCATTTTACTCTCACCTTGGATTTGTTTCGAAGGGCATTTCCTTCATTTTCAGCCAAAAACCGACTCAATTTCTTTGATTTAAGTAAATTGACAAAGATATGGGCAGGACTTTGCACATGTGTAACACTATTAGCAATAATAGTTGAGAAGATTAATTGAAATTTTCTTATGTCATTTTACACTTTTTCAGCATGGGAAAGGTGTAAACTCCTCAACGTAAGAAACATCACTGTATAGATCTTGAAATGAGGTTTAAGTTCTGGTCCAGAAAATTATTTTTTTTTATTTTACTTATACTATTTCTACGCAGAGCAATTTTTAAGAAAAGACAATTAAAAAAAAGGTTAGAATGTTAAGATACAAGTATAAACATAGAGCAACAAATCATATTTTTATAAAAAGAGCTTATATTTTCTCCTTCATTCATGCCTTGAACTTCCTTGAGGAAATTCTTGAATTTGTTCTGGTTTGTGTTGTCTATCTCATAAAAATAAACTGAGCGATATGTTATATTTGACACTACATAAACACACTTCCAATTTCTGTATTTTCAAAAGACCTTTCTATATTTCAGGTCAAGTTAGAAAATGTTGGTTATCTGTGTTCTTATGTCTTTATTTTTTTTTATATGATAGAGACTGTTTTCCTAATAAGTTGTCAGAAAATTATGTGCTAGACAGTGTAAGTTGCTGAGAGTACAATCTACTTTTGTGAATTATGGGCAGTTGTGTTTCTTCCACAGTCAGAATTTGAATACTGCTGTTTTGCAACTTTTGTGGTTTGATTTCTACTCTCAGTTAATTCCGTTTTTTCCATGTTTTGCCTTTGGTTCCTTTTTTTTTTGCTTTGGAATGCTTTCTTTCATTTGTAGTATTTTACAGGTTTAGCTTGGACTGCAGTGCAATCTGTGTTGGTATCCATTGGAATGCTATTATGTTGATCCAGTTGCTTCAGTAATATGTGACTTTATAATATGATTTCATTTTCTCATATTTTATTTATTTGGATTGTGGTCTTTGGATCCATAAAGATGACTCTGCTATCTTTTAATTTTAAACTATGTAGGAAATATCACTTTGAGGTTTATTTTAAAATTTAAAATAAATTCTTTATCACCTCACCTCATGTCCCTGTCTTCTAACTCCTGTATAATACAAATTTTACAATTTGGTTTCTATGGACTTGACAGTTCTGGTTGAATCCCAAGAAGCCAAAGAATGGAAATTTTTTTTCTCATCAACACACGTCTAGACTGATCCTGGACCTCAGTCAGTCTCTTTGAAAATGAGTAACAGAATTTTTTTTTGGGCTCAGCTTATCATAAGGATAGCTACCTTACCTCCTGGTGAATGTGATATTTTTTGTAAATGTTCCTTGAGCCTCCTTGGCCTGTTAAAAGAATAATTTACAGTTTAGTAATAAATTTAAAACAATTATTTTTCTTAATCTTCTCAGCATTTATCATGTCTTATTGTATTACCAACATGTGTTGTCTTTAGATAATTATTTATTATAATAACCTTAAAATTTACAATTATTACATTAAGTTCAATGTGAATTGTTCATTGTTATACATAGATGTTACTACTAATTTAACATTTCATGTAATTAATTATTTCTTCCAGTAGCAAATTTCCTCTTTAAGTGTGATTTAACCAAAATTGAACTTTGATGTTTTATAAACAGATACTGTTAAAGACTGCAATTTCTAAAAGAAATATAAAATGTACAGTAGTATATTTTTGATAATATTTATTGTCACCATTTTTAAAGTAATAAGATGTATGGCATAAAAGTAAACATTTTATATTTATAAAATATGTGTATGAATAAATAATGTAAAAGAATTTAATTTTTGTAAGCTTTACAACACTATCTAAGCTTAAGAACAAGATCGTACAAATGAGAGTAATTCTCTAATAAGTAAATTCTTCTGAATTAATTTTTTTACAATAAAATATTATTTACATGTCTCTCTATAAATATGAATGTGATGAAAACTCAGTCTCTGGGGTTCTATTAGTAGAGTAAATTACCCTCTCAAAGTCGTACAAAACAGGTTATAAGGTAAATGCTGTAAGGAATATTAATGCAGTGAAAGCTAGGAATTCACTCACCCATCCACCAGTGGCAGAGGGTCAATGTTAGCACTGTTAGCCCGGCTAACACTTTCAAAAGTTAGAATTAAATTCTTTGATATTTAATTAAAACAAAACATAATACCAGAACGAGATATAACAATGCATTGATAGTAGGCCTACTCTAAATATTGTAAACAATAGTAACATAATAATATATATTGTATGTGTGCATATATACTGCAGCATTCCAATACAACGTGTTTTAACCCTTTGTACGCCATGCCTGGTGTGCACCGGTGAAAGTATGTATACTGCAGTACACCACGCCCGGCAAGCTCCGGTTTTCAGTCTTATTATTTTAAATATTTTTTTCCCGAAGTTTTCACTTCAATTTACTAAAATCATTTTTTGTTCTGTGTTTGTACATCCTTTCTTAGCAATACTTTGCACATCCCTTACAAAATAATGGTACAGGCTGGTGGTAAACGGGTTTTCTAAAGTAGGGTGTGTATTCATGTTTCACGGTCTTTTTTTGGCTGTGGAATGTTGCAATTCCAGGATTTTCTCTTTATTTATTTTATTTTTAGTTGAAAAGATACCTGACGAAGGGGTAGGTCATGTGGTGAAACACAGTGATTCATGTCTCGAAGATGACAAAAATACAATATGCAAGTTTATTGTGTCAGTTTTATCAGAAGATGAAAGTAATAGTAACAGTTCATCAAATGATTATTCATTTGACGAATGTGATAGTAGTCCTGTTTCTAAGATGATAATATTACAATTCAAGCCTATAAATAGTAAAGCAAGTGATGTAGACCTAAATGAACAGGGTGTGAGCTAGACGAAACACGTGGCATAGAACAGCTGTTTGATTGTAATTGATTTGAACCCAGGACCCTAAAAAAATATTAAAAAATATTTAATATGGTAAGTGTTTAGTGATAATGCCATCAATTATTCAATAAGATAAATGTTTTAGTGATAGTGATAACAGATTTCAATGAAGACACCATGCTGAATTTGAACCTGGGATCTTTACAAGTGGAAGCAACACCATGTAACCTTAAAGTAAATAGAGAGTTTCAATTCAATTTAGCATGGCATGTAGACAGTAAATTATACTTTATATAGGTTTATATTACATAGATGGCGTAGTACTTTACACTTAAAAAACCTGGCACCCACAGCCCAGCTGGCAAAAGGAAAACTCGGCGGTCAAAAGGTTAAATCCCCACACTGTTAGCCAACATCCTAGGCTTGCATGGAACGAGACCTTGAGAATTAGTTGCGCAGATGCATTCAAGCTGATTGGTAGTACATCATGCTGCATTTCAAGTCAAGTAGCAGGCTCTCCAATGCTACTCTGTAGCTGCTCTGTTAGCACTCCAGAAAGGGATAACAGCAAGATTTCAGTTGCTCCGACTAAGTCCTGTGTACACATAGTGCTTCTGTGCATATCAAATACAATAATTAAACCACTAAATAAATATTACCATGGAAGAGGAATGTGCTTGAGTTATTGAAGACTTGTTGAAAAGGAAAAAGTTATAAACCAAGTCCTAATTTAAGTAGCATTATAAGTCAAACACAAGTAAAGTGCGTTGTTTAATAAAGGACATGAATGTTTGTATGAACATGACATATGGCTGCAGGAAGTCAGGTTCCCTTTACTGTTAGCCCTGCCTTCTATTTTCAATGGAGAAAAATGTTTGGACAACAAAAAGGTGTTTCCGACGCAAATAGTTTTCATGTACTGAAATACATCATGAACTATCTGAAGTCCATGTTAACTGTGAAATAATGCTACATAAGTTTGGAAACATTAGAATTGAAGAGTCCCGAAGCCATGCTATCAAAATTAATACTGATAAGCATAACGAAAAGTTAAAACAAACAAGTACATTGTTAGCTGCCTAATAGATGCTCTGTGTTTCTTAGCCAAACTAGAGCTGCCATTTAGGGGCCTTGTAGAAAGCTCCGAATCTAACAAAGGAGGTAGGGCCTAATTATATTGAATTATTGCACTATTGATGAGAAATTAAGAAACAATTTGGAAATTTCTACTGTGTTTGTTGGCACAGCACATGATGTTCAAAACAACTTTAATCTGTTCTATATCCACTACTTTATTCAATAAAATGGAACAAGAGATCTCACCCTTAATGTCGTCAATAGAAGACAAGGTTACTGACGTATTGAGCTCACTTATAAGCTCTAGAAACCAGCTGGAAGTGGAAATGTATATCTGTGTTTTAAAATGATGCATTTATATATTTAATTAACTATTAGTATGTCCAATTATTCCCTTCGATTTCCTAAACCCTATACCTATAGTAATTTATTATATTTGATACTCCTAATTTTATTGCATGTCATTCTTTTCACAATATTATATCCATATTACTGTAAATAAAATGACGGCTAGCACTTGTCAAAATTCCACACTCCACCACTGCCATCCACCCACCATCTCTTTTTAACACACTTCAATAATTAATACAGTATATGAAAACTCCAACCAATAGGCTTATTGGATATTAAAAAGAAAACAGTACTATTAAGTAGGAAATATCAAGAACTTGGGGGAAGAAGGGCAAATCTTAAAATTATAATTCTGGGGAATTGCATTTGAAATTGGAGAAGCAAAGGGTACTAAGGTTAAATATATATTGATTTGGAAATTCCATATTTATTACTACAAATGTACTGAATATACCTAAATTCAAATTTTTACACAATAAACTGAAATTAAATATTTAAAAAATTTGATCTAGATTGTATTCACTTAATGATTTAACATTCTCTTTGTCTATTTTTAACACCTTTTAGTTGAAGTCAGTGGGCCATATGAATAAAACTGGAGGTTTTGCTTGTGAGCACAAGGTAGAGGTAGAAGTATTTGCTTGGAAGCAAAAGGTAGAAGTATAAGCACGTGTTTTAAATAATATGAATAACCTTTACCTTATACTTCTACCTTTTCCTTCTAAATAAGAAGCATGTGTTCATAAACTCCCAGCCGAGCAGCCGCGCATTTTGTAAATGAATCATCAGCAATCTTTACTAACTGAGCGCTTGTTTATGTTTTCATACTTTAAAAGCAAAGTATTTGTGCTGACTCCATAATTTTTAACCAAAACAGATCATAACCACGCTACTTTTATTTCTGCTCTCTCAGTGCAGTCAAAACTATACATGTAGTGTGGTTTGTAAAAATGGTCTTTTATGTTTCGGGTGCAAGAAATAGTTCAAAGTCTGTAAAATATAACATTTTTAGTTACTGCTCAAGGAAAAAATCCACAATTATTACAGAAGTCGCAAATTCTGAAGAAAAAAAAGTAGCAATTCAGGAAATAATTAAATTATTTTAACTTAATTTTGGCACGCCGATAAATTCAAACCAATTGCTAAAGAAAATTAACAATATGAATTTAATTTATTGATTACTTATAATCATGTCCACCGCTGTGGTATCAAAGTAGCATGCTGCCTTATAACGAAGCAGGCCCAGGTTTCGTTCTCGGTCGGAACAGGATCCTGGGTGAGGTTTTTTTTTGGGTTTTTTCCTCACCTGTAAGACAAATGTCAGGAAGCTTAGGGCCCAACAGTCCCCGAAAATCATCCGGCCATCATCATCACCAGTGGAAAGCAAGGGAAGCTCTATAATTCCCTAGTAAAGCAGCAAAGCACAGCATGAAAATGCTATGATTGCAGTGAAAGACCTACACTCGGGCAGAATTACTATGGATGGACTTATAATCATAATAAGAAAACAGATACCCATGGTTATAGAATAAATTGAGTTATTTACAATCAAAATATAATCCTTTTACAGTAAGTGAGGTTATTAATACATATTTAGATTTTTCCGTTATTGTTTTTCTCATGCTATCATTTTACCCATACACTTATTTTCAGAAGCCGTAAGGGTGGAACCATCAACATTACAATTGCCAACTGATACATCATTTGATAAACCTCCGACCTTAAAAAAAATGCCAGAAATCGATGAGTCAAAAGATTTGAGAATGCCCTTCACAGACTGATGCTATTGGACAATTAAAATTGACTGTAATTCAAGTAGAAAAAGAAAAGGTGCTTATGGACAGATTAAATAACTTAAATTATGAGAGAAACGTTTCTCAAGACTATAGTGAGAGAAATGTATTATTTGCTGTCCTGTAAAATTTTATTTTTCTATTTGAATTCTAACAATTTCAGATTAATAAATGATAGCGTAATTATGTAAATCTAGTTCTAGTGAAGTGAAATAAATCAAAGTTGATTTTTAATTTATCCAGACGAACAAGTGATAGTGAATAATTGATAGTTAAATAATATAAATAAACATCCACTGCAATAAATTTAAAATAATAAAAATCCTTCATTGTATATTGCAGTTGTAATTTCTTCTCTTTTTGTTGCGTCCTCCTCTTATAATTTTCCCTTCAGTGAAATTTTCTTCTTCTGATTCTTCTCCTTCATTGTATCTTCATTATCATTGCCTGACTCATCAATATTGATGAACGCCTATTTCTTCTCCTATACCAGTTTGAAACCCTGGATCGGCCATGAACCAAAAAATACCTTCATTCTATCTTCAGAGAATAGTGCACCACGTCTTCTCTCTTCTGTTTCTGGCAAAAAGTGGGCAGCAATCCATTTAACATTTTCCTCGTTGAACCTCTATAATGAATTATACCCTTCCTCAGGAGGACACCGACGTGGTTTATAACACTTTTTATGGCGTACGGGGACTACTAATTAAGCCATGTCTGTATTTTGTGATAAGGAGCCTGCTACTGACCAGACTTCACTTTTTTGAAGCATGTACTTCTTAAAAGAAGTAAAAGGTTCATTTTATTCATACAGTTTTTCTAATCTTGAAGCATATGCTTTAAAGTCAAACTCTTGTTTCTTCCATGGAAGCAGATGCTTTTTCTCGATTCGTCACCGCGAGTAAAAGGTTATGATTCATACTTTATTCATAAATTCTGAAGGATATGCTTCAAAATAGTGAAGTAAAAGCATTTGCTCCACTTCATTCATACGGGCCAATGTTATCATCATATGCAACAGCAGCTGGATCGTGATATTCACCATCTCTGAAACCTTGTTGTAAAGTCTTGTAACATATTGGAACAACCAAGAGGTCTTGTAGGTCACATAGTTTCTCTGCTTTCAGGTTTAGAGGGCTTATATACTTGAAGTTAACTCCATGGAGCTAAGGTTAATTTTTAACCTCATTTGTTTATAAAATGTGACCCACAGAGACTGAGATTTCACCGTGAATTTTATAAAGGAATGCTTTTATACTATACAAATAGAGATTAGGTTGACAACTTGAAGTAAAATCGTGGTTTAATGCTAGTAGTCAGGAAAGATAAAAGAGAGAATGAGATATATATACAGCTTCTGTTTTACCAATTTCCAGTTAATGTATTACTGATTTGAACATATCTTATTTTCTTTTCATCTCATTTACATCAGTTTGTAAGGAACAGTGATGGAAAAGTAATATTTTTATTACCTATGGATATAGCACAATTGAGATAGAATGAGATAAAAATAAAAAAATTAAATATGTACCTGTTGGCAGGTGCCATTGTCCTAAACTTTATTAAAATACATCATTTTAATAAAGTTGGGGATGACGGCACCTGCCAAGAGGTACATTTTTAATCTTTTAATTTTAATCTTATGACTATTCACCTCAATGGAATTTGATATGAATTTTATTAGTATTGAGATAGAATAGTCTCTTGAATTTGACAGTAGAAAAACATAATGATTGATTATAATGGTAATCTTACTCTTGTGGAACTTTTTCAGATGATGCATAGAAATTCAGTAAGTGTAGTTGTATTTTCATGATCCTCATGCCCTCCATTAGTATGTAAAGATTTAAACAGCAGCTCCGCCTATTATCCGACCTACCACATTTCTTGTTTTTCCATGTCAATCCATTTAAAGTCCCTTTTCTTCTATCTATTTTTCAATCTGAATTTTGTACCAGTATCTAGTGTACATCTTGATTTCCTTCCTGTTTTCTTCTTTTCCAATGTCTGTCTCTTACCGTGTCCATATCATTTTAATTTTTCATCTTCCATGTCTTTTTTTTTTAATTTATACACCGTGTTCCAAAATAATGGACGGTGTTTCAAAGTTGTTTAACTTCTCTTACATGATATATATATAAGAACAAAACTTACTTGGGATTAAAGCGAAACTCTTAGAGTTTTCATAACGTACTTTATAAGTTAATTATATTATTTTTGGTCTGGACATCTTACCTCAATATTAATGTTGAACAAGAACAAATCAACATTAATATTGAGGTAAGATGTCCAGACCAAAAATAATATAATTAAAATAACCTCAAAATATAACTTCCTAAAATTAAATATTAGTACTTTATAAGTGTTCGATGTGAGCATCTTTTGTTACATGGCACACTTTTAGCCAATAGTCGAATTCTCCCCAAACCCTTGGTCAGCATATTTGGAGTAATGGATTCAACAGCAGCAACAATCCTTCTTCTATAGTCTGGAAGGTTGACAGGAAGTGGTAGTATGTACACATGGTCCTTCACATACCCCCACAGGAAGAAATCACAAGGTGTGAGATCGGGAGACAATGGAGACCATCGGGAATAAACCATGACATGCTCTGACATTTTCAATTCTTTCATTTAGTGTTCGTGGACGTCCTGGAATTTTTACATTTCACAGATGCATCAAGTTGTTTCTGTTATACCATCAACGGGTATTCTTATCTGTCGGAGGAACAATTTCAAATTACCATCGGAAAGCTCGCTGCACTGCAACAATGGAACCAGACCTCACAAATTACAACACAGAATGACTTCTGTACAGGAGTTGCCATTTACATAAGTTTAATTTTGTGATGTAATGATGACAAGAAACAAATTACTCCATACAGGAAATGAAACTTTCACAGTTTTTCTTTCATCATAGAAAATAATCACGCATCCAATTTTGTTTATGAAGCTATACCAACTACTTAAAATCCCTTCCATCATTTTGGAACACTGTGTATATGTATTCTCTTCATTTTTAATTTTCTCTCTTCATGTTCATTTGCAAAAATGTAATTGATTTTGGTAGAATTCAGTTTTTGTTTCTTTTTGCCTTCCTTCACTTAACATACAGGTTTGACATACTTTTTTACTAGAGTGTATGTATACTCCATAAAAATTCTTTTACCACATGTTACAATTTTGAAACACATTTTGGTTGTTAAGATTATTTTATTGGGTGTGAAGTTTACTCTTTCCTTTCAGAATATTTAAATAAATTGGTGATCATGGTCAAGCAGTCTAAGGACCCACTATTCCTTGGTGCAGATCTATAGGACATGTGCTGCTTTTAGTCCCTATCGAGGAAAAATTTATCATGGAATTTCATTTTAAGTATGGGATAAATTCCCACCCAGCATCATAATGAAATTTGGTAGCTATGCCAACTCCAAGTTGAGAAAACCAGCAATAATGGCTGGATGACTGGCATGCTGACCATGTGTTACCCATGACTGGACAAAATTGACAAGTGGCAAGTGGTTGTGAGACCAGCAGCTGTCTGGTAGGTCATGAACTTATAGGCTATGGAATTACAGATTGGTGACTGAAGAGTAATGCATGAAGGAAAGAGATTGAATATTAATAATTTATGAAGTATTTTCCAGGGTTTTATTTTAGTTGTCTCCCTATACATGATTGTGCAGCTTGGTGACGATATGAAAGGTATTATCATGTTTTCATTGAGTTGAGTTTTATTCATTTATATCTTGAGAAAAAAAATTATATGTTATTACTCAACAGTTGGTTTGTCTGCAAACATTAGTTGCCATAAATCTATTCAACATAGATATGCAATTTGTCCATTATTATTTTGATTCCAATACATTTTAATCCATTGAATTGTTTTTTAAAAATAATATTGATAACCATTTAATAAGGGATGCCAAGAATTTGACAGTTTCATCAATCTTCAGTGACACCTTTTGTGAGATTTGTAAGTTCAGACCTTCCAACGAGGTTAGATCTGTCAGAAACTAAGTAACATACGGTTGGTGTATCTTTCAACTTTAGACAGGGCTCACAGTTCCTCCATGTTCATAATGAGAATATGGATTTTTCTTCAAGAGAGGAATGATATAATCACAAACTTCTCAATATTAGATACCAACTATAATTTAATCCATAATAATTTTTCCTTCATTAGAAGGCTGTTAATGATTTGCCTAAATGTTCATGCCTGTTATCTTCTCCTACATTATCCATTTTTGTAGAAATCCTAAATGAATATAAAATTATTTTCCATTTTAAGTTTTTAATTTTTTTTTAAGTGGTATCATAATTATTAATGTGAAAGTTAAAATTAGTTTGTATTTATATTTGAGTTGTGTATTTTAACTCACCTCATATTTCTTGATTTTTATGCAGACCGGTTTCATTGCTAACTGTGTGACATTCTCGATGATTAGCTTGTATATTGATTAGCTTCTAATGCTGCATTTTATTTTGAGTAACAAAATTCAAGATGAATGAAGATTGTTCTTTGCCATTTATTTCATTCCAACTAAGTGACAATAGATCTGAAGATTTTTTACCTCAGAAAATGTATTCTTTACTAATTTCTAGAAAGATAAATTTTTAATAATGGTATAGAATCAGTAAGTTGTGAAATTTGATTTTATAAACATTTAAAAAGCTATCTATATATCTAATCTATACAATATTAGAACCAGTCATGTTATTTCATCATAAGATATGAATTTTAAGAGTGTTGAATTTAATTGACAACTTATTGAAATTATAATTTATGGATATCTAACTTCAGTTTCATGGTACTGGTCATTAGTCTTACTCCAAGAGAGGCAGAATTACAAGGTGAACAATACAAAAAATAAAAATCACTAAATGTGGTTACAATAAATGAATAATTTAACAAATGTATGCATCACTTGAAAAAGTGATTTTGTTTATGTAAGCTTTAAGTTTAAATTTGTGCATTTCATATAGTATTTTTTTAAAATAATTTTAGACATAATAAAGTTGTTTCATTTTATGTTCAAATTATCATGAGTTTTACTCAAATCAGATCTCATTAATTTGATTTTTATCAACTATTAATATCTAGGTTGCCAGAAGTGGTGCCCTATATCTTTCTCTATTAAACTTTCCAGTGGACAATTTGACAAGGAAGTACTTATCCCTTCCTTGTTGTTAGGTAATTGATTTTTATGTAAATGTTTTTTTTTGTTTATAATTAGAAGACTGAAACCAAGAGAGAAATTCTAAACCAGTACGCTATAATATGTATACAAAATTCTATTTCACTTAAAAATATATATTTTTAAATATTTTATGTAAATACAAATATAATCACAATAAATCATATAACAAAAAATAAAAAAAATGTTTTTAGATTGTTATATTATCACCACTGATTAATTTTCCCTAAAAATATGAATATGTTACTTCCCTAAAAATATTAATAGTAACGTATTTTAAATAAATTGGCTAAAATCATATAGAGTTTTATTTTTAATTCTAATCTTTAAATTAATCCAAAACCTCATACATTTTTCATATTAACTTTTAAAGGATGAATTTCACATAAACATGTTGGTAGGTATATCCCTTCTTCCACCAAATACATAAATTTGGCTTGTTGTAGGTGTAAATTTTATTCACACACTGTAAAATAAGGGTATTAGTCATTTAAATTCTGGCGACTGGGTAGTGACGGGATTTAAAAATCCCGTATTTTAAAGGTTAATGACAGCACAGTATGAATGAATTTTAGTCTCAAAAATATTAAATCGCATAGTGACCTTCACTTCACTTGCTAGCTCGAAGGGGAATCTCTTATTTCTGATTAGGCTGATTCAATTCACTGTACTTGAATATTCTTGTCAGCATCATGTAAGTCAGTCATTTGTCTTGATACATCAGACCATTTATACAGTACCGATATATTAAGTAAATTGATATAATGATGAAAATAAAACCAAGTATTCATTCTCATTTGCTACAATATGTTGCTGAATTCAGTGGAATTTTTACAAGTAATGGAAATATTCTTTTCTGTAAAAAATATGGGAAATTTCACATTATGCGAAAAATTACTAAAGTTTTGGAAGGACTAGTAGATGTTTATGAAATTAAAAATTGTGTCAGTGATATTTCTTCAATGCAATATGCAAGACTATCTTCTTGTGATGTTGAATGGTTCTTCTCCCTGTATTGTGCATTGTGTTGAGACAACAAACATTGGATTATGATGGAAAACTTGAAGAAAGTTTTCATTGTTCACTTCAACATCAATTTTTTTTAATCTTCCACTGCTTCAACATAATTGGTGAGTGATTTTTTTTATAATAAATATTAAAAAAATTAATATTTAATTTAAATATTTTTGCATTTTTTATACATATTTTGTATTTTTTACGACATAAAAATTATATTTTCCAATTTTTAGCATATAAAAATCCATTTCCTATTTATTATTGTATAATTGTCTTGTTTGATTTTAAATACATATAAGATAATTCCACACAGAAAAAGTATGCTTCATGTATTTCTTGTCTTTTTTAAAAATTTATATTAATCTTTTGAAATATTGAAAATTATTGAATATGGAATAAATAAAAATGGGATATATTATTAAAGTTGATGGATTGAGTAAACTTTTTTTTTTTCAATTTCCTAAACTTAACTTCTCTGACAGTATTAAGTCAATAATATAAATTATGAAGTTGATTCCAGTGGACAAAATTTGTCTCTGGTTCCAAGGTTTGCAGATTGAAACTCAGCTGGAATTGATTCATTTTTAAGGCTATAAAATCCTTAGTATGGTTGCCATGTAATAGATTTATGGATTGTAAAAGAACCTCAAGCCTGAAATAGAGGCCTATGATAAATTATGGAGTTCTGATTTTTATCTAATTCATTTACATAGTCTGAAACCATTTAACCTAACTATTTTTTGAGTTATGCTAATAAAAAAAAAACTTTATACTCTAATACGGAATGCTATGCAAACAAAGAATATTTTCAACTCAAAAAAATAAATGACAATTGCAATGAAATATAGTTTATGGTTTCACATAAAAGTTAAAACTTAACTAAAAGCCTTTCGTCTAAGCAAAACTAACAGCTGATCACCAGATGTAACCTTACTTGTATAATAATATTATTTATCAAATTTTGTATTATTTGTGCACATGATATTTGGTATACAATGAATTTATTTAATTCAAATATGAAGAATCCAGAGAACAAATTTGAATTATTTGACTGACTGACTGACTCATTGGCACCATCAAAATTGGAGGTTCATGGCAATGCAGACATAAGCTCTCCATTTATCCCTATCCTGAGCTAATGTATCCCAATCTTCCCCTGTATAATTAACTTCCCCAAGTCATGGATGTTATTCTCCCACCTCATTCTTGGCTTCCTATTGAATGGTTTCCTGCTGGTTTTCCTTCTTTTATTCCTCGTTCATGCCACATGTCCTGACCATCACAATCTACAAGACTTAATTGTTCTTATTACATCTAATTTCTTATAAAGATCATATTAAAGTCTTCTCCATTCACTTGTCTGTGTGTCTCTCTTTGGTCCAAAATTTTTCCTAAGAATTTATTGTCATCTAGTTGTAATATTTTCTTTTCTCTAAAAGTAAGAGTCCATATTTCACATCCATATAATATAATTGAAAGATTAATTGTTTTATATAATTTTAATGTAATGTTTTTTTTAGAGAGATTGGGATGACAAAGAGTTCCTGTAATGTGTATTAGCTCATGTTTTTCTTATTAGAACCTGTACTAATTTTTTTGTGCATCTCATTCCTGTTTGTAATTGTATTTCCTAGGTATCTGAATTCGGCCACTTCTTCAAAATTTACCTCATTTGTCATCAACTGTCCATTTCCCTTACATGATGTATTTCTATGTGTAACCATATGTTTAGCTCTATTGATATTTACTTCTAGTCTCTATTTCTTAGTGTTACTCAATAGAATGTGTGTGTTGGACCTTAGTGTCTCCTTACTGTCACCTAATAACACTACAACATCAGCTTATACCAACAGCTTATTATTACCATTGAGTTGTACACCTTTTTTAAACCTCTATAGAGTTTTGATGGCATGGTATAGTACAAAAATGAGAAACAGAGGAGATAGTTCATCTCCTTGCTTTAGTCCATTATGAATTTCAAAATTATCTGAAAACTGGTTGCGTACCTGTGTCTTACTCTTTTTGCCGTTTAGACACATTCAAATAAGTCTAACTAACTTTTTAGGAATTCTGTGGTCCAGGGATACTAAACCCTCTTAATTGAATCTAATGCCTTTTATAAGTCTACATATAGATGATGTACAATGCCATTATATTCCCATTTATTTTCTAAAATCTGCCTTACACTAAAAATCTGATCTGTTGTAGAGCTATTTCTTCTAAATCCACATTGCTGATCACCTATTAAGTTTTCGATGTAGGGAGTAAGTCTGGATACTAATATATTTGTAAGAATTTTGTTCAAAGTTGAAATAATTCAAAATGTAACCTAATCCCCCGGAACAATTATTGAAGTATAAGATCCACAATACCTCCAATAAGTCAAGGTTATTAATCCCGGTTATTGCCTCAGAGTTGTAATCAATTTCCTTTTTTATAGATTGATATGATAATTGATTCTTTCCTTTCATTTGAAAGAGGCTCTTTTTCCCAAATCATGATGTATATTGTTCATCAACTTTTCTCTTCCTGGATCCCTGATGCTTTATAGATTTTTAATTTTTTTATTGCCATTTCAGCCTCTAATATGCTTGGTTCTGTAACTAATATTTCTGCTGCCTGTGAATCATCCTCTTCCAATACTCTATTATGCAAAATGTGTATCATTATAACCACTAACTCAAATTAAACAATTTAAACAATTTGTACACTCCGTTATTATCATATTTAACATAATTGCCCCCATCACATAATTTCCCCCCTGGTTTTTTCATATATACAGGGTGTTTCAGTGAAAGCATGCAAAAATTAAACAGGGGCACAGGGGATGCTCTACTGAACAATTTGTGATAGGAAAACTATGGTCCGAGAAGCCAGCTTAAGGAGATATGGAAGTAAATGTGTCTTCAGATTGTCTAGCATTACTGTTTTCCAGCATAGTTACAACTAACATGCGTACAAGTTTAAATTACTGTGCTGTTTATTCTTACATGTACACATTCTTTCTGCAATGAAACAAAGGAGGAAGATAAAGGAAGGATTCTTGCTTGGATGGGAATGAAGCCTGGATTAGCTCGGTGGTCTGAGCATTAGCACGGAAAGCTAAAGGTTCGGGGTTCGATTCCCGGTTCAGGAAAAATTTTTTCTCTTTACCATTGAGGAAGAGCCTGATTACTATGAAGCCATGATGCAGGTTTTTGTTTACTGTACTTGCCCATAAAATGGCTCTCTCTTATCGCATTTACGTTGTCCCATGACAGAACATGCTCTAAATCAACAACAGACTCATTCATTACTCAGTGCTATTCAGAGACATTTACAATATGATGGAGCAGTACCGGTACAGTTTTGCAGAATTCACTGACATGCACCTTGTGTATGGGGAGGTACGAAGCAATGCTCTAGCTGCTGAAAGGCTGTACAGGGAACAATTTCCCAACATGTATCATCCATGACGACAAGTGTTTCGATTGGCGAATGCGGGAGACCGGTTCGATACGAGGGAGCTGGCAACATGAGGTCCACCTGCACACCCGATTTTGAAGAGGAGGTGCTGGTGTATGTTGCAGCAGACCCCACTTCAATGTTCATCGTATTTCATGTACAATGGGCGCTCCACATAGTAGCGTGTAGCGAGTACTCCACAAGCAACAATTACACCCATATCACCCATAATGAGTCCATGTATTGCTTGAGACTGATTTTGCACTAAGGGTTGCATTGTGTCAGTGGTTGCTCCAACAATGGATTGATAGTTCAGATTATCTCCAATGCATGCTGTTTACTGATGAGGCCTCATTTCATCATGATGGTATTTCAAACAGCAGGATTAGCCATGTGTGGGATGAAGAAATCCCTCATGCTGTATGAGAGTCACGCCATCAAGAATGATTTGTTGTGAATATCTGGGTCGGTATTGTAGACAACAATCTTATTGGCCATATCTTCTACCTGACCGTCTGAATGGCCACCGATACTTGAGTTCCTGCAAAGAGTTCTACCTGAGTTGTTGGAGGATGTACGTTTGGCTGTTCGTGAAAGAATGTGGATACAACATGACGGTGCACCACCGCACTTCAGTGTGGATGTCTGCAACCATCTCAATGCTGTAATTCCTGATCGCTGGATTGGAAGGGGAGGCCCTATCCCATGGTCTGTGAGGTCACCTGACCTGAATCCCCTTGATTATTTTGTATGGGAATATCTAAAGTCACTTGTGTTTGAGACCCCATTGGAAACGGACATGGAATTAGTTGCCAGGATTGTATCTGCCTGTGATGTAATTCAAACTACACCAGGGATATTTGTAAGAGTGCGGCAGAATCTTGTACGCCAATGTCATGTTTGCAATGAGGTTGGTGGCCGTCAGTTTGAGCAACTCTTGTAAGTGACGTTAATTGTATCAATGATGGTATTTGTAAGTTAACTGTAATTATAAATAATATATTATTATTAATATAATTGTAAATAAAAAATGTAGACAATACTGTGATAGACACGTTTAGTCCCATATCTCTTTAAGCTGAATTCTCGGACCCCAGGTTCCCTACTGCAAATTGTTCAGTGGAGCATCTTCTATGCCCTGTTTAATTTTTGTACGCTTTTACTGAAACACTCTGTATATATTTTTTAAATCCACCTCTGATACAATGTGCATTACATAGGCCAAAAAATTTCAGTTACAAATTTGGACACACTTACGAAGATTTCAAGTACAACACAATAGAATTCATGCAAAACCCAAGGTTGAATCTTTCCCCTTCTACAAAGACTTAATGGTACCTGCAGTCTCTGTCACCCATGCATCTGTTGTGCATTGGTAACAAGGTTATTCCATCACTGTGTCAGTGTCATTAAACTCAACTATGAGAAGAAAATATAACAGCTACACTGCAAATTTTAAGTTACAAGTGGTAAATTTCGCCAAGGAAATCGGAGTGAAACACATCTTCATTGTGATCTACTGTACCATTAATTTTGTATGATTTTTTCTCAAAAAGTTATGTAGGTAAGAAATAACACTATGAGGTTTATTTTAATTATTGTTAAGTTGTTTTTGACCCACCTCATACTTCTTAACTCCCATGCAGACTTGAGTTTCTTCACTGCATTTGTGACATTCTCAATGCTGTATCACATTCACAATTGACGTCCAACGGCCTCCTCTCCTGCAGACTGACCTCCGCGCCATCTGATGGCTGACCAACAAATTTCCAAATTATTTCCCTCTCCTTATCACCGGGTATTTTAAAATTCATAGTTATGTTTTTATTCTTGCATATGTAAATTTTTTGCCAAATTGTCGGTCAGCCATCAGATGGTGCGGAGGTCAGTCTGCAGGAGAGGAGGCCGTTGGAAGTCAGTTGTGAACGTGATACAGCATTGAGAATGTCACAAATGCAGTGAAGAAACTCAAGTCTGTGAGGGAGTTAAGAATTATGAGTTGAGTCAAAAACAACTCAACACTAATTCTCAAAATGTCTTTGGGAATAAAGTTCAATGACCATAATGGAATTACCGCAGATGTCTAATTGATAGTGTTCTACATTGTGAAACATATTGATATTTTCATAGTCATCACATAATTTCTCCCCTCAGTTTTCACTCCTAAATCTTGAGGAAAAAGGGGGGGAATTACTCGAGTAAATACGCTATGCATTTATTTCACTATATAATGTACAATGATAACAATGACAGTTCATTGTAGTAAACACCTATAAATGCAGTACCAGTACAAAAGATAAAAGGTATACAGTACCTTAAAGTCCACTGCTGTGGTCTCGAGGTAGCGTGCTGCCTTGTCACGCAGTGGGCCCGGGTTCGATCCCCCGGTCGGGGCAGTTTTTCTGGGTGAGGTTTTTATCGGGGTTTTTCCTCACCTGTAAGACAAATGTCAGGAAAACTTTAAGGCCCAAATGGTCCCCGAAATCATATGGCCACCATCATCATCATCATCATCATCCTTCACCGGTGTGGAAAGCAACGGGAAGCTACCACACCTACAATTCCCTAGTAAAGCTGCAAGCATAGCATGAAAATGCTATGATTGCTGTGAAAGACCTGCCCTCGGGCAGAATTACTATGGATGGAGTACCTTAAAATATCTTTAATTTTAGTCTGCTTGTTTGTAAAGATCTGCTGAGTTAGTATAAAATCCTTTATTTTATTCAGTGATTCAATGAAAGAAATATTTATGTTTTCTTATTCCATGGTACATTATGTCCTTAGCTGTTACAGGTAAAAGAAGTCCTGTGTTGAAGTTGGAATATGATCTTCATTAAGTTCAAACTGTTCAGTTTCTGCTTCTGAATAAGGATTTTGCTTCAAATTAAAACTAATTTTAAACACATTATTTATTCAAAGTTTACAGAGGAAATGCAAGGGTACAAGTGAGATGAATATTTTAAATTATAAATACCGGTACTCAAATTAGACACATTTCATGGTAGAATTGTTTTTTATAAATGAAAAATATATATGAAAACCAAATAGAATAGATTAGTAAGCATTATTATATTGTTTAGTTGTTTCTTGACTCACCTCATACTTCTTACTAAGAAGTATGAGGTGAGTCAGGAAACAATTAAACAATATTAAAATAAACCTCATAGTGTTATTTCATACCTACATAACTTAATAAGCATTATTATGGTTAAAATCTATGTAGAAACTATAAAAAGTTACTAAATACCTCCTATGGCAATTGTACACTGAATAAACATTGACATTTTTTATACTATCTGTTATAATAAAAAAAAGTTTTATTTTTATACTTAATTTACTTGGTTTTGTGGGACTAAAAGGCAAAAAGAATATCAAGTAACACTTTAATAAAATAATTATATGTTAGAATGTTAGCTAAATTAAAAAAAAAAACTTTTATGTTATGTAAATGAGAATTCTGGAGAGAGTAAAATTACTATATGAAAATTTGTATGATTATTGAATCTAATTTAATTTTCATCTTTAAATAAACCCTCCATTGACAATAATGAATCCGAGAGTATCACAATGATTTATCTTTTGTCTAGACTCTGTGAGTATAGATTCAGAACTTATTCCTGTAAGAGAAATCTGGCAACCTTGATAAATGATCTGTAAGCTTATTAAATCTCTAACAACTGACGCAACTGCCTAAGTTCTACAAATGAGCTTACATCAAAATGGAATGAGCTATTTCTTATAATTAGCATTTTCTGTAGGAAAAATTGCTGATTAAATGTTAAACAGCAATTTTTGCCAAAAATTGTATATGTGTAATTTGTGTTGTTATCATAAGGTCCTTTTATGAATATGTACTCAGAATAAAGATATAGGCATGCCTTTTATGACTGCCATATCTGTAATGTGAAATGTCCAAAGGTAGCACAGTTTTTGATATTAATACTTTATGTACAAGTTTGATGATGTTACATTTTATATATACCTGTATATAATACTATCTCTCACTTTTTTGGTTCATGTTATTTTATTTTTATATATTATTGTTTGTATAGCAGCTACTGTGTTTTAAGTGGCATTTACAGGATATTTGTTATATAATGTTTGTTATCTAATGTAGGTGGATTTATATATTTGCTGTGTGCTAGCAGAACCATAGGGAATCCATCCACTAAATTCATCCATCATTTAAGTTTTGTGCTAACTTCTCCACATTTTCCTTTCCTCTGTAATCTCCTCATCTATTCATCTCCAAGTCTGTTTTGGTCTTCCTTTCCTCTCCTGAGGATTCTATCTAATACTTTCTTTTCAACAGCTTCATTGCCTTTTCTTAATGTGTATTCCATCCCCATTTCATTTTAATTCTTTTATTACCATTTCAGTTTTTTTTTGTACCATAAATCATATTTAACAGTATTGAAATAATTGTATAAGATAAAAAATATAACATGCAAATAAAATGTTTACCTATATATATATATATATTAGGGTGATCCTTATTTTCGACATTTTGTACTTTCATTCTACACACCCTCTATTTTTTTCCTTTAGTTGTAAGAAGTCCTCTGTGATTAACAATGTAGATGTGAGGCTAGCAGCCGGCTGGTAGACCAAAGGCATTCTAGGCCTGTTGCACTTCGAGTTTTTTTTTTTAGTTGTAAGAAGTAATTTAGAGTCCATTTTGTTGAAAATTGTGCCACATTGAGTTAGAATAGGCATACGAAAATATTGATCAAAATGGTATTGATTTATGATGTTAACAGTTCATTTCGTTAAAACAGCTTTATTTGAAGATACTTATTGATTTATTTCCCTTGTTTAAGAAAATAGAAAAAAAAATACTCTTGCTGTAATTTTTTTGAATATTTATAAATTTAGGTACTGTGCAGCATGAATTAGTGTTAATTTATTGTAATGAAATTTGATAAAATATTAAATAGGGCCAATAGGAAAAATAATTTTAGGGTGTGCATTGAAATCCGATGACATTTTTATTCCACCCCTCTAATTAAGGTCCAGCTTTATATATAGAATATATATATATATATATATGCTTCAAAATTTGTATATTTTCTTTTCTAATTAAAGCATATTTCATTAGCGTAATTTAAAAATTAAGATGACTTTATATAAAAATATTTTTCATATTGAAGAAAAACATACATAATTTTTGCATGGAATTTCAACTCTTTTATTGTCACTAATTAGTAATAAATACACAGTGTTTCTCAAGCCATATATTTAAATCCACCTACACTTACATATAATAATAATAATAATATAATGCTCAATGGCTCTGTTTCAATGTGCCTTATAAGAATGTATGGATGAAATAATTTTTGTATTGTAAATTGAAACAACTATATGAAGTTGAGCAGAGGTATTTGAATATACCTTTTAACTATTCAGGGTGATCATAAATGATTGGTGTGATTTCATTATTATCCTGTATTACTTGAAACTTTACAGGTAGGCCTACATAAAAATACTAAAGTTTTTTACATCTTTAATATATATGATATTAATTCTTCTAATGACTCCATAAACATAAACTCAATAATCTAGTTAATATCAGCCTAAGTCGAGTCTTAATTTAGCATTTTTAAACACAAATAAAATTGTTATAAAATTGCAAATAGAATCTAATAAAATACTTTGTTCTAAATTGTTGCTGAATCATTGGGACTGAATGATTTTTCAGTATAATATAAACTCTCTCACATTGTGGAACACCATCATACAAAATTGTTGCTCTTGCAGCTGCAAGTGAAAATATACTTATGTTAGCACAATTAAAAAAGAATTTTGAGAGGTGCTTGTCTCATAATTTCAAACTCATTCTTAGAAAATACACCAATCATTTGTGTTAACTCTATATAACAGTTCTCTTCCATTAAGTCTTCCATGAAATTTACTGTAATAGAATGTTATTAATATTGTGTGTGTGTGTGTATATATACTTGAGACAGCTTACGAGTCACATTATGAAGGCCCACAAGCTTTTACATGTTAAGAGAGAAGTAAGGGCCGGGCGACTCATAAACTATATTTAAATTAATAATGGGAAGTAAATATTAGGAGGTTATATCATTAATAGTGAGTGGAGAACATATTTTTAACGACTCGCCTCATATAATTTCAAATTTCTTTGATACTCGGTGGAAGCCATAACTGAAGAGGGACAAGATATTGTCTGAAACTGCCGGTATCAAAGAAATTTGAAATTATATGAGGTGAGTCGTTAAAAATATGTTCTCCACTCACTATTAAAGACTCATAAACTGTTCCAAGCCTTGAGCTTTCCATCCCGAAACCAGTGCATTGCTTCTCTATTTATACTGAAATAAGCAGCACCTACATAAGTATAAATACTGTACGTACCTACATTAGAGGAAGGGAATGTAATCATAACAAGAGAATACTGTATGTGTAGGTCAAATATTTTTATTATTTCATTTATATATATATATATATATCCATCCATAGTAATTCTGCCCGAAGGCAGGTCTTTCACTGCAATCATAGTATTTTCATGCTATGCTTGCAGCTTTACTAGGGAATAGTAGGTGTGGTAGCTTCCCGTTGCTTTCCACACCGGTGAAGGATGATGATGATGATAATGATAAGGATGATGATGACGATGTTGGCCATATGATTTCGGGGACCGTTTGGGCATTAAAGTTTTCCTGACATTTGTCTTACAGGTGAGGAAAAACCCCGATAAAAACCTCACCCAGAAAAACTGCCCCGACCGGGGATCGATCCCGGGCCCGCTGCGTGACAAGGCAGCATGCTACCTCGAGACCACAGCGGTGGACTTATATATATACAACTGAACGTCATCACACTTCCCTAAATATCTGTTTTTATGGATCTTAAGTTCATATCAGGATGGTGTGTTTTACTTATTTTCTGGTAAATAAAAGCCTTTAGTATTTTGAAAATTAAAAAAAAAGTATTAAATTATTCTTTAAAGCACTATGTAGGCCTATGTGAAATTGCATATGATAGTTACTATTGACTGTAAGTTACAAAAATATATTACTCAAGGTTTATTATTTTTATATTAATAAGTTTATTATTTAAAGGAAAAGAATAGTCAATATAAAAAAGGGGTAACTTTAACAACAAAAGTTATATAAATAAAATATACCTTCCTACACATTGTTAATGAAGAGTGTTTATTATACATTTATTAAAGTATGGACTTAATTTTATTTAAGCTATAATCTAGTTCTACATGATTAGTACAAGTTTTTATCATTGTACACAACATATGCATCTACATTTAAGGTTTCTTGTAGAAAAGTATTTTCCATTATAGGCTAGGTACAAAAATAAGGATAACAAATAAAAAATATACAAATTTGCCTAATGTTTAGTATCTTATTTGATAGAAATATATTCATTTTAACATTAAAGGAAACTGATAACGTAAAATTCTTAGGAAATAAAGCAGAAATATAAAAGAAAGTTATAAGCAAATTAAAATATTGAGTATGGTATACATTATATGTATTTTTATTCTGATATCTTTAAATATTCTGATTTATAGGCCTACTACATTAAGTTAATGCCTTTGTCAAAGAATCTGCTGAAGTAAGACCATAATGTACTTCACTTTGATATTTTGTAAACTTTTGAGGTCACTTAAATTCCTTTAGCAATTATGTCTCATTCCAAAAGGCTATATCAGTTTTCTTTAATACAAACTTTAAACATTTCAGAATGAGAAATGCTCTTCATGTACTGTGATTGAAAGTAGCTGTTCAATGTAAAATATTAAATATGTTATTTTTTCTTTTTTTTTTCTTAATAGTTTAACCTCTATATTTTAGGATATTTTTACATGTATTATGCTACCCAGCCTTAGAGTGACACAATCTGTTGGGAGAGATGTTTAAATTTTGGATCACATAGGCCTACATACAAGGACATGGAAGGCTTCCCCAAATGAGGCACCAGCTCAATGCTCCGAGGCAGCATGACTATTTACATTCATACTAAATAAGGATAATTATGATGACCAACCGGTGTTCAGGGACTGAAGATGAAGCTGCCTAAGCTTTGAAACCAATATAATTAGAAGACTGAATATGAGGTGAGGTAGAAAACATTTTAATTAAAATCTTAAATCTTACAGTAGACAAATTTGTGATTTTGTGAAAAAGAGGATTCAGTGTAAAGTGCATAACCTTTTTTTTTTTAAATTGATCAACTATCGCAACATCCTGAACGCAATTAACAATGACACAGATCTCCCAATTCTTCCATGACAACCTTCTACAGGACTCTAAAGGACATGAATTTTATTTATAAGAAGAATGGGAAAAAAACTCAATGTTGTTAGAGCAGGAAGATATTTTATCTTGGTACCTAACTCAAATTTTATATTATACTGTTTTATGATATGCCTATATGCAGCATTGTTTTTAATTTTATGTGAATTCTTCTTAAATAACTTGAGTACAAAGGTTTTTTTTATGATTTATAAAAATTAAATGAATATAGGTCTACATAATTGTTTAGTAACCATATTAGAATGGTCACAATTTAGATTTTAGTAGTAATATTGTGCTGTAAACTTGTGTTGATGCTTTACTTATACTAGAAAGAGAAGACGGGAATATATTTCCATCTCCATCACTCAGTCTTCAGCATCAAGTGGCAACAGCGTTCCCATAAGAGCAATGCTATTTTCTAGAGATGAAGAACCTTACAACTACTACTATTACAACACATATTCTGTGATACTCCACAAGAAGCGTTCCCAAGTTTCAAGACCCGGGAAAAAGGCTTTGGAGCTTGTAAGTATTTTGAAGTGTCCCCTGAGTATGCTACTAACGTACTGCAGGGTTAGTCCTTTGGAGGGGCTGCCTCCTTAAAGCCTTTGGACTTGCTTCCTTGTGTTTTATCCCCACAAGGAGGGTTGCCTCTTCTGCCTTCTGCCATTGAGGACTTCACTCTTTCTTCCCCGAGCTGGGTCTCTTATTTCATCCCCAGAGATTGGGTTGCCATTTTCGCCATTCCAATATTTCTATCTCTGCCGTTGTGGTCTTCCGTGTTTGCAGCTTCCAGTGTGGTCATTGCTCCCACGTTGCGGATTATTCTTAGTTCCCTCTCCTCTTATCTAACTGCAGCCAAGGCTTCCCGGTTATGATCGTCTAGGTCATTGGTACTAAGCCTCTCTACCACGACAAGGTGATAATCCACAGGGAGGACATGGAAATATCCTCACAAAAATAAAAAACAACAGCCTTCAAGGGTGCTCATCCAGTTTGGACAAAGATATTAGAAAATAAACCAATAGAACAAGTAGTAACATATAACTTCCTAGGTTGCAAAATATCATACACAGCAGAAACAGATATAAATAACAAAATAAATAAGTTTAATTATATATCAGGTACACTAAAAAGAACTTTGAAAAATAAAGCCAGGAAGGACTCTATAATGAAATTATACAAGACAATGGCAGTGCCTATTATTACTTATGGATCCTAAACATGGACAGTGACAACACAACAAACTGCCAGGACACAAGCTGCTGAAATGAGGTTCCTCAGACCAATAGCAGGATATCAAAGAACAGACAAAAAACACAACACAGAAATAAGACAACTAAAAATAGAGGAATTAAACTCAACAATAGAGAAATTCAGAACAAACTGGAAAGAACACTTGGCAAGGATGACTGAGAATAGAATGCCAAAAGCAGCATACAACTATTCACCACGAGGAAGAAGAAGTTTGGGAAGACCAAGGAAAAGATGGAAAGAGCAGCAATTTGGAGCCGGAACAGGCTAGTAAATAAGCCTAAACCGTGAAGAAGAAGAAGGGAAAAAGGCGTGAAGGCAATTATAATATATACCCATTTTAATCATCTTATTCTTGATCCAATGGATTTTCTAATTATAATTACCCTTGCATGTATTTGGCCTAGGATTCCATTAACAGTCACTTGCCAACATCTGAATAGCCTACTGAAAGATATTTTGCCTATAACTCCATGGTCATCAAGCCTAGAAGGCCCTTAGACTACCATCCAGCTGCTGGCCTCACATCCATGTGTTATTCACAGAGGTGACCATCTTATAGCCAGTGTAGGAGTGACATGTGTTAGCATGTCGGGTCCTCAGTTATTATAACTGGTTTTCTCAACATGAAGCTGCGACTTATTGTAGCTACCCAAATTCCTCAAGAAAATGGGTGGGTACTGGTCCATATTGTCCAAAATTTCATGAGAAAATGTCTTCCCTCATGGAGACTGGAACCGACAGAGTATGATATTTCAAAATTAGTAATTGCATTCTAGATCAAGATATTTTGTTGATAGATTATTTCAAATTTTGTCTGTAAGTTTGTAATAATCTACAATTTGTTCATTTTTCAAGCCTATCATAATGTTATTATTTCTTATATGGCCCAGACTTGCGTATCCCACTGTACATCTCATGTATTTAATTTTTGGAGAACCATATGACACATTATCCAACCTAATTGCCATAACAAAATATAGGTTGAACCATTTATAGATTCTAATGCAGATGAGTTTTTAAATTTGAAGAGAAAAATATATGCCTAAATCGGGATTTGAACCCAATATCTCTGTTCTGTACAACAGTCCTTTAATGATTTAAGCTATTAGGCATCATGATTTAAACATTGATTTTTCTCTAATACTAATACAATTCTCGTGTGCCAGATAGCAGTGAACTTTTGTTCCACTAACGCCACCTAGCGGTCTCTTAAATAGGAGCACTTTAAAATGGAAATCAACACATTACATTTCTGGCAAGTAAAGCTGATATTCGATATTTAATATTAAATTTATCTCTTCTCACTCAATGACAAATTAAATTTGAAGAGAAAAATATTTGCCTAAATCGAGATTTGAACCCAATATATCTGGTTCTGTACACCAGTGCTTCAATGATTTAAGCTATTAGGCATCACAATTTAAACATATATTTTTCTCTTATACGAATACATTTCCCTTACACCAGGTAGCAGTGAACTTTTGTTCCACTAACACCATCTAGCGATCTCTTAAATATTTTTCTCTTCGAATTTAATTTGTCATTGAGTGAGAAGTGATAAATTTAATATTAAATATCAAATATTAGCTTTACTTGCTAGAAATATAATGTGTTGATTTCCATTTTAAAGTGCTCTTATTTAAGAGACTGCTAGATGGCGTTAGTGGAACAAAAGTTCACTGCTTCCTGCGCACAGGAATCAGATTAGTATAAGAGAAAAATCTATGATGTCTAATTGCTTAAATCGTTAAGGCACTGGTGTACAGAACCAGAGATATTAGGTTCAAATCCCGATTTAGGCATATAGTTTTCTCTCCAAATTAAATTTGTTATTGGGTGATTAGTGATAAATTTAATATTAAATATCAGATGAGTTTTTATTCCACGTTAGGCTTAAGTTGCTCTCTTGAATTTCATCATTTTTTCATTAAGATAATTTTTCTTCTTCATGTGTGATTAGGTATCCAAGAGAATGGTTGTACTCATTGCAGTCACTTATTTTATTAATTAAAGTCTTATTATGAATTGGATCTTTTTTCTAAAAAATTCATAATTGTTTATTTTTCGGTTGATATTTACTTGTTGAAAGTTTCTACAATCTGGTCGAAATTATGTCTTAAGCATTGTAAATATCCTCTGAAGTTTCTAGAAATATATAATTATATACAAATGAGAGGGCATCTATGTGTTATATTGGATTGAAAAGGTATACCGTCATATGGCTATAATCTCCATTCCTTAATTATACAATTCAAATAAATTAAAAGTAATAATAGATATAAGTATCGTCTTACTCCTTTGGTTTTATAATCATTGATTTAGTTGGGGGAAAAAAAAATTGGGGGGACTCAATTTTATAGAAGCTTCCATAATGAAGAGTAGGCCTTCATACCATCCATAGTAATTCTACCCGAGGGCAGATCTTTCACTGCAATCATAGCATTTTCATACTATAAATTATATACTGTGACATGTATCGAGAAGTGTTCTGCACTGTTGGTACATATCTCAATGAACCACCTTTTAAATGTTCATGGGCAGTAGCAAGTCTTCCATTGCTCCAAGTCATGTCTTGTAAAGAATTTGTGACTCATAGTGCGCCTGCATTGAATCTTCCAAATGTGTCTAGTCATTGCTTTCTCAAAGGTAGGCCTTCTTGACTATTTGAGTTTCTGGTAATTGCATACTATAAACTATATATTGTGACATGTTTCATGAAGTGTTTTCCTTAGCTGGTCCATTTCTCATAGGACCCCGTTTTGAATGTTCATGGGTTGCAGCAAGACTTCCTTTACTCCAAGTCCCAGCTTATGAAGAAATTGTGAATCATAGCACGCCCACAGTGAACGTTTCAGATGTGTCTAGTCATTGTTTTCTCAAAGATAAGCCTTCTTGACTATTTGAATCTTGCTAGTTGCATGTTGTTCAGCCTGTCTTCAATTTTCTGTGACATCTTTGTCCGCACATATAAGACGGAACTGGAAACTGGAGTCCATCAATTAGTGTGAATTAGTTGCAGTTGGGAAAAGAACAGTGAGAAGTTATTGTGGAAATTAAGTGTATCAGTGAGGTGTGAAAAGAGACATAAGTGAAATTGTAAAATGGTAGGAACATAAAGGATAGTAAGTGTAAGAATTATTGTACAACAAAAAAAGGAAAACTGGAAATTTTAGTGCAAATAGTATTGTCATCGTTTAAAAGAATTTCTGATTGACATAACCTTGGTGCAACTGGCTACAATATTATATTAACTTTATACAGGGTCTATTATACATTGTATCTGCGCAGGCGGTGTTTTCACTCTTTGCTACAAACCCTGATTAGCTCCTCTCAATGCACGTGCAGCTTCCCTGCTTTAACTGTATAAAAATTATTACAAATAACCTTACCTTATATGTTGAAATGTGGAAAGCAACGGGAAGCTACCACACCTACAATTCCCTAGTAAAGCTGCAAGCAGAGCATGAAAATGCTATGATTGCAGTGAAGGACCTGTCTTCAGACAGAATTACTATAGATGGATATGTTGAAAGTGTCATCCTTTCTGGGTTATACGGCATTGTATCTGGAAATCATATTCTGGCTGATGTGAATTAGTTCTTCCACAGTGATATTTCTGATTTAATTTGTATATTTTCTTTTAGTTCCTCCAGTGTGTTAGGATTTGTTCAATAAACCTTATTTTTCAGGTTATCTCACAAGTAAAAATCATGCACTGTTAATTATGGGGAGCGAGATGGAAAGAGTCAAGTATTGATCACTCTATCTGAAAACACTTATGAGATTTTCAGAAGGGAGACTTCCATTGTCTGAGTAGTGGCTGAATCTTGTTGAAACCACCTGTGCATTTTCTTCTTCTTCTGTCAACTGATGGGAGAATGGAGTCAAAATGTCAGCTTGGTACATCTCTGTATCTACTGTCGTCTCATAAAAAGTAGGCCCAATTAATCATCTTGCATTAATAGCACTCCAAACCCCAATCTTCCTATCATAACGAGGGATTTCATACACATCTTTAGGATTTTCTGCACACCAATAATGTGAGCTAAGACTAAGGTGGAACCAGGTCTCATCTAAAATGACACAAGCTAGGGGTCGATTAAACCATTATACACTGATAAAAGATCACTCACAATATTGTGATTTTGCCGCTGGATTTTGTAGGTTTTAAAGAAAGGGCTAATGTAAACTGTGTACAGAAGAAACTAAAATCTCTACTTGTGCTAATTTTGAGTGTGATTTATTTGGTGAATTTTCAGTATTTGCACTTTTTTTTTCACTCAGCAAGTATTTTCAAATTTGTTAACAATATTCTGTGAATTTGTGTTCTTGAAGGTGGCACACTTTAACAGGAAAGTCTAAATAAATTCATCACATACCCATCGAGCAGACTCATACTAAAAATAATTTTACACATGAAAATATGATGCTTTTAGCAAAATCAATCTTGATAACTTAAAGCTGACTAACTGCAACCACATGCCGTGAAGGCCAAACCGGATGTGCGCACTACCCACTGAAGCAAGTTGCATGACCCTCTTTAAAAATCCTACTCAAGCAGTTACAACTTATAATGTAGATCCGGTATATATATATATATATATTACATGTAAAGAAAAATTTATGCTTGAACCGGGATTTAAATCAAGATCTCTAACTTTATATATTAGTGTGCTACCGACTGTGCCACTCAGGCTCCCAGAGCAACCATCAGTTTTTCTTTCCTATGGTTGCACTGGGAGCCTGAGTAGTGCAGTCAGTAGCACACCAATATACAGTATAAAGTTAGAGATCTTGTGTTCAAATCCCAGTTCAGGCATTCATTTTTCTTTTCATGTAATATTTGTCCTTCATTGCTAAATATAAAAATGTAATTATAACATTAAAAAAATATATACTGGTTATAGAACAAAAGTTTTTAAAGACATTTTGATGAAAAATAATTATGTGCAGATGGTTCTGGCATTATTGTTATAATAAATGATAAGAAAATAGACTGAAAAAATTCAGCCCAAATATTTGAGGGAATGCTATTCAACTAAGGCACTGTTTATATTTTAAATATTTGTGTTTATTTTGGGCAATAGACACACAATAAAAAAAAACTGT
This sequence comes from Diploptera punctata, assembly GCA_030220185.1. NCBI lineage: Eukaryota > Metazoa > Arthropoda > Insecta > Blattodea > Blaberidae > Diploptera > Diploptera punctata. Next base: position 462,815 of record JASPKZ010010246.1, read on the forward strand.
CATTTGTAGTTATTGAACATTGATATAAAGTTATATATGTCTCAAACAGAGTGAAGATTGTGACTACAGATTTCAAAATATGCAGTGATAAAAATCTGAAGCCAAGATAATCATGTAGAACTTATTTTAGAAATTTAGCGAGTTCTTAGTTCTCTAAATGACCATGTCACCTCTATTGTTTTGTAGTCTTTCTGTATTTAATATACTTTGCTCTAATTTTAAATATAATTTTTAAGAATTTAATATACTTTGCTCTAATTTTAAATATAATTTTTAAGAATTTCCAAGAGTAAATAGAAGTATAAGTAGAAAGTCATAGTAGCATAGCCAGAAGCAATCTTTTCTTTTACACACACACACACATATATATATATATATCTTTTTTTTTTTTTTTTTTTTTGCTTATCTTCAGATAGTTGTTGTATGTATAGTGCTAAAATTACTAAAAGAAATCTATTTTTATGCAGCTAGCACTGTGTCTATAATTGTTTAACTTTATGAAATGTAAATGGTCAATTTGAAATGTATATCCTATCTCTATATTGATTGTAAATGGCTGTCGATTTAATCATTTAACCAAATAATTTTACAGTCCAGTTAACTGAAAGACAATGATTCTGGTTAAACTTACTTTTAAATAATGATGAGGCTTCTGCCTCAATGTGTGAAGTGATTTTTAAGAACCAAAATCATAATAAACATTTTATGAAATTCATAACAGTATGTAGTATTTTCTAAGACACTTATAGACGATTTATGTAATTCATAACATTCATTCAAAACCATAAGATAATATTTCTGTTTTACAATGTATAGTATAATATTGTTATAATAAGCTACAACCCTAACTTGCCTGTGGCAAAATAGGGTTTCAAAATATTTGGAGATTCAATAATAATAATAATAATATTTTTTGTATTTGAAGAGAAAAATTATACACTCAGGCTAGGACTTGAACCCGGGATCCTTTGTTCTCTAGACCAAGTGCTCTACCACCTGAGCAAGTACCAATCTAAATGCAAATTCTTCTTTATATACGTTGTAATTCCTGCCTACCAAATGCTATGAAGCCTTTGCTTCTATCTTTGCAAATGGCGGCTCCTAAGTTAAGAAGACATATTTGGGAATTATACATTACATTATAAATGCCAGTATGGCTTTTTTTGATGTTTTTATTATTAATTTCATACATCTCAATGATGGATAAATCATATTTGAAGAGAAAACAACGTATATAGAGAAGAATTTGCATTTAGATCAGTACTTGCTCAGGTAGCTCAGGTGGTAGAGCACTTGGTCTAGAGAACCAAAAGTTCCGGTCTGAGTGTATAATTTTTCTCTTCAAATATGATTTATCCATCATTGAGATATATGAAATTAATAATAAAAACATCGAAAAAAAATAGTAATAAGGAACAAATATGGTTCTATTGATTAACAAAACTGGTTAAATAATAATGTAATGATAGAACCATTATTGTTCTAAGAAGATTCCACAGCACTTTCATTTTTCAGACAGGTTATATTACAGGATCAATCGAGACTCTTAGAAGCCAAGGGGTATAAGTAACAAAAGTCATGTTGAGTAAATGATGTTCAAAGTTGAGCATATGTGATTTTTCATATAATAAAGTTGGGAATTACTTATTTTAGGAATTCTCACTATGTGGTATTCATTAAGGTAGAATATTTACATTATGAGGTTTTCTTAAGAATCAAATTAATCGTGAATTATTCTTACTTCATACATCTATGTTTTTTAACACAGAACTGCAGATCTGGAAATATTAACTGAAGATAGGAATGATGTTTCCTGATACTGCAGTTCTGTGTTAAGAAACATAAATGTATGACGTAAGAAGAATTCATGATTCATTTGATTCTTAATATGTGATTGTGTTATCAGTTTTCTTTTCAGCCACTAGATTTCAGCACCACACATATTTTTACTTGTATCCATTGGCCACTCAGATTAGTATCTGCTTTAACTACTAAATTCTAGACTTAACTCCAAAAGTAGCAATTTTTCACTTCTAAGGATCTCAATTTATTACTAATTCTTATAAATTTTCATTCTCCATTGCTGCTTAATAGGTGTGTCATCAATAACATTAAAATGTTTATGAAAACACATAGAATCATTATAAAAACTAAAATATTACAGCACATGTTTTATGAATATAATATTCAAAATTTGATCAACAAGTTGATTAATCAATTACATATATTTGGTTAACCGATTAAAGTGTTTAATTGATTGACAGACATAATTGTAATTATTAAAATCCATAAAATTATTTCTATATTACATTTATATACATTTTTATATATCATCTTAAAGTGTATATTTGTTTAAACAGAATGAAGGGTATAAATGAATTTTAAACAAAGCGGCATAGCAATCCAGGATGTCATATTCTTATCTGAAACCTTATAACCCAAGACACCAAATCCACATCTGCATCCTTTTAAATAAAATGGTTGTTATAAACAACATTTTTATCAAGTTCAAGTTATTGCAATTTAACCCTTCTCGGGCAACAATTTTTTTGGCCAAGTATGAAAGGTAAATTTTGAAAAAAAATATTTAATTTCATACAGATGTTAATGAAGCAACATGTTCATCGAATGGAAGATCACAGAATACCCAAACAAATGTTAAGATATCAACCTGCAGGAAGAAGAAGACCAGGACGTCCACTCAAAAGACTTCTGGATGGTGTTTCTCTTGAGGCCGAAACAGGTCAACAAATGGCCTAAATTCGTGAATGTACTATGATGATGATGATGATGTTAATGAAGCCTACTTTAATTGTGCATTTACTTATAAAAACAACATATACCTTGTTTTTTTTGTTGATATCCATCACTGATGGCTTCAAAACAATGTTTTATTATTTTACAAAAATGGCATAAGTCTCACTGGCCTGTATAACTCTACACTTTTTGATCACTCTGTATTAGCAAGTTATTGTATGAAACGTTCCTTCACAAAATACTCGTAATAATAGCAATGTGAATAGATAATACTGATAATAAAATATAATAATAATAATAATGTAAATAGTGCACCTAGATAAGGAAGAGTTTTTCATAACTGTTATAGGTCTATTGATGGTTTCTTATTTTTCTATGAATGATGTAAAGAAAGATTGGAGAGTTTGTTTTGTTCCTAAAAATTCTCCTCTGTATGATCAATTTTGAAACATACATTGGAAGAAAACTGGCTAGCAAAAAGAGCTAAAGAAGATAGACCAATGGACGGGAGAAGAACAAGAGGAAGCAGCCAAGAGATGGATAGACAGTGAATGCACATCCAATATGTCTTCCTCCGAGGAGTGATTTAGGAAATAAACAGGATGAAATCCTACAAATTAAGTTTAAGAAGAAGAAGAAGACATCTGGATGTAGAGAAGGTTTTGACACACAAGTTTCACAGAAATAAATTGTATTTTTCTTCTCACTTTTTGTTCTGCATACAACACAGGGATTTGCCCAAGAACCTTTTGGTGTTCTTCCCATGAAATGTGGTAAGCCATCTAATTTTCGCAATGTTGGGCCTTGTGATGTGTGACCCTTACCAGACATACTGAGGTTTTATGGGTACTCATGCATTCAGAAACCAGAGGTGTGACAAGTGTTTTTCTGCATTTTTTTGTGTGATAGAGGGGTGTTATTATATATTTTTAGATTCATGGTGTACAACAAATACGTATTTACAATAGACACCTCCAAGAGCCAAAAAAAAAAATATATATATAATAATCCTGTATCATTTATGAGTGCATCTACAAAATTGGTACTGTGCAATATAATTATCTGACTTATCAACTCTGCCCATGTGCTTGGTGTAGTGTAGAACTAAATGTGGTTTCATTGTTGCTGGTTGATTAAAATACTTTGAAGGTAGGTACTGCTGTCATTTAATTTTTTGGTTGATTAAAACTCTGCCCATGTGCTTGGTGTAGTGTAGAACTAAATGTGGTTTCATTGTTGCTGGTTGATTAAAATACTTTGAAGGTAGGTACTGCTGTCATTTAATTTTTTGGTTGATTAAAACTCTGCCCATGTGCTTGGTGTAGTGTAGAACTAAATGTGGTTTCATTGTTGCTGGTTGATTAAAATACTTTGAAGGTACTGCAGTCATTTCATTTTTTGTCCCCTCTTATGATAAGTATACTCAGAAGAGTTACAGTTCTTTTATCTCTCCATGTGAGAGCCAACTTTTCTTCTTTTTCTAAAACTAATTAAATTCCTCTTTTTCATTTTTTTTTATTATTTTATTTGGCTTTAGAGAATCTGGCATATTTTTTATATTGCTCAGGACTGTACCCGTTGTGACCATATTCATCTTTGATAATTCATCTGCTAATTCAGGTGAAGCATAGTATCTGTCAGTAAAATATGAAAACCTTGAGGTGGATCTGTTAGGAGGGATGAGGTCAAGTCCTTGACAACTTGGGTGGTTTTGAGATCAGAATCTGATTGATTTATACCCATTGGAACTGTCTGAGAGGGAAAACACTTCCATTCCAAATTTTACTGATTTATTTGGGTTGTAAGACTTTGAATTTCACTCTCCCCTTGGAGCTGATTGTGCTTTCATCAATAGATATTGAATGTCCTGGTGAGCAGAAGAGAGAATACTTGTGGCTTTTTTTTTTCATCACACACACCCTGTATTAATTCTTCTTTAGCTAACTTTTTGTTACCTTCAGCATGGACAAAATGTAGATTCCAAAACAAGAGGAGAAATTCGTCTCTTGGAAAAAACATCACCAAAAAAAGGGAAATTTGTCTACCCAGCTTCTGATATCAGAGGTGGGGTGAAGCCCCATGTTGATCACCATCCTGAAAAAAGCTTTTATATCGGAAACTTTCAGGGGAGACCATGATGCAATTCTAGCTTCTTTTTGTCGAGGATGTTGATTTTTGTTTGCTTTCCCTTGAATGCAGGTTTCCTTCGTTATTATGTCAAAAATTCCATTGTCAAAAAAAGGTGAAAATATTTCACTGGATCGATATCCTGATCTAAATGAGATGGTAATACCAGCCCCTGCTGAATTTTATATATTGGTATATTAGAAGTTGGACCAGGATCTAAATTGCTCACCTCTACCAAGCTAGGTGCACTATTGTCAGTGGTGTCACTATGTGACTCTCGTATTCACTTTCACTACTTGACAATATTTCATAAGAATCCCCTTCACTCTCACTAAATGACAATTCTGAAACTTCACTACCAATTTCATACACTGCTTGTTTTATTTCCTCACTTGTATTATTCAGCTTTGTTTTGCCATTGATAAATATGTTACGAATGAACCACCGTAATATGTAATGATGCACTACCCAAGAACTCCACTGATTACTTACAAGAAAATATTCTTAACTGAATTGAAAAGGGGAATTCTCCACTCACAATGGTAGAAAGAACATTCTCCTGCCATCTCTTGAAAATATAATGGAACTACGTGGACCAGAACTGCTGGCAAAGTAGGATGTATTTTTCCTACCTATATATGGGTTTCTGCCTGCGAAGGGTTAAGTTGAGATATGGATGGGTTAAAGTTGCAGTGATGTAAGTCATTTTCATTAGGAGTTAAATTGTAACCATTGTCAGCCTACAAATTTAACTCTCTATGTTAAATTTGAATTCAGGTGAACACCCTTAAATTAATAACATTACATTACATCATTCTTGTTTCCAAATTTATTACAGTAAATTTTGGTTTAATTTCTGAAAAATGAAGAAATGTGACTTACAGTAACTTTACCCATCCATGTGCAACTGATATATTTGACCATAGATGATAATGAATGGTAGATATCTTCTGAAATGAAATGATAAAGGAGTTTAGGAACTGGATAAAGATGAGGAAGAAATTTGGAAAAATGTAAGAATGCTGTAAATTTTAAGATTGTTGTCAATATTCACAAGGCTCCATGAGTAAATTGCCAAAATAGTAGTGAATTAGATTATCATATAACTCACTGGCACTGGCACATGTAGGCTCATGGCTGCATGGGCATAAGCTCTCCATACATCCCTATCCTGAACTAATGTTTTTCAATCATTCCTTGTATAATCTACTTCCCTCAAATCATGGTTAATGTTATTCTCCTACCTCATTCTTGGTCTACCAACTGGGCGTTTTCCATCAGGTTTTCCTACAAGAAGCTTCCATGCACGTCTTTCATTCCCCATTCGTGCCACATGTCCTGCCCATCACAGTCTACGAGACTTGACTATTCTTATTATATCTGGCTTTCCTATAAAGACCATGTAGTTCACTGTTATGTAGTCTTCTCCATTCACCTGTCTGTTCATCCCTCTTTGGTCCAAAAATTTTCCTAAGAACTTTATTCTCAAACACTCGCAATCTCCTTTCCTCCCTTAAAGTAAGAGTCCATGTTTCACATACATGTAACTGATAGAATAATAGTTTTATATTTTTTTTTCAGTTTAACATTTTTTGAAAGGAGTTGGGACATCAAAAGTCTCTGTAATGCATAACAACATGCATTTCCACAATTGAGCCTATGGTTTAATTTCCTTGTGAATTTCATTCCTATTTGTATTGTTTCTAAGTATTTGAATTCAGCCACCTCCCACTGCCCATCGCAGTCTACGAGACTTAACTGTTCTTATTATATCTGGCTTCCTATAAACACTATGTTGTTCACTGTTATGTAGTCTTCTCCATTCACCTGTCTGTTCATCTCTCTTTGGTCCAAAAATTTTCATAAGTACTTTATTCTCAAATATTTGTAATCTCCTTTCCTCCCTTAAAGTAAGAGTGCATGTTTCGCATCCATATAATATAACTGGTAGAATAATAGTTTTATATATTTTCACTTTACTCATTCCTATTTGTGATTATTGTTCCTAGGTATTTGAATTCAGCCACTTCCTCAAAATTTCCCTCATTTGTCATTACCTGTCCATTTCCATTATATAATGTATTTCTAGTGTGACCAGTTATATTTAATTTTATTGATATTTGCTCCAGTCTTAATTTATTAGTGTTACTCAATAGTGTGTGCGTGTTGTCCTTTAGTAATCAATTCAGTAAAATTGTTATTTAAAAACACGATTATTGAACACACAATTATCAAATGTGTAGTTCGAAGGGAATGAGGAAGGCTTACAACTCAATGGTATTAATAAGCTGTTAGTTTATTATGCTGATGGTGTATTATTGGCCGATAGCGAGGAGATACTAAGGGACAACACGCACACACTATTGAGTAACACTAATGAATTAGGACTGGAAGCAAATATCAATAAAATTAAATATATGGTCACACTAGAAATACATTGTAATTGATGGAAATGGACAGCTAATGACAAATGAGGGAAATTTTGAGGAAGTGGCTGAATTCAAATACCTAGGAACAATAATCTCAAATAGGAATGAGATGCACAAAGAAAATTAAACATAGGCTCAATTCTGGAAATGCGTGCTATTATGCATTGCAGAGACTCTTAATGTCCCAACTCCTTTCAAAAAATGTTAAACAGAAAATATATAAAAAACTATTATTCTACCAGTTATATTATATGGTGGCAAAACATGGACTCTTACTTTAAGGGAAGAAAGGAGATTACAAGTATTTGAGAATAAAGTACTTAGGAAAATTTTGGACCAAAGAGAGATGAACAGATAGGTGAATGGAGAAGACTACATAACAATGAACTACATGGTCTTTATAGGAAGCCAGATATAATAAGAAAAGTTTAAGTCTCATAGACTGCGATGGGCAGGACATGTTGCACATATGGGGAATGAAAGACTTGCATGGAAGCTTCTTGTAGGAAAGCCAGAGGGGAAAACGCCCAGTTGGTAGACTAAGAATGAGGTGGGAGAATAACATTAACTATGATTTGAGGGAAGTAGATTATACAGGGAATGTTTTGAAAGCATTGGCTCGGGATAGGGATGTATGGAGAGCTTATGTCCGCGCGGCCATGAACCTACGGGTTCGATAGTGCCAGTGAGTAAGTAAGTAGTTTGAAGGGATCAGTTCATTATTTGCTATATTCAGTGTATTTGTTGGAGAGTCAGTTGTTGCAAAATAATCTTCTGACCTGCTCCGAATATTAAAAAAGGAGGAGCTTTCTTTATCACAAAAGCAGGAGCTGGTAAAGAGAATTCGATAGAGAGCAAGTTGAAACACGGCTGTTATTGGTTGTAAAACAAAATTAATTGAAACGTGATTGGTCATTGACCTCCCATTTGAGGCATGAGTTAAGTAGTCCATGGCAAATACTAGTTCTAAATTAATTCAATATTATTGATCCTGTTTAATTGGCGACGTCTGAAAATATGTTTAAGTATTACTAAAAATGCCATTTTTAAGTGCCAAGTCTGCACATAATACTAAGATTGGATTTCATTTTCAGAACCTTATCTTGTATTGAGTCAATGGAGAGAGTATTTGTTGAGTTCTTTGGAGCGATTGTTAGGTCCAGAAGAGCTGTCTTAGCTGTAGAAGTTTTTTTTAATTTTTTTTATTTATTTATTTTTTTATTCTTGGCTTTGCATCCCATTAGATCCATGAAAACTAGTGTTGTTGTGTAATACTTCACAAGGACTTCCCCTGTTTTGATGTTCCTGAGTTCATTGTTTCCATCAATGAGATTATTTCGATCTCTTAAATCCGCGTTTAGCATTTTCCATAATTAAAAGAAAATTTGTGGGATCAACATCTGCCATTGTTCACCTTGGATTTTAGCGATACTGTGACTGAGAGTTCTAGTACTCCGGCACAATTGTTTCGTCTTCTTCTTAAGTGACACTACAGTCCATTTTGGTCCTTCGTCTCCTCCACTGTCCTTAGATCTTACATTTCACCTTGTGATTTTGCATTTCCTAATATCATTGTACACATCGTTCCGCCATCTGGTTTTAGGTCTTCTCTTTTGTCCTTTTCCTGTGGTTGATTAACAAAAACTTGATAAGGAACTCTCGTTTCCTTCTCCTTTTTTTTTTTTTTTTTTTTTTTCATATCACTTTGGCCTCATAATTTTTATAATTGGCCACATCCATATATAGCTGTTTGAGTTTATTCCTCCAATCATTATTAATTCTAATTGGTCCCAGTATTTTTCTCAGAATTTTCCGTTCAAAAAACGGCCTATCATATCTACATAAATGTGTTTCTAGGGCTTAAGATTCTTCACTTCGTGTAGCTCAACTGGGAGATGACCTGACTTCGATACCAAACATTAATGGATCTCATAATGTTTTCACTAGAGAAAGTTGGCAGTCATATATGCATAATTTAAAATTGTCGACGACGTTGTTGCGAATCGCTATAAATAAAAGGCCGGATAGAATTCCGACATCAAAATTGCTGATGCAGTCCGCTAACTGGTTTTTACCTGCTTAGTTAGGCCGTTGTCACAAGAACTGCCAAACTAATATTTCGATGGTAGGAATCTATGTAGTAAAAAACGTTTTTTAACTCGCTGCTGCCTTTTAAAGATGGAAAATGCTCCCGCAAAGTTGTTTTCGCTCTGCGTTTAAGTGAAAATGCTCCAATTTTCTTCGGGTTAGAGAATAGAAATAGTCACACAGGGACGAAATACGGAACCATGAGGAGGGTAAGGAACACACTCAACTTTGATTTTTACAAGATAAAATCAGTAACATTTGCGATATGCAGCATACAGCCTGTTTTTATCACAATCGTGTGAGTAGCACCCAATGAAATTTTCAAGAATTCAGAAAGTGACATTTGATTTATTCGTCGATCACTATGACAGCAGCAATGTTGTTTTCTTCCGTAAGAGTAGTAACTGAAGCGTCGGGTTTACCTTCTTTTGAAATTGATTGTCTCCCCTCTTTTAACACTTTATATCATTTTCTAACTGTGCTTTAGGGAGTATCAAAACTCTCCATAGGCCTCCTGTAACACTGTATAGGCCTAAGCTGAAGATTTGTTGAGACGGAAGCAGAATTTCAAACCACCAAATTGTCCACCTTGATTGTAGCCGTAAATGGTACTGAATATGTCTCGACTTACCACTCACAGAAAGGAACCAGGAGGGATGATCTTGAAACTTGTACCATATTACATGTAGCATTAAGAAAAACCAAATTTTTACATGGTAAATTATGGTCGTAAAAATAATTATCATTCTCTATAGAACAGCCCTTTTACAAAGTAGATTCATGAATATTTCAGTATTAAATAAGCTGCGAATTTAATCACGGATGTATGCTGTGAATCTTATGTGCATAATTTTGTTTTCTTGCGGCACCAATTTGCGCCTTGTTTCTTTGGCTGGTCTACACATCACTGGTTAATATAATCATGCTCTCCCACCATTCTCTGCAGGTAAACATCTTACAGTATAAGTTATTTCCTTAATCATTTGCATTTCTTTTATTTCAAAATGAAGGTTATGCGATGCGGGGAAACTGCCTATGAGTGTATCAACTTGAGCAATACTTAAATTTTCTTACAATGAGTATTGTGTGAAAATAAACTTCCCATTTGAATTACTTTTTAAATTAAATATGATAGGAAAACATGCATTTAAAGATAAAATATAAACTGTTACAAAATTATTTTTATTGGAATTAATACATCCGTTATTTTATTTTATGACTCTCCACCTCAACGGTTTTAACAATGAATTTTGTTAGTATTGGTCCGTTATTTTGCGACGCTTCTAACATCAATAGCCTTTCTTCGCCTGGAATGTACTTTTAATAATAACTTAAATGTGTACAAAGATCTAATTGGGGTCATTTCATTTCACTCATATTCGCAGAATTCGATTAGTGGTTTTCTCTTCTTTTGCAGTCTATCACGTGATATTTTCCGCAGGCCTTCTTATATAAGCCACAAATACATGTTTCGTCACCCGATTGCAAGCTCCATAAGAACAAAATTAAACCAGCATCTTCGACATATTTGCCTAGGCTGGATTAAAGGACATGCTGGACTACAGGAAATGAACGTGCAGATTTTCTTGCCAAATCAGCTGCTAATTCAAATATGGATAACTTTTACTCCTTCTGTCCTCTAATCATATATTAAAGAAGTATTGAAAAATTATCTCTTACAAAATTGGAATGCTGAGTGGTTAAACAGTATTATTGGTGCTTTGACAAGAACATTATTTTTCCCAACAGTTTTTGACCGAATAAAGTGCAAATACGTAGAACCAAATTTTGTATTAACACAATTTATGACTGGACACGGTAAATTTGGACTTTATTTGGAACGATTTAAAATAGGTTCAGATACCTGTATTTGCAAAAACTCCAGCCAGACTATCTCGTATCTGTTATTTGAGTGTCCCGCATTTGATTCTAAAAGACATGAATTTATTTAAAAATTAGGTTATTGCATAATCGATTTCAACTGCCTTTGTCAAATATTTTATGTAAGAAGTGTTGCTATAGAAAGCTGCGTGACTTTATCCATCATATTTTTAAGAGACTTTGAGTTAGTTTTTTCTTGGGTTTGTTAATTAGTTTATTTATTTGTTCATATTACGTTATTATCCATCCATAGTAATTCTGCCCGAAGCATTTTCATGCTATGCTTGCAGCTTTACTGGGGAATTGTAGGTGTGGTGGCTTCCCGTTGCTTTCCACACCGGTGAAGGAATATGATGATGATGATAATGATAAGGATGATAATGATGATGATGGCCATATGATTTCGGGGACCGTTTGGGCTAGAAATTAACCATACTCTAAATTACTGTAAATAATTAATTGTATTGTAACTAAAACCCTAGCATACCGGTTGGTGAAATAGGGTTCATATTATTGGAGATCCAATAAAAAAAATGCACGTTTCTATGGGTAATGTTTTGCGGAATGTACTTTTGAACGTTGATTTGAATTACGCGCCATTTTTTAGCAGCGAGAACCCAAGAAGATTCTTTGATTACACAGTTCTCGGTGAACCTGTAAGTCTGGTACTTAGATAAGCTTTTTGTGGTACTTTATAGTTTTTTCAATGAGCTTAGGTGAGATTTTAATTAATTGTTTCAAGTAAAAAGGACTCTAATTAAGTGAAATTAAATGCACATATGTGCGCATTTCCAATTTATAATTGTAGATATAGGTGGCCGTGGGTTGGTGGAATACACTAGAAGAAATACGCAGTGCGCAAACTCTAGAATTTCTTATCGTGACGTAACTATTAGTGAATGACGTGTTCCGATAAAGAATACGTGTAGTTTTCTAAAATTTTGCTGATCACGCCAGAGAAGTACAAAACAATATATAAACATATTAGTAAATTCCAGTTCTTTTCGGGAGTTTTACACCATCAGCATTAATAACAGCTGGTCAAAATGGTGACGATACAGAGTTTTTTACAATCTTTCAATTCTAAAATGTAAGTAGGATCTAATTTTAAATTGTTTTGTTCAAATATATTTACTAAATATCAGTTATAAATACTTTGTGGGGAAAATGTCTGAAAGTATGATGTAAATTGCCTTTGGGCCATTGGAACATTTGATCACACCACGCCTTATTTGCAGTACAATATATTTTTCGTGATGGATTATTTACATTTTGATGTAAAGAATATAATATTGTTATTTGATTATTCAGTATTGATGAAGTTGAAGTCAGAATAGAAAAACCTCAGTTTGCGCTTCGTCATGAACTTTTTTAAGTTCTACAGATTACTTTAAAATGCAAACTAAATAAATTATTTGTCATTTGCTGTTGAACAGAACATGGCTTCCAAGTGAAATTCAAGATTCATTACACGATAATAAGTTGAAATTTTATCTGACCTTGATCCGTACCATAATTGGGTTACGGCGCAAAAAGTGGACATCCGAATTTCGAGATAATTTTGGTTTTAAAATGAATCTTAGGGCCACTAAACATGAAAATAAAAAAAAAAATTGCGGACTTTTCCAGAAACAAAGCAGTAAAATAACATTTTATTAGCACTACAAAATACACATTTCAATAGTTTACTATACGAGACATCCCAATTTCTATATAAATTTGGTATTAAAATGAAGCATTAGTATCACCAATAAAGAAGCTAGGTTAGAGCAATTGGGATAATGTTTCCATATCAATTATTATTGACAATCAATTCAGTTAAACCATTTTTTCTTAAGAAACTCAGTATGAGGATGTGATTTTTATTAAATTTCAAACTCTTTGCTATGTAATTTTGGAAATATAGCAGTGCACTTTTATTGCAATAAAATATTTATTCTATTTTCACATCTCTATTGAAGAAAACATGTTTTCACCCGGACTAACATCTAAATATTTAATCTGACGTCACAACCACAATGGCAGTCACTTCCGGAAAAAGTCGGTTTTATGTCTCTCAGGAATTCTTCTAAGTTCCACAGAATCGCAGCGCGCATGCGCGAGTTGCTGTAATGGTTAATATAGATTCCGGTAGTCGGCGTTACCAACCTTGGGAATAAATATCCAAATGCAAAAAAAAAATGGACGTTAACTAACTTGCCATTTTCTAACTAAAGAAAACAATTTACATGCATATTATTTCTTCCCAAATGCTTAAAAATGGACGTAAACCAACTTCCCATTTCCTAACGTAACAAAGCAATTTACATGTGTACTATTTTATGAACTATAAACTAATTTTACGTACACTTAACACTAAATATAGTTTTAAATTATTTTCAAATGGTGGCAACGTTGGAACAACATAGGAAAGTAGCAAGGAAGTAATGTATCCACGATCATGTTTTACGTAAATATATAAATATAAAATATTGTGAAGAAAGCTTGAAGATCATTGCAAAATGTTTAAAACAGTACAAAAGTGTTTACAAGTGTTTAGTGCATCAGTGGCATAAGATTGTAAGTGTAGAAATGTGAGAGACATAAAACCGACCACATCCGTCACTTCCTTCAGGTAATATAGGAAATAGTGCTTTATAAATTGTTATTTAACAGCTTTGTTTCTGGATGGTCCGCAAATACTTTTCATGTTTTCATCTTTGACATTCCTAAGCTTCATTTTAGAACCAAAATTATCTCGAAATTCAGATGTCCACTTTTTGCGCCGTACCCCATAATTGTTTATAACCATTCCTTCTTTACTACAGGTGTTTGTGTAAACTTTTGTGATAATTGTAATTTGCAGGTGTGGCAATGGTGATAGGAAGTGATGACATTTCACTACATCAAAATATTCTCTTACTTAAATTAGGTGAATTGACTTGCTAACATTTTAAAGAAATAAGAGCATAAGTTTAGATTACCTTCCTTTGATTTTCCTAATACTGTTGCTAAGTACTTCTTCCATCTTTACTAACATTTTGCACTATTTTAAATGTTTTGCAATGATACTTATAACATTATTTTACAATTATAAGTATTTATGGGGATTCTATGCTACCATGCCACCAACATAAATTCAAATAAAACAAATGGAAAAACACACAATTTATTGTTGCAGTATGTGAAAAATTACCTGAGAGAAATGTATATGTTGATTATTTCCTAAAAAAATATGAGAAATGCCTTATAATAAAATGAGAAGTTGAGCTCAAAGTTACCTAAAATCAGTACCTATATTAGCAATGTAAAATATTGCTCAGAACAGTGTAGCCAACTTATCACAAAACCTGCTAACAAACAAGTGAATGCTAAACTAATCTGGTGTACTAACTCGCCCATTTTCTCACCCTAAATTACTCACTAATGTAGGCGTACTCTTGGGATAGAATCCCCTTACATGTTAGCAAATATGTTGGCAATTGGATCTAGTGGGAATATACCTGTGGTGGCAGTTCTCCTCAACAAATTAAATTTGTTTAAAATATTCAGCTAGGCCTTTCAGAATTGGTTCCATTTTCAAAGCTCTTCTCTTGGGTACTGATTGTGTTTAATGAGCAATGTGGTATAATGGGTCGATCTAGAAGGGTGTGTTTTCGTTGAACAGGTTATTGTTTCTTGTTTTCTTCATTATTTATATTTCTTCTAAGATGTTTATCTTCCGGTTATCATTTTCTCTATGTATTATTAATAAACGAAAAAATGCGCACAAGTTATGCATAGAACTAACTAGAATTAGTGTATTCCTAAACTTCGTTTTCACAGTGTTATTAATCTGTGCAGGTCTCAATTATTGATTTTAGTTTTTTACATGTGGTAACGATCACAAGATTGTTCACAAAGTTCACATATGCATGTTGCGTTAGGGTCGTGGTAGGTCTTTACTTTACATACTTTGTGGTGGTTCCCATGCGTTGCTAGGGAATTTACAGTATGGCGTAGATCTTGGTTGGTTTCCATGCATGTTCTACTTACCATTGCTTCTGTAGAATAAAATTCGAGCCAGATCTCTATTGTTTTCTGTCTTCTCATATCCATCAGCTTTCCCCAGTTCTCTGTAAATGGTAGGTTAAATTTGGTCTTGAGATATTCTATTAGGAAGGTCTCTCTGGTAAGTTCGTAGATGAGTTGTGATCAGGTGTGTTTGAACAACCCTAGTGCTGACATCAGGAACTGGGCTTTCACGGCCTCTATTGTTGACAGGTCTTTTATTCTTAGCTTTTCCCAGATTAATTCTATACCGTATGTTAGAATAGGTATGATCTTGGCATCGAAGAGCTTCATGGCAGTTTCTAGAGATAGTTTGGATAACGACCTTATGTCAAAGATTTTTGTGGCTGCTGCTCTCTTGCTTTGATGTGAATCTTGAATGATTTTATTGACGTCTGGAGGGTCATGCCCCAGGTATTTGAAGAAGTTGACTGTTTGGAGGGGTTCCCTGGGGGTCTGCTTGTTGGACTCCACGCTGAGCTCATAACAGCAACAGGCCACGTCCCCAGGTGGCAGATAGGGGAACAGTCGATGGACCTGTTAGTAGTCCTCCCAGCTACGTCCGGTCAGACCCATGGGCCATTTGTAAGATCGTCAGGAGATGAGCAACCTCATGTATGATTAGCTCATGCTGGACCCACTTCAGCAACGAAACACGTCCCCTCAGAGATGTAGTGGGGGAAAGGTCGGTGGATCTGCTAGTCAGTCCTCCCAGCTAAGTCTGATGGACTCGTGAACCATAAGTGGGGTCGGCAGAAGATGAGCATTCTGTTGTACTATCTGCTTACCTGTTGGAGCTTGTGAGCTCCGTGCTGGCCCACAATGGCGGCAGGACGCATCCCTGGGAGATAGACCAGGGCATGGCCCAGATCAGCGCAGAAGGGAGAACCTGCACTGACTCCCGGTTAAGAATACTGGCTCATGGACCAACTGTGGGGTTGCCAGGAGATGAGCAACTGGATGTACTGAAGTCTCACACTGCAGTGGCTTGGTGGGTCAAGCCTAGCCGGTCTCGCAACATCCGTATAGGTAGAACAGGTGAATGGTCGGTAGATCTGCGATTTTTCCAAGCAAAGCAGTCTTCCCAGCTAGGTGGAAGGATCCTGTGGACCAACTGTGGTGTCATCAGGGGCAAGCGACCTGGTGGTACTATGTAGCTCAATCATTCTACCTGAATGGTCACTCCAACACATTCTCCCGGGGTGTTGGTTTTAATTTCAGATAATTTGTGCAGTGGTTTTTGCAGTAGATAAGGGAGAAAAGAAGTTGAGACTTGGGAGTTTGGCTTCATGCCCAAGAGCTGGTGGAGGGTCCAACTTGTTTGGAGGGGTTCATTCTTATATCTTATCCTGTCTTGTGGGTTCTCTCTTCCACCTTTCCTGAAGTTCATTTGGACTGTTTTCTTTTCTATGCATTATTGATAGGGTGTTATCTGTTGTGTTGAATTGATGTTGTGTGTTTGCAACATGCTTAGTGAAACTTAATATGCCTCCATCTTTTATTAAATCGGTGAAATGCTTGTTATATCTTATATTAAAACTTCTGGTTGTGTGTCCTATATACAATTTTTCACAAATATTGCACTTAAGTTTATATATTCTTTTGTAGTATATGCTGCTATTTTCTATTTTATTTGATATAATGTTGTTTAATTTATTATTAGTTTTGTATGCTATTCTTACTTTTGTCTTTTTTTTTATTGTTTCTTGAAAGTAATGTCTCCAAAAGTTACTTGTTCTCCAATTGAATATTCACTGGTGGTACGGTGGCATAAAATAGGCATATTTATCTATGTACGCAATGATTTCTTCAAAATCATTGTATACATGTGCAATGCTTAAAGAAACTTCGGCTCAACTGCACTTCTACTAGCGCTTAATTTTTCAGTTATACGGTTATAAACTGTAGCTATTATTCTGTATTTACTAACAACATTTAATATTTTTATCTTTTTCAAACAATTTTTATAACATTATTAAACAATTTTGAAGTATTTATTTAAATATGCAAATCACAATATCATGACTCTGTTAGACAATATTGTGATGCTAACTGCTATTTTCTCCACAGAGTATATTACTTATTCTATGATTTTTCTATCACTGTTTTGGGTTATCGCTGGTTGGATCAGCGTTTGGGAGTGATAAGTAAGTGTACACCATTTTTAATAAACGTTTCGTAATTTTAATATTATTAATATATGCAAGCTAGAGGGCTAAGCATCGAAGATGCCCAAGACCGTAGGCTTTGGAGGTTTGGCACGGGAAGACGGCAGCAGCTGTAAAAACCCGAAGATAGATAGATATATTTTTTTAACATAGATTTGGGGATTTATTGCAAATATTGGTCATTTAAATTTAATAGCGACGGATATGTAGTAATCGAGGATGATAATCGATATGCGGTTCGATTGTGGGTTATCACTGGCTCTATACACTCTGGTGCATGCGCATGTTGTTCTATAGGACTTTGAAAATATTTCACGCTAGTTTAAGTGCAGTTTTTCCGAAACTTCTGTTAGATGGCAGAGATATCTGTAAAATCAGAATTACTAACATTCGGAAATATATTTTAGAAAATGGATGTTAGGTTCCGAAGGGTCAAGTTTGTGTACATCAGGTTAGTGTTCACTTTATTAAATAATATACATGTAATTTATTTTGTTAGGTTAGGAATGGGGAAATCGGTGTATAATCCAATTTCTAATAAACGTTTAGGAATTTATTGCGAAGGTTAGTCATACTAATTTCACAGCTATGTGGTTCCATCTAGCGATAACTCTATAAACTTTTGCGCACTGTTATTTTGTAGGACTTAGAAAATTTATTTGGGGAAGGTAAACTAAACTCTTTTCCAAAATGAGTTGAGACATCTTTGGATTATGTTTAGTTGAGATCAGTTTGATATTATTTTATTCAATGGCATACACATATTTTTGTCAAAGAGAGAGTCATTATTGAAACTAACAATCTACTTTAGGTATTTTAAATTTTGTTTATAATTTTACGGTGTACATCCAATTTGTAACTAATAATTTTAACTTCTGTTTAATTTTATAATAGAATGTCATTATTACACATAATTATTAGTCAACAATTATTTGTATATGATAGGTAGATAAGGTATGTAACAGGAGAAAGCCATGATAAAATATATTTAAATAAATTAAATTTAACATAATAATGGAACATGTAATTCACCAAGGATGAAGAATAAATCTGGCATGATGAATACACACTCTATAAAGGAATGCAGCTGTTTTAAATGTTGTCATTACTACCGTTATCTATTATTTTCAAAAATTATTGTTGAAAACTAGCACTGACAAATAATTATTGATCATGTCTCTACTCTTGGAAATTATCTTTACATTACAATGTTCAAAGAACTTTTTTTTTTATTAATTCATTTAACACATATTCTGCAGTTGGAGTATAATTTCTATATATGTTTTGAAAAATGACTATTTATTTTAAATGTGTTTCCAATAGAATGTGTTTAGATGTCGTTAATGTTGAGAAACATAGTTCATTTGTACATGTGATCACCAGGAGTGCAGGTAGTACTCCTAGCAATGTAAATATATTTGACATTATGTTGGGATTGCACATATTGTAGTTAATCTATAATCTGACAGCTTCAAGTAAAACCCAAGAAAATATTTGAACTACCGAGCTCTCTCTTTCACTCCATGAGGTACCAGTCCCTTTGAGAGCGTATTTAACTTCCACAGCCAACAGAACAAACCCCTACACCAGTTCCTGAATATGTTAGTGAAATTCCAAAAGTTGCTGAAACCAAAGTGAGTTCGTGTTGATTTATTTTTTAAAAACAGGTTTGAAGAATAATCGTGGTAGGGAATTGTTATTTTTGTGTTCTCTGAAGCTAATACAGAGCAATGAGACATCTGAATGAAACATCAGTTGCACGAGCAGTTGCATTGATTGAAGATGGTCGTTCCATTTGCCATGTCTCTAGGATTCTTGATGTCAGCCGTATCATCATCCATAGGCTGTGGAGGTGATATAGAGAGACACATGGATACAAGAGGAGACCCGGACAAGGTCATAAGAAGAAGACTACAGATGTACAGGATAGATTTCTTGTCTTATCAGCTTAGCGCAGAAGAAAATCTACAGCCAGAGATCTACAAAATCATTTACGCATAGCAACTGGGACGGTAATTTATGATTAGACTGTAAGAAATATACTGAGAAATGCAAGGTTGAGGTCTAGAATCCCCTTTATAGCCCCTTGTTTAACATGTCAGCGCAAAGAAGCCCGACTGTGATTTGCTCAGAATCATGTCAACTGACAGCTCCACCAATGGAAGGGTGTTTTATTCACGGACGAATCAAGATTTCGTCTAACAGGTTCTGATGGCCGTACACATGTATGGAGACATCCTGGTAAACATTTTGATCCAGCCACAATTATTGAACATGACAGATTTGGAGGTGGTTCGGTTATGGTTTGGGCCGGGAATACTATTGAGTCTCGGACAGAGCTTGTCATTGTCCTACAGTGCATGAATGCTGATATTTACATTGACATTATCCTCCCTTTGCTTATGGTATGGACCCTAATTTTCTTTTAATGCAAGATAATGCTAGATATCATACAGTACAGACCAGAGATGTCCCGTAAGAATGCCAAATTTGGGTGATGGACTGACCTGCATGCAGTCCAGACCTTAATCCGATCGAGCATATGTGGGATAAGTTGGAGAAACTTGTTCGTAAGCGTCTGCTGTACCTCAGAACCTTGAAGAACTTTCACATGCACTCACCGAGGAATGGGAGAGAATCTCACAAGTTTCTGTAAGAAGGCTTCTGCGAAGCATGCCTTGTAGGTGTAATGCGGTTATTCAGGCTCACGGAGGACACACTAAGTACTGAGTGTTGAAATAACTATGGAAACATCGATTCCAAAAATTGTAAATCTCAATTTTCCACTTTGTTTTTTTGTTACAAATGATAACTTGTTCATATTGCTAATACTGTACAAGAAAATATTGTTTGAATATCTATTCTAATTTTACATAAATCTTCAATTTATAATTACAAAAGATCAAACATTAAATTGTTTCAATATTCATTCTCGTGTTTTGGTTTAAACATGTGTTCCTATAATTTTTTTGAGTAGTGTGTGTGTGTGTGTGTGCGTGCGTGTATATATATATATATAGTCCACTGCTGTGGTCTCGAGGTAGTGTGCTGCCTTGTCACGCAGCGGGCCCGGGTTCGATCCCCGGTCGGGGCAGTTTTTCTGGGTGAGGTTTTTATCGGGTTTTTCCTCACCTGTAAGACAAATGTCAGGAAAACTTTAAGGCCCAAACAGTCCCCGAAATCATATGGCCATCATCATCATCAACACCCTTATCATTATCGTCATCATCATCATCATCCTTCACAGGTGTGGAAAGCAATGGGAAGCTACCACACCTACACAATTCCCTAGTAAAGCTGCAAGCATAGCATGAAAATGCTATGATTGCAGTGGAGGACCTGCCTTCGGACAGAATTACTATGGATGGATATATATATAATTTGCTTACTTCTTATAGTAGCTACTAGATGGCAGTGAAGACCTAGTTCTTGCTACATCTCATAATAATGGAATATATATATATATATATATATATATATATATAGATATTATAAATATATTTTTGACATTTGGCAATGAAGGCAAATGTGTATATATATATATATATATATATATATATATATAAAAGAAAAAGGTTTGTATTAGATTTGCCTGGTGGTGTAATGGATAGCATGCTGGAGTACCAATCCAGAGGTCCGGGCTCAAATCCCGTCCAGGCATTTATTTTTCTTATGTCATTATGCTTGCATTGCTCAATGTCAAAAATTTAATTATAACATCGATAAAGCGTCACTGCTATAAAGTAAAAATATTCTCTTTAATGTTCTTACTTGTTATAGTAGCTACCAGATGGCAGTGAAGACCGAGTTCTTGTTACATCTCGTAATAATGGAGAATATATATATGTGAAAAATAAATATTTGTATTAGATGGTGGTGTAATGGATGGCACTCTGGAGTACCAACCCAGAGGACCAGGTTCAAATCCCATCCAGGCATTTATTTTTATTATGTGATATATATATATATAATATTTCCCTAGAAGAAATATTTGTTATCCAATTTATTTGTATCCTTCTAGAAATGTCTCTTCTTTTGCACCTCCAACCCTTCCTCTCTTGTGGAATGTTCACTAATGAACTTTATTCACATAAAAAAAAGGATGATTCTTCTGGTGAATAAAATACTCATACTATAATTTGTTATTGGTGTTTTTTACTTTAAATATTTAATTCTTATTAATAAGAAAAATTATTTTTTGTGCACATATTATTCAAATAATTGGAACTATATTTCTTGAACCAATAAAAAAAATTTAATATAGAGTTACACTGAGATTTTCTGTTTTCTTTGTGTATAATCCTATGAAACAAACTTTGTAAGAAGATTTTGTACATCTTCTTGAAAAGGGTTGCTAGTAACTCCAGAATAGAGTAACAAGTTACATGGCTAGAGCCTAACTTTGATGAGCTGTTACCTTATTGTGGTTTTTTTCATAGAGTTAAGTACAGGTATACCTGACTGCAGAATATCTAGCCTAAATCAATGGTCAAGTAGAGAAGTCAGTATTTACAACAAACCCTATCTAAATAAAGGCTGCACCTAGTATGAAGTTCAAAACAGAAACATTGAACATGGGAAGTAATTTGTACTAACTAGGGTTCAGCTAAAATAACTATTATAGAGTAGGCAGCAAAATCCTATGCTTTTTGTGTTCATGAAATGTTAATGCATAATATAAAAGTTCACAATAGGGTCGAAAAATAGGTAGCAAAAATGTGCTTACAGTTCAGAATAAATACTATTTCATTTAATAAGAGTACTATCCAATGAGTGGGGCAGGCCATAGGGTAATGGTTAGGGTAACATGCTACAAACTGGAAGGTTAAACCTACTGGCAGCAATATTGGCCCTAGGATCTCAACCTACAATAGAAATAAGTACCAGCGCTTGGTTCTTGGTTCTTGGTTAAAGGTGGCATCAAGTGCTGATTGTCCAGAAAAAGTGGGAGCCTTAACCTCCTACCACCCCAAGGGCCTCCTAAGGTCTGTAATGGGATCCCTTTACCTTTACTATCCAATGAGTGACATGCGAAAGCTATCCTGAAGTAGCTGTTTTGGTTATTGTAATGCAGATATCTGGATGTTGAATGGGCCACAGATTACAAACTATTTTGATTATGGATGCAAGTAAAGAGAAAATTTTCTTTCTGAAACATTAGAATTCCAGACGTTCAAATTTTATGCACTGGTTCTCTACCATATGGAGTATACATGCAACATTGTGCCCAAGCATAGATTTGTCTTTTCAAGTGCAAATTTCTCTCTCTCTTTAATCAGAGAGCTGTCTGGATAGCTTAAATAATAGAGCACAGTGTATAAAGCTGGAGGCTCAGGGTTCAAGTCCCGGTTCAGATTTTTTTCTCTTAAATGTCCCATGTTGTCTTTCGACATTCCTTGTCTTTCGACATTCCTGGTTTCTCTCCTGGCATGGCATACTTGTAACCCACTTCTGAGGTTGGGCGCCTGGAAGGCGGGCTTACATTGTCCCGATGATATGATGGGTGATGATGATAGTGGTGCGCCAGGAGAGTACCTAATCCTAAGCTTAACCTAAGATGAATATGAATGATGATGATTGCGATGGCCATATGATTTCGGGGACTGTTTGGGCCTTAAAGTTTTCCTGACATTTGTCTTACAGGTGAGGAAAAACCTCGCCCAGAAAAACTGTCCTGACCGGGAATTGAACCTGGGCCCGCTGCGTGACAAGGCAGCATGCTACCCTGAGACCACAGCGGTGGACGGTTCAGAATTTTTATGTTTATTATTTATTACAGAAGTCTTGACTGTGTATATTAATTTACATAATAAGATTATTTTGATTTTATCTTTGCAACCTTATGCAAATTGAGTAATTCCAGTAAATGGAATGTTTAATGTTAGAGTGAGTTATTTTTGTTAGCTTCTTAAGTTTGTGTTATGAACAGATACCTCTTCTTCTTAAACATAATTTGTAGGATTTTCATCCTGTTTATTTCCAAAATCACTCCTCGGAGGAAGATGTATTGGATGTGCATGCACTGTCTATCCATCTCTTGGCAGGTCTTCTTGTTCTTCTCCTGTCCATTGGTCCATCTTCTTTAGCTCTTTTTGCAAGTCAGTTTTCTTCCATTCTTTCTATATGACCCTTCCAATATTTTCGTCTATCTATAATAAATTTGGTTATGGAACAGATACCTGTTCTACTAAATTGTCAAATTTTGATAATTTCATGGTAAACATTTTTTTTTATCCCCAGGATATGAGCCGCATCATCTGTGACCTCATATTTATCTAAGTTTACTATCTTGCTCTAATTGAGGACACATTCAGTACCATTATAGTAGTGTTAATATTGTACAGTCCACCGCTGTGGTCTTGAGGTAGCGTGCTGCCTTGTCATGCAGCGGGCCCGGGTTCGATCCCTGGTCGGGGCAGTTTTTCTGGGTGAGGTTTTTATCGGGGTTTTTCCTCACCTGTAAGACAAATGTCAGGGAAACTTTAAGGCCCAAACGGTCCCCAAAATCATATGGCCATCATCATCATCCTTCACTGGTGTGGAAAGCAACGGGAAGCTACCACATGTACAATTCCCTAGTAAAGCTGCAAGCATAGTATGAAAGTGCTATGATTGCAGTGAAGGACCTGCCCTCGGGCAGAATTACTGTAGATGGAATATTGTACATTTTTATGTTATTTTTGTGTGCACTTTTTTATAAACCATACTTTCTTTGGACCAAAAAACACATTTTCCATCAGAATTATTTTGCTGTTTTTTTTAATTGCAATATCAAGATAACTGTGCTACAATCCCTGTTATTTTGTTCAAACTCTAATAATGCCATTTTGTTTTTGTTATAGGGAGGAGCCTGTGAGGCAGCATTTGAAGAATGTGTATGCCTGCTTGACCATGTCAGCAATATCAGCTGGCGTAGGTGCCTATGTTCATATCTACACACAGTTGCTTTCCGCCGGCCTGTTAACAGTAATCTTATCAGTGGGACTTCTATTTGCACTCATGGCCACTCCTGACAATGGAAAGAATAGGAAATTGAGATTGGGGTACCTTCTTGGGTTTGCCTTCTTTACAGGTATATTTTTTAAATCAATAAAAGTATTAACCATGATTTGACAAAAAAAGTCAGTTATGTTGGCTCGGGTGGTTAGCTTTTATGCCTGCTGACAAGTGGACACAACAATTGAAATTTTAATAATCTAAGTAAAATGAATGGGAATGAATAAATGTATGTATGTTAGGGTGTCCAAAAAAATCAAAATCTTTTATTTTTAACGCATACCCCTTAATTTATTTGTATAATGTTAAAACAATTATACGTACAATTTGTGTATGTAGGCCCACGGCAACCCATGTCCACTTGCTTCGAAACATGTCAGTACTTGCTAACTAAGGTGAATAAAATTTGAACAATGTTTTTTATTGTAAAATGGTAAATAGTTGTATGTTTTGGGCATATGGTTGTTTTATTTACTAAATAAACTTTTAGTTCTAGAATCCTTCTATACTAACCCAGGATAAATGTTCGTCTTATGTTTGGCATGAAGTCGGCAGAGGTTGTCGTGATCCAATTGAAATAATATTTGTTATTTGAGTTACTAATGTCAAAGAGAGAAAAAAAAAAGAGGTATGCATATTTGATTTTGCGGAAAAAAAAAACTTCCTTTATGTCTTGGGAGTCTTGGAGCAATTTCAACCAAATATGGTACACATATAAATTGCAATCTGACAATGTGGCTGTAAGGAGTAAAATACCTCTAGCACCCTTAGGAAGGTGAGGGTTCAAATGGAAAAATGATTGGCAATGACTAATGATGTTACAGCATAACTCTAGAGTACCTGGAGTAATTTCAACCAAACTCGGTATGCATATAATTTAAAATCTTGAAAAGTTTACATGAGGTTAGAGATCTCTAGCATTCCTATGAGGGGATTGAGATGAGATATCAAAAAAATAATTGGAAACTATCAATATTAATGTCGAATTCATAACACAAAAGCTGCAGTCCATTTGATATTTAAATCCAAGTTTGACTGCTGGCATCCCTAAGATGGGTGATAAAATGGTGAAAACAAGAATGACGAAAAGGATCGAGATTAGTGTTGAACCATGTTTTTGGGATCATTCAGCTGATCGAAGCGAATCCAAGTTGGTATTTAAACCCAAGTGTCACCCTAGAACCTCTATGGGAGTGAAGGAGTAAAAAATAAGATTTAAGAAATTGTCAAGATTAGTGTCCAATCCATAGTTCTTGGAGTTGATTAATAGTCCTGATGCAGTTTGAGCTCAAGTTTCCCCTTGCATTCCTAAGGGGATGAGAAGGATTGGAAAATAAAATGTCCAAAATGATTGAGATTTGTGTCAAAACCATAGTTCTTGGAATCACTTATCTGATTGGTGACAGCCTTTGTGACATATAAACATGTTTGACTTTGGCACCACTGAGAAAGAAGGTGTTTTGAGAGAGAGTTAAAAATATAATTTCAAAAAAGGCCAATATTAGTGTCAAATCCATATTTTCCAGGTTCTTTAAACTAGTTCGTCACAATATCAATGACATTTAAGCCCAAGTTTAACTCTTAGCATTCCAAAGAGGAGTGAAAATGAGCAAGATTAGTCTCAAATCAGTAGTTTCGAGATTGCTAACCTGTTTGGTGAATATGCAGGTGTCATGTAAGCCCAAGTTTAACCCCTAAATGCACCTAGGGGATGAGAGGGATGAAAAATAATATATCCAAAGTTTTTGTGATCGCTAAGCTCAATGGTGACAGTGCAGATGTCATGTAAGCCCAAGTTTGAATCCTACACTCCTAGGGAGATGAGATGGGGTTAAAAATATGCATAAAATTACCATTAGTAGCATGTAATCTATACATTTTGGGGTTGCTAAGCTCATTGGTGACAGTCCTGATGCCAAGCTTGAACATTACACCCTTAAGGAAATGAGAAGGAATAGAAAATAAAATGCCAAAAATTATTGAGATTAGTGTTGAAACCATGGCTTTCAGGATTGCTTATCTGATTGGTGACAGCTTTGATGATGTTTAGGCCCATGATAGACCTCTAGCACTCCTAAGGAAGAGGCAGTGAGAAGAGATGAAAAAATAAAATTAAAAAATAAAGTGACCAATATTAATGTCAATCCATAATTTTCAGGAGTCACTATACTAATTGGTCGCAGTTCTAATGGTGTTTAAGCCCAAGTTTGACTCCTAGCATCCCTAAGGAAGATGGGAAAGGGTGAAATAAAATGACAACATTGAATCCTTACTTTTCGAGGTTGCGAAGCTGATTAGTGAAAGTGCAGCCCAATTTAATCCCTAGCACACCTAAGGGTGAGAGGGGTGAAGAATAATATGTCCAAAATAACTGAGATTAATATTTAATCCATAGTTTTTGGAAGCACTAAGCTCATTAAGTTATGTAGGTAGGAAATAACACTATGAGGTTTATTTTAATATTGTTTAGTTGTTTCTTGACTCACATCATACTTCTTAACTCCAAAGCACACTCAAGTTTCTTCACTTCATTTGTGACATTCTTAATGCTGTATTACGTTCACAACTGATGTCAAACGGCCTCCTCTCCTGCAGACTGACCTCTATGCCATCTGATGGCTGACCGACGAACTTCCAAATCACTCCCCTGTCCTTATCACCGGGTATTTCAAAATTCATTGTTGTGTTTTTATTCTTGCATATGTAAATTTTTTCCCAAATTGTGAGTTCCTTCGGGTTTTCCAATTGTTTAAGTAATTTTGTTTTGGTTTCTATTCCATGTTTTTCTGACCAGGCATGTGCAGCTATTGCAGATTTTTCTGTTTCTCCATTTTTAACATTTCTGAGGTGTTCCTTTAATCTTGTATTTAAATTCCTTTTTGTTTTTCCTACATAGGAAAATGCTTTCCTTAAATTTAAATTCCTTTTTGTTTTTCCTACATAGGAAAATGCTTTCCTTAAATATAAGATTAAAGGAACACCTCAGAAATGTTAAAAATGGAGAAACAGAAAAATCTGCAATAGCTGCACATGCCTGGTCAGAAAAACATAGAATAGAAACCAAAACAAAATTACTTAAACAATTGGAAAAACCAAAGGAACTCACAATTTTGGAAAAAATTTACATATGCAAGAATAAAAACACAACTATGAATTTTGAAATACCCAGTGATAAGGAGAGGGAATTGATTTGGAAGTTCGTCAGTCAGCCATCAGATGGCACAGAGGTCAGTCTGCAGGAGAGGAGGCCATTGGACATCAGTTGTGAACGTAATACAGCATTAAGAATGTCACAAATGAAGTGAAGAAACTCGAGTGTGCTTTGGAGTTAAGAAGTATGAGGTGAGTCAAGAAACAACTAAACAATACTAAGCTCATTGTTGGCAGTAAACATGATTCATAAGCCCAAGTTTGAACCCTTAGCATGCCTAGGAGGAGGGTAAGAAAAGATGTAAAATAATGTCAAAAATGTTAATGATTTGTGTCTAATCTATAGTTTAATGGGTTGCTAAGTTCATGGTGACAATCTGGATGACATTTAAGACCAAGTTTGATCTCTAGCATCATTAGCATGGCAAGAGAGGGGTGACATGTAGAAATAGTAATAAAGGAATGATATTGGTATAAAATCCATAGTTTTTGGAATCACTGAAATGAATAGTTACAGTCCCAATGCATTTAAGTCCACGTTCAGACACCATCTGGATGGGTGTGAGAAGGGTTAAAAAATATTTCCAAATTGATTGAGAATAGTTTCAAATCCATAGTTTTTATGGATCACCAAGCTGGTTGATGCCAGGAAGATTGGGATAAATATCTGAGCAATACCAGGCAACTAGTAAAACATACAGAACAGAGCCTTCTTTGGAGCTCAGGTGGTAGCATGCCTGTTTCCTGACTTGCAGGGATGGTAATTTTAATTGAAAAATTTTTAATCTTAAGACTAACATGATTTCAATTAATCAACACATTTACACTATACAAACATTTAAACATATCAAGTTTATTGAGTCTGTTATATCTTACCTCAATTTAATGTTGATTTGTTCTCAAACATGTTTTGATTAGTCTTCTAATCATCATCAGCATGGCCAGACTAAAATAAATCATAATAATTAAATGAATCGTGATTTTTTTTTTTTTCTCCCTCATACATCTATGTTTCTTTAAACACAGCACTGCAGTATCGGCGACACTTTGTCGTCATCGTCAGCTGTTTTCACGACTGTCAATTTTTTTTCTCCTTTTTGCCGGTAATTATCTAGACTGCCATCTGGTGTTCTTTTGAAGGAATTCCTCTTCAAACTGCCATCTGGTGTTATTTTGAATGAATCATTTCCTAAACTGCTATCTGTTGTATTTTTGAAGAACTTTGTAATCAAGCTTGGTTCTTCCGGAATCTCAAAGTTCATAGTTCTAGTATGGTTTTTTTTTAATATATATTTTTTCCGGAAGAACCAAGCTTGATTACAAAGTTCTTCAAAAATACAACAGATAGCAGTTTAGGAAATGATTCATTCAAAATAACACCAGATGGCAGTTTGAAGAGGAATTCCTTCAAAAGAACACCAGATGGCAGTCTAGATAATTACCGGCAAAAAGGAGAAAAAATTGACAGTCATGAAAACAGCTGACAATGACGACAAAGTGTCGCCGATACTGCAGTGCTGTGTTTAAAGAAACATAGATGTATGAGGAAGAAAAAAATCACGATTCATCTAATTATTATTAATTGAACCTCATAATGTTAAAAATTTCCAAATTTAATATATAAAATAAATCATGTTGATGATGATTAGAAGATTAATCGAAACATGTTCAAGAACAAATCAACATTAAATTGAGGTAAGATATTACAGACTCAATAAACATGATTAAAAGAACCTCAAAATATTACTTCCTAAAATAAAACTTTTAAACATATTCTGAACTTTTATAGGAATAAATCACTATGAGGTTTAATTTAGGATAAAATTGAATGTTTCATACCTCTCCTCATATTAATCTTCTAAGTAGATTGCAATTTCAAGTTCATGGCAAACCCATTCTCTACCATTTTGCTGACTGATGTTATGTCGATCGGAAGAACCACTTCTTACCTCTGTTGGTGGACCGATAAACCTCTGGATCAGGTCAGACTTCAGGGGAATTTCGAAGTTCATAAGTTTTTCTTTATATTTCTGAATGTGGATTTTTTCCCAAACCATGAGTTCCTTTTGTTTATATATTTGTTTAATTAGACTAGCTTTTGATTCAATTAGATGTTTTTTTGAACCAAGAAGTAGCTGCTCATGTTTGGTCCGAAAAACATATAATTGAATCAAAAGCTAGTCTAATTAAACAAATAGATAAACAAAAGGAACTCACGGTTTGGGAAAAATCCACATTCAGAAAAACTTATGAACTTTGAAATTCCTGAGGTTTATCAGTCCACCAACAGAAGGAAGAAGAAGAAGAAGAAGAAATGGTTCTTCTGATATAATATCAGTCGGCAAAATGGTACTGAGGATGAGTTTGCCATGAACCCAAAATCGCGATCTACTTAGAAGATTAATGAGTAGAGGTATGAAGCATTTGATTTTATCTTAATTTAAACATACCCTGATCCTACACTCCTGTCTGTATATAAGTGTACTTTATTTACATATTATAATCTGCCAATGTGGCTTATAAATTGAAAATACAGTACACATTATCGAATGAGTCAGCTGCGGTGGACTAGTGGTTATATTCCTTGTCTCTGGTCCCTTGGGTCGCAGGTTCAAACATCGCTGGGGTCAATGGATTTTTTAGGATGGAAAAATCTAAGGTGCATGTCACTGGGAGGGACTTTAAGCAGTGGGACCGAGTCTGAAGATTTTCAGCTTCGTAAAAGAACCTTATGTCTGAATAAAGAGGACTCTCAGCAAAAGTTACTGACCTTATCATTCTAGTAATACCTTAGTTGGCTACTAGATGCATTATTTAGTTATGTTGACCACATATCATTCATGACATCTGTAGGGAAATAAGCATAATTAAATTAACTTGGTTTTGCAATTCCTAACAAAGGACAGACTAAGGGCCTTACAATAGGCTATTACGCCATTGTAGATAGACATTATTGAATGAACATTTAATGGATAAATATTTTGAGAGCCATTATTGTAGCTACCAGTTTCCTCATGATGCTGGATGTGTGCTAGTCCCTTACACTTTTTGAAACTTCTTCCCCAAAGGGAATGTATAGCTCTATACCAAGGCATGTCACAGTATAGGACTTAGCAAATTATTCATACATTTTGAATTTTAGTCCCCCACATTTCAGAAAAAAAATCCTGATGTGTAAGAAGATACATAATAAACCTATTTCCTAAGTTTGCAGCTAGAGACAATGAAAGAGCCACATGGCAGTAAAATGATGATTCATTTTGCTTGGTTTCAGATAAATCTGTTTCCACTGTTCAATTAATAACACTCACTTTTGAATTTCTTTTCTGATTTATTGAAACCATATGGTTTTAATGATACATAATAAACCTATTTCCTAAGTTTGTAGCTAGAGACAATGAAAGAACCACATGACAGTAAAATGATGATTCATTTTGCTTGGTTTCAGATAAATCTGTTTCCACTGTTCAATTAATAACACTCACTTTTGAATTTCTTTTCTGATTTATTGAAACCATATGGTTTTAATGAGAATAAATATAATCCCTCAATACTGTGCTCTCACTCCATCAGCAGCAATAGGAATGTACATCTATGTTATTATGTAATTATACAATTGAATAGTAAATTTTTTACACCTCACTTCATTAAAATATGTATATCTCAACTGATAATGGAGGTGATTGTCTTCAAAACTAGTCAAGTGAAAAATGTATATTTTTATGAGATGAGGTGTAAAAAAATTTCCAATTAATTTATGCAATATTTGAATTATTATTGGGAAGTAAACATTATGAGGTCATATCATTAATAGTGAGTGGAGAACATATTTTAATCGACTCACCTCATACATTTTCAAACTTCTTTGATACCGACGGTTTCAAAGAAGTTTGAAAATGTATGAGGTGAGTCGATTAAAATATGTTCTCCACTCACTATTAATTTATGCAATGTTGATAATTTGCCTCATAATGTAACTTCCCATGAAAATTGTTATTGAAATGTCCATCTATGTTGCACAAGGGTGGCATTTATAGTAAGGTACTGGCTTTGTTGATATAATGACATAGTTTAAAATCAGCAGTTTATTTTTGCTTTGCAATCTTCTGTGGGCAGTTATTTCCATCACCAAAACTTTGAGATAAATTTGGGCTTAAAGGGTTTGAAATTTCCCTTGTTAGATTAATGAAAATCTCCTTGGTTATGTTAGAATTTGTAAGGAAGAAAGACAATTATAACGGAAAGAAAATTGGATGAAATTGATGAATTTTTAGGATTACTCTACAAGGAAATGTTCAAATTGTTCTGTCATTACACAATAAATCATGATTGCAATGTTTTACATAGTACATTGAAAATAAGTGGAATGTTACAGACTAAAAATCCTGGCAGCCACATTGTATTTCAGGTCCCACTTTATACAGCTAGAAGATATCATGACCATACAATGTTCAGTTCCATTATTTTGCATGTTAAACTTTAATGGATAACGCTGGTCGACAAAAATGAACTTTCTTTCTTTCACAAGAATAAAAATATGAGATTTTAGAAATATTTTTCAGCCTGAATTTAAATATCATTTCAGTTTTTTCCTATCAGGCAAGAGTTTTCTGAGATATTCATTTACATTTTTTATTCATTCATAATGTTCTGCTCAAGAGCAGATCTTTCATTGCAAGCTCAGCATTCTCCACTCTTTCCTTAACTCAGCTTTCCCTTTTGTATCTGCATACAAACCATTTATTTTAATATTGTCTATCATCTGATGCCTTTTTCTGCCTCTAACTTTCTATCCGTTGACCATTCCTTCTAGGGCATCCTTCAGCAGGCAGTTTCTTCTTAGCCGGTGGTCAATCCAATTTCTTTTCCTCTTCTTTATGAGTTCCAGCATTGTTCTTCTTTCGCCCACTCTGTCTAGCACATCTTTATTTCTTACTTTGTCCATTTTATACGTTCCATTCTTCTCCATATCCAATCTCGAAAGCTTCCAGTTGTTTTTCCTCATTCTGTCGTAATGTCCAAGTCTCTGCACCATTCAATGCTACATTCCACTCAAAGCACTTCACTAGCCTCTTCCGTAATTCATTTGCCAAAGTTCCGCAGAAAATGCTTCTCTTCTTGTTGAAAGCTTCTTTTGCCATTGCTATCCTCTGCTTTACTTTTTGACCACAGTTCATGTAACTACTGATAGTACAACCCAAGTATTTGAAGCTCTCCACATGCTCAATGGCCTCATCTTTAATCCTCATGTTTATCTTCCTTGGTTTCTTTCCTATAATCATGGCCTTCATCTTATTTATATTTATCTTCATCCCATAATCCTCGCACTTATCATTTAACTCCATCAGCATATTCCTCAGTATCATTGTATCTTCTGCTAGCAAAGCCATATCATCAGCAAATCTTATGCACTTTATTCTTCTTCCTCCCATGTTTATGCCTCCTGTATTGCTGAAGCAGTTCTTCATTAGGTCTTCCAGGTAGATGTTGAAAAGAGTAGGTGATGAGGACATCCTTGCCTTACCCCCTTTACAATTTCTCTTCCCTCTGACATTTCTTCTCCTATCTTCACTTTTATTCGCTATTTCATATAAAGACTACTTATGAGCCTCCTCTCCTTCCAGTTCACGCCAATTTTCTTCAAGATCTTCAGGAGTTTATTCCAATTTACTCTGTCAAAGGCCTTTTCCAGGTCAACAAATACTGCATAAACGTCTTTATCTTTTTCTACATATCTTTCTCCTATTGTTCGTATCAATCCAATTGCATCTCTTGTACCCTTTCCCTTCCTGAAGCCAAACTGTTCATCTTCCAATTCACTTTCCATTGTAGAACGTAAAAGTCGATTCAGTATTCGCAGGAGAATCTTTGTAGAGTGTGATATCAAGCTGACAGTCCTGAACCTCTTACATTTCTTTGCATTGTTTTTTCTTCGGTATTGGTATTAACACAGTCTCAGTCAGTTCTTCGGGCTATTCACCTTCATTATATATCTTGTTACATAAACGCAGAATTTCCTTCTTTCCTTCACCCAAGCATTTAACCAATTCAATGGGGATTCCATCTACCCCTGTTGCTTTCCCATTTTTCATCTCCTTAATTGCTAGTTCAACTTCTTCCTTCAGAATTGAAAATCCTTTCTTATCTTCTGATATGTCTTCTTCATTTTCTATATCCAAGTTAGCCAGATGATTTCTTGTCTCGTATAGCTCTTCTACATATTTTTCTGATGTATTCATAATTCCCTGTTTGTTATTTCTTCATTATTTTCGTCATCAATCAGCCACATAGTTTTCCTGCTCTTCTTTTCATAGTCCAAGCCTTTAACTTCCTGGTACATTAAATCATATTTTCCTTTCCTCTCCAGATTCTCTAGTTCTTCAAATTTCTGCTTCATCCATTCTTCTCTTGTCTTGTCAGTTTCTCGTCTAAGTTCGTTGTTTAGTTTCTTGTAGTTTCTTTTGGCTTCTGTATTGCTATTTTCTATTTTCTTCTTTCTTCCATCTTCTCTAACATTTTTTCTGTGACCCAAGGTTTCTTAATGTTGTATGGAGGTTTTCAAAAGACTCCTGTGTTCCTTGGTATTGCCATATGAGATTTTCATGGTAGAGGCTTTCTCCTGAAAATTTTTTGGAATTTTCTCCTTTCCTCTTCAGTTTTAAGTTTCTCCAAGTCAAACTTCTTTGTTGCCTGTCTTCCTCTTATCTTCTTCAGGCAAATATCTACTTCGCCTATTAGTAAGACATGGTCTGAATTGATATCTGCTCCTGGTAGGGTCTTTGCATTTTTCAAGCAATTTCAGAAACTTTCCTATATCAGTATGTAGTCGATCTGGTATCATTTGTTGTCCATAGGGCTTATCCATTTGTATCTTCTTCTTTTATGCTGTTGAAATATTGTATTTCCAATTATCATTGAATTCCTTTTACAGAAACTCACCAGTGATTCGTCTCTCTCATTCCTTTTTTCCTAATCCATATCTTCCAACTGTACTTCCATCCTGTCCTTCTCCACTATAGCATTCCAGTCACCCATTGGGATAACACATGCCCCTTCTCTCTCTCTCTCAACAATCTCTTCTCTCTTATCTTTCCTCCACTTCTTCATCTGCTAACCCACTATGGGCCTATCTTTCCTCCACTTCTTCATCTGCTAACCCACTATGGGGCATGTAAATTTGCACTATCACCAAGTCCACTTTTTTTTTCGTTGTAACCTCACCATTATCATCAGATTATCCACATAATGCATTGATATCACTTTTTCTTTCACACGTCCTAATACTACACCGACACCATGATTTCCTTTAGAATCACCACTGGAATAAAACATTCTAAATTCATCACTCACTAATTCACTACTTTGTTCCCACCTCACTTCTGATATTCCCGTCACATCCACTTTGTTTCTTCTCATTTCTTCCTTCAAATTTTCCAGTTTCCTGGCTTGCAGAAGAGTTCTCACATTCCAGGCTCCAATCCTTAGTCTTCTTTTCTTCTGTTGTTTTGACTACATGATGTTTCCTTCTGCAGTATCCCCCTCCTGGACATCCGAATGGGGGGATAATTTACGTTTGGAGTCTTTTACCATGGAAAGTCTCATCATGCCATGTTTGCAGCTTTACTAGAGATATATAGGTGTGGTAGCTTCCCGTTTCTTTCCACACCCCACTCTCTTTTGCGCCTTAAAATCTTAAAAGATCTTAAAGTCCCGAGGGGCCCCAACTTGGAGGTGAGGAGAGTGGATTTGGCTAAGTCAGACCCTCCAGACTTCACCGAAATTTGCCCCAGACGTTAAATATCAGTTCCATCAGGGTTTTTGACCAGATCAAAGATCTGGAAATCCCAATTAGCCTCGGCCCCCCACATTTTTTTTAATAATTTTTATAAAATCCATCTAACTCTTAACTCATTCTGACTTACCTAGAAAGTTGTAGATAGTGATTTTCGGGCATATTTTTTGTAAGATAATTTTTATTTCCATCTGAATCATATTCAGTTTGAGCTAGGTCAGAATCAGAGTTATGAGTCAAGGTCATATCTGCATATACTGGTACAGGGAACTCTTCATATAAGGCAAAGGTTCCTATGATTGGTCAAAGAAAATGCTAAAATCAATTTTAAAAAAGTAGCTGTCACAAAAAAGCTATGCCTGATGGAAAAAATTCTGACTACATATCTGAATTCAGTATGAAAAAATTCACTAATCAGATTTCTTGTGAAGAAAACCTTGTTGACCAGTGTAATCAGAGAATTCTTTAGACTGGGACCCATCGAGATTTTTATAAAAAAATTATTCATATTGCAGGATTTTTTAAGATTTTTTTGTGTTTATTAATAGTACATATTTAGTGAATTAATATAATAGCTCTATCTATCTTCGGGTTTTTACAGCTGCTGCCGTCTTCCCGTGCCAAACCTCCAAAGCCTACGGTCTTGGCCATCTTCGATGCTTAGCCCTCTAGCTTGCATTACTGTCTTCATGTTTTCCTTCCATGTTAACCTTGGTCTTCCTCTTTTCTTCTTTCTGTTAGGATGCCATTCATATAGTTGCTTCGGCCATCGCTCATCTTCCATTCTTAAAACATGTCCTAACCACTTTAATTCCTTTTCCTCAATTCTTTCATTAGCTTTCTAGCTTTCTTCTGCTTCCATTTTGTTCTAATTTCCTTATTTTGTGACACGTTCTAATTTAGACTTTCTGGCACTTCTTTCGTAAATAATCCATTTCTAGAGCTATTAGTCTATTCTTGTAGTACTTATTGATTGTCCATACCTCACTTCCGTACATTGCAACAGATTCCACCAATGTTTTACCAATATATTTTTTTTGTGTCTTTCCAAATATGCTTATCCCACCATATGGAATTTAATGATGATATTATTTTGCTACTCAATTCAATTCTATGTTTATGTTCTCTTTGCCTATAACCTTCGATGTTATCCATAATCATTCCCAAATATTTAGTTTGTTTCACTTGCTTTATTTGGATTCCATCTTCCAATACTAAGTTTTCTCTTTCATTGCTATTTATTGCCAGATATTCTGTTTTTTGTAAATTTACTGTGAGACCCCATGATTCATATGTGCTTTTCAACCTTTTTATCATGAATTCCATATCAAAATTGTCTTGCGCTAAAACCAGTTGATCATCGGCAAATTGTAATGTCAGCAAAAAAATATAATAGCAATATCTTAAAAAACCTTACAACAGAAAAATAATAGATAGATTATCATAAATTTGATATTAATATGAGAATAATAAATTTATAGCTCAATCTTATACTTGTTAAAATGGAAACTAGACTAAATATTTTGAAAGAAACAAACTTCTTCTTTCACCAGATCCATTGTTTCTAGATATGACATTATCAGCATTATCTTTTTTATATCTATAGTCCTAACAAGATATATAAGTTTTTTATGTGAAAATAATTATTGAATCCCGAATGATTTAAAGTCTATGAGATATGAAAACTGGCAAATATTCCTTGTTACTAGTTTTTATTTATATTTGAAGTAATAAATTTAGCTTATCTTGATTCTTTCATGATCACCTGACTATATTGCATCATGCTCTGGGCTGCACATTCTTTCTGTTTGCATACATGAAATAATAGCATTAAATGAAAAATAAAGTTATTTGCACAACCATTATAAATTGAATAATAATGTTTTTAATAGAAGCACAGTAAAAGTGCCTTACTTGCTGCAGTTTCATTATTCACGGGTTAAAAAATTGAGACATAGTTCCTGTATTCACGGTTAAAATTTCTTTATTCGCAGATCCAGTCGGTATTTTAGGAGGATTAGTATCCTTTATTAACACATCGGCAACTTTTTTACTGCAGGCACGTGCAAAGGTGGCTTTTACAAAGAGTGATTCAAACCAAATGGACAAATTAATATCAAAGTAAAACAAAACCTTATTGTCACTAAGCCTAAAGTTCGTTGTTAAAAACCACTGCCACAGTATTTCATGTGCTGCTATGTCTGTTGATAAATACCACCCTTGTGATGATTGGTGTTTTATTGTTTCAACTTCATTGCAATAATTTTGATTGAATAACACGCGTCTCTTCTGCTTTGTTGCCAGTTTATAACGTCGAATAAAAGGAAAGAAAATTAGTTTTGAAGCAGAAAAAAGTAGCGCTAAAGTAAAAATATAATTGCTCAACTGTTTATGCGTTGGCTAGTTGTTTGCATCTATATCATGCTGTTTCAATGTTAATGAAAGAAAATCCGAAGACAAATTAAGGAATGGAAGGAACCGAACTTCTCCCTGAGACACATGTTCACGAGGACTGCCACACATGGATTCCACTACAGAATATGTATCCAAATAGGGTTCCACTTCGCATTGAACCAGTGTCTCTGCAAGCTATGTGACCAAAAATGTGAACAGTACCACCTAATTGACTGTACAGCAAGGAGAAAGCCTCTAAAATTCTATGCAGATGATAATAACTTTCAATAATTGTATCCTAATGTACACAGTGTGTTTAATAAAAATTGAGGAATTATCTCGTAGAATTCACAGCTGAATATCAGTCTTAATTGAAATATATTTTAAAAGTGGCAAAACAGGAAAATATTATATTATTTTTAGGTGATCATCTTACCTCAATATTAATGTTGATTTGTTCTTGGACATGTTTCAAAACAATTCTGTTTTATTGTCAGCTTGTCCAGACTGGTTTGATTTATGTTGCATACCCTGGATGTCGATGTCAGCTCCATCCTGTGGTTGGCCGAAGAACCTCCAAACAAGGTCACACTCCGTCAGTATTTCAAAATTCATAACTCTGTTTTTGTTCTTCTGAATATAGATTCTTTTTCCAAATGGTCAGCTCTTTTGTATTTTGTAACTGTTTTAATAATTTAGTGTCTGAATTTATATTGTTTTTCAGACCAAACATGAGCAGCAACTGCAGATTTTTCTATTTCCCCATTTTTAATATTTCATATGTGTTCTTTGGTTCTAATTTTTAGGTTTCTTTTTGTTTTTCCTATATATATATATTTCACAACCCATGCATTCAATTTGATATATTCCTGACTTTTTATTTCTATCAATGTTTTCATTTTTGTTGGTTTTTAATAGTTTATTTAAACTGTAGTTATTTTTCGGTGCTAATTTAATATTAAACTTCTCAAAAATATTAAACTTCTCAAATATCTTTTGGAATTTATTATGTACCCAAGGGTGATATGTGAATTTCCTATATTTTTTCATAGGTGGTTCTTATTTTTCAAGAGTACTTCTGTTTATCATTTTTTGTTTTTTTATACTTTTCTATCCTTTTATGTACCATTTTTTCATCAAACCCGTTTTCTCTTGCTACTTTGATTGTTTTTTTTTTCTCCTGTTTGAAATCTTCTTCATTTAAGGGTAAGTTTACCAATCTATGAGTTAAACTATTAAAGGCTGCTAATTTATGTCCAATTAGATTGAACCCTGTTGATTTAATAAAATATTACTAAGTTCTTTAAGACCTTGCCTAAACCTGACAGTAATAATTAATAGAAATTGTACTAAATCTCTCATTAATTGATTTTATTTTGATAATTTTAATTTAATTTTATAATCTTGGAATGCATCCCCTATATACCCATAAAATTACCATTCCATATTTGCGGAACATTTTTCCCATGAATAAGGAGCTTATACTGTATGGTAGAATCACTTGTCTGCCAAGAGAGTGAAACATGGTGCATTAAGGAATCGATGAAGGAGAAAAGTCTTGGCACTAGACAATGGATTATTTGAGAAGTTTGGAATTATCAAAAATGGGCAAAATTCCATATCAGGAAATAAAAAGTAGAATGGATGAAGAGGAAACTATCATTGAACGAATTGAAGAAAGATGTGATGAGAATGAGGGATGATAGATGGGTGAAGAACTTCAATTGGCAACATCCTGGCAGAGCAAAGAGAGAAACACCAAGATTTAAGTGGAAGGAAAATATGCTGAGAGATGAAAACCAGAGGGCTGAATTTGGGAGATACATTGAATAAAAAGAACTAGAGACTAGGAGTGAGATAACAGCCACAGCCATAGAAACTCCTATCTATGTGTGAGTTCTAATGCCACACCCAATGCACTTCCATGCTGGATGGACAAATTGTGTTAATGTGGTCCATTTTCAATTTATGTACTACTCTGGCAGAGCACGTTATATGGATGATGTATTCTTGTATTGTGTACTGAGAGGAGTATAGGATGAATGTGTGTTTGTGTAGTGTAAAGTTTGTTGAATCTATCAGTAATATCTATTGTCTATTATTTTATTTAATGTTGGTCAGTTATAAAATGATAATGATGCAATGGATCCTGATAATAACATTCTAACTCAGTATTTGTCGTGACTATTGAACTTATGTCACAAATGGTAGTCAATGACCAATCACATTTCAATGAATTCTGTTTTACACCAATGACAGTCGTGTTTCACCTCGCTCTTTATCAATTTCTCTTTATCAGCTCCTGCTTTTGTGATAAAGAAAGCTCCTCCTTTTTTAATATTCTGAACAGCTTAGACCATTATTTTTCTCCAACAAATACATTGAATATAGCAAATAATGAATAGATTCAGTGATTTTACTGAGTTGTTTATTCAAAATATAAATGATTAACCTATAATGTTGATTATAATAGTTTGATGTGTTTCATTATTTCTCCACTAGAGTGCATTCTTACAATATTGCGATCCTATTTGGCAATAAATAATATGATCGAGTTGCAGTAAATATACATAACCTCACATTTCTAATTTGTTTTCAAGCATCGCCGTTTACATTACTATATAAATATTTTAAAACACCGGTAACTACTGACGATTTTATTATTAATTTAACACTTCTCATTGAAGGATAAATTATATTTGAAGAGAAAAATTCTCGCCTAGACCGAGACTCGAACCCGGAAAGCCAAGGGTCCCGGGTTCGAGTCTCGATCTAGGCGAGAATTTTTTCTTCAAATACCGGTAACTATATTCAAATAATTATTTGAGTAAACAGCTTAATTTTATTCGTTAAATAGTCCTAACAAATGCCACTCTTGAGTTCCAAATTCTCTAGATAAATTTGGTAATCACTCGTGGCATTACTTATGATAAATCTCATAGTGATTTATTCTTATAAAAGTTCAATATTTGTCATATTTGAAGAAATCTAAGAAAAAAAATCCTAATCAGAATAATCAACTCTGGAATTTGAACTTGGAATCTCCACAATATAAATCTCACACATTACCATTTGAATGGCTCTTATTTTGTTGATATTAAAAGTGAAAAAGTTCCTGCATTGTGGTGAACAATCAAGGTATCATGCCTTGGTAAAGAGCTACTGGATTTGTGTTGGTTCCAATCCTCATGAGGAAACATGTTTTCATGGAATTGGCATATATATATGGACATAGGGCAATAACATGATAAGCCACATGTTGTTCTTTCTGAGATACAAGGATTTTAATGTTTCAAAAAATTATAAATACTAATTGTACAGTATTGTTGTTAATACATTGTGTGTCTATATGTTTTAACTCATCAGTGGCGCAGTTACAATTGATTTTATGAGTATTTCAATACATTTATTTCTATCATTGTAATAAATGACACTTTTTAACAGAATGTGGCTTATCATGTTACTGCTCTAAGCCCTTCATATATATAAATATGGAACAGATGTACAGTCAGTGTCTTGAAGAATTTGGTTAATTATGATAAGTTGAGAAAACCAGCTGTAATGCTGGAGGATCCTATACACTGACCACATGTCACCCCTATATTGGGTCTATTACGGAGGGTTGTTTCCGATCTCTGAGAACGATTTGCCAAGTAGATTGTGATGTTGGAGTGTGAGTCATCAGGACAGGAGCGTGCTAGATGATCAAACCAGTTAGTGTGCTGTCGTATGCATGTTGCTCTCATAATGCCTAAGCAGATAGACCCGTTTTGGGAAGGGTACATTACTGCCCTTTCCGATGCTAATTATAGTTATTCTGCAATTATTGAGGCTTGCAAAAAACATAATTTTATGGTGTCAAAGTGTGAAATTAGCTCAGTGCTTAATAAAGAGGAAAAGGGTTACTTGGGATTAATTCCAAGAGGGGGAAAAAAAAAAAACAGGCAAATCCACGACCTGCTACTACCTGCACCCCAAATGTAACCAGAAAGGCCAAGGCCCTTACCTACGTGGTAACCCTGCCACACAATGGGTGATTGCAAGAATATCCCTTAAAACTGTAAACACCATAATAAACAAAGATTTAAACATGGAGAAGCACCACAAAAGCAGGGTTCATAAATTGTTGCCACGTCACATTGCTGAATGCCGCACCAACAGCAGGAAACTCTATGAAAAGCACCTGGCAGGAGAAAAATGGAAATTTTTG
The DNA here is from genome assembly GCA_030220185.1 of Diploptera punctata. Taxonomy (NCBI): domain Eukaryota; kingdom Metazoa; phylum Arthropoda; class Insecta; order Blattodea; family Blaberidae; genus Diploptera; species Diploptera punctata. Next base: position 504,836 of record JASPKZ010010246.1, read on the forward strand.
GTCACACTTGATGAAGCATATGTTTATCTAGGAGACTGCAACAAACCCCGGGCAATTTACTATAGAGAAAGGGGTGAAAAAAAATTAAAAAGTGGTATGCCGAATGCGGATAAACTTTCTCCAAAGGATTTATGGTCATCGCGGGATATTGCTACAATGGAAAACTGACCATTCATAGAGTAGCCAAAATCAACTCCCAGTACTACCAGGAAGAAGTTCTCACCCCAATTTACTGGACTGAAATCCCAACTCTCTATGGTACAGACAAAAACCAAGTCTGGGTTCACCAAGACAAGGCCTCCAGTCACACTTCAGTTTCAACCCTGGCGTTCCTGGAGAGAATGGAGGAGGAAACTGGAATACATGCTATTCCATTCCGCAACATCCGAGTGAAGTCTCATGATGCATCGCCGATGGACTTTTGTGCCTTTGGACTCTTCAAAAGGGCACTGGGAAACAGGCGTCCTCGAACAATAGACATTCTCTGGAAAGCATGTAAAGAGGAGTGGGAACTTCTAGACATGGCTGTGATGCATAAGAGTCTTCTGCAGTGGAAACTCCAATGCTGAGCCATAGCTCGGGTGAAGGGCCATCAAATAGAGCATGATTGATGGTGGAGACACAGCTTTTCTTAAGGTAAAACTTAAAAATCATTTATCAGAGATCAGAAACAACCCCCGTATTAACACATATGCATGTGAGATTTGCTTGTAAACCACACTGAAATTTTTAATAACGAGAAAAAACTTAAATTTTCTTTTAAATTTACCATTGTATTTTCATAAGAGGCTTGAAAATTCATATAACACTTATAACATTTTTGAATGAGTTTGAAAAAATGTTTTAATATCTCACCTCGTTTCAAAAGTATAATTTTACTTCTATCTTCAGTCAAACTCAAACTGTCAAAATTTTGCTATTGACACCATCTTCTGAACTGCCATTTGGTACCCACTTTGATTTTGATTATAAACTTATAACATTATTTTAACTTTCGTATCTGTTAATGAAAAAGTTTAACATTTGAAAATTATTGCGGAAAACTAATTTTGTATTTGTATAAATACAGTAAATATTAATAAAACTGTTTGTTTCGTTTTCCAGGAATGGGAATGGGACCTCTCCTTGAAACAGTGATTGATTTTGAACCAAGCATTGTTATGACAGCTTTGATTGGCACAATAGTTGTGTTTGGATCATTCAGTTTATGTGCCATGTTTGCTGAGAGAGGACAATTCTTATATTTGGGAGGAACTCTGATGTCTCTCCTGAGCACCATGTTAATTCTATCACTTGCAAATATCTTGTTTGGCTCCTACTTGCTTTACCAAGTCCACTTGTATTTGGGACTGTTGCTGATGTCTGGCTTTGTCCTGTATGACACTCAGCTCATCATTGAAAAGAGAAGAAGTGGAGATAAAGATTTCATCACTCATTCTATTGATTTATTCATCGATTTTGTTGGCATTTTCAGACGTCTCGTCATCATCCTCTCTCAGAAGGTTTGTATAAGCTGATTCAAACTCACTTTCATAATCTTGAAATTATGGATTTTTTCCAAAATGTAGAAATCTTGAGTATGACTTCCTTTAAAAGGGGTATCAGAATCATTTATTTGCTAGAAAACTATTAAAATACAATTAATGAAACACATTTAATTTAATCTAGCCACCCCTGATTGAGACCGAAGTCTTGTGCTCAGGGGTGGATTCTTATACATATTAATTTTACAACATAATACAATGACAGGACCATTAACAAAATAAATATAAAGCTCTAGGTTCCATTTTGTGCATATAAGAAATGGTAAACAACTTGAAACCTGAAATCAGAACCTTCTGAGAAAAAAATGTCCCTTTATGCCCATGTTAAATTGCAATGCTTAGTAAGCTGATGTGTTTGGGAATCATTAAATAAAATACTCAACATTATCTGAATCCCCATATTGCTTCTGAATTCAAAGCCCTTATGTTTGTACCCATCTTCCTGTGTGGCAGAGATAATCTGATACTGAAATGTGGGAACCTCATTAGAGAGAGAAAGAATGAGGGCTTCCAAATTAAAAATTTACTACTGGTATTCCAAGTATTATCTGTCATATAAACTTGATTTTGTAAATGTTGAAAAAAATTACAGATTTGACATGTCTGTAATGTTTGAGGATTTGGCTGGAATTTCCTTGCAAGTACATCTTCCCTCAGATAAAGTCACGTAATAGTTACTTATTTTAGGAATTCTCACTATGAGGTATATTCATTAAGGTAGAATATGTTTATCACTCACCTCATATTGTTCTTCTTATTTGATTATAAACTAGTTTCGGAACATAGTTTCTGTTCCATCCTCAGTATCATCACGACCGTTGTTCTGTCGTCTTGAAGAGTTGTCCTTCTCTCCTTCCATTGGCTGACTGAAAAACCTCGAAACCAGGTCATTCTCACCGGGAATTTCAAAGTTCATTAATTTCTTCTTTTCGCTCTTTTGAATGTAGATCTTTTCCCAAACAGTAAGTTCTTTAGGTTTTTCTATTTGTTTTAATAATTTTGCTTCTTTCTCGATAAGAAGAACAATATGAGGTGAGTGATAAACATATTCTACCTTAATCACGTAATAGTGTAACTATATGAAAATAATTTTAAAATAGCAAAATTAAAAATTCCAACAACATATTTGTATTGAACACATACGTAATACAAAGGTAGACAAAATAATGGAAACACCACATTTTCTAATAAGTCACATTTATTTCCATGAAATAGGTTAACCTGAAAATGCTGTCAGCTGTAGATCTTTCAGATGTTTACTGTGAAGTACTGTACTTAACTGCACAAACATTTCTTCTGCATTTGTAGTGTGGAATGGTGTCTAACTTGAATGACTTTCAAAGAATACAATTTATTGGTATCCAGTTAGGTGGAACTACAGTGACTGAAACTGCTAAATTGTTACGGTTTTCAAGGAACACTTTTTTAAGATTATGTCTGCAATAATACATGAAGTGAGGCATGATTATCTCACCTCATATACTCCTTGTTCTTTGAAGCAAAGGACCGGTTTCAGGAAACATTGTTCTTGTTTATTTTGTATTATTTCACTCACCTCATACTTCATAACTCCTCGCAAACCCAAGGTTTCGTCACATCATTTGTGACATTCTCAATGCTGTGTCACGTTCACAACTGACGTCCAACGGTCTTCTATCCTGCAGACTGACCTCCGTGCCATCTGATGGCTGACCGACGAATTTCCAAATCAGTCCTCTCTCCTTATAATCGGGTATTTCAAAATTCATAGTTGTATTTTCACTCTTGCATATGTAAATTTTTTCCCAAATTTTCAATTTGGGTTTGCGAGGAGTTATGAAGTATGAGGTGAGTGAAATAATAAAAAATAAACAATATTAAAAATCCTCAGTGTTATTTCCTATCTACATAACTTAACATTGTTCTTACCTTCAGCCATCTTTACAACTGTAGAATTTTTGTTTTCACCTTCATTTTCTAAACTGTCATTTAGTGTTGATTTGATTAACTTTAAGATCAAATCATGCTCACCGGGAATTAAAAAATTCATGGATCTAAATTTGTTCTTCTGAATGTATATCTTTTCCCAAACTGTCATCCAAGGGTTTTGCCAAATGTTTCAAAAGTTCAGCTTTTTCAATTCTATAATTCTCTAGCAAACTATGAGCTGCAATTGTTGATTTCTCAGTTTTGCCATTTTTTAAATTTCTAAAGTGTTCTTTTGTGTGAATTCTCATACATACTTTATTGCAGTCTTTGAAAATAATTTGATAAATTCCAGATTTTTATTATATTAGTATTAACTTTCTAAGTTATTACTTATTACCATCCAGAAACATACACAAATTAAAAAAAAAAATTCAAGAAATTCAATATTGCTTAGCACCAATAAAATAATTGGAAGATTGACACCCCACCTCATAATTTATAGAATTCTTGAGAACATATTTCAGAAGACTTGCCTTCTATCAACAGCTCACCGTTGAATTGGTTGCTTCCTCTTCCCTTTTTAGGTTGACCAATTAACTTCCAAATCAAATCTTTTTCCCCAAGAATTAAAAAAATTATGTTTTTTCTTATATTTCTGGATATAGATGTTCCAAAATGTGAGTTCTTTGGATTTATCTACTTACTCCAAGCGCGACAGGCCTATAAGGTCCTTGGCTGACCAGCCGGTTGCTGGCCTCACATGCACATGTGTTTATCACAGAGGTAGACGATCATCTAGCCAGTGTAGGGGTGACATGTGGTCAGCATGTCGGATCCCACAGCCGTTATAGCTGGTATTCTCAACCTGGAGTCGCTACTTATTGTAGCTACCCAAATGCCTAATGATGCTGGGTAGGCACCGGTCCCATACTGACCGAAATTCCATGAGAAAAATTTCTTCTCCCATGGGGACTTGAACCAGCGCAAGTCCTGTAGCTCTGCACCAAGGCTTCTTGCCTTAACCACTCGGCTATGGCGCAGGACTTGGATTTATCTAACAGTTTCAATAATTTTGCATTTACTTTGTTTCTGTCTTTTTGACCAGCAGCTACTGCATATTTATCTGTTTTCCCATTTTTGACATTGCTAAGATGTTCTTTTATTCTGATTATCGAGTTTCTTTTTTGTTTTACCTATGTATATTTTTGCACAATCTCCACATTTTATCTGGTAAATTCCTGAGTTTTTACCTTCATTAATCTTTTTATTTTGTTAGTTTTTATTGGTTTATTGAGGCTGTAAACTTATTGTATGTAAATTTATTGTATATCCTATTAATTTCTGAAGTATACTATCATTGATTCATTTGTTTTTGAGCCTATTTATTTTCTTGTGAATATATTTTTTTTTCTCCAAACCATTCTCTTTTGCTATCTTTATTATGTGTTTTTTCTCTGGATTAAAATGTTCTCTACCAGTCTGTGTGTTAAGCTGTTAAGGACTGCCTGTTTGTGTGCAATGTGGTTGAATCCTGTGGCTTTAAAATAATTATCAGTGCACGTTTCTTTCCTATAAGTTCCAAATTCTTTTTATAATTTCTTTTTGTTCCTGTTCAATTTAAGATCCAAAAGTGGCATTTGCTATTTTCAGTTTCTATAGTGAATTTGTTTTACTCTGAATCTTCAAAAGTTTTTAAAGCATCTTCTATATTTTTTTATTAAAGTAAAGTGTTCCCACTACAGGCCTCGGGAGGCCCTTGGGGTAGTAGGATGTTAAGGCTCCCACTTTTTCTGGACAGTCGGCACTTGATGTCAGCCAGGTTGTCAGCCCTGCATGACGGCCGCCTTTACCCCCCGAACAAGCATCTGGTACTCATTTCAGTTAGAGGCTGAGTCGACCCCATGGCCACGTTGCCACCAGAAGGTATGGATCAGTTTAAAAATCCTGACCCCACCGGGACTTGAACCCTCGACCTTCCGATTTGTAGCACACTGCCTTAACCACTATGCTACGACGTTTTTATTAACTATTTAAATTATATCATCTACATATCTGCACCAAAATTTGAAAATCAAAGGGTGTGCCTCCATTATCTATCATTCAAAATTACTCATGAAAATGGGGATATGAACAGGTTAGCCAAAATAGGGATAATTACAGTCAAAATTTCTTGTTGAAATAGAACACATTCACCTTCCGCCTGACAGCACATTTAGACACTATCTTCTATGCCATTAATAATTACAATTGTCTTCAATTTTAGTTTAATTTTGACCAATGACTTAACCTTCCTTACCTGTAGATTTTTTTTTTTTTTTTTTTTTTTTCACTATTTTGAGACGGTACTTATGCTACTCCAATGGAATAAAGCCACTGTAAAAAAATTAGGTATCAATCAGTGGAGACCCAAATCTCCCTAATTATAATAAATCAGCATTTTACAAATTAATGAAACATATTAAATTTAAATAGAAGTGACACAGCAATAGTTACAGTATTTACTGAACAGAAATTATATCTTTTGAATGAAGTTTGAAACCAAATCTTGTTTGATGGGAACTTCAAAATTCATGGTCCTGCACTTGTTCTTCTGAATGTATTTGTTCCCATATTGTTTGTTTTATTGCTTTTTCTAAATGTTTCAAAAGTTTAGTTTCTTTTTCAATTATGTGGTCCTGTACCAACCAAACTATGAGCTGCAACTGCCAATTTTTAAATTTCTGAATTTTTCTTTAGAACAAGTATTCAAATTTCTTAAATTTTTCCTATGTATATTTTATTGCAATATGCAACTAATTTAGTAAATTCTAGATTTTTTTACTATTTGGGGGTCTTATCTTTATTTGTTTTTATAGGATGATAAGGCTAAATTTGTTTATGGATGGATGTTAATGTAATTTGAATTTGGCAGATATTTTCTGAAATTTGTGTTTTTACATGATAACTAAATTTCTTGAATTGTTTTTCTCTTTTATTACTAGTATAGGATGAATATCATCTTGCTTGTTTGTTCTTTATTTTACTTATTTATTGTTTTCTTATCAAAACCATTTAGTCTGGCTATGTGTAAAATGTGATTGTATTTCTTGTTAAAATTCTCTTCACTTAATGGGATGTTAATTATTCTTGTAATAAACTATTGAATATTGCATGTTTATGGGATTTATGATCGAAACCTGAAGCTTAAGTAATTATCTGTGGGGATAAGAATTAAATGAATTGTGATTTCTTCTTACCTCACACTTCTATGTTTTTTTAAACACAGCACTGCAGTATCAGTAACCATCGTCGTGAAACAGCTGAGGTTGGTGACGATGGTCGCTGATAGTGCAGTGTTGTGTTTAAAAAAACATAGAAGTATGAGGTAAGAAGAAATCACAATTCATTTAGTTCTTATGAATTAAACCTCATAATGTTAAAAATTCCCAAATTTATTATATAAATCTGTGGTGATGTTGAATTATTCTTGTTTATTCATGATTACATACAGATCAAGAAACAGGATTGATCTTTTCCTACTTCCATTTCTCTCTATTGATCTATCTAATTCCTACAACCTCGTGGGCTCTCATCATGATGAATGAGAAGGGTTAACCTTGTTATTGACATATTCGGTAAACAAGGAATCAAAAAAGTCCACATTTGTTGCATGCACATCAGTACAGCCCCATTGCAACTTACAATATGGATTTTTCTAAAGCAAAATAAGCATAAATATGCAATGGATTCGTGTCATCAGCTACAGCTGGATACACATAATGAAGAATGAATGAAAATGTTAAGAATAGTGAGAAAAACGACACCAAGTAAAGTTAAGGATAGTGACAGTGATGGAATTAGAAAATTGCTATAGTATGAACTAGTGACTCTGAAATTTCTGATTTATTTATTGATGAGAAGAGTCATGGTGATAACAGAAGCAACTTCTGCTGAGAAGAGACCAGTGAAAGTGATAATGAACTTACTGTCCTGCCACCTCCAATATCTCTCTTAAGTCGTAAATTGAGTCATTTTTTAACATCTTACCTCATATTTTATATTTCTTCAAACACGGGAACTAGTTTTCGAGAGAAGGATCTCTCTCATTTTCAACCGACATTATGTCGATTGAAAATAGAGAGAGATCCTTCTCTTGAAAACTAGTTCCCGTGTTTGAAGAAATATAAAATATGAGGTAAGATGTTAAAAAATTACTCATTAATTATATTATTTTTAGTCTGATCATCTTACCTCAATATTAATGTTGATTTGTTCTTGAACATGTTTCAAAACAATTCTGTTTTATCGTCAGCTTGTCCAGACTGGTTTGATTTATGTTGCATTATATATCAAACCATATGGACAAGCTGACGATAAAACAGAATTGTTTTGAAACATGTTCAAGAACAAATCAACATTAATATTGAGATAAGATGATCAGGCTAAAAATAATATAATTACAATAACTTCAAAATATCACTTCCTAAAATTAAATATTAATGACTCATTAATTTACGAATTAAGAACCTCATAATGTTGTTTCCCATATTTAACTATGAATCTCTCTTAAGTGATTGTAAATGGATGAAATCAGAAAATAACCTTATTTTATTTCTGTTTAATGATGATGATGGTGTTTGTAACAAAATTAAAAATTTAAATAAATTGCATTCTCCATCTGAACTAAAAATATTTTAAAACTGTGTGGACCTGTTGTTTTTGTAATAACTAAGGAAACTAACAACTACACAAGAAAACGTGTAGTAAATCTTAAAAGGAAGAAGAGAGAGAAAAAAAAAAAAGACGATAAATGATTTGATGTGACAAAATATGAGATGAAAGGTTACTTATCTCTTATGATACTAATGTCACTAGTGCATATATCACACAGTTTTACTGGTGTAAAAAACATGCATCGAAACACCAATATATAGGGAAACAAGTAGAGAATGATTTCAACTTATCTCACATTTTCTTCATTTGGCAAATGACAGAAATGCTTATAGAACTCAACAAACTAAAATAAGAATATGCCTATCATCACACATTATCTGAGAAATTCAGTAATCAACTGCACAAGATTTAGTAATGGATGAGGGCCCCATGATATTCAGAGATTGATTATTGTATATTCAGTATAACCATTCTAAGCATTTGCATTTCAGAATAAAGGTGCACAAAATATACAAGGTGCCTACTAGGCATTTAAAAAAAAATTGTACTGTTGTGGCAGTCTTCCTCAACAAATTATTTGTATAAAATATTCAACTAAAAGTACTACTAGATATTGTCATTCTTTTAAAATATACATTGGAAGATGACAGTAATGATCCTGCTTTTCTTGCCAAATACAAATGTTCTAATGGTCATGTTGTCAACCATTGTTTGACCAAGAACTTACTCTCTTCTTATGACCTGGTATACTTCACCAGATCTTTGTAAAAAAAAAAAAGTAATGTCATTCAACAAATGCAATGTGCACTGTTAGGTCAACTAAAAGAGAGGTGCCTAGGGACATTTCCAGTAAGAAATTGAAGCCTAGCGATTATGAAATCTTGTCAGCTAATCACATCCTGTGTGTCAAGTGGAAGGACAACAAAGATGTTACATATTATTTATTTTTTATTATTTCACTCACCTCATACTTCATAATTCATAGCAGACCCTGGGTTTCTTCACATAATTTGTGACATTGTCAATGCTGCATCACGTTCACAACTGACGTCCAACGGCCTTCTATCCTGCAGACTGACCTCCGCGCCATCTGGTGGCCGACCGAAGAATTTCCAAATCAGTCCTCTTTCTTTATAACCGGGTATTTCAAAATTCATAGTTGTATTTTCATTCTTGCATATGTAAATTTGTTCCCATATATTGGGAATGCAAGAATGAAAATACAACTATGAATTTTGAAATACCCGGTTATAAAGAAAGAGGACTGATTTGGAAATTCTTCGGTCGGCCACCAGATGGCGCGGAGGTCAGTCTGCAGGATAGAAGGCCATTGGACGTCAGTTGTGAACGTGACGCAGCATTGACAATGTCACAAATTATGTGAAGAAACCCAGGGTCTGCTATGAATTATGAAGTATGAGGTGAGTGAAATAATAAAAAATAAATAATATTAAAGAACCTCATAGTGTTATTTCCTATCTACATAACTTAATAAAGATGTTACACTTTGGAAAATATTAGCTTAGGATAGGGATGAATGGAGAGCTTATGTCTGTGCTGCCATGAACCTCCAGTTAGTTAATATCTGTTACCTATAATTACATATTTTAAGTGATAAGTTGGATGATAATATGCATCAACTAGATAAGCACAATTTAAAAAAAATGAGCTATTGATGCCATCTGTTGCACAGGCTCATGAAGTAAGTGTATGCACACTTTTAGTGCCAAATCTTTAAATATAGCCTTATTTTAAAGAAAAATGTAAATGCCATCAGTCCTATCAGAGATTTATGTTTTGCAACAAACTGGTATGAAACCATATCTTCTTAAATGCTAATCTAAATTATACATCATGCAGCCAAGAGCCAAATGTTTCTGCTCTTGGATTGTTGATGCATAACTGTTAAACAGGGAAAATAATTTGCAGTATCCAGTATTGTTAGTTTAGTACTACAATAAATAGGGAAAATTGACTTAAGCTTTAAACACATTGTCCTTGAAACTTGCATAATGGCATATAGACAGTTGTTGCGTAACACTGTCAAATTGATGATGAATTAGCTACAATGAAGTAAATTTAGAAAGTTTATACCACTGGGTGTTCAATGAGCTGAAAGAGGGAATATTTCAGAGAGAAGATTAGTGATCTAGAAACAATGCAAAAATAGGAACAGCAGCAGAGAATTAGTATAGAAAGGAAACAATTTCAGGCTAGAACAAATATAATTAGAATTGAAATTCTATCATATTCTTTATTGTACATGCTAAAGAAATAAATAATGCTTATGTAATATTTTTTTATATTTGAAGAGAAAAATTTTCGCCTAGACCGGGACTCGAACCCGGGACCCTTGGCTTTCTGGGCCAAGTGCTCTACCAACTGAGCTACCGAGGCGAGTTACGATCTAGACGCAAATTTTTCTCTTATGTACGTTGTAATTCCCTCGCGCCAAATGCTTGAAACCATAGCTTCTATCTTTGCAAGTGGCGGCTTCTTAGTTAAGAAGACATTTATTGGGAATTTAACACTACTTTATAGCCAGTAGGGCTTCTAAAAATGCTTATGTAATCTATTAAAATTGTAATTATATATTTTAAGATTCTCCCATATAACTTATATAGACATGTGCCAGATAATATATATTTTTATTACTGTTTTCTTTATTTCGAGTGTTAGAGAGTGAACTACATTTTCTCACACGTCAAAGGTAAAACCATTATTCAACCAATGAAAATTCAGTCATACATCTGCTTTGTTTACATTACAACTGGAACTTAACTCGGAATTACTACAGTCTTAAAGGGAGAGAGAGCCTATCAGTTTTTATACGTAACTTCTGTATAATCTAGTCATCCTTTTAATTATTAGTTGTAAAACTAGCCATAAGATATGTTTTCTTACTGTAAATGGCAAAACTATAATTTTTATATTTAAATATTTTAATTAATGTCTTAAAAAATAATTTAAATGATGTACTCTAATCTATCATATGCAGTTATACATCTTTCACTTGTTCGCTGATTGTAATTAGTGATGAATTATGAAATGAATGGTTCAGAATTTGAATCAACAGCTAAGAAAAGCTATGAAAGAACCTTGTCAAGTTGACCATTATTAGTACACTGCATTCGTAGCTTGGCCAGACCGTTGCATGGCGGCCTTGGCCTGGGTGAGTATTGGTGTGCCTTCTGCCAGAATTACACATGTATGACCGACCACTCATTGGTATGGAGCACTACCTGCTGTGCTAAAATTACAAATTAGTACTGTACTAACTTACATTAGGCTTACCTGCATCACGACAGATATTGAAAGTGATGACCTGGAAGGCGAACTTACACAGGATCTTGTTCTTGTAAAGCATGAACTACAGTTACTCTGTATGGCTTAAGTTTCAGAAGTTTCGTTGCAGCAAAAGCTGACATCTTGGAAACATTTACCTCCTGTGTTAAATGTTGCAATGATTTTTGGGGTGAGTGCTCTAATCGGGCCCCTACTTCATCAAGTTTGTCTTCTGTCAGCACACGGCGTTGTTGAAAACATTTCTTGTTAAAAGAAGATCCTGTATGCCTGACTTTATTGACAAGGTCATGAATAGTTGAACTGCTAGGAATTGGAACACCTGCAATCCAATGTTGAAATTCTGTACGACACCTTGCACACAAGTATTTCACATACGCATCAGAAAATTATGTTGTTCTAAAGTGTACTCAACAATTATTAATGGGCAATTTATCACCAGGAGACAGCACAATTTACTTTAAACACTGCAAAGACATCTTTACTCATAACAGATCCAACTTGGCTGATGTGTCATGTACGTTTAACTCTGGCGGAAGGTGTGCCAATGCTCACCCAGTCCAAGGCTGCAGCGGAATGGTCTGGCCGAGCTATGAATGCAGTGTATTTTAACTTAAATCCTTTGAATATTGGTTTCATGTAATAGTATCTGAGCTTATTAATTTAAATTAAATTCTTTGTTTGATATTTTATAAGATCACGATACAATTTTGCTGTTAAAATTTAATTTTAACATTTTCTTTCTTACAGGAACAACAAAAGCGTAATCGCCGAGACTGAGTTTGCAGCAATTGAATTTTCCAGCGAAAACCAAAATTCTTGTCATCTTCTCTGGATACTCCACAAATAATCTATCCCTTACAATAATTTAGTGGACTATATATATATATACCACTTTTATAACGAAATTAAAAAAAAACAGTGTTTAGCAGTTAGTTTCTTAATTATTGGCATCATAGTTATAAAGTAAGTGTGTTTGATGTGAAGGGAACTTTTGTATCAAATAGGATAGTTAAATGAGCCTAATAAGATAAATCACAATTATTTAATTCTACATAATATTTAAATTTTCAAACTTATGCTTTAATTTGCTTTTATTTCTTCACTTTGAGTGTACATCTTTGTTCAGTTTTAAATAAAGGATAACCTATTTGTTTAGATTTAAGTTACATTTCCTATAATAATATTCTTGTCCAGGACCCAAAATTACCCAACGTAACAGATTTGCAGAAAATGAATAGTTTGAGAAAATCTGAAGTTTTGAGCTTTTTTAATTATCGTTAAATAATTGGAAAATTTTTATTAGTGTTTTTAGTAAATTTACCGACGTTCTTTTGTTGGTGGAAGGGAAAAATAAATTATATTGTAATATAGGATAGATAATAATTTATCTGTCTATAAAGGTAAAGGTATGGGAAGCCCAAATAAGTGGACTAGGTAAAGGAGATCACAAAAAAAAACTTGGATGATAGTATATAGGAAGTTCTAAAGGATGAGAAAGTGACTTGGGAAAGGTCCGAGAAGATTTTCTTAAATAGAAAGGAAAGGTTCTCTGTTAAAAAAACCTCAATGCCTACTGAGGTGTGAGAGGACTGGACTAAATAATAGTGTGTGTATGTTCAATGCCACTCATTGCACTTTTCATGCTGGACAGATAGATGACATTAATGTTGTCTATTTTTAATTTATGCACCACTTCAACAGACCACTTAGTGTAAGTGATGTATTCTTGTATTGTGTACCGAGAGGAAGAAGTATATGTTTTGGGTTTGTGCAGTGAAAAGTGTATTGTATGATGAATGTTGAAGAGAAGGAAGAAAGTGAAACCTGTTCCAGCACATAGCATATTCCTGTCAGAAAGCATCAAGGAAGCTACCAGACTTAACATCCCTATCCAATGGATGAATTGCTATCATCAGTACCACAAGCCTTCTTAATACACCGTGTTCAAAATGATGGACGGGGTTTCAAATTTGTTTAATTTCCTTTACATGATATATATAAGAACAAAACTTACTTCGGATTAAAGCAAAACTCTTAGAGTTTTCATTACATGGCACACCTCTATCCGATAGTCTAATTCCTCCCAAACCTTGGTCAGCATATTTGGAATAATGGATTCAACAGCAGCAACAGTCCTTCTCAAGTCTGAGAGGTCAATGGGAAGTGGTGGTATGTACACGTGGTCCTTCACATACCCCACAGAAAAAAATATTACAAGGTGTGAGATCTGGAGATTGTGGAGGCCATTGGAAAATAAACCATGTCATCCGGACTGGCGTGTCCGATTCTTTCATTTGGTGTTTATGGACATCCTGGATTTTTCCTTTTACAAATACATCCAGTTGTTTCTAACTGGTCTGTACCATTAATGGATACTTTTTATCTATCGGAGGAGCAATTTCAATTGCCGTCGGAAAGCTCGCTGCACTGCAACAAAGGAACCAGACCTTCCAAATTGCAACACACAGAATTACTTTTCTGTACAGGAGTTGCCATTTTCACAAATTTAATGCTGTGACGTAATAATGATAAGAAACAAATTACTACATACAGGATATGAAACTTGCACAGTTTTTCTTTCATTATAGCAAATAATCACACATCTAATTTTGTTTGTAAAACAATACCGACTACTTAAAACCCCTTCCATCATTTTGGAACACGGTGTATATGTACTGCGGAGGAATTTGAAATTTAATGCAGGAATCTGTTGCACATTCTAGGATTAAAAATTGTGCCAGGTATCGAACCTGGGTCTGCTAATCAGGAAGCAGGCATGCACCACCTGAGCCAGCAAGGCAGAAATGAAGTAAAACTAAACTGTAAAAAGAAGATACATTTTGATAAATGTAAAGTATGTCAGCAAGCTATTTGTTTCATAGTTCGTGAATGATAACCAGAAATGTTTACCAATTTTTTAGGTAATGACACGAATGTCTAATCATATTTTACATGGTTTGCAGCCTTAAAATCAACAATTATCATTCCATTTATTGAAATGAACTATACGTTAAATTAATAGATTGACATATTTTATATTTACCAAAAATTCATAAACCCAAATTTTATAAAGCTCAAATTTCCTTCATTAGTGAACTGCCTTTTTTGTGAAAATGTGGAGAGAAGGAACATAAAAAGCTTCGGTATATTTGATTAAGAATCAAGTAGATCTTACACATAAAGCTGAAGCCAAACTTATGAATAAAAGATTCCTAAAATTAATTTTTTTGGAACATATGTAGTAGTGTTTTTAAAATTTTAACTTAATCTTTATCTTAAGGTATTACTATGCCATGACAATTTTTGTTCTTTATTCTCCTGAAGTTTCTCTACTTTTTTTTTATATTGCAGTATTATTAAGGGTAAAGTAAATTTGAAGTTGGTCTTAGTAAAAGTAAAATAACATGAGATTAAGATGATACAGCTCTATCAAAAGAATGGTTTTAGGAAAATACCAAGACAAGTAACTAGTATGTAGATTAAAGCGAAGACTTCATGAAGAAAACTGGGTGGTCAAGTTAATGAAATTTGAAATAATTTGTTAGATAGGATGGGCAAAAGAAATAGAATGGCTAGGGTATAAGAAAACATTTTTCCAAACATTGTTCTCTGATGTAGAGGACAGAAGGTAAGAAAATATGTTAATTTATTCTTAGTTTCTATTTTATAACCAGCTGTGGTCGACTTGTGGTTATGCTCCTCGCCTCTAGTTCCAAGGGATGCAGGTTCAAACCTGGCCGGAGTCGATGGATTTTATAGGACGGAAACATCCAAGGAGCAAGTCCTCCCAGAGGGACTTTAAGCCATGGGTCCCAAGTCTGAAGATTTTCAGGCTCGTAAAAGATCCTTACGCCCAAATAAAGAGGCCTCTAAGCAAAATTCGCCTACTTGAACGTCCTAGTAATACCTTTGTTGCCTGATGTCTCTCTGAGTCACTGTATTGACTGCATTACATCTATGAGCGAATAAGGTAAAGAATCATATTTGAAGAGAAAAGTTATACGCTCAGACCGGGACTTGAACCTGGGACCCTTGGTCCCGGGTTCAAGTCCCGGTCTGAGCATATAACTTTTCTCTTCAAATATGATTTATCCATCATTGAGATGTACGAAATTAATAATAATAACAAGGTAAAGAATGTTTAATTTATTGCTGTAATTGTAAGAGATGACAGGCTTGCACAAAATAATGTGATTATTGTAAACTCTAAAAAAAAAAGACTATAAATTAATTATAAAAACTCAAACTAATAATATTTAAATATACAGGGTCTACATTATATCTGCAGGAGTGGTATTTTTACTCTCCACTTTGAAGCCTGCATTAGCCACACTCGATGTGTGAGCAGGGAAGCTTCCCTGCTTTAATCGTATAAAAAGTTTTACATATAATAAAGACATTTTATCTGTACATTCTTACCTCTTATGGTTCTTTTTGTTAAACATATGTTTCAAGGCTTCTGAGCCCCATCATTAGCGATTACAGACTGAATTTTCTCAAGTTGTCTGCCCTGATTCTTGATTCCTGCTATCTCTGCCTCTGGTCCAATGAATTTACTAATGAGGTTCTTTTCTCCAGGAATTTCATATTTCTTTCCTTGTCCTTCTGTATGTAGATTTTTTCCTATATGGTTGAGTTCATTTTTGTTTTCTAACTGTTTTAATAATTTTGTGTTTATATCTATTTTGTGTTTTTCTGACCAAATGTGAGCAGCCACTGCAGATTTTTCTACTTTCCTTTTTTTTTTTTCTTTAGTTCTAATGGTTAAATTTCTTTTTGTTTTCCATATGTATATCTTATCACAGTCAGCACATTTTATTTTATATATTCCTTGATTTTTACCATCATCAATCTTTTAATTATTAGTTTTTATTAGTTTATTTAAACTATAATCATTCTTTGGTACTAAATAATATATTAAATTTTTCAAAAATCTTGAAATTTGGTGTGTGCCCAAGGGTGATGTGAATTTCCTGTATTTGTCTTTTGGTTTTTCTATCTGAAGAGTGCTTTCGCTCCTCAGTTTTTGGTTTTTTTGTACTTCTCAATTTTTTTTGTATATCAATTTTTCACTGAAACCATTTTCTTTTGCAACCTTAATTATATGTTTCCTTTCTAACTCGTAATTTTTCTTGTCCGTGGGTATATTTACCAATCTATGTACTAAGGCTGTTGAAGACGGCCATTTTGCGTGAAATATGGTTGAAACCTGTTGATTTAATATAGTTGTTTGTGTTTCTTTTCTATAAATGCTGAATTCTATTTTCTTCTTTTCTTCATTCCTGTGTAATTTCAGATCTAAAAAGGTAATTGTTTGTTCATTTCTTTTTTTTAGTGTGAATTTGATTGCTTTCTTCTGTATATTTAAACGTTTTTAAGGTATCTTCTCTGTGTTTTTCTTTAACTATGGCAACACCATCATCTACATATCTACACCAAAATTTGAACATGAAAGGATGTGCTTTGGTTATTTTGTTTTCAAAATTATTCATGAATAAATTAGCCAAAAAGGGGGATAATGGGTTTCCCATTTACAGTCCAGATTTTTGTATATAGAAATCCCCTTTAAATGTAAAAAAAATTAGGTTGATGCATAGTTCAGTTAATTTTAAGTATTCTTTTTTCCTTTCTTTGTTGATCTTGTTTTTGATAAGCAATTTATCCAATATTTCTAATGTTTCTTCTTCTTTTGGTACACTGGTGAACAATGCCATGACGTCAAATGAAACTAATGATTTGCTTGTTCTATTTCTATCTTATTTAATTTTTCTACAAGTTGAAGAGAATTTTCTATAGTTAGATCGTTACAATTTTCCATTTCTTTGAATTCCCGGTTTAACCATTTAGAAATTTTGTAAGTGGGAGATCCTATGTTTTTTTATTATTGGTCTCATTTGTCCTGCTTTATGAATTTTGGGGAGACCATGGATGTTGGGGTTTCTAGGGGTTAGCTTCTTTTAATTTAATTTTATCTTTCTTGTGAGAATTCTTTTGATAGATTTTAAACTGTTTTTAAGCTTTTTACATTTAATCTTACCTTATAAAATGTTGAAAGTGCAGTCCTTTCTGTGTTATACAAGCATTGTATCTGGAAACTACATTCTGGGTTACATGAGTTCTTGAAGGTGGCACTTCAGTAGGAATTGTCTGAATAAATTCATCACATGTCCGTCAAGCAGACTCATACTTAAAACTTTACACATGAAATTATGATGCACAACCAAAATTGGTCTCACCGTTTTGATAAGCTGATTAACTGCATCCATGCAGATGTGCATACCAAGCATTGAAGTAAGTTGCATAGCCTACTTTAAAAAATCCTGCTCTAACAGTTACAACTTACAAAGTAAACCCAGTATTTTTAATGCAAAAGGCATACTGTAGGTTTTTGTAAAAATTATAAATGGAACTAGAATTTACCTATAAGTGATTTTTGCATAAAATTTCCATTAATGTATCACATTTTTTAAAGCGTTTCAGTGATAGATATAGCCTCTGACTGTGGCTGTTAAATTATTTTAAGCTAATTAATAGTTATAATAATTATTTCTTTAAAGTTTCTTCTCCACAGCTTAAACTTTATCATGACAAAAAAAAATTAGCTTCTGGATTTCAATTGCTCATGTCTGCCAATTTATTGTCGAAAGCTTCAAAATTTTGTTACCCATTTCTTAAAATTAGCCCTAATTATCAAAATCACACTTGTTGAAAATAAAATTGAAGTAGAGTAAAAACTAAATTATAGTACAATGTTGAAATTCTCCAAAAATACATTTTCATGTGCTTGTACTATGTTTCAGGCCTATATTGTCAATTGAAAATATTTATATTTAACATAGTAATTGGTCCCGTGCCGTAGCCGAGCGGTTAAGGTAGGAAGCCTTGGCGCAGAGCTACGGGACTTGCGCTGGTTCGAGTCTCCATGGGGGAAGAAATTTTCTCATGGTATTTCGGCCAGTATGGGACCGGTGCCCACCCAGCATCGTGAGGCAATTGGGTAGCTACAATAAGTAGCGGCTCCAGGTTGAGGAACCAGCTATAACGGCTGGGGGACTCGACATGCTAACCACATGTCACCCCTACATTGGCTGTTGATCATCTACCGCTGTGATTGACACATGTGGATGTGAAGGGCCAGCAGCCGGCTGGTAAAAGGGCAACCACTGAAAAGTGGAAAGACCCTCAATCGGAACATAGTAATTGGCCTATTTAAATGAGAAATGCAGTGCTCTAAGTGTAAATATTAATTTGCATTATCCAGATTAATGAGAACCAACTGTATATTCCCTTCTTAAATTAGGTGAATCTCAATATTTAACTGCAACCATCTGTGGTTAGGAAGAATAATACAAATAATTTATTTTTTCATTGTTTGACAAAAAAAAAGTATGAATAAAAAATTCTGAATAATATACAGGATTCAAATTTCTACTTTCTGAATGTGGAGATGCAGGCAAGAACCACTGGGCTTACCACAGTGGATGTCAGATTTCTTGCAAACAGGGAGGAATTACTGATCCATATTCAATTAGAAAAATAAAATTAATCAATAAAAGTAGTTTTTGTGTTGCACCAACGGTTAGGGTGGTGTGGAAGCTCTCTCCCCTTACAGAATCTATCTTCAATTTTCAAACTAACTTGTAACATACAAGTCATCAAGCAGAGTCTGTAACTGGGCCCAAAATACAGACTAAATTCATCTTTCTTGTAAACGACCTCTAGTATATTATTCAACATAGATATCTCAAGAGAATGCTAATCATATTTGACTTTACTATTTATATAATTTGCATTTATCATGGCAATTGCTTTTCTTCTAGTAAATACAAATGAACAGTCCTTGGCAAGGAATCACTTCTTCGACCCCTGCCGAACTTGCTGGAACAAAACGTTGACTCTGACTGTTAACTGGACTAGGCTTCTGGTCGCGGACATCGGTCATCGTGCATTCCAAGTCGCGCCGATGACGTCAGGAAGGGGGTAAAGTAGGAAGGGATAGAGCACAGAACATGCATTCACCATCACAGAGCCTACTATGATATGTCATGGCAGTAAAATTAAGTCACCACGGTACAGTGTGAAGGAAATATTATTTGTGAATGTGTTTTTTGTTCTATGCTTAGATGTTAAGCAAGAACTCTTTTCTTGTTTTTGAATGAATTTGCATTTTCAAATTGAAATATAGGCTCCGATTATTTTGCAGTAGGCAAACATTTTATTTTATCTGTAGTTTATGGTGTGTAATAGTGCCTCAAATGATCTCTATAAGTTTTTCTCTTCTCCATATATTCCACTGTACTATGCAGATTTCAAATTACCAACAGTATAACTGCAATCAAAAGTTTACTATCTGTTAGTACAAACAGCATTGTTTGCCATGGTGGACTAGTGGGTCACGGGATCAAACCCGGCTGGGGTTGAAAGATTTTTTAGGATAGAAAAATCCACAAGGAGCAAGTCCTCTGGGAGCGACTTTGGAAAAACTGCACTTAAACTAGTGTGAAATATTCTCAAAGTCCTATAGAACAACAGTGAGCATGTGCCAGATTTTATAGAGCCAGCGATAACCCACAATCGAACCACATCGATTATCATCCTTGATTACTATCCATTGCTATGAAATTTAAATGACCAATATTTGCAATAAATCCCCAAATCTATGTTTAAAAATATAGTAATACATTAAAATTACCAAATGTTTATTAAAAATGGGTGTACACTTACTTATCACTCCCTAATGCTGATCCAACCAGCGATAACCAAAACAGTGATAGAAAAATCATAGAATAAGTCATATACTCTGTGGAGAAAATAGCAGTTAGCACCACAATATTGTCTAATAGTGTCATAATATTGTGATTTGCATATTTAAATAAAAACTTCAAAATTGTCTAATAATGTTATAAAAATTGTTTGAAAAAGTTTAAAATGTTAAATAATGTTAGTAAATACAAAAGAAGAGCTATAGTTTATAACAATATAACTGAAAAATCAAGCGCTAGTAGAAGTGCAATTGAGCCGGGACTTTAAGTCATGGAACCTGAGTCTGAAGATTTTCAGACTCATAACATATTCTTAAGTCTGAATAAAAAGACTTCTAAGCAAAATTTACCGATCTCAACATCATAGCAATACCTTAGTTGCCTGCTAGATGTCTCATTGAGTCAGCATGTTGACTGTATTCATGACATCTGTGCAAATAAGATAACTAAATTAACTTGTTCTAGTAACTCCTAACAAAGGAGAGTCTGGCTCAACTTTGACCATTATATTGATAGTATTAAAAAAAGAAAAAAGTGACACAAACCAGTGTAACAATCATCATTGCTTTCCTTGTAAACTTTAAACATATTTTATATTAACGTTATTGTAACATCAAATTTCCAAAGAAAACAGGAGTTATATTGTCACTTTTTCTTTCTCAAAATAAGACTAATTAGCATGCACAAATTGTTTGACCTATGATTAAATTCTATACCAAAAAATAGAAAGGCAAATGAAATTTGAAAACCAAAAATTTTAAACGCTGATTTAAAAACCACTTTCTAGTTTTTAAGAATTCAATTCCAAT
Source organism: Diploptera punctata (assembly GCA_030220185.1). Lineage (NCBI taxonomy): Eukaryota > Metazoa > Arthropoda > Insecta > Blattodea > Blaberidae > Diploptera > Diploptera punctata. Next base: position 525,818 of record JASPKZ010010246.1, read on the forward strand.
GTTTAAGCAATCAGAAAAGTTGTAAATAAGTAAGTTATATATACAATGAGTGAAAATTTTTGCTTTATGGGAAGGTTAATATCATTTAAAAATAAGACTTCAATTATATATTCATATTCACCTTAGATTAAGTTTAGGATTAAGGACTCCCCTGGTGCACCATTAACATCATCTCCCATCATACCATCAGGGCAGCATATCCTACCTTCCAGGCGCCCCTATCTCAGAAGTGGGTTACAATTATGCCAATACTAGGAGAAAATACCAGAAATGTTGAAATGACATGGGGCATTGAATAAAGAAAAACGTTTTAAACATTAAAATTCTACCATTAAGAAAACACACTTTTTTTATCCACCCTCCTAAATTTCTGTAAACTATGTTAGTATCCATATCTCAAACTTTTTCTAACTAAACATATGTCTTGTCTGGAATAAATAATTAATCACAGAATAGTGGAAAATACAGCTGAGCTCTCTAAGGTCAGTATTGTATCTTATTAAGGTTAAGATTTCAACATGCTATGTTAAAAAGTAGTAAAAAGTGATTGTTCTAGTAGCATGGTATTGCTCCATTTACAACCTCTTCAACAATCTCATTTAGTCAGACTAATAGTTTACCTTTTAATATTTAAAAGGATTAGAAAAAATAACATTTATATAAGAATGTTATGACTTAAATGTATTTATGTTGGAATATAAAGCAAAAAGTGCAACTTTCAGAATATGCTGCAAGAAGTTTGAACACTTTTTTACACGCTTTATATTAGCTTGACCTGTATCTATCTATCTATGTAACTGAATCTTTCAACACGTTTTTCACCCACTGAAAATAATTGGATCGACTTGAAATGTTGTATACTTGTAAAGGACCCGTGACAATACAATAAGTTCATATTTATTTTCTAAAATCCTGGCCAGAATCATCAGAAAATAAAAAAAAAGTCTTTGTATTTATGTAACGGAATCTTTGAACACGATTTTCACCCACTTAGAAACATAGGATAGTCTTGAAACTTTTGTATACTTGAAAAGGACCCGTGACAATACAATAATTTCATATTTTATTTCTAAATTCCTGGCCAGAATAATCAGAAAATAAAAAAAAATAAGACTGGTATAATAGGCGGACTTGTCGACTTATTAGTCAATCGTAAGAGCTCAGTTGGTAGAGCGGTGAACTACTGGTGTACAATTTCAGTAATCCGTAGGTCGGTTCAAAAGCGTGGGGTGCTTTTTATGATTTTTACATTTTCTTCTTAGAGACTACTTTTACCAATATCTGTTTATTATCAAATATATTAATTGATATAGAGCACCCCACGCTTTTGATGGTAAAATTATTAGAAATACTAAAGAACTGTAATTGTTTTTTTTTCTTATTCCTATTAAAAAATACTTTTTCTTCTTCATGCATCTGAAAAATTAAAAAAACTAATTGCTGAAAGCCTCTGAAAATATTAATACTAGAGCGGGAAAAAAAATGGGTATTGTTTATTTTAGGAACCAAATTAATAATTTTTCTTATTTTAAGGATACTTTTAACATGCAAGTTCACATAGTGTCTATTTATTTTATATTTTAATGATACCGGTATTATGAAATGGACATCGTAAAATATAATTCTAACCCAGCATTTGCCTTGACGATTGAGGGGAAAATAAAAATAGGTTAGGAATATTACCGCTTGAGGCAATTCGCACGGTGTAAGCTACAATAATTGTACATGAGAAATTTTCTTAAAAGAAACTATGTGTTAACAATACATTAGGTCCATAATTATTAGCGAATATATATAGGTTAAAATACATTCAATTGCGTTATGTCAAATCCTCATTAAAAATCATGTGACATGACTGATTTTCAAGAGAGAGAGAAAAAAAAAAGAATACAATTTAAAGTGTATATTGTAAATATATTAAAGAGAGGATTGAGTTTAAGCTTTCGATGTCATATTGGATGATAGGTTTTCCAACTATTATAGAAAAAAAAACATTTCCTTAAAGTAACCGCTTCCTAGATCCGTTGCACAGAAATGATATGTTTGGTGATTACATTATGATTTTAGAGTACAGTGCATTCAATTTAGTTAATGAATTGCGAAAAAGTAAGTTTTACATTTTCGAGATTAATCAAATATTTCAAATCTAAAATATAATGGGTGTGTCTTATGTTTATAATAACATGCAAGTGCGATTTTACAGTTAAACACGAATTAGATGTACGTGAAATTCGGTATATACACTATCGTCGCAGTTCGAAATCAGTGGGCAGTTTGGCGGCATGTAAGTACTATTTTTGTTTTATTTGAGTGTAGCTATGAGCTATAATAGTAATATAGCACTAATGATAATTGCAGATACATCTTGAAATAGACCGTTTTGTGTTTTATATTGTTTTGCATTGCTTAACCTAACTTTAAGCTTTAGGCTGCTTAAACGTTTTTATTTAAACAGCATTATAATTAAAAGAAACCTCGTAGTGTTATTTCCTACATATATTAAATAAACAGAGCATTGTTGGAATTATTTAATAAATTGCACTATATAATCTTTATGTTCTTCTTTCGCTTTCGCTCGCACTCGCGTCATGAATTCAGCCTTGGACCCGTCCAGACTAACGTTTAACGAGTTAACGTATTGACCCGTAATGCCTATTAATTGTAAACACACAGACCACATGCTATTTTGAAACTTATAATGTACAAACTATATATTTTTTTTTCAAAGGTCTATAAGTGGAGAAATATGAAATTAGGGAAATTATGGCACTTTGCATTTTACAATAGGCCACAGGTTCGAACTACATGGCCATAGCAAAGGGATGATTTTGTCTTCCTTAGTCCATAAGTTTGTAAACATATACGAATGCCTGTCGATTGAATTACAGACTACGTCCAAGGTACCAACATGTTTTTGTGTTATTACCATTACCGTCGTTCTGCAATGTTTTTTTTCTTCTCCTTTTGATACATTTGGGGTACGTTCGATTGGGATATTTAGGGGGGGTAGGTAATAACTGTATTGGGGAATGTCCATAATGCACCACCATTTTGTTTTTATAGTTCGAACTAACCGACTACATATTATAACCATAACCCAAAACATAATCATATTAATCACTTAGGGTAATTATTTAGTTTTTCAAATATTGGTTGGTTGGTTCAAACTAAAAACAGCTGGGGGGTGCCTTAGTTCACATTACCACGTTGTACTTAGCTTACATTTTTTATTCCAAAGTTATAGGATGCTGGCAAGAACAATTAGAAAATGGTGACACTAATTGAGGGTAACATGAATCGGACTTATTTTTCCTAATTAAATGGGGGGGGGGGGGGGGGGGGGGGGGGGGGGGGTGGGGGAGTGGGGGGGGGGGGGGGGGGGGGGGGGGGGGGGGTGGGGGGGGGCAATTCAATTTTCCTTTGATATTTCTAGGATCCATATTTGATAGAATTTTTTTAGGTTTCTTTTATGTCAAATTCTAATTCATCAAAACTGTATATGTATCTCAATCATCTGTCGTTAATTAACATTCTTCAGGCAATAATTGTTTAGTTTTTTACACGCTTTAGATTAGCTTGACTTTGTATCTATCTATGTAACCGGAATCTTTCAACACCGATTTTCACCCACTTATATTGGATCGACTTGAAACTTTGTAGACTTGTAAAGGAACCACCGACAATACAATAATTTCATAAATAATATATAATAAGTTGCGGACTTATCGACTTTTTAGTCCATCGTTTGTAAGAAATTCATCATTATAAAATCCCGCAGGTAGCTCAGTTGGTAGAGTGGTGGACTGTAGTAGTATACAAGGTTGGCAGTAATCCATAGGTCGCTGGTTTCAAATCCAGTCCGAAGAATTTTTTAGAAGAGTGTTAGGCCTACTTTTAGCCTCATACTACAATAGTATCGAATTTAAACATATTTAACCTTATTCTGTAAAATACTAACGACAATTTTGTAAACTTACCACATTGTAATTTACATCACCAAAAAATATGGGGAAGGATACGATTAACTGTAACTATTTATCTGTATTAAAATATTCGAAAATATTATAATATGGTTAGATAATAATTTAAAAAAATATCATTATATTCGTGCCTAGACATAAAACATATCGTTAGCAATTAAATTTTTCATGGATTTCCGGTTTATGACAATCAATTAAATTAAAAATTAAATATTATTATATATATTATATATATATATATATATATATGTAATTTTCAAAACCGAAAACAACACGCTTTATTAGAATACCAAACTAAAAAATAATAAATAACTAATCAATTTAAAAACAAAACAACACGCTTTATGAGAAAACCGAATTAAAAAATGAAAAATAATTTTAATTTCCAACACGCTTGGGATAAAATTAAAGTGGTCAACAAAAAATAATCTCAGTGGTCAACAAAAAATATCTCCAACACATCTAAAATAAAACTAGAGTTATCTACAAGAAAATATATAATTTTACCATCAAAAGTGTGGGGAGCTTTTTATGTTTTTACGTTTTCTTCTTAGAGACTTTTACTTTTATCTGTGGTATTATCAAATATATTAATATTGATATAGAGCACCCCACGCTTTCTGATGGTAAATATTTTTTTTTTGTAGATAACTCTAGTTTTTATTCTAGATGTGTTTGGAGATGATTTTTTTTTGTTGACCACTTCAATTTTTTTAATCCCAAGCGTGTTGGAAAATTAAAATTATTTTTTTCATTATTTAGTTCCGTTTTCTAATAAAGCCCGTGTTGTTTTAGTTTTTAAAAAAACTATTACTTTTATTTAAATTACACATGTTAGTGCGAAAGGCGGCTAGTCTAGGGAACAAGGGGCGCCCCCGCCAGACCATCTCCTACTTGTAATATATTTTTATTTGCCTATTTTATTTAAAATTCCTCTTGAAGGTTATATAGGTTAAACAATATTTATGACTTTGGATGAAGTTAATTTAGTTTTATACAGCAAAGAGAAATATGAATCATGTTACCCCTTGTCTAGAATCTTCCGTATAAGGACAACGGCATTTTGACGTCAATGTTTACGAGACAGCAGGTTTTCAACTTTAGGTAATTTTTTGGGCACATCCCATAATATGCCTTTGGTGACGAAAGCAAATGCAGCAAAAAAAAAAAAAATTGCAGTTTGAGTTCATGAGTATACTAACTCCATTCACTCTCTCAGGCTTTAATAAAAACCCCCCCCTTCGTTCAGGTCTGTACTAAGTTACTTATCAATGGGCATGCACATTCCTTACACAACATGCCAATAAGAAACCACTGACATCCAATTCATTTTACTTTATATGAACAAACTTACATTACGTTTTTAAGCACGACTTAAGAGTTCGACACGTCGAAAAACGTTCATTAACTTAATTTCAGAATATAGAGAAAAAATTGTGTAAGTTTTTCACAAGTTGGTAAATGTAAATATGGGATGTCTAAAGTTTTTTTGCCTAATAATAGATTCATTTTTTTTTCTCTCTATCTTTTGTAACAGATAATGATTTGCCGTTCATATTGTAATCAGAAATTCAATTATTTGGCATCACATTTTTCCAGAACCGTTTGATAAACATAATTGCAAAAATAATAATATAACATTATCAATATACAAAACAAAATACAGCCAACAATAATGCAAATTGGAAACCCACTGTCCTTTATACAACTCTTCTACTCCTTCTAGTATTTCAAAACGCTTTTAAGACATAATTTTTCTTATCCTTGCTGATAGGTATCTTAGATCGCAAGACCTTTAAGTGCACTGAATTTCAGAATCTTTATTTAATATCTTGACAATGCCTGAGGTTCCAGGACTTAATAGTATTCATTTAGAAAACATAATTTCTCTTCCTTTTTTAGGCTTCTCTCTCTCTCTCCTCCCCCCCCCCCCTCTCTCTCTCTCTCGCCAAATATTCTAGTTGGGAAACTAATGGACTTAAATTGTTTCCTGTTTCTTCCATAAAACCCATAACTTTGGATATAATTATGGTAGTTTTTGATTTTGACTTACCTATGATTCAGAAAATAAATTAGTTTCAGTTAGGGCTTTTTTCTGACAGGATTACCTACCTACCACCATACCCGAATATTTTCATAGTTGAACATTTATCTACTTTTGAAAGAACGCTCATCATATAAGGCCATTTTAATATAACTGTGTTTCTACTTTACTGTGATTTTTTTTTGAGATTGAGACAAATTCCATTAAGTCAATCTGTAAGGGGGTTGACAATATGTAGTATCTAAATTAAATTCCAATATTTTCACTTAAACATAAAAATGTGATTATTATTACGCGGAGAAAGGTAAAAATGCATATTATAATAGGCCATAGATCACAAACTGTTACGATTCTTCTTCTTTCTTTCCTTTTTCCTTCTTCTTCGTCTTCCTCTCATTCACCCTCAACATCAATCATCATCAATCATCATAAAGTTGAATCTAAATTTGATAACAATTAAAATAACTATAATATGTTTAAAACAAATATTACATATTTATATAAACAGGCCTATGCAAGTCAGTCACATTTGTCAACCTCATATTTTTAAAAAAATGAATATTTGAAAATATAAGAAATAATTATTTTCTACGCATATGGGGTGAAAGTTCCATATTTTTAGCATGAATAGTAAGTACTCACTTCTCTTCTGTATCGTGTTGTTTTGACTCATTACTTGATTTTTTTTTGTTTGTTTGTATGATGGTATCTCTTTGGCATCCTTAAAACTCATAAATAAAGTCGATGTACTCAACACTTTCCTGCGTTGAGTTTTTTCTAATGTGTAAACATTTTTACGCATCTCCTCCAGTTCATATTTTCACAAGCGTAAGAATTTTCAGGCCACATGGCCAATAGTAACTTTTTTCACTCTTTAGGCCCGTTAGGCGATAGAAACGGATTTCTGTGTAAGGATAAAAATCGTATTCTTAATAAAACCAAAGTAGGGAATGGATTTTTATGCATTAAAAGTTTTTAGACCTGAAGTACAGATTAACGTAATTTGTATGTAAATTGAACATAATTTTTTTCCTAATACATAAGTAACACGCATAATATATAGGTAATAATGTTAGCTCCTTCATAAACATTTTCAATCCTGTTTTTTTTTTTACATATATACTGTATTTATAAAATTCAAAACACGTTTTTTTAATGACTACTTAAACGAGCATTAACTATTCATGGGGTCCCGGATTCGATTTCCGGTAAGACCATATAGATTTTTCTTTAAATGGAATTAGTCCCTGTGGTGCCCCATGGTCCTGGATTTAAGTTAAGTGTAGGCTGAAAGTCTTTCCTGGCGCTTCATTCGTCACTTATCATGTCATCGAGGTAAAGTAACTCCGCCTTCCTGGCGCCCCAACTTAATAAGTGGGTTACAATTCCGCCAATGCAAAGAGATAATACCAAAAAGTCATAAAGACAACATGGTGGCATTGTTAAAAAAATGCATTAAAGTGCGTTCTCTAGTAATGTGCTAAATTATTATCTTTATTAATAGTAGCCTAAGACTACATAAAAATGAACTACATGGTCTTTATAGGAAGCCAGATATAATAAGAACAGTTAAGTCTCGTAGACTACGATGGGCAGGACATGTTTGCCACGTATGGGGAATGAAAGACTTGCATGGACGTTTCTTGTAGGAAAGCCAGAGGGAAAAACCCCAGTTGATAGACTAAGAATGAGGTGGGAGAATAAAATTAACTTATGATTTGAAGGAAGTAAGATTATACAGGGAATGATTGGAAAGCATTAGCTCAGGATAGGGAATGTATGGAGATCTTCTGTCCGCGCGGCCAGAGTGAACCTACGTGTTCGATAGTGCCAGTGACGTAAGTACGTTATTACCAGTAGCCTACTTATATCACTGATTAAATGTAGTAAGTGAATTGCAAAATGACTCTTAGTAAAGTCCGCACTGAAACCACTGGCAGTTCCCTTCGAATAAAATATGTATAGGCCTATGTATGTTCTAAGTAATAACAGTTCATACCAAAGTGAAGTTATATCTGTAAAATGTTAATATGTATTACTTACTTAAATTATTTTGTGACTGTGTGAAAATATAATTAATAATAATAATAATAATAATAATAAATAATAATAATAATAATAATAATAATAATAATAATATCATCATCATCATCATCATCCGTTATCATGGCAGCTGCCGCCATCTTCCGGAAACCAACGACCAACGCATTCCCTCTCTATCTATCCATTGATATTCCTCCATTCCTCTGAATATTCATAGCTGCTTGTACCCCTCCTACCTCCAAGTTTTTCTTCGGTCTTCCCCTCTTCTTTCCTTCCCTCCTTTCATTGGGATCCATTCCATAACAATTTTTGGCAATCTTTGCTCTGGCATTCGTTTGACATGACCATACCACTGCAATCTTTTCTTTTCTATGATGTCTATGATGTCCGGCTCCTCTTGTACACCCATAATTTCCCTTATTTATTTATTTCGTATTCTATCCATTCTAGATTTTCCAGCTGATCTTCTTAAAACATCCATTTCTGTACTTAAAATTATTTTCATTTCCCTGGTAGGAATTTGCCAGACTTCAGCACCATATGTTAAAATGCTCTGAAGTATGGTTTGATATATTTGTAATTTTCTATTTTTTGTAATATTTTTGCTCCACCAAACAATATATAAGTATCTTATCGTAGTTGGTTAAGGCAATACGCTGCAAGGATTCAAGTTGCGAAGGGGTTAAGATTTTTAAACTGGCCAAGTCCTTCTGACAGCTCCTCCTAATGTCTGCAGTGGGATCACTTTACCAACTATTATTATTATTATTATTATTATTATTATTATTATTATTATTATTATTATTATTATTATTATTCATACATCCTACCAATCAAAAGGCACAACATCACCCTAGATATGTACGGTATTTTCCCTACGGAATGAGCGCAAAGCATAGACTGTAGGCCTAAATTATTATTACAGCTCTATTATTTATAAGTTCATAACGAATTTTTTGGGACTGTTTTAAATTAGATAAATCCTTATACATCAATAACTTTGAAATGTAACAATTGTAATTAAATAAATGTTACGTAATAATAACGATAAAATAAAAGCTGAAACCTCGAGAGGAAGAAAGACACGGAGATAATCGTATTGGTAATTGTGCAATACCTCGTAGATGTCTGATTGGAGGCGACCCGTGAACTAAGTCGTACGACAAGAGCTATAGTTATAAATCTAATATATAAAAATTAATGTTTGTTTGTTGGTTTGTTCGTTTGTACTTTATGCGCGGCCATGCCGTTAATCCGATTGTGATGGGGCTTTTTGCAAAATGTTCAGGAGATTCCCGGGATGAACATAGGCTATAAGAGAGTTGTGATACTCAACTCCTACACCCTTATAAATCGCCCTTTGTAGTGGAAAACATGAAAAAAGTAGCTCTTTGGACGCTTAAATGGCTTACGCTGCCTACACCATAACAAATACAAAAAATTAATGTATGCATACACAGAATTGAATATGTCAAAAAGCTTTACATATGTTTATCTCGTACGGGTAACTCACAATAACCATTTTTGTCTTTCATTGATGCCAAGAAGATCGAGACAGGTACGTAGATTCCTGTGCAAGCATAGCAGCACATGGCGGGTATTCTTTTACGGATAACTCACAGTAACGAATTTTGTCTTTTAGCTCATTTATGCCAAGAAGATCGAGATAAGTAGATTCCCGGGCAACACCGGATAATCAGCACTGGGAATCTTAAAATAATTACGATGTACGTTTATAATTAATTTACATTTTACTTATTCAACTAATCATAAGAATCATATTTGAAGAGAAAAATTATACGCTCAGACCGGGACTTGAACCCGGGACCCTTGGTTCTCTAGACCAAGTGCTCTACCAACTGAGCTACCTGAGCAAGTACCGATTCTAAACGCAAATCTTTCTCTATATACATGTAATTCCCATCCACCAAATGCTGTGAAGCCATGCTTCTATCTTGCAAATGGCGGCTCCTTTATTAAGAAGACATATTTGGGAATTATACATTACAGCCAGTACGGCTTTTCCAAGTTTTTATTATTGATTTCGTACGAAATCAATAATAATAAATAATCATAAGAAGTACATTAATTTTTGTCTTTCAGCTCATTTATACCAAGAAGATCGGGATGAGTAGATTCCCGGACAACGCCGGGTAAACAGCACGGGGTATCTAAAAATAATTACGATATAAATGATTGCCCTTACTTATTTAACTAAACATAAAACACATTAATTTTCGTATTTCAGCTCATTTATATCAAGAAGATCGGGATAAGTAAATTCCCGGGCAACGCCGGGTAATCAGCACGGGGTATCTAAAAAATATAAATTTATAATTATTTTCCCTTTTACTTATTCAACTAAACATAAAAACATTTTAATTTTCATTTATTTAGGCGTAGCAGCGCATGCCGGGTATTAGCTAGTCCATCCATCCATAGTAATTCTTCTCGAGGGCAGGTCTTTCACTGCAATCATAGCATTTTCATGCTATGCTTTGCAGCTTTACTAGGGGATTGTAGGTGTGGTAGCTTCCCGTTGCTTTCCACACCGGTGAAGGATGATGATGATGATGATAATGATAATTATCATGATGGCCATATGATTTCGGGGACCGTTTGGGCCTTAGTTTTCCTGACATTTGTCGTACAGGTGAGGAAAAATCCTGATAAAAACCTCACCCCAAAAAAAAAACTGTCCCGACCGGGGATCGAACACGGGCCCGCTGCATGACAAGGCAGCACGCTACCTCGAGACCACAGAGATGGACTATTAGCTAGTATAAGATAAACATTTTAAAAATTAGAAATGTACCTGTCGTCCTCAACTGTCTTAAAATAATGTATTTAAAATATTATTATTTTAAGACAGTTGAGGACGACGGCACCTGCCAATTTCTAATTATTTTTAAATTTTTATCTTAAAACTATTCACCTCAACGGAATTTGATATGAATTTTATTAGTATAGTCATACCTGTTTGTCTTTGAGCTGATCATTCATGCGGGATACGCTCTATATACCCTTGTGTGGCTGAAAGTTTTCTCTGACCAGATTATGCTCGGAAGTCCTGAAGTCCAGGAGGCAGCAGCACGTAAACGTGCTTTACAAAAACGAAGGTGAAATTATGACAAATCTAATGACAAAGGAAGAGAGCGAACATTAAAAACGACATCTTTAATGATATTTCACATAATCATAGCTTCATTAGTAAAAGTAACGTCAGGCCACAATTCCAGCACGAAGGATGAGCGAGAGGTGAAAGTCTACTATTATTGAAGGTATGTGATATACAAGGTGCTGGAATAATAAGGCATATTTGTATCATCTCAGAGGCACAGATGAAATGCACTATATTGAAATAGATGGCACTAGTTTGGACAAACAAACTGGTTGAATTATTAAGTTTTTTTTGGTAGCAAACTCCGAAGAAGAAAAAAAAGAGGAAGAAAATCTTGCCCCGGACTCCGATTCGCCCAACACGAACCCATATAGGTCGAATCGAGACCCGGAGACCAAAAGTTGAACGGCGAGTCTATTTGCGTCACGGAACTGCCCACAACTTTAAGATGCTGTATATATATATTATATATATATATATATATATATATATATATATAATGAGTCCACCGCTGTGGTCTCGAGGTAGCGTGCTGCCTTGTCACGCAGCGGGCCCGGGTTCGATCTCCGGTCGGGGCAGTTTTTTCTGGGTGAGGTTTTTATCGGGGTTTTTCCTCACCTGTAAGACAAATGTCAGGAAAACCTTAAGGCACAAACGGTCCCCGAAATCATGTGGCCATCATCCTTATCATCATCATCATCATCATCATCATCATCATCCTTCACCGGTGTGGAAAGCAACGGGAAGCTACCACACCTACACAATTCCCTAGTAAGCTGCAAGCATAGCATGAAAATGCTATGTTGCAGTGAAGGACCTGCCTTCGGGCAGAATTACTATGGATGGATATATAATGAAATGCATTAAATATATAAATTTCGTGTCACGTTGTTTGTCCACGATGGAATCCTAAACTACTGAACCGATTTTAATAAAATTTTGCACACTGTGTGCAGTTTGATCCAACTTGAGACTTAGGGTAGTTTATAACTAAATGTATAGTCGCATTATTTTTTATTGCAAATTATTTGTTTATTATTTAACAAAGAGTTATAATTATCTGTGAGTTCGATACGAATCTAACAGATGGCGGTGTATGGTAATTGGTTTATTATTTAATCAGGTAGATGTGCTTTTTGTTGCAACCGCGAATTTCAATTGAATTACAAATATTGATTATTTCATAATTTAAGTGTGTTCAGTGTTTATTTTATTTTCAATATTATTAATTTCGTGTGTAAGCATTAGTTTTAAGTAATCTGGCTGAGAGACAGCAACTTAATTTAAAATTTTAACGTATACCTTAGCCACAGCAACGCGTGGCCGGGACTTCTAGTATATATATATATATATATATATATATATATATATATATATAATATATAGTATATTTATATTTATATTTATATTTATATACATAGACACAATGTAACCAAATTCCCATTACGGACCTTAAGGGTTGTAGTGGGGACCAAGACGTTTACTTTTAGCATAGGAACTCATGTCCGGAAACGTACCGTTTTCCCTCTTCACGCAAAATACACCACCACACGTTACTCTCTCTGGCGCCTCCTGGGTCCACAAGAAGGGCTCAATGTGACGAACACCTACGTCAACACCATAGAGAACCGATAGAGGCGCTTCTCTATGTTAATTTTTTTTACAACAATTTAACGCCATCTAAATTTGACCGGGGCGTCTTGGTCACGGTGGCTCAGTCGCATGGAAAGTACCTATGCACTCCCATCCATTTAAAAATAAAATTGTAAGCTCAACACAAGCAATGCTATTTTGTAAACAATTTTCGCATGTTTTAATTTTTGCTCTTTTCAGAAAAAATGCAACGAATTAGCCAACTTTTCATATGTCTTTAGTATAAATTGTTTTCAGTTTTTTTTCTTTCTTTCAAAATTCATTACAAAAGTTGACTAAAATAAATTTACACTATTTCCTAAGTGTTCATATAAAAACTAGATGAACATAGTACATAAAGTAGATCACTATTTGTTAGGAAATCATTGAAAAAGTTATAGCTACAACAAAATATTGGAAAAATTTTTGTAATTCTTTTTCAAAAGAAATAACAATTAAAAATGCAAAATTGTTTACAAAGTAACATTTCTTGTATAATTTCTATTAGGGAGTATCGAACAAGATCTGGATAATGCATATGCTATGGCAGTACCATTGGGCGAGCCTGGTGTAATGAGTAGTAATACTCAATTTGTGTTTTAAGAAAAACAGTCATTTAAGTACGAGTGAAAATACTGGCAAAAAAAAATGACGGCCATGAAAACAGCTGAAGATAGGAATGGTATGTTTCCTGATACTACAGTTGGTGTTAAAAAATGTACATATATGAGGTTTTATCATGTTTATATGTGAATGTGCGCACATTAACTCTTAACCAGACTTGTCATGATTAATTTGTTTTTAAAAACGAAATAACACTAATTAATTTATTGTTTTGAATTAAAATTAATATTTCAAAAAACATTTATACATTTTATGGTCACTATAGGAAGTACATTATTCAAGAGGAATATAATTTTCTCAATGAAATTACTGCACACTTTAAGTCATATACATAGTTAAAGATTCGATAATTCTATAGTATACATTATTATTTTTTATGTAATATTATAGTCTATTTGCACATTTAGTTACTGTTGCCTCATAAGCCTTCCGAATCCATTAATGTAATCACTTACCTTCACTTTTTACTTACGAAATCTAACAGTTCATTATAGAAGAAATTCAATGTACATTCTTCATAGTGTGATAGACAACATCTACATGTGAGAAGAAACCAAATAGTTTGACTTTTTTAGTTTTAAACATTTTGTAATTCTAACATCAATGTCTATCTTCAAATTATTACGAAGAAATCACTGAATCGTTGAAGGTTAGGTCAAATTATTTTTGATAAAAGGCTCAGTTGTCTGAACAATTAGATTCTCAGTAATTACCATTACTTCATATTAGATTCTTTGCACATATTAAATAAATATAAGAGGCGTAGAAAGTTCTCAACAAGATAGATGTAACGATGAATTAAAATTAAGTAACACAATATTAACATAATTAATTTGTTTTTTTTTATGAATCACAAGCACATTTCTGTATAGTATATAATGTAATGTTCTTGCAATACATTTTTTGTCGATGTCCTTGAAGGAGAACTTCGTTGCACCTACTGTAGAGTCTGAAAAAAAAGTGACAACTTTTAAAATACCCTGCACAATTGTGTCAGTTGTACTCTTACGTTTAGTTTTAAATGATATTTCTTACTTACTCACTGGCACTATCAAACCCGTAGGTTCATGGCCGCGCGGACATAAGCTCTCCATACATCCCTATCCTAAAGCTAATGCTTTCCAATCATTCCCTGTATAATCTACTTCCCTTAAATCATAGTTAATGTTATTCTTCCACCTCATTCTTGGTCTACCAACTGGGCGTTTTCCCTCTGGATTTCCTACAAGAAGCTTCCATGTAGTCTTTCATTCCCCATACGTGCCACATGTCCTGCCCATCGCATTCTACGAGACTTAACTGTTCTTATTATATCTGGCTTCCTATAAAGACCATATATTTAATTGTTGTGCAGTCTTCTGCATTTACCTGCCTGTTCATCTCTCTTTGGTCCAAAATTTTTCCTAAGTACTTTATTCTCAAAAATTATATTAGTAATTTAAAGTTTTTGTAAGAATTATTCTAATTCTCTTTTTTTCAAGCAACAATGTTGTTCCAATGCAGCCATATAAAATTACAAAGTTCCTATAATAATTTCCATTGCAGCTAACTTATGACATTTAGGTTTCAATTTTCTGTATTATATATCGATGGTGGGCAATGAAAACCTCGTAACTCCATTTTGTTAAATTTTACAGGAGAAACAAATAACTGTTTCAAATAATTATGAAAATTGATACGCAATAGTTTCTAAATATTTTACCACAGAATACAAGTCAAGTTATTAATAAATTTGAAGTCTGTGTTCTCAACAGGTTATGCATCACATATTTCTGTGCTGGCTACTGGAGTTATGTGGTTTTCAATGACTGATGGAGTTACGAGGTTTTCATTGCCTACCGTCGATATGATCAGTCCACCGCTGTGGTATCGAGGTAGCGTGCTTCCTTGTCACGCAGCAGGCCCGGGTTCGATCCCTGGTCGGGACAGGCTCCTGAGTGAGGGTTTTTTCGGGATTTTTTCCTCATCTGTTAGACAAATGTCAGGAAGACAGAAAGCTTAGGGCCAAACGGTCCCCAAAAATCATCCGGCCATCATCATCATCATCATTATTATCATTATCATCCTTCACCAGTGTGGAAAGCAACGGGAAGCTACCACACCCATAATTCCCTAGTAAAGCTGCAAAGCATAGCATGAAAGTGCTATGATTGCAGTGAAAGACCTGCCCTCGGGCAGAATTACTATGGATGGATGGATGATTTTATGATCAAACTCCTACCTATGACAAAACTAACGTTAGAGTGATTATTTGTATTTCAGCTAGTTTTAATGTTTAAGACTTCAATATTGGTGCATTTCTTCTGCAGTTGGTAATGTGAGCTATGTATGTTGACTGCATCGTGTGTTTCTAAATTGTATCCACTTTTATTTAGTGGTGCATGTAGTCTACTTTGGACTTGGAAAATTTTCTTTGTCACGTAATGAAAACTTTATCCTTAAATTTGGGGGAAAAAAAACTGTAGATTAACTTAACCAATGCATTTTTCTAAGTTCTACAGAATAGTAGCGCGCATGCACAAATGCTTATGGAACCACATATCTGCGAAATATTAATAATCACCTTCGCAATTAATTTCCATATATTTTATTAAAAGTGGACGAACTCTAACTTGCTCCAACACCTAACCAAATAAATTGCACCTATATTAATTAATAAACTCTGATCTACTTTGATGTACACTAACTTGCCAAATTGGAACTTTACAAAATGAAATGGGTGAACATCCATTTCTTAAAATATGTTTTGGAATTAGCTGCGAATGTTGGTTATACCGATTTCACATATATATCATGCCACATGGTGAAGTTACATTAAGCAATTGCGCATGAGTACTGCGCATACCAAAGTTCTACATTATATTCTTGTAATTCTGTTGCTCTACATACTACTTCTGTCTTTACTAACATTTTGTACTATTTTAAACTTTTTACAACGATACTTATAACATTTTTTACAATTATTAATTATATGCAATTAAATAAAATAAAACTTGAAGTTTTATGTATTTTCATATTTATTAAAATATAAAGTAGTTACAGCTGTTTCGGTACTTAGTACCTTCTTCAGACACGATTACAAATGTTACTACTTTATATTTTAATAAATATGAAAATCATATAAATTTTAAGTTTTAAGTTTATTTAATTAAATAAATGTTCATCAAGTAAACGCCAATTCAATTAATTGATCAATTATTAAATATTTATTTATGTACGCAATGATTTCTTCAGTTCTACAGAAACACAGTGTGCATGCGCGAGATGCGCAAATGCTTAATGTAATGTCCACAAGATATCTGTAAAATCAGTGTTACCAACATTCGCAATTAATTCCACATCATATTTCAAGAATTTAACTTTATTTTGTTAGATTAATATTAGAGTTAGTGTACATCAGAATAGTATACACTTATTAAATAATATGCATGTTATTTATTTTTGTTAGGTTAGGAAGGGAGAAGTTAGTATACATCAATTTCTAATAATCATTTGGGAATTTATTGCAAAGAATGATCATATCAATTTCACAGCTGTGTGGTGCCATCTAGCGACAACTCTATAAACGTATATACATGTGCACAGCTTCCCCATGCGCACTGTTATTCTGTAGGTCAGTTTATGGTGGAAATCAAACTAAAGATTTTCTTAGATTATATAATGCTAAGCTGGTAAAGTGAAGGCAGTAGCATTATTCACAATACCCTTTATTTACTTACCTAGAATTTTATACATCTTCAGTATTTGCATGCCACTTCCCAATCACTGCCGTAAGAAAATACACCCATAGGGTTTTATCCTGACAGCCTGATTTATTCTGTGAAAGAAATATCGAGTAATCATTACATATTACAATATTATAGGTTAGAGATACATGTGAGGCATTGATTACAGTTTTTCTAAAGTACGGTATTCTAATTTAAATATAAACATGATAATGCCATGATGTAAACAACTGTACTAAGACATAACATTTTACATAATTAATGTATCATAGTTTTTATTTCAAAACGCTTTTTTAAAAAGTAAACCATATAATCTATTTCAGAAAAAGAAACCATATATGCAACCATTGACTTACCTTCCATTATGTATATTCTTCAGCTTCACTTTCTGCATAAAATTGTAGTAAATTATAATTTAGGAATTAACTTCGATGCAGTAAAAATATAACTTTATTCAATCTCAATTTTCTCTCCATGGTAAGAGATTAACGTTAATTAACTCCATTAATTCAAATTTCAATCGTCCAATCAGAAAATTCAAATAATTTTAATAATCCAATAAGAAAATTAGAGTTTAAGCATAGGGGAAGATGGATACAGTGCCATCTGAAGATGACCGGGGTACTAGCGGCCAAAAAATGATATAAAATCTCCCTATAAAGTTTCATTGGCCTGGTCAACACAGATACCTCCGTACCATGTTCTGGTACACACGATCACCGATCCTTGGTCCTGCAACATCCGCCGCAGCCATAACCCGCGCCAGTAGGTCTTTCTCGGATGCCACAGGGGTCTCGTAAATCAGAGATTTTATGTGACCCCACAGGATCAGATTTAATGTAACACCACAGATCTAGCGGGTCAGGTTGGGAGAACGTGTAGCGTCTTTGGCGCTGAAAATGCGGCAGAGTTGAACGTGTGTTGTGATTTTTTTTGCGTGCGTGTAGCGGGAAAACGGTACGTTTTCGGACATGAGTTCCTATGCTAAACGTAACCATCTTGGTCCCAATTACACGTCCGCAAAGTCTGTAATGAGAATTTAGTTACACCTTGTATATTAAGTGTACATTACAAAAGTATAGTCTCCAGGCATGACAGCCCTAGAATGCTCTTGATCTACCGGCTGTTGGCCTCACATCGGCATTTGTTAATCACAGAAGTGGACGATCAAAGATCCTACATGTAGGGGCCTGTTCAAGGATAATTAAATATATAGATAAACTATATAACTCATGAACCGCCTCTATATTGTAACGATTAGCATGTATCTTAGAGATCTGGATTCGATTATGGTTGTATCATACAAATGCTTATTAGACTATATTGCTGTGTATGGGTTAGGAACTGGGTGTAACCAACCTCACGAGGGGAAATAAATGACTATTTGATGCGAATAGTATCGAAATCTATTTAAGAGAACTGAACCTGAAGTACAATTTGAACATTAATATTTAAAAGTCCACTGCTGTGGTCTCTAGGTAGCGTGTTGCCTTGTCACGCAGCGGGCCCGGGTTCGATTTCCGGTCGGAACAGGCTCCTGGGTGAGGTTTTTTCGGGGTTTTTCCTCACCTGTAAGACAAATGTCAGGAAGCTTAGGGCCCAACGGTCCCCGAAAATCATCCGGCCATCATCATCATCATCATCCTTCAGAAAGCAACGAAAAGCTACCATATCTATAATTCCTTAGTAAAACTGCAAAGCATAGCATCAAAATGCTATGATCGCAGTGAAAGACCTGCCCTCGGGCAGAATTACTATAGAATGGATAGAATATTTAAAATTATACTTATCAATTAAAATTTAACACTCAGAATAAAATTATGATATTTAATTGTGACTGTGTTATAATGTAATATTTTCATTTATAAATTGTATATGCCTGAACGTTTTCCCTATTTTAGGTCATAAAAATAACATTGAAATGAATATTCCCCTGATTTAAGAAATTGTGTCGTTTAAAGAAATCTATTATGGGAGATTAGATATGTTCCAGATTCTGTATTTAAATTAAACAGGAGAACAGTATTATTTAAACAAGATGGTGTGTGGCATGCGATGAATGTGCTGTTACAGCTGTGAACAGTTTATTAATAACTCTTGTCTCTCCTGTTTGTCCTCCGCGGGTTCATTCACCATCATTTGTAAGGATTCCTCACTTCCCCTACATCGGGGAACCTACAGAAGCTTTTTCTGTATAACTCAGTGTTCCAGTATCACTCGATTTTCATATTTATGCAGCGACGTCCATTTGTTGTTATTTACAATTTGTATTTTTTAGTCATACCTGTACAGAAACAAGAACACAAAGTAGCTTGTTGCTTTGTTTGTAATGAAATTATTCTTTAAAACTCCTTTTACATTATTACAAAACTTTGTCTTTACTTGTATCATTTGTCCTGTTAGAGCTCTTTCTTTTGATTCCTTGACGGCACTTACAACGCTTTATTATCGATTAAATTGTTTATTATTAAACATATTTAATGACAATGTTGATGTAATTTTTCAGAAAAGTAACATAATTTACTTTTTTTTTCTTCTTTTAGGGTGGAAACTTACTGAATCGACAAATTTTCAAATATATCGTTTAATTTTTTTGCATTAGTCTCCGGTATCTAATTTTTTAATCTAATAAATGTACCCAGATATGGTCTGCCAAAAGTGATAAAGTATACTTGACAGTATTGAAGTAAAACAATGAAAATAAATTAGATTATCTATTGTCTATATATATAGCATAAAATGTATATTAATGTGTCAAACAAATGGATTTGTCAAACAATGAAATTGGGCGATTGAAAGGATTGTCAATATTGTTTGTAACGAGGATTTTATTCTGAATTATATGAAAATTTTAAAAATAATCATCACGTTTTCTTTTGATGGTTTCTCAGAATCGAAGCGTCTGTAGGCTATATATTATGACCCTACATGTTCTAGTGATTCTAGAAACTAGAGTTGATGTGGGGTTGGAATGTCCATAGAACGTAACATGTCTGAGTTATCGTACGTATAACTCGTACTAAATAATTACAGGAGACCATGTTTCCTTACATAAAATCCAGCCAATGTCTCTGAACAACTCTCAAACTATATCGATAGAATTCGTTTCTACCCTGTTTTACTTAATATTTTAAAATCAAGAGTCAAAAATTAAAGGCGCATCTTCTATGTTGGATATTGTTTTTAGTAAATTCCGGAGGAATGTAATTATTAAGCATGTTCTAATGAAAAGAGTTTTGAAAACTGTCTACAAATCTTTATCGATCCTACTGACTAGACACAATAAATTATCATATATATATATATATATATATATATATATATATATATATATATATATAGTCCCCCGCTGTGGTCTCGAGGTAGCGTGCTGCCTTGTCACGCAGTGGGCCCGGATTCGATCCCCGGTCGGGGCAGTTTTTCTGGGTGGGGTTTTTATCGGGGCTTTTCCTCACCTGTAAGACAAATGTCAGGAAAAAGTTAAGGCCCAAACGGTCCCTGGGCCCTGAAATCATATGGCCATCATCATCATCCTCCACCGGTGTGGAAAGCAACGGGAAGCTACCACACCTACAATTCCCTAGTAAAGCTGCAAGCATAGCATGAAAAAATAATATGATTGCAAGGAAGGACCTACCTTCGGACAGAATTACTATGAATGGATATATATGGTGTATCATAAGCGATTGCGCAAAAGGAAACAGTATGTTTTACTTTTTAGGAATTATCACCATGAGGTATAATTTATTTAACAAAAATTGTAACAACTGATCTCATATCTTTCTTCTTCTTCTGAAGAAAAATTGTATCGCCTCACCTCATTCTTCTTCTTCTTAAGAAGAAAAAGATGTGAGGTGATACAATTTTTCTTAAATAGAACCAAAACAGTGTCAATAAACATGGATCCGCAACTGAACATTGCCGAGAGGTGGAGTTGTAATCAAACCAAGACTGTTCAGAAGTCGGAACAGTCTGAAAAGGGTATAAGCAAGCACATCGATTACACTGAAATAGTCAACATAGAACATCCGTACAGCAATTAAGAATATGCGGATATGTATGCATTTGATTTATTAATGACCACACCTAACGTATAAATTTAGAGGTCTCGGATTCAAATCAAGATTCAGGCGTTTATTTTTCTTTTCATGTCATATATATATATTATATATATATATATATAGTCGATCGGGGCAGTTTTTCTGGGTGAGGTTTTTAATCGGGGTTTTTTCCTCACCTGTAAGACAAATGTCAGGAAAACTTTAAGGCCCAAACGGTCCCCGAAATCATATGGCCATCATCCTTATCATTATAATAATAAGTAAAAGGTTCGCCCGAGTGGGCATTGATTATATTTAATCTTTGCTATATTCGTTCAGTGTTTTTGTGTTCTTTGGGCACTTTTGTATGTGGTACCATTCGCATCTGTGACCACACAAAGCACATATACATTTTTCATTTGGGTCGTGGTACTTCTTGTTTTCACACACTTTGTGATGAAAACCGTGCACTGCATAACGTGTCACAACATGTCGCTGGTCCTGGTTAGCTTTTGTCCAATTCCTCTCTATCATGGCTCCCGTAGCATAGAAATCAAGGTCTATCTCCCTCTTCTTCAATTTGCTTCGGTGTACGAATTCTGTGTAGGGGCCGGTATTAGGTTATTAGGTAGAAGGTGTTTCATCCTCAGATCTTCTGCATAGAACGACTCTCTTGCAAGTTCATATACAAGTCTCGACGGGGTTGTTTTCCTCACCCTTAGAACCACTTTAAGGAAACGTGCCTTAACCTTCTCTATCCTTTCGAGATCGCTAAGTGACAGTTTCTCCCATATAATGTCTATGCCGTATGTTATGATTGGAGATATCGTTGTATCGAATAATGTCATGGCCGTGGGTAGTGACAGTCGGGCTAGATTTTTTATGCTGTAGATTGCTCTTGTGGCTGCTGCTGTTTTCTCTTGTATATGTTGATTGAATGATCGTAATGTTGTTTGGAGTGTCATGCGTAGGTATGTGAATTTGTTGACTGTCTTTAGTGGTTCGTCATTCAGCATTAGGATATCTTCTTGTGTGGCTCTTCCTCCTCTTCTAAATGTTAGTTGGACTGTCTTTTCTGGGTTGATGGTGAGTTTGTTTTTGTCGACCCATTGTTCTAGTTCCTGTAGTGCCGCTTGCAATTCTGTTTTGTTTGGACTTCCTAGTATCATATCATCCGCGTACATGATCAATGTCGTTTCCTGCATATTTTTCAGTATGTCGGTGATATCGGACGTTACTGCATTGAAAAGAAGTGGGCTCATAGGATCCCCTTGTAGGACACCATTGGTCTGTATGGATTGCGTTTGATGTGTCTATTCCATCATCGATTTCGACGAGGTTGTATGCCAGGATGTTTTCTATTATGTTACTGAGCGGATGAGTTTCCCCCTTCATATGCTTGAGCTTGGTGATTAGTTTGCATCGGTCTATCAGGTCGAAAGCCTTTTTGTAGTCTATGAAGACTGCATGGAATTTGCCTTTTGGTCTCCGTAATGCTGTTTCTATCTCATCCATCAGGCACTTAATTGCACATTGAGTGCTCCTTCCTCTCATAAAGCCGAACTGGCATTTTAGTATGTATCCAGCAAGTTCTACCTCTAGTCTGTGAGCCAAGATCCTTGTGAAGATTTTGAATAAGTTGTTTTCTAATGCGATACCTCGGTAGGAGTCTAGGTCTTCCCTGTCTCCTTTGCCTTTGTACAGCAGTTTGATTTTTGCTGTTCTCCAACTATTTGGGACCGTCCCTGTGTGTATACATTCATTAAGCAGTAGGGTCCAGAAGGGTAATAATAGGTCTTGTGCGACTTTCAAGTGTTCGGCTTGTATGTTGTCAGGCCCTGGGGCTTTCTTGTTTTTCATTGAGATCACTGCCTTCTGGATTTCCTCTGATGTTATTTGAAGAGTGTATTCATTTCTGTTATCTTGGGTGTTTGTGGTATAGGCTTCCTGGGTGTTCATTTTATTCAGGATACTGTTGAAGTGTTTTTCCCATGTTGTTATGGGTATCTGTCTTGGTTGTGCCACAGGTTTTCTATTTCTTAATGCCAAGAAAGGGGTTCTGTTTATCTTCTTCTGCTATTTTCTTGGCTTCTTGCTCTAAGAACTCCGTTTTCTTTTCTTTTAGAAGAAGTTTGTATGCCTTTCTTTTTTCTGCGTAGTGTCTTAGGTCTTTCCTCGCTTCCGTCGATTCTAACCTTGTGCAATGCTAGCAGTGTTTCTTTCCTCTCCTTATAGCAGTCTTTGTTGAACCATGGTTGGGACCTTCTTGGCTTGTTTGGTATGATGGCATTTTGTATAATGTTGTTGGTTAGCATTACTGCTTTTTCCATCTGGCCATTTGTTAGTAATTCTATTGCTTCCTGTATTTTGTCATCACATTTAGTTAGCTGTGCTGTGTTTTAGTTTCCTGCTTTGGGCGCCATTCGTTTCGACTCTTTGTTTCTGCGCGTTGTGTCTTCTTTATTATGAAGGTCGTTTTCTATGGGTATGTGTTTTCTAATTGGAGCTGCTGGTGATGTCCATAGTCCTTTCTGTTCCTCCAGGGTGATTCCTGTCCCTCTGTAGAAGACCAGGTCAATGGCGCTTGAACCGTTGTGACAGATGTAGGTCTTTAAGGATTCTTTGTTCGCGAGCGAAAATCCTTCTTCATTAAGTGTTCTTAGCATTAGTTCCGTTTTACTGTTGGTTTTGTCAATTCTGCAGTTAAAGTCGCCGGTTAGAATGACATCACCTTTGTCTCCTATTTTGGGCATCAGACTTAGCAAAATTTCTATGACATCCTCAGTTGTCCTATGTGGCGGGATGTATAGTCCTACGATTGTCATTAAATTTGTTTCGATCATGACCATGTTTTCTTCTGTGTGAGCTTTTATTAGATTTCCTATGGTGGGTTTGAAGAAGCTAGAGACCTTATCATTATCATCTTTACCATTATCATCATCATCCTTCACCGGTGTGGAAAGCAACGGGAAGCTACCACACCTACACTATTCCCTAGTAAAGCTGCAAGCATAACATGAAAATGATATGATTGCAGTGAAGGACCTGCCTTCGGGCAGAATTACTATGGATATATATAACTGATAGCGCCAAACGGAAACAATAGACAGTACATTATCAAAGGACCAAACGGTCCGCTAACGGTACCGTAAAGCACAGGAAGTTGCAACTTTGTACCAAGAAACGTACCGTGCTCGAAGGCACCCCGAAAGTCGCACATTCACAATGGTACATCAGCATCTGAGAAAAAATGGGAATTTCACACATGGTAAAAGAGCAGGTTAGGCCTGCAAACATAACGCCTGAAGTTGAAATATATGATGATGTAAGCAGCAGAACACACTCCAGGAACGTCGATGAGTATAATTGCCACACGAGTGCGTAGACATAGTAGTGTATGGAAACTTTTATATCGCAATTCACTGTACCCATACCACATCCAACGGTACAACGTCTAATTGCTCTAGAATGTGGCCCTAGAGTGAATTTTACAAGTACCATTTTATTTAACGGGTAAGCGGGGTTCCACTAGAGATGGTATTCATAATTATCATAATACTCATGATATAAATATACATGCCGTTCATGAGTTACCAGTTTAACGTTTCCGTTTGAACGTATATATGTATATGTATATGTATATATATATATATATATATATATATGTGTGTGTGTGTGTGTGTGTGTATGTGTTTGTTTTTTTTAATTTATTTCGATGAAAGACTACACATACATACATATCAGTGTTTAACGGCTTGTTTGTCCGTTCGTACATATTTCCATTATGCGATTGGATAACACATACACACACACAAGCACGCGCACACACAATCCACACATAACTACTCATACATAAAAAAAAATGTATAAAAATTATCTCTCCTCTCTCATCCATGAACCTCTCTATACATCTTTTTATTTTATTTTATTTATTTATTTTACCTTATGAAGTTAAGACCGTAAGGTCTTCTCTTCCACTTCACCAGGGTTAAATGATACATATAATAACAATTATGAACTATCTACATGTTGATTAATGATATATAATAGTTCATTCTAATGCGACCATCATCAGATGTATGGAATAGTGACGAAGAGAAGTTTCAATTCTATATTCATTTCGAAAACCATAACTCATCTTTAGGATTTAATACCCCCACAAAACCAACAGTACAGTATTTTTTTCCGAAGTCCATCGCTGTAGTCTCGAGGTAGCATGCTGCTTTGTCACGCAGCGGGTCCGGGTTCGATCTCCGGTCGGGACAAGTTTCCTGGGTGAGGATTTTTTGGGGGATTTTCCTCACCTGTAAGATAAATGTCAGGAAACTTTAAGGCCCAAACGGTGCCGAACACCATCTGACCATCATTATCATCAATATAATATCGCCTAATTAGTTTAAGTTTAGTTTAAAGCCTCTCCTGGCGCATCATTACCATCATAATTAACTCTCATATCATCGGGGCAGCGTAATCCCACCTTCCAGGCGCCCCAACCTCAGAAGTGGGTTACAAGTACGCCATGCCAGGAGAGAACATCAGAAATGTCGAAATGGCAACCTGGGGCATTTGAAAAAAAAATCATACAATAAAATTAAACATTTTAGTAAATATAAATATACATGTGTCCTTAAATAACTCGAGATAAAAAAATCCTCTACCGGGATTCGAACTCTACTCTGCGAATCAATAGTCAGAAGTGCTGTCATCTGAACTAACACAACTCATGTGTGGATATACTTAATTAATAACGGTCGGTACTGATGCTGGTGTTGAGTAATATTACTTTTGTCGTGGTTATTGCATTATTATTTTTCTGCGGTGCGATATATAAAAATAGTAGTCATACTTCATAAAGAAAATGTAATTGTACAAATGAAGTAAGTCTTCTTCAGATACCCGAATTATGGGAGGCATTTTCCAACCGGTAACACTGAGTTAAACAAACACATGTGAAAGAATACGTTAATTCAGTATATAATATAAAATGAAACATTGTTAAAAATAATTCATGTCGATGAAACAGAATTTTTGTTAAATTAAGTGATAAACAACATATCTATTTGTTTTAAACTCTAACAATCGTTGATGAAACAGGACCTTAATGAAATATGATTTCAGTAATATTAAGATACCAAACGAATTGGATCATACGGCAGCGTTAGAGATTCATTTTGGACTTGAATTTAATTTTGAAGACCAACCAATCTGACTGATGCTTACTCGTGGTTTTCCTCACTTAATACAAAATTCTACATTTAAATTTCATCACCACAATCCATTTCACAGTATATATATATATATATATATATATATATATATATATATATCATCCATGCAAGTATTAGGCCATGTGGCCTGTTACAGTCTCAAAGAGGAATTTTCCGTCCAGCGCATTTTTGGACGTCCCAGCGATCTTTTGCCTTGGGGGCAGTAGCGAAGTATGGCTTTTGGAATTCTATGAGACGGCATTCGTTGAAGATGGGCTTTCCAGTTGTTCTGGTAGTTTTGTATATGCTGAAGAATGGGTTCTACATCCAACTGTTCCATAATTTCCTCATTTCTCTTATGGTCCTACTTTGTGTAGCCTGCTGTTCGGCGCATAAATCGCATCTCATTTGCTGTTATTCGGCTTTCATCTCTTCTTCGTATTGTCCATGCTTCACTACCATATCTTAATACTGGTCTTGCGAGAACCTTACAAAGCCGTAATCTTGTGTTCTTCTGTACTAAAGATGGTTTCATTATACTGTTAATTATCCCCGTTGTTTTTGTAAAATTTGTGATTTTCTTTGATGTATCAGCTTCATCTTGAAATGTTAAATTATAACCCAAATAATTAAATTCGTTTACTCGTTCTAAAATTTCGTCATCCAAAACAATTTTGCTAGGTATAGGGTATTTCCCACAAAATGCCATCACTTTAGTTTTCTTTGTATTGATTTCCATATTGTACCTTTTTGAAATTATATTAAAATTGTGTATAGAATACTGTAGATCTGTTTCTGTTGGAGCTATGAATACCAAATCATCTGCAAAAAGCAGAGGGTCTATTTTATGGTTTCTATTAATTTGGATATATATATATATATATATCTTATTTAAAGATGTTCTTTAACAGCTAAGATCATTGTCACCGAAATTCACATCTGGGGCGCAAATAAATTTGCTCAGACGCCTCTTATTTCATGATCGAGGTTCTTTTACATATTTATAAATCTACGGCACGGGAACAACTGCTTTACTTTCCGAAGGGTTTTTATCGCTCTGAAAATAATCCATCGACTCCGGGCGGATTTGAACCAGCGAACCATGGAACCAGAGACGAATATGGTAACCATTACTCCATCGAGATCGACCTCTTTCATCATTAGTCACCGTTACATATTTCATTAATATCAATGAATTTCCAGAAGAGAGATAATTGCCGAACGAATGGTAGACAGCATCTCTCTCATTGAAATTAGAGTTTACGTCCATTACAAGGGAAGAAGCATTTCCGATCAGAATGCCAGCTGTCCCCAGAGCAAGAAAAAACTCCGAAAGTCACAGAATAGACACAATATGCATAACGTAAACAAGTCGCGTTATGACCAATGTAGATAAATGTATTATATAATAATTACGCCTTTTGTGAGAAATACCCTGTACCTAGCAAAATTGTTTTGGATGATGCAATTTTAGAGCGAGTAAACGAATTTAATTATTTGGGTTATAATTTCACATTTCACGATGAACCTGATATATCAAAGGAAATCACAAATTTCACAAAAACAACGGGGATAATTAACATTATAATGAAACCATCTTTAGTACAGAAGAACACAAGATTACGGCTTTATAAGGTTCTCGCAAGACCAGTATTAAGATATGGTAGTGAAGCATGGACAATACGAAGAAGAGATGAAAGCCGAATAACAGCAAATGAGATGCGATTTATGCTCCGTATAGCAGGCTACACAAAGTGGGACCATAAAAGAAATGAGGAAATTATGGAAGAGTTGGATGTAGAACCCATTCTTCAGCATATACAAAACTACCAGAACAACTGGAAAGCCCATCTTCAACGAATGCCGTCTCATAGAATTCCAAAAGTCATACTTCGCTACTGCCCCCAAGGCAAAAGATCGCTGGGACGTCCAAAAAAAAGCGCTGGGTGAAAAATTCTTCTTCGAGGCCGTAACAGGCGACACGGCTTAATACTTGCATGGATGATGATGATGATATAATAATTACAAATAAAAGTGATCCCTCAGGAAGTTAATCATTAGACAATGATTGACAGTATCTACATAATTGTGAACGCTATTTGCTAACGATTTATTGGTACAAGTTCACAATGTCACATCTTTTGCCGTGAGATACAATCGTAGTTTAGTGAAGTAACTGATAGAGAGGATGAAGAAGACAATGAATATTATGTTGCAATTGAGTGGGAGTTGCAGTTTATGCGTGCATGAATGCGTGCTTTGTGCAGATGGAGATGGATCAATAACAAATATACTAGCAATGGTATAATGGTCAAGGTCAGAGATGCGTATGGGCTGACAGACTAGTTACCCGGGATTCTGATTCCAGGCTGATCTAACATAATCTACTATATTAATAATTTTATAGGCAGGGATGGTGATTTTTAGCATTTTGAAACCATAAATTTATAATTTTGATTTATGCATTTAGCAATTTAGTACTTTTTATTTTTTTTTATTTTTTAAAAGTACCTTGGTCGAAAGAGTGACGATCTTTCACCGTAAAAATAGAACCGTCAAGAAATGCGATGGACAGCTAATGACAAATGAGGGAAAATTTGAGGAAGTGGCTGAATTCAAATACCTAGGAGCAATGATCACAAATGGGAATGAGACATGTGTAATATATATTGAAGTATATCATAATATATATTGAAGTATATCATAATATATATATATTTTATAATATGAACATTCATTATAATGTATGACTGTCCTAAATTAACACAATTATTGACCTAATTGATCTTTTTGTTAAAATATGCTGAAGAATGATTTTAAAGAATTCTGTCATGAATATTTAAATAGGTATTACCTTTGTAGTTATTTGGAAAAGTCATGCAGTATAAGGGATTGTTACACAATAGGTAGTCTTACCTAATGATGACTTAGCTTTTAAAAGGTCATAGGTTAAGCGCATTCAATATGCTTTTCAGAAAGGGAGAATCTGGTTACATGTACAATACAACCAAATTGATTCTCACGTATACATTGTAACTACGTCATTACTCAACTGGTATATATGTATGAAACTTATGATTGTAAGTTAGACAGTTTTTTTTCATCGGTGTTACCGATACCCTGTCTCACGTTTTTTTGTATTAAAGTCTGTTTGTTTCTCACTACTGCTCCGCTGTGTCTTCTTATAGTTAGGTTTAATCCTATCTACTAACCACATTTCCGAAGAATTCCTGGGGTTGATTCCTAATCTATAAATTTACAGATATCTACTAGAACTTCAAGACGATCTTCACCTCCTGACACAACTCTTACTTATTTTGATTATTATTTATACTTTAAAATTAATCCTTATAATTATAGAAGGAATCGACCACCCAGATATTACATGGTGGCAGCGCATCGGGATTGGAAAACCAGCGAGCAGTGAGACATCCGAAGGTGCGAACGAGCTGGAGAGACTCTTCAATTAGTCCCAGATAATTCAGAGCCTATCTCGAGGGATCAACGCTCCAGAGTAATCCACAGGCGCCGTGGTACCCGTAAACGCACCAGAGGAAAGCAGACAGTGGTCCTGAGGCCAACACCAGCAGCCACCGACGCGCTCGAGGGACGTCCTTGGTGTTCAGCCGTTGGCAGCCTGCACCGCGAGAGGAGTCGCACCCTGAGGGGAGCTGAAAGGCCATCACTACGACTCTGAACTGTGCATCTCAGACCACCCTACATCTTTCTTTAGGTGAGTCCAATTCCATTATGGCTAGCGAGGGCGATATTGATATTAGCGAGGAAAGCTATATCCCTGTAGTTCAAGCAGTTAAGTTGATACCCCGAACATTCGATGGAAACCCCAAACATTTAAGAGAATTTATAGAAGGAGTAGAAGCTGCGGTTCAGGTAGTCCATCCAACCAAACAACCCTTATTGTTAAGATTTATAGAATCCAAAATTTCAGGAGACGCTAAAGATAGACTTTTAGCTAGGACAGAGAGAGAAACTTGGATTCAAGTTAAAGCAATATTGGAGGAGAACTTTTCTGTAAGGAGAACGCTAGAATATTATGCAGGAATACTCTTTAATTCAAAACAAAGTACAAATGAAACAGTTGCACAGTGGGGTTCAAGATTAGATGGAATAGCCATGGATTTAAGAAGAGAAGTCAGAAATAGATTGGAGAGGTTAGAAAGACGCGATAATTCGAGATATGTAGAAGGAGGCCTACAGCTGATAGGAGAATTTTTAAAAGGTACTTTCGTAGCAGGGTTAAAGGACGATAAGATTAAGTATATAGTAAAGGCTAAGGGTGAAGAAGAATCATTAGCGCAACTAATCGAAACCGCATTACAGGAAGAAAGCGAGGTAAAGTCCACGAGATTTAGGGGTAATCAAAATGGACAAGGACATCCAATCACAGGGGCAGTAAAAAGGGAATTTAGAAGACCGTACGGATCAGAGATAAAGAGAGAGGTTAACCTGGCCACAAAAGAAATAAGGTGTTATAATTGTAATGAGATAGGGCACATTAGTAGAGAATGTGGTAAGAGACCGCAACCCCGTAGGCATGGAGGACGGGACAGAGCAGCTCTGGGAGGCCGCCAGGGAAACGAGAATTCGGGTTACCTGAGCAGTCGCAGGTAATCCTCCCGTCTGACTGCGCGCCAGGACTCATGGAGTGCCTGAGGGATCATACTAGGGTAAATATGGAAGGGGAATTACCTGAACTAGTTGATCAGAAGTTTAAGGATAGGATAGATAAAGCCGCTAAAATAGTTAGTGACGCAAACGAATCCCCAGATGACAGTGTTTGTTGGGCAGTGTCGCAAGGCGAACTGCATAAGTTGACTAGAACGCCGATAAATGGGTTCTGTGACTGTGGGCCTAGCGTGGTTGGGGAACGCCAAGAGACTGTAGGCTCGAAACAGTGGAATAATAGAGAGAAACGCCAAGAGACTGTAGGCTCGAAACAGTGGAATAATAGAGAGAAACGCCAAGAGACTGTAGGCTCGAAACAGTGGAATAATAGAGAGAAACGCCAAGAGACTGTAGGCTCGAAACAGTGGAATAATAGAGAGAAACGCCAAGAGATTGTAGGCTCGAAACAGTGGAATAATAGAGGGAAACGCTACGAGTCGTCCACAAGGGATAGAACTTGGGATAGTGGATTTAAGGAAAAATCCAAGGACACCAAACCTACCTCAATGGAGACAGCGTGTTGTGAGATCGAAGTAGGGACTCTTAATGCTATTAATCAGTGGGACGCCTCTGGTTATGAACCGAGACCCTGGGAGATGTATATCCTAAGTGAACAATTAAAAAATGGCCTAGGTTTAGTATTGATAGATACTGGTGCACAAATATCATTAGTTAAAGAAACATCACTAAAGAGAAACGTTATAAAGGATAACTGTAATATGAAAATACAAGGTATTAGTGGGAACTCTATAAAAGTAAATGGGATAACTCAATTAGTATTGAATAATTGTGAAAATCATACAGTTGTTAATTGTCATATAGTAGATAAATTACCCAGAGATTTAGATATAATTTTAGGCCAAGACTGGCTCATGGAACAAGGTTATATGTTAAATAAAAAGATGATTATTCCTCCGTATAGTGAAAATTTAATGGAATTTCCTACGAACGAAAGAGGGAACAGATTCATAGAACGGCAAATTTTACAGCCAGGGCTAATTTGCGCTAACGGGATAACAAAATGTGATAAGACATTCACATGCCTAGTAATTAATTTAACAGCTGACGCACAGATAATAAAGAAAATACCAGAACTAGTTAAACCGCCCACTCAAATAAGTAAGGAACAGGAAGTATCAGTTGAAAATTTCGTACCTCAAAGATTAGATTTATTAAATAAAAATCTGAGACTTGAACACGTGAAAGAAGGAGCCCATAGTATACGAAACATTTGCACAGAATACGCGGACATATTTAAGCTTCCGGGAGATAGACTAACAAGCACAACAGCTGCTACACATTCCATACCCACACCTTCAATTCCTAAAGGAAGAGCTATAACTTTGAAGAATTATAGGTTAGCAGAGGCTCATCAAGAGGAGATTGACAAACAAGTTACACAAATGTTAGAAGACGGTATTATCGCACATAGTAAGAGCGAATGGAATTTTCCACTAATAGTAATACCTAAAAAGGAAGATGCTTCTGGAAAGAAAAAGTGGCGAATTTGTATAGATTTTAGAAAGTTAAACGAAGTAACCGTAGGAGACAGCTATCCTCTTCCTAATATACAAGATATATTAGACAAAATAGGAAAGGCTAGATATTTTTCAGCAGTAGATTGCGCAAGTGGATACCTTCAGGTGCCGATCGCTGAGGAAGACCAATGTAAAACCGCTTTTAGCACCCCTAACGGACATTTCGAGTACAAGAAAATGCCTTTTGGAGTTAGGTCGGGACCAGCTACATTCCAAAGGATGATGAACTCGGTACTCCAAGACTCAATAGGCAATAGATGCTTTGTGTACATGGACGATATATTAGTAATGGGCGAAACCTTAGAAGAACATAATAAAAAATTACGGGAAGTGTTTAATCAGTTACGGAAACACAATTTAAAAATCGAACCTGATAAATGTGAATTTTTGAGAGAAGAATTAAAATATCTAGGACACGTGGTTACCGCTCAAGGTGTCAAACCCGATCCGAATAAGATACAGGCAGTTACCGAATTTCCAACTCCAAAGACACCTAAAGACATAAAATCATTCTTAGGTTTGGCAGGATATTACAGAAAATTTATAGAAGAATTTAGTGCGATTGCAAAACCTCTGACTGAATTGTTAAAGAAAGATAAAAAATGGAAGTGGGAAGATACGGAACAGAATAGCTTCAATAAATTGAAAGATAAATTAACGACAGCTCCGTTGTTACAGTATCCAGATTTCACACAAACCTTTATAGTAACGACAGACGCGAGTGGATACGCTTTAGGCGCAATTCTTAGTCAAGGAACGTTAGGAGATGATAAACCCATTGCTTACGCTAGCAGGACTTTAAATCAAGCCGAATCGCATTACAGCACTGTAGAAAAGGAACTATTAGCAATAGTATGGGCATGCAGACATTTTAGACCTTATTTACTAGGACGTAAATTTCAAGTAGTGACAGATCACAAAGGATTGGTCTGGCTATTTAAAGTGAAAGACCCTAGTTCGAGATTAATACGTTGGAAACTTCAACTTTCAGAATTTGAATTCGAAATTCATTATAGGGCAGGTAAAAGACACGTAAACGCAGATAGTTTGAGTAGACACCCTGTAGAATGTTGCACCTTGGATAATACGCACTTAACTGAGGATCGTAAGAAGGAAATAATCAAGGAATTTCACAGCTGTCCAATTGGAGGACATCTTGGAATCAATAAAACTACCGATCGAATTAAATTATACATAACTTGGCCGGGAGTAGAGAAAGACGTAACCAATTACATTAAAACTTGTAAGATTTGTCAATTTAATAAAGACGAGAAGCAGAAAGTAAAACAACCTTTAGAGGTCACGGACACACAAAAGGAACCTTGGATAAAAATTTATTTAGATGTAGTGGGACCACTTCCGCTAACCGAGAGAGGTCATAAATATATATTAACTTGTCAAGATAACTTAAGTAAATATTTAATAGTCATACCCTTAAAGACACAAACAGCTGAAGAAGTGACAGAAGCTTTCGTAAACAATGTTATTTTAATTTATGGGATTCCTGATATCATATTAACTGATCAAGGAACAAATTTTATGTCAGATTTATTTAAAAGAATATGTAAACTATTTAAGATTCAGAAACTAAGCACTACTGCTTATCACCCTGAAAGTAATGGAGCTCTAGAAAGAACTCATAAGACCTTAGTAAACTACTTACGTTGTTTTTGCAATCCTAGAGGAGCCGATTGGGACAAATGGTTACCTTTCGCCAGTTTTACGTACAACACTACCCCCCATAGTATTACTAAATACTCTCCTTATGAATTATTGTATGGAAGAAATGTAATATCCCAGGAATTTTACAAACTAAATCACAACCTTTATATAATTACGACGATTTAATTCTAAATGTACGGAATAAATTGCAAAGTTGTCATGAGATAGCTAGAGAAAGGCTTATTAAGTTTAAGGAACTACAACGATCGCGTGTGAAAAGCAATTATGTTGAATTCAAGAAGGATGATCTAGTACTTCTCAGAGTAGAAAATAGGAATAAATTAGATCCAATATGGAAAGGTCCATATGAGGTTAAGACTACTGAAGGTCACAACGTGATAATACAAAAGTTAGGTAAACGCAAATATGAGACGGTACATTCAAATAGATTAAAGCCATATTTTCCTTTGCAGGGAAAAGAAAATGAAACTTCATAACACATGGGTAACGCTAAAAATGTTAATACCATTTTGGTTGGGGAAGCTTACAGACGCTCAAGAAGTAAAAGCTCTGGATTCGAAGACCGGTGTGTACTTTGACGAGATAGGAATTATACAATTTTACCCTATACAATGGAAAGTGGTAAGTTATATAAACTTGGAACCAACTAGAGATCTTTGGAAACAGACAAAAAATCATTTACGGTTGATAACTGATTATTGTGATAAGATAAAGGGAGAAAAGTGGTATCATTTGACAGATTGTGGGAGTTTAAATCACTTTGTAAAACCAAAAGTCAGGTATGTTGAAAATTTAAAAGAATTAGTCACAGAATATTTAAAAACACCTAATGAACAGAATACTAGAAGCAAGAGAGGCGTTTTAAATTTTATGGGAGATATTGCTAAGATATTATTCGGTACTCTGACTCAATCTGATGCAGAGGAATATAATAAGCACATTTCACAGTTAGAGAAGGAACAGGCAGAATTTTTGCATATTCTAAAGGATGAAATTACAGTGATTAAATCAACCATTAATTCAGTTAACTTAACTATAGCAAGGGTGAACCGGAATGAAAATATTTTAAAAAATGGTTTAATAAAATTAAATAATTATACCACTAATAGGATTAACGCACTGCAGAAGGAAATAGAAGGTATTAGTTTAGCCAATGAACAAATAAGGATTTCTCTTAGAGGTGTGGAAGAATGCCAGCATTCTTTTGAGCTTCTTATAGACGCATTTGTACACGCAGAGCAAGGAACTCTTCAACCTCAATTAATTACGGTGGAAAGAATTAAGAATGTTATGAAAGCCCAAACGCTACCAACTGGTCTGGACTACCCTAATTTTTCTTTTTCAGAACTTCAAAATTTAATTACACCTCACACCTATTCTTATAAACAATATCTAGTATATGTATTACAAATACCCCTTCTCTCTCCTACTCCGTATCACTTGTATAAAACACTTCCTTTTCCTGTCAAGAAGGAAGGTAATATTTACATTTTTCTAAGCGCAAACAAAGAATATATTTTCAGTGACCCGTTGAGACAACATTACGGAAAAATGACAACTAATGAACTAACAGGATGTTTTCGTCCTAATCTTTTGCATTATGTATGTAAAGAAAATATACCGATTTATTTGTACACCCCTGAAGCTGATTGTGAAGCTTCACTTCTTCATCCATCCACCACTAAAGTTCCAAAAAGTTGCGAGACTAGAATTTTCACATTGAACAAATCCTACTGGATTCCCTTATATTTATCT
Organism: Diploptera punctata; assembly: GCA_030220185.1. Classification (NCBI taxonomy): domain Eukaryota; kingdom Metazoa; phylum Arthropoda; class Insecta; order Blattodea; family Blaberidae; genus Diploptera; species Diploptera punctata. The sequence continues at coordinate 561,896 of JASPKZ010010246.1, forward strand.
AATGAATGGTTATTTGTCACCCCAAAACCAGATCGTATGACTGTGTTATGTGGCGACAAATCAACACAACTCAATATTGAAAAGGAAGGTAAATTATCGCTAGGACAGAATTGCAAGGCTTTTAATGCCCACGTAACCTTACATGCCATGAGTAATTTGGTAAGTAACTTAACCATAGATTTTATACCGACAGCACCTCTTGACTTCGACTGTTGCTTTGATATGGATAAAACTAACGACTACGAGAAATTACAATTGGACATGCCTATGTCTAACCTAATGTCATCGGTAGATGATTTGAGAATGGCCAGTATGAAGGCCGATGATTTAGGTAAGTTAATAAAACAGCAAGAAGAAAATGATTATTCGAAGTGGTATATACATATAACCACATGGAGTTCTGTAATGGGTACGATCATATTCGTAACCTTGACTTGTTGTTGTTGCATTTGCTGTTGTAAGAGCTACAGAACTTTAATATTTTGGTTATGGGATAAATGGACTCCAAGAAAATGCTGGAAGGAGACGACCGAGAGGCTGTGTGTTAACATACATAATTACTCTGGGCATGATCGTGTAGTATACACTAAAACTACAGGTAATGATGAGAGTTCACCTGTCGTGTCCCTCAAGTCATCACCGCTTATCGGAGAAAGAATTAGAGACCCCAGTTGTCCACAGAATGTATCCCCAAAAGATGAAGAAGATAAAGATAGTATTGCGCATAGAACTAGAAATAAAAATAAAACATTTCGTTAGTAAAGTTTCGAATTATGTAATTCAAAACTTTCTATAGGGGGAAGAGTGTAATATATATTGAAGTATATCATAATATATATTGAAGTATATCATAATATATATATATTTTATAATATGAACATTCATTATAATGTATGACTGTCCTAAATTAACACAATTATTGACCTAATTGATCTTTTTGTTAAAATATGCTGAAGAATGATTTTAAAGAATTCTGTCATGAATATTTAAATAGGTATTACCTTTGTAGTTATTTGGAAAAGTCATGCAGTATAAGGGATTGTTACACAATAGGTAGTCTTACCTAATGATGACTTAGCTTTTAAAAGGTCATAGGTTAAGCGCATTCAATATGCTTTTCAGAAAGGGAGAATCTGGTTACATGTACAATACAACCAAATTGATTCTCACGTATACATTGTAACTACGTCATTACTCAACTGGTATATATGTATGAAACTTATGATTGTAAGTTAGACAGTTTTTTTTCATCGGTGTTACCGATACCCTGTCTCACGTTTTTTTGTATTAAAGTCTGTTTGTTTCTCACTACTGCTCCGCTGTGTCTTCTTATAGTTAGGTTTAATCCTATCTACTAACCACATTTCCGAAGAATTCCTGGGGTTGATTCCTAATCTATAAATTTACAGATATCTACTAGAACTTCAAGACGATCTTCACCTCCTGACACAACTCTTACTTATTTTGATTATTATTTATACTTTAAAATTAATCCTTATAATTATAGAAGGAATCGACCACCCAGATATTACACATATGATTTGAGGGAAGTAGATTATACAGGGAATGATTGGAAAGCATTAGCTCAGGATAGGGATGTATGGAGAGCTTATGTCCGTGCGGCCATGAACCTACGGGTTCGATAGTGCCAGTGAGTAAGTAAGTAAGCAATTTAGTTTATATAGACTATTAGCGATTTAAAATTTTATAGGATTTTGAAGAAAAGCATACAAGTTATTATGATTAATTCTAATGACAGTTAATGACTTTTAAATGTATTTAATGTGAAATTAAAATCAGATTTCTAAAGAGTTGGTAGTGGGATAAAAATGGATAGATTAAATTGTGCATTATTTTAAATGTTTGTGGGAACCAGATATGCTGACCACATGTCACCCCTATACTAGCTATGATCGACATATGTGCTTCTGATTCCAGCAGCTGGCTAGTAGGCCAAGGGCCTTCTAGGCCTCTCTGCCATGGAGTAAGAAATAAAAAAGTATAGGTTGAAGTAACACACACAGAAACATATAATAAATTGATGCAGGCTGAAGCATAACACAATATATATATATATATATATATATATATATATATATATATACTGATACAAAACCAGAAAATAAAATACCAACATTTGCTTAGGCCAAAGTCATGAAATTTCAGTAACACTGTTAACATAATCATAGAAAATACCTCAACAATTTGTTTCTCTCATCGGGTTCTCCTGTCATAATTTAAATTGTATTTTCTGAATATCTTTCAGAATCTACGCTATTGGCAGGACTCAAACACAATTGTAAAGCTGCAAATCTGGGTATTTGAGCTAACAACAGCCCAGAAGCATTTGCAGGCAGTCTGCAAAATTCATTTTTCTTTAAATTTCCAGAGGAAAAACAAATTGATAAATCATCGATTTTGGCGTTTATATCGCATTTTGATATAATTTTCACGTGTTGAGCATTTAGCACTTAGAATACAAAATTAGAATGCAATAGTATAAATCTTTATTATCAATACTAGTAAAATTCATATCAAATTCCGTTGAGGTGAAATCATATGATGAAGGTTAAAAATTAAATTATACCTGTTGGTACACCTCACTTCTTAACGAGAACGCACCCCAGTCAAATCCATTATACGAGATCGTCAAAAACAAATCAGTTGCTGCTACAAACAGTTGGAGTATACATCACCGTACTCAACCTGCAGAAGATGGAAGATAACTTCCGATAACGCTCCAGTTAATTTTATATACAATATTTTAACAAAGTTGATGACGACGGCACCTACGAACAGGTACAATTTAATTTTTAACTTTTATCATATAAATCTTTATTAGTATTTTCCGTTTGATCGCATTAATCGCCACTCCTATCTAAAGGGAATAGCTAATTGTTATAGACTTTATAATATATACACGTTTCAAGCGAAATTATGACGATTTGTACCTTTTATAGCTATGTTTTTTTAGTGTGTTTTTCACATCATAAACAACTAAACGGATATTAATGAGACTAAAGCTTTAAAATTTGCTTGCAGCTAAATTACATTTTATTTCTAAATAATTAAGAATATAATTCTTTTTACGTTTGAGGGAAAAAAAAACTCACCAATAAAGGCATATTGACAGATAGTGAAATGAAATTGAATTTTAATTTTTTTTGTAAAATTTCCAGTTGTATTTTATGGACGCGAAGCATGGACTCTTACTTTAAGGGAAGAGAGGAGATTGCGAGTATTTGAGAATAAAGTTCTTAGGAAAATTTTTGGACCAAAGAGAGATGAAGACCACATAACAGTGATCCATATAGTATTTATAGGAAGCCAGATATAATAAGAACAATTAAGTCTTCTAGACTGGGATGGGCAGGACGTGTGGCACGAATGGGGAATGAAAGAGGTGCATGGAAGCTCTTGTAGGAAAACCGGAGGAAAAACGCCTAGTTGATAGACCAAGAATGAGGTGGGAGAATAACGTTAACAATGGTTTGAGGGAAATGGATTATACAGGGATGATTGGAAAACATTAGCTGAGGATAGGGATATATGGGGAGTTTACGTTCGCTTGCAGTGACCTAAGGGTCCGATACTGCCAGTGAGTTAGTTAATAATAATTAAATTCTAATTAATGGCAGTTAGCGCTAATCAAAATTTGCAACTCAGGAATCGCATAAACTAAGCGAATTCTTTAATGCGTCGAATTTTGGTCCGATGTTGCTGATGTAGGGATATTATACAGTTGTATTGTTAACTAATTCATATAGGCCTACAAATAATAATAATAATAATAATAATAATAATAATAATAATAATAATAATAATAATACTTTATTTATTCTGGCAGAGTTAAGGCCATAAGGCCCTCTCTTCCACTCAACCAGCACAAATACAAATAAATATTCGACAAATATAGATATACACTATACTAATTATAAACAGTTAAAGATACAATAAATGTAGCAATGTAAATGTCATGTAGAAACAACATTTTATAGGGTAATAACAATAATGATACGATAATAATAATAATAATAATAATAATAATAATAATAATAATAATAATAATAATAATAATATAAATATGATACATTATACGGGAAACACCAATTAATATATGAGTTTCGTTGCGAGAAATAAACATGTCGGTCACTAGTGTTATTTTTAAATTTCGGTTTTCTGGCAAAATGACACTCCTAATGATCGGATTTTGCTGATTTTTATGAATACCTTTCTTGTTTTATTTCAATGACAAATGCCGAGTTTTATTGAGAAAAATCGAAAGTTGCTTTTGTTGGAGCGATTTTTAAATTTTCACTTCAGGTTAATCCCTACTTCTAATAGTCCTATTTTGCTGGTTAACGAACTCTACCCTAATTCTCTTAACTGATTGATGTATGCCGAGTTTGGTATCGAGAAAAAAATCAGCTGCTAGCCGACTGCTGGCTTCAAATCCACATGTGTTAATCAGAGAGATAGACGATCCATCGAAGCAAGTGTAGGGGCGACACGTGTTCGAACATATCGGGTCCCCAAAGCGTTGTAGATGGTTTTCTCAACAGGGATACGCTACTTATTGTTAGTCATACCCAAATTCCTCTCGATCCTGGGGTGGGCATAGGTCCACACTGGGCCGAAATTCCATGAGAAACATGTCTTCCCCCATTTTTGGCATAGTGGTGTGGCGGCTTACGGCGCGGGACCACAGGGAATTAATTATTTAATGTAACGAATATTTAATTTGACAATTTAACGCATGCCCCAAATGGGAATTAATGACCAATCACGTTTCAATGAATTTTGTTTTACAACCAATGACAGTCGTGTTTCACCTCACTCTTTACCGAATTCTCTTAACACCTCCTGCTTTTATGATAAAGAAAGCTCCTCTTTTTTTATTATTCTAGAACAGGTCAGAGCATTATTTTGCAGCGACTGACTCTCCAACATAGCCGCAAGGTTTGAATACATAAAATGGCAGACACAAGATTTGGCTGTAAAATCTCTAATCTACAATTTTATTGAGTCATTTACTAAACAAATAATAACCTATAATATTGATTTTAATATACAGTTTGATGTGTTTAATTTTTTCTCTACTAGGGTGCTTTCTTACAATATTGCGATCCTAATTTGAAGTTGCTCACGCCAGATGGCAATAAGTAATATTATATGATCAAGTTACACTGCATAAATAAATGAAACATAACCACACAATTTTGATTTGTTTTCAAACATCGCAGTTTATATTAAATATATAAATATTTTAAAATAACTATATTTAAATAACATTTTTTAGTAAACAGCTTAATTTTATTCGTTAAATAGTCCAACACATGCCCTCTAGATTTTCATATCCTCTAGATAAATTCACTCGTCACTTCGTGACTTCGTGAATTTATTGATGATTTGGAAATCACTCGTGGCATTATTTATGATAATGAATATGAAAATCAAATAAAACTACGTTTTATTTTTATTTAATTAATTAATATGGATTTTCATCGAGTAAACACCAACTCAATTGATTATTTATGATAATGTTATAAAATAAATAATCATATCACTGTAAATAAGATACACATACAGGGTGAATTTTAATTACACCGACAAACTGCAGTGACTGATTCCTGACTGGAAATTGAGGAAAAGATGCCCTATCATAAGTGTCCATAAATGCATCGATACCACGGTAGATAGCACTGACGAATGACATTATTCTCTCGACTCTGTTGCATGGCCTGCTAGATCACCGGACTTAAACCCCCTGGATTTTTATCTCTGGGGGCATCTGAAAAGCATTGTGTATGCTGAACCAGTTCCTGATGTGATTATCAGAGCCCGGATTTTATGTAATTACATATTCTGTTGCTGTGTATATAGTTATAAAAAAAGCTAAAATTTCGACGAATTAAACTGAAAACACCCTTATTCCAAAGTTTTAAATTACATATTTTTACATATTTCGAGCTATAATATATATTTCACGCCATAGTACATCATTTTACATATTTCAATATTATTTGCGGAATTATTATAAATTTTCGTCAATCCCATTAATTTTCGTTACATAGCAAGAAAGGAAAAACAATTGTAATTTTTATTATTGTGTTTCTCATGCATTGTCGTCAATCCTATACATTTTCGTTGCATTTAAAGCTAAATTATACGAGTTCGATGCGGGCAACAATGACTTGTTTTAAACATTTTTTCTTCCTTGTTCTCAAACGTTTCAGAATTTATAACAGTCAGTTGCATTTAATTTAACCATGGCACCGGTTGCGTCTTCGTTGTCTTCAAAGCTAAAAACGTGGATTTCTGTTGACAGTGATGGTAAAACAGTCCTCTGCCTAACTTGTGATAAACGTATTGGGTGCACGATGAAATCTCAAATTGAACAACATTTAAGAAGCAATCTGTATATTAAAAATAAACAACGAGTTTCTTCAAAGAAACAGGTACTACTTACACAGTTGCAGGGACAGCCTACATCATCTAATAGTGAATTTTGCAAAGAACTGTGTATGGCGTTGGTTGCAGGGAACATACCCTGGAACAAATCTCAGGTACCTGAATTTAAACATTTCTTACAAAAATACTGCAACCCCAATATTCCCGACGAGTCCACTCTCAGAAAGAATTACGTGGATTCTTGTTATGTTGACATATTAGAAAAAAATCAGGATTGACATAGGCAATTCGCCTGAATGGATTTCTGCTGATGAGACGACGGATGCTGCAGGCCGTTTCATCGCTAATCTAATTGGGGGCAAGGTGGACTCTGAAGCTGCATCAAAACCCTACTTAATTTATTGTAAACATTTGGAGGTAACAATTGCTAGATTCATTAATGATGGACTTAAGGTACTATGGCTAGATGGCGTAAAAGAAGAGAGGGTTCTACTGATGTACACAGATGCAGCTCCATACATGTTAAAAGCGGCGAAATCGCTTACTGCATTTTATCCAAACTTAGTGCATGTTACATGTACGGCTCATGCATTGCAACGAGTGGCAGAGACAGTTAGACATTAATTCCCAAAAGTAAATACATTGATATCAGCAACGAAGAAGGTTTCCTTAAAATGTTCCTATCGTGTACAACACTACAAGGAGCAGCTACATGATGTGCCTCTGCCTTCAGAGCCAGTGATAACAAGGTGGGCAACATGGATCGAAGCTGTAATTTTCTACAGTAAACACTTCGAAGCTGTGAAGTCAGTGATTGAGAACTTTTCTTCTGATCCTGCAGTGTGTGTGTGTGTGTGTGTGTGTGTTTGTGTGTGTGTGAGTGAATCCTTGTTAGCATTCAACAGTTCTAAAGTGCTCAGTTCAGTTTCATACATCACAAGTCAGTTCAGCTGGCTTCCCAACAGTATCAAGAAACTGGTAACTTCAGGTATGCCTCTCCAAGAAGCTGTGGAAATAATGGAAGATGCAGATCAAAAGGTCAGTGTTGTACCAGGCGAAGTGGGTGGTGTAGTTTCCACTAAACTGCAGTCTGTGCTAAACAAGAGCCCTGGATACCCAACTCTTGTTATTCTTTCTCGCTTATTTAATGGTGAAAATGTAGAACTCCCTGAGAATATTATTCTTAGCACAATCCCTCTCTATAAATATGCACCGTTGACTTCTTGCGAAGTTGAGCGATCTTTTTCAATTTACAAATACATATTATCAGACAGAAGACTGTGCATGACAACAGAACATTTGAAAAATATATTATAATTAATTGCGGACACCGATCTAATGTGGCTTAAATGCTTGAATGGTTGACACTTGTACTTCAGTACTGTACTTTGTAGCAGAAGTAAATTGATTAAAAATTAACATAGCGATTTGACTATGTGGACTTCTTTTTATAGCAAAGAAATAACATTTTGGATTTACGTATAATTGCTTTATGACATATTTATTTACTTATTTCACAATATTTGGTTACATATTTATGAACATATTTCTTAATTTGATGTTACATAAAATCCGGGCCCTAGTGATTACCCTTCAACAGCGTGCCCACGTCGCCTGTGACGCTATTCGGAGAGAGGCTGGAACATGCGAAAGAGTGAGGTAATCAATGATACGACGTGTGAACGCGTGCTTTGCATCCTATGGAGGCCACTTTGAACATCTGTTGTGACGTGGATATGATTATGCTATGTACTATCGATGACGATTTGTTGTTCGTTGTATGCACATCGTTCATTTCCGGACACATGTTTATTTGACCTTTTCCCCCTTTATTTCCAGTTAGGAATTAGTCCCTGAAGTTTGTCGGTGTAATTACCGTTCACCCTGTATATTACTACATAAAAATGCAAGGATTATGAAAAAATTAATAAATTAATTCAGTTATTTATTCAATAATGATTGAGAATATATATATATATATATATATATATATATATTTCCAAATGCCCCAGGTTTTTGTCTTTCGACATTCCTGGTTTCTCTTCTGGCATGGCGTACTTGTAACCCACTTCTGAGGTTGGGGCGCCTGGAAGGCGGGGTTACGTTGCCCAGATGATATGATGGGTGATGATGATAATGGTGCGCCAGGAGAGTCCCTAATCCTAAGCTTAACCTAAGGTGAATATGAATGATGATGATTGCGATGGCCATATGATTTCGCGGACCGTTTGGGCCTTAAAGTTTTCCTGACATTTGTCTTACAGGTGAGGAAAAACCCCGATAAAAACCTCACCCAGAAAAACTGTCCCGACCGGGGATCGAACCGGGCCGCTGCGTGACAAGGTGGACTGATTGAGAATATATTATTTTCATAAATGATTTTATAAAGGCGACATGTGTGGTAAAAGGACAATAGCTATTCATAATGGTCTAGAAATACCCAGGAAGTTAAAACGTAAAAAATATCAATAATACAACAGTATTGTGCTCTCACTAAAATGGTTGCGCAATTAATAAGCATGTTCTTTCCCTGTAAAATCAGATGTTAAGAATGAAATGTCTCTGACACTAACGTGACAGGTGACGAATCTAAAGGAATCGACTGCCTAGTTATGTATCATATCAGAAACCAATTATTACTGTGTCCTCTAAGACATTAATTAACGTCTACGTTTTTTGGAATTCTAAATGAAATGATGTTACTATATACATGTGAATGATACACTCGTTTAGGAATATTGAAGCATTACATATCAGTGGCGAACTGGGTTACATTTTAGGAATTCCCGAAGACATAAATCTCACCTTAAAAGCACAAGTGATTAACCAATGAGACTTTTTTTTAACGTGTTTGAACCAATTGTGATAATGGAGTGGGGAAACCATAGGCGTGGTTATCGTTTTATTAAAGTGGAATCGAACAAAAATTATTTTGTTACGCGATTTTCGAACCAGAAGGATCAGCGGTGTTCGTTAAGTTTAAAACTTAATTTTAGGACCATCGCTGTGGTCTCGAGGTAGCGTGCTGCCTTGTCACGCAGCGGGCCCGGGTTCGATCCCCCGGTCGGGGCAGTTTTTCTGGGTGAGGTTTTTACCGGGGTTTTTCCTCACCTGTAAGACAAATGTCAGCAAAACTTTAAGACCCAAACGTTCCCGAAATCATATGGCCATCATCATCATCATCATCCTTCACCGGTGTGAAAAGCAACGGGAAGCTACCATACCTACAATTCCCTAGTAAAACTTCAAGCATAGCGTGAAAATGCTATAATTGCAGTGAAGGACCTGCCTTCGGGCAGAATTACTATGGATGGATGGATAAAAAATGAAGTTTAAAATATTTTGACTAAGAATAGTTTGATTTAGAAATTTTTATCTATATTCAAGAAAATCAACTTTATTTTAATAATTTGAACTTCGAACATAACTAAAGATTTCAATTATCCTGCCAAATTATATTTCCGCGATTTAAATAATTTCATCGACTTCATTACTAAATAAACAAAACTGTGTAAACTAACAACTATTTTATGATAAAATACTACAACATTTTTTAGAACTTCGAACCTTAATGCAATTAAAATTATCTCGATTATAAAGTCCTATCGCCTAAATGATCCCTGAGAACTCATAGCTCATACGCCGACAGAATCGGTACAATTTAATTATTTCCTTTTTACGAAAAATGACAATAAATGTTCACTAATACATACTATACTCCTGCAAATGTACGAAGAGACTAAATGCGCAACACAAGTGGCGGAGAAGTTGCATATGTATAGGGCGTTGCCATTTATTACTTTATGGATTACTTTTTTATAAATGTGTTTATTATTATTATTATTATTATATTATTATTATTATTATTATTATTATTATTATTATTATTATTATTATTATTATTATATTGGCCGCGATGGACTAGTGGTTATGCTCCTCTGGTCGCAGGGTCGCGGGTTCAAACCCGGCCGGTGTCGATGGGTTTTTTAGGATGGAAAGATCCAAGGAGCAAGTTCTCCGGGAGGGTCTTCAAGCCGGGTCCCGAGTCTGAAGATTTTCAGGCTCGTAAAAGATCCTTAAGCCAGAATAAAAAGGCGTCTAAGCAAAATTTATTTAATTTTTCCGTCTTAGTACTACCTGGTGTCCTAGATGTCAGTATGAGGCGGAACGCTGACTACGGGCCACTCCAATGACATCTATATGAAAACAAGTGTACCTAAATTAGTATGGTTCAATTTCTTCCCTGTAGGGGGAGAGCGCTTAAATCTCGTCGAGGGAAGCAAGGGCTTACAAGATTATTATTATTATTATTATTATTATTATTATTATTATTATTATTATTATTATTACTACACATTTTGCATGATCGTGTTAGTTCAGGTGATAATAAGGCTACATCCTGACTAGCTTAGGAAATTGTAATTACTAAATGTCCAATTGCTATATTGTTCACCAGAAGGTTGGACAAAATTTCAATGAATTTGTCTGAAATTGAATCGATTTGTCCTTCAGATATTCACACTTTTTTTTTAAGTGTCACTTACAAATTCTGAATATTGTGTGTCAATTCAGTTTAAAATCTAACGCCTATAATGTTTATAAAGACCACCCTATAGTGTAGTCAGTTAGTTAATGCAATATGCTAAAAGCCGGATGACCGCCGGTTCTATTCCCGCTGGAGTTTTTAAACTGATATAAACTTTCTGGGACGTTAAGCTCGTTACTTGGCGCTTTCGATAGGAAGAAGGCTAATTGCCGGCGTATTTTACCTTTTCCTATCTCTTCATGATCGCTCCTCATATAACATACACTCATCCTTTAACTTCTCTCTTTACACACATCAGCTATGTAATGTCTGTCGAAGTGGAGTGTAAATAAAATACATTACCTAATATGGAATCCGAAGCAAAGATGCAACGAATGACGCTAGAAAAAATGCATTGAAGTTAAGTGATGTAATATAGTGTCACGGGTTAACCCTTAATTTCGCAAAACACAAATTTATTCTGTTGCTTATTTGAATGTGGCGGACCGCAGTGAAAACGAAATCTTGTGCAACTATTATTATTAGATATTGTATAATTACACACATTTAAGTGTTTTTGTTTTGTTCGTTTTCTTCTCATTTATTAAAAATATTAAATTAATGGAACCAACTGATGTATCCGAAAGGATACATTACGAATTTAAGGGTTAAAAAATTGTTAGACTGAAAAAAAATACTTAAGTGAATTTTATTTTAGATATATCGAAAAGCACAGGCCAACGAAAGATTGTATAATTTCCATACATTCAATTTATAGTTGCATACAATCTTAATTTGATATCTGTAACAACGATGAAATAAGTTATATATATATATATATATATATGTGTGTGTGTGTGTGTGGTACTGTCATTAAGTTTTTAGACAGCGCATTGTGGCGCTATGGTGCACTATAGCGCATAGGTGGCGCCGTGGTACCTTGTCAATCTCTCGTCTCAGCAGAGACAGTTGAGTGCATGCACTGCAAGCAGAACTACGGTCTTTGTTGTGACAGTGATTTGAATGCGCACGTCGGAATTCGAGAGTCACAGTTTGAGAAATGGGACATCAAGTTCTGTCGGAAATTAGGCAAGACCGCTGCCGAAACGTTTCAAATGATCCAGCAAGTTTACGGTGAGGACACATTGAGTCGCAGTGTTGTGTTAAGTGGCACCGATGTTTTTGCAAGGAAGAGACAGTTTGGAAGATGATGTGCGTACTGGTCGGCCACAAACAATTCGAACTACGTATACGCTTCCAATCAGTAGATGATCTGGCAGCAGTGGTAGGGGTCAGCCATGATACTTGCTACAAAATTCTGTCTGATGACCTGAACATGTCTCGTGTTAACCAGCACAGTGTGCCACGAATCTGTCACAAGACCAACGTGATGATCGCATGCGATTTGTGATGACTTCATCATCTAGGCCCTGCCATCCACCCCTTGGGATCCTCGGTCGTCATGACCATACTCCCAAGTCCTAGTTCTAGTCCTCCCTAATCTAATCTCGCGTCCACGTTCAAGGTCTCGGTCCTTTAACCAACACTCCAGGGAAGAGTGTTGGAGTTTGCACTTCTCGGGCAATTGATGAGCTACATAGTACATCAGGTCACTCAATCCTGATGACCCCACAGTTGGTCCACGGGCTCCATGAGCCTAGCCGGGAGGACTGCTGTCGCAGATCCACCGACCATTCCCCTGTTCTGCCTCCAGGGACGTGTCCTGCAGCCGTTGTGAGACCGGCTAGGGCTACAAGCCCAACAGTGTGAGACTTTTAGTACATCCAGGTGCTCATCTCCTGGCGACCCCACAGTTTGTCGACGGGCCCGTAGGCCAAGCCAGGAACCAGTACAGTAGCTCCCCGCTGGACTGGTCCGAGCCGAGCCTGGGTGTGCCCCCAGGGACGCCTTCTGCAGCTGTTGTGGGCCAGCACGGAGCTCGCAAGCTCCAACAGATGAGCAATTAGTACGACAAGGCGCTCAACTCTTGCCGACCCCACTAATGGTTCACGAGTCCCTTGGACTTAACCGGGAGGACTGTCTAGCAGATCCACCGATCTTTCCCCCAGTGCACCAGCTGGGGACGTGTTTGGTTGCTGAAGTGGGTCCAGCCTGAGCATTTAGTACGTCAGGTCGCTCAACTCCTGACGACCTCACAGATTGTCCTTGGGTCACTCGGTTCCAGAGTCGGCGCTAAGCCCTCCTCCAAAGACCGCGCTTCCTCCTTTTCCGAGCTTTGACCTGGTGGTAATTCCCAGCATTACGCCCGGTATTGTCCCATCCAGCCCGTTCGCAAGACTAGGCCTAGTCGTGTAGCTGCTGTGAGGCAGCCCACTGAGCAATGTAGGCATCCAGGGAGCTCATCTCCCATGGTGCCCCCACAAAGGTCCTCGGGATAAACCAAGAGAAGGGAGCGGGCTGAACTCCACAATCTCCCACCGCCTCGCCACGACGGCCGCTGATCCCGTTGTGGGCACGGGGCGATTGAGCTTTAGTACAACAGGGCGCTCCTCTCCTGCTGACCCCACTTATGGTCCGCGAGTCCATCGGACTTGGAAGGGAGGACTGACTAGCAGATCCACCGACCTTTTCCCCACTACGCCACCGAGGGGACGCGATTTGCTGCTGAAGTGAGACAGCACGAGCTATGTAGTGCATCAGGTCGCTCGAGTCCTGACGACCTCACAAATGGCCCGCGGGTCCGGTCTGGACCTAGCCGGGAGGAATGCAAGCAACCACCGACCGTTCCCCTATCCGCCGCCCGGGGACGCGCCCTGTTGCTGTTGTGAGCACAGCTGGGGCCGATAAACGGACCCCCACGGGTGATGACTTCATCAGTAGTGCTGACGATTAACTGACGTTTCTCAACTGGAGACGAAACATGGTGTTTCCTTTACGATCCGCAACTGAAACGACAATCCGCCATCTGTAAAACGCCATTATCACCACGACTGAAAAAAAAAACCGCTACAAAACAGGTCAAAAGACAAGGTGATGCTTGAACTGTTTTTATTCAAATAGAATTGTTCACATGGAGTTCATCCAGAAGGTGCAATTGTCTGTTTACGAGATTCAATTCGCCGTAAGTGACCTGAGATTTGGCGTACAAAGAATTGGTTGTTGCTACACAACACATCGTTCTGTCCTTGTCCAAGAGGAACTTGCAAGGCAACAGGTGACAGTTTTGCTGCACCCTCCGTATTCACCTAATCTCACGCCATACGATTTCTTCTCTTTCCTCGCATGAAAGCAATCCTACATGGGCGTAGATTTCATTCTTCCGAAGAAGTCATTACTATAACAAGAGAAGCCATACGGGACGTTCCTGCCAACATCTTTCAGTGGTGCTTCCAGCAGCTGTACCACCGTTGACAAACATGCTTAACGGCCAATGGCGCCTATTTTGAGGGAGGATGTGGTTCTGTTTAAGTGTACGCCTAGTTATCGGCATCTTGTGAGACATCCAGAATCTTGTGGGTGCCTACTCTCCAGGCGTAAAGTCTCAGAACTTAATGACTGTAGTAGTATATATTAAATAAGAAGTATTGATGTGGACCATTCATCTGGATAGCTACCTTTTTCATAAATTTTGTTAAAAATACCTACTATGTATCCTGTCCATTTATCAATTTTCAAGGCTTCTTTATAGAACTCGGCTGGTATACCGTCTAGACCAGGAGCTTTTCCATTTTTCATGGATCGAATCACATCCCTCACCTCTAGTTTTGTTATCTCCGAGTCTAGCATTGGTACGTCTTGACCAACTAATAATAGCCGCGGTCCCTCCCAATTCCCCCCTCCTGTAAACACCCTTTCGAATGAAGTACCCAAGTTTCTGGCGAAATTTGATTTACTTTTTTACGATATTTAATTTCCCTAATTACTTTCCAAATTTTGGTAACATCCCGTTCCTTCATAGCCTGATTAATTCTCTCCAAGATTTTTACCTCCCAATTCTCCCTGGTTCTAGCCGTTATCTCTTTATATCGTCTCCTCATCTCTATGTACACCCGCCGATTGAAGTCGCCACCCTCCTTTCTGAACCTCACTAAAGCCCTCTCCGCTCGTCTTTTTCCTTCCCTACATGCATTATCGTACCAGCCTTCATATCGTTTTTGCCCTGATTTTCCTCTAATCTGCATATTTTCCCCCCTTCCCACATTAGTAATCTTAATTTTTCACCTCTTCCTCCACATCGCCTAATACCTCCGGTGTCGAAGACTCTAGTTTGTTAAGTAGTTCCTGTGTCTTATCCTCTCTCCAACAGAACCGCCTAACAGTTCTAATGTCTCCCCTCCTTCCCGTATTCCAGCTCCCCCCACTTCCTTTCCCTCTTCTTCAAATTCTAATTGGATTTCGATAGGTGAGTGATGCGATTCGATTCTGTCCGCTACTTTAATGCTGCAATCCTAGAAATAAGATTATGTGAGCAGAGCATATAGTCCACGACACTTCCTCCATTACCGTTTATGAACGTAAGTTCCCCTTCAATATCTTCCCCGTATTTTCCGTTAGCATTTCTAGGTTATGAATGTCGCAAAACGTCAGAAGTTCTCTCCCATACGTATTAATAACCCTATCCTTACTCACCCGAAATCCCTTTCTTAAATCTTCCTCTCCTTCTTCCGTCCCTAAAGTTATATTTTCTCTCCCAGTTCTACCATTAAAGTCCCCCATTATAAGAGTATTTGTATCCGGGAATTTATGTCCGAGTTCTATCATTGTATCTCCCAGGTCATCAAAAAAGTAGATATAGCGTGTCGAGACCCAGCCGGGTGACGATATACGGAGAGGATACTTAAACAAAGATCTCCGATTTTTACATGAATACACGTGACACCCTGTATTTCAACATGAACATTTTCAACATGTCTAAATGTATTATTTTCAACATTGTTAATATCCCTCCCGGATATCTTCCCCTTTTTTGTTTACTACCCCTCCCCTTATTTATACAATTAAATCCATCAAATTCAATATGGTCTTTGTCCCCCATCCAAGTTTCTATAATGAAATATAACTAAAACTTTTAACAAATCAATAAATCTGTCGGAAGACATTCGTTTTTTCAAACCTTCAATATTCCACACAGCAATTCTGAGAGGGGGGTTTGTCCTCTATGTTCTAACGGTTTTCTTTACCTGCTCTTGGCGGCCCTTCTGCATTGTGTTTGCAAGCTTTTCCGACATCATACTTCTTAATTGTCGCGCCGAGCTTCCCTCCCTCACACTGCTGTCTTCTGTCGTCTTCTCTGCAGGGTTGTCAGTTCTCTCGCATTCTTCTCGTTCCCGTGTTTATTCTTGGGACTCGAACTCTGCCTCTCCGATGTCGTTCCACGCGACTCACCTCGTTCCCTTGTTGTTTTATTGCGATTTGAACTCTGCCTTTCAGAGGTCGTCTCCCGTTGCGTTTTCCTGGCGCTTCCTTTGTGGACACAGACATCTCCTCCAGTTCTCGACGAGTCCTCACCCGTCCATTTATTACCAGTTTATCGAAACGGATGAAAGCCTGAGCTCCCTGCTTCCTTGCGTCCACTAGATGTCGTTTCAGGAATGCTCGCTCCTCTCTCACTCTCCGGCTGTGGTCTTCACTCACTGCCACTCCAGTGCCCCGTAGATATCTTGCCCCCCTTATGATTTCTTCTTTATCCCTATAGTGAGCTAACTTGCACACTATAGGCCTGGGGTACCGTCCACGACCCACTCTATGAGCGCGTTCGATGTCCCGTTCTAGCAGAACTATTCCCATTTGCCTTAGGACATGCCTTGTTATAACTGCCGTAGTGTCCCAAGACTCGTTCTCCTCTTCCCCCACACCATACAACACAATATTGTTCCTTCTAGATTGATTTTCTAGATAGTCAATTTTTTCTTCCAGCCACCTCACTCTGTCTTCCACACTACTCCAAGCTACCTCCATTTCTTGAACCCTCTTCACGACAGAGTTTACACATAGACACCATGTCCTCCGTCTTTCGGAATCTCTGGGCCATCTCTCTCCTCATCTCTTCCAGCATTTTCTTCACGTCCTGCATTTTTACAATTTGACAACACCGCACTGCTCTCGAGAACTGAAAACACGTCCGCACACTACCACGTACCAATGTAAGAGAGACAGAACAACTTAGATTACAGATGCTGCCGGAGAGATTTCTCAGGTCGGATCGAGGGAGAGTGGCGTGTTGGGATCTTTTAGGACGGATCGAGAGTGAATCAAAAACATGCAAATTTTTGGGTACAGTAAGAAAATTGAGATATAACAAAATTGTAGATTAAGGATATATGTATTAACAATAAGAAGAATCTCAATATGGTCTTTGTTTTCGATCTTTAATCATGTTAATAATAAGTAGGTCTGATAAGTTGAATAGTCTGATAGTGCACTTAATGTCTGCAGGGACGGGGGGAGGGGGGTATGAGCGTGCGGTGTGTATATGTGTGGGGGTGTGTGGGTGTATGTGTGTGTGCTTTTTTTTTTCTAATTTGTTTTCTAGCATTTTTTTTTAATATTAATGTACGGAATGTGGATGAATGTAGATATGTATTATTTTGATTTAGTGCAGACATAGATTTTACTTATATGTAGCCTGTTATTGTTTTTTGATACAGGTGTATTTGTAGGTATTTGTTTATATTATTAGTTTTATTTTTTATTCATGGAAAAATAATGCACGTACGGCCAAGCAGGCCCGTGCGCAATGTAAATGCATATATATTAAATAAGAGCACTTTCTTCATCAGATCAAGGGTAATCTTAAAGATCTAGAGACATAATATAATGCTTTGAAGAGTACCGCTCGTCTCGATGGCTTTCTTGGTCTGCGGAAGAAGCTCTATTCAACAGCAGCATTAAAAGTTCACTGTCTTCCTGGATATTTGTCATGAGGTACAAACAGTCAGTCTCCAGAAAAGTCTAGTGCCAGGAGTAATTTTTAAGGCCGAGATGGAGGATCTTTATAGTAATGAGCACGAAGTTACGTTGCACTGTGGTCGTAGACAGCGTTTCGTGAAACCAGAATTTATACCTGTGTAAGTCGCCATTTTGACTGTGACTAGTCTAGCGCTTTTTGTGTTCGAATATGCTACCACGAAACTATGCTAGTCAAAATTTGACTTCTATAGTACGTTTAAATAAATTTCCCTAAGCTTGTAAAGTCATTTTTGATACATGATGTATATACTCGTATTAAATAACAGCACATCCATATTTAGATCAAGGATGACTTTAAAGATCTAAAAATATAACATAAGGTTTTTAAGAATAATATACGGAGCATAGATATTAATAATTTGCTTGTTTAATTGCATTTATATTAATATTTTGTTTTATTTCATACAAATAAAACTTTATAAATATCCACTATATATATCCATCCATAATTCTGCCCGAAGGCAGGTCCTTCACTGCAATCATAGCATTTTCATGCTATGCTTGCAGCTTTACTAGGGAATTGTAGGTGTGGTAGCTTCCCGTTGCTTTCCACACTGCTGCTGATGATGGTCATATGATTTCGGGGACCGTTTGTGCCTTAACGTTTTCCTGACATTTGTCTTACAGATGAGGAAAACCCCGATAAAAACGTTACCCAGAAAAACTGCCCCGACCGGGGATCGAACCCGGGCCCGCTGCATGACAAGGCAGCACGCTACCTCGAGACCACAGCGATGGACAATTATATATATATATATATATATATATATATATATATATATATATATGTGTGTGTGTGTGTGGTGTGTGCGTGTGTATTATAAATATATTTTATATTTTTACGTTATTAAATTGAGTGTAGAAAATGAAATATTACAGTTATTAAACACTTTACTACATGTAACTTTCGCCAACATAAACACTAAAATGTAGCGTGTAAGTAATGTTAAGAATATATATATGATCCAGATGCAGTCATTTCATATCCGTCACCTTTAAATAGGCGTTGATTACAATTAAAACTCGTTCACGACCCATTACTTAAATAGAAAACTTTAAACGTACATAAAACTCCTCGCATACTTCGTACTGTACTAGCAACATTTTCCTGAAAAAAATGTCGGGCATCCAATAATTAAATCGACGTCACGAAAATTGTTGAAATAATTCTGTGACCCAGGGTAAACATACATAAGTCTGAAAGCATACATTTTCACGGGAGCTTATTAATATTCAAATATATTAATAATTGGAGATTTGTATTACTTCTGACCAATATACACTGCTCAAAACAATTAGAGGAACACTATGAAATATGCAAATATGTTTTCATTGGATAAAGGTACAAACATGAAATTAATAAAGTACATTATTTGTGGTTATTTATTTATTGCCCATGTCAGTAAAAACAAATGAATAACGCTGACAATTAACTTTTCAAATAATTCCGCTATGTAAGCAATCAATTATGTCCGCGCGGCCATGAACCTAGGGGTTCGATAGTGCCAGTGAGTAAGTAAGTAAGTAAGTATGTAAACAATTGAATCTTGTGCTTATTTTTTAAAGTTAAACACTCGTTATATAGAGTTAATATCTTGTATGGCCTCCACGACATTCGATGACAGTTTGGCACCTTCGTGGCATGCTCCCAATAAGATTCTGGATTCCTCTTGTGGGATGTTCTCCCATTCCTCCTTCAGAGCATCTCCAAGTTGCTGCAGAGTTTGTGGAGCTTGATGTCGGTTCCTGACCTTCCTGTCTAGAAGATCCCACAAGTGTTCAATAGGGTTGAGGTCTGGGCTGACCGCTGGCCACTCCATTACCTCAATTTCATTCCTCCTCAGGAAATCCCTGGTGACAGCCGCAGAATGTGCCCTGGCATTATCCTGCATAAACAAAAATCCAGGGCCTACTCCAATGGCAGCAGGTACTACATGCTCTTCCAGAACGTGCTCGATATACCGGGCATTCAGTCGCTGGGGAACAAGTACAAGGTCCGTACGATTGTTGTACATAACTCCGGCCCACACCATTATGGAACCTCCTCCGAATCTATCAATTTCCAGTACAGCCTCTGCAGAAAATCTTTCTCCTGGCCGTTCCCACACCCTCAATCGACCATCACAACGCGTAAGACGATACCTGGATTCGTCCGAGAAGAGCACAGACTCCCACTGGTTCAGGTTCCAATCACCATGGTTTTCAGCATACATACGTCTTGCTGCCTTATGCCCATTTGTTAAGCGTGGTTTTTTAACGGGCCTTTTTGGACGAATATTCTCTTTCCTTAATCTGTTCCTTATGGTTTGGTCTGAAACCCGGATTCCAGAAGTCATATGAAGGTCATTCTGCAGGTCTTTTGCAGTTTTTGTACGCTGTCGAAGAGCAGAAAGAACAACGTATCTGTCATTCTGGGGGTTTGTTTTAAATTTACGGCCCTGGCAACGTCTTCTACAATACTGACTTGTCTCTCTGTGCCTGTTGCGTAACCTGGACACCACGGAAGGAGAAACCCCAAGCTCTCTAGCCACTTGTCGCAGAGATTGACCTTGTCGTAAAAGATGTAGAGCATGATACACTTCAAACTCATTTAAATGCCTCATTTTGTCAGATACTACAATAAACAAGGCAATAATCAACATTCGTCACTATAGCAACATCAGGAAGCTTACCAATTAGAAGTGGCCAGTGCCTTCCAAAATAAAAAAAATTCTCTATATTTGTTATTTGAGGTAATTTCTCTGTATTTAGGCCATGGATCTTTAAAATTTGTATCCAATGATAAAATTAATAATTCAATTTATATATTGTCCAACTTTCAGCATCACAGCTTTAAAAAACAGTTACTTATTCAATTTATTACAAGTGTTCCTCTAATTGTTTTGAGCAGTATATATCTACTCTAAGATATTAGCTATCATGTACGAACATTGCTCTTGTGATAGAGAAAGGAAAATGTTGTATTTCTGACACATTAATATACAAAATGAAAATAGTTCAAGGTATAATTGTAGTATATTACTCAAATACATCCCTGTAAATACATTTGTTTTTATATTATAAATGGCGACCCTAAAGTGAGCATCATAAACAGGTATACCTCATGTCTTGTTTACATAAAGTTATTAATTTAATTTAATTAAGGGTAAGAAATTCAATATAGTATACAATAAAATACAGTACCAAATAAGCATTGAAGATACATATATTGTTTGAAACATTATGCGCGTGTCTATTGACTCGGACATAAAAATTTCAACTCGTACATAAAACATTTGTCTTCCATACTTGTATCGTAATATACTATTACCTGTTTATCATTTTTTTACTACTTTAAGTTCCGGGGTTAATGGATTTTTATTTTCAGGCCATAAAAATCCTTCTGAAGGGACTGATTTAATAGTCATTCATTAAACATAAAATTCAACTTTATTAAACAATTCAATAAATTATAAATTAATTTAAATTATTATATCACAATAAAAATGTTATTTTATAAAATGGAATTTCATAAAATATCCATACAGTTTTTTTTAAGTGTTAGTTGTAAATTATAATATTATGAGGTAATTTAGAATACAATTTAATGCCTGTAAAATTATAAAAAGAAACCGCATAGAATAATCAGTTAAGCCAATACGCTAAAAGTCTGGAGGTTGCGGGTTCGATTCCTGACGGATTATGTAAACTAATCTAAAGCTTCTGGCCGAACCATGGCTCTAGGATTGACTCCTTTTCTAACGGAAATGAGAATGAGACGAAATTCTGGGGATAAAGGCGGCCGTTACGCAGGATTAACAACCGGCTGACATCCCGTGCCGTTTGTTTAAAAATGTGGGAGCCCTAACCTCCTCCTATTCCAAAGAGCTCAGGCCATGTAACGTGATCTTTTTGTAAATTTGTTAAAAACTATTATACTTAATCGATTAAACGGTAGGCCTATATGAAGTTTATGGATGTTCCTAGTTATTAATTTGTTATATAAATTAAAACTATAAATAAAGTGATCCCATTACAGGCTTGGTGGTAGGAGGTTCCCATCTTCCTAGATAATTGGTATGAAATGTCTGTCGGGTTGTCAGCCCTTACTTTGACGGCCACTTTACCCATCTAAACATGCTTCCGGTTCTCATTTCCGTTAGAGGCTGAATCGACTCCAGAGCTATAGCGCCACTAGAAGGTGTGGACCAGTTTAAAAATCCTGACCCGCCCGTAACTCGAACACCTATTGTACCGACTTTAGCGTATTGATTTAACCAACTACGCTATGGCATATATATATATATATATATATATATCAATAGCAATTCTGCACAAGGGCAGGTTTTTCACTGCAATCGTAGCATTTTCATGCTATGCTTTGCAGCTTTACTAGGGAGTTGTAGGTGTGGTAGCTTCCCGTTGCTTTCCACACCGGTGAAGGATGGTGATGATAATGATAATAATGACGATGGTGACCATATGATTTCAGGGACCTTAAAGTTTTCCTGACATTTGTCTTACATGTGAGGAAAAACCCCGAGAAAAATCTCACCCAGAAAAACTTCCCCGACCGGGGATCGAACCCGGGTCCGCTGCGTGACAAGGCAGCACGCTGCCTTGAGACCACAGCGATGGACATAGGCCTAAATATATCTCACAATTTGTGGGATACAGACAACTAGAATGTTATGGTCATATACGTAGGATGCCAGAGAAAATATTACCCAGACAAGCTTTTGAATGGATTCTACCTGGGAAAGGAAAGAGAGGTCCACCTAGATTTAAATGGATGGATGATATAATAAGAGGTATGAGGGAGCTAGGTATGAAAGAATTGGAATGGGAAGATAGAGAAGAATGGAGCAAGAAGATAAAATTAAAAAAGCTTTGGGCATAGGAAGATGTTTTATTACATTGTAAACCTGTTTACCGAATACATAAAAATGCATGTTTGTTTGTTCGTATTTCATGCGCTGCCATACCGTTCATCCGATTGTGATTTTTTTTTTCAAAATGTTCAGCAAATTCCCACGATGAACATAGGCTATAAAAGAGTTGCGATACTCAACTCCTACGCCCTTAAAAACGTGAGAAACGTCCCCTTTTTTTACGCTTAAATGTCTTACGCTGCCTGAACCTAACAAATACACAAAATTAATGTATGCAGGATTGAATATCTCTTCTACAAAGTCCGCGTCAGCATATGTTTATCTTTTACAGATAACTCACAGTAGCCATTTTTGTCTTTGTTGATGCCAAGAAGGTAGGGATAAGAAGATTTCCGGGCAAACTTGCGCTGCCATACCGTTTATTATCCGATTGTAACGGGGTTTTTTGCAAAATGTTCAGGACTTTTCCGGGAAAGTTATAGATTTTAAGAGAGTTTTAATGCTTAAAGCCCTTCACCATTAAAAAATCACCCTTTGTAGTAAAGAATGTAAAAAAAATGTTTTGTACGCTTAAATGGCTTACTCTGCCTAAACCATAATAAATAAACCAAACCAATGTACAGAGAATTGAATACCGGTATCTAAAAAAAAAAAAAAAAAAAAAAAACTCTACAAAATAGTCCGGATAACTCACAATAACCATTTTTGTCTTTCATTGAGGTGAAGAAGATCGGAATAAGTAGATTCCTGGGAAAGTGTAGCAGCGCACAGCGGGTATTCTTTTACGGATAAACTCAAAATAACGAAGTGTCTTTCAGCTCATTTATACCAAGTACATCGGACTACGTAGATTTCCAGCCAACGCCGGGTAAACAGCACGGGGTATCTAAAAATAATTGATATAAATTTATATATATATATATATATATATATATATATATATATATATATATTCCTTTTAGTTATTCAACCAATGGTAAAAACACATTGATTTATTTAGGCGTAGCAGTGTACACCGGGTATTCGCTAGTAAATAAATAAGTAAATAAATAAATAAGTATATATATATATATATATGCCATTATCGTGACGTAGATAACGTCAATATTTAAATAAGATGCGTCTGTGCAAAATTTATCTACCGTTTCACATCCAGATTTGAATCCCGACGTTATTGGCCCACATGCATAAGAATGTCGTTAAATAAAATGCTACTGCATGTAGGCCAACTTTATTGTTTAAAAAAGAGAAATTACTTTGTAAAATTTGAAGCAGAATGTTCTAGACGGAAATTTTGTGATCCACGCTGTGTTCCCGTAGAGTCTTGCAGCCTTTGGCGCCAGCTATAGGTCAGTTACGAAAACAGGTCAATGTCGCGTAGTTAATCCCAAAGGAAGAAGCCGCCACATCCCTCGTCAGTGAAACCTACACATTCTTGCATATTTTATTATCAATGCTACATTGAAATATATACAAATGTATAACTTCTCAACATCTTGAACTCAATATTCTCATTTTCGTCAGCTTAAGACTATAGTGATTTACATGTTTATTACATATAAAGAGGTAGAATATCAAAGGAGGATTTCGGCTCGGAATTCTCTTCCATTTCTACGGAGCAACAATTCCCTCCAATCTCACATTCTACAAGTCTGATACCCTATAATATATCTCTTTAGTCATACACTGGAGACTCCATGGCAAAAAATTGTCTCCTACAATTTATTATCCGTTAGTATTGGAAGATATTTGATATGTAACTAAAGTCATTATTTTAATAATACATTGATCTATTGGAAGAGTTATTACCCTATCTGCGAAGATAATTCTAATTTTTCTTTATTCCGATTGAGGGTCTTTCCACTTTTCAGCGGTTGCCCTTTTACCAGCCGGCTGCTGGCCCTTCACATCCACATGTGTCAATCACAGAGGTAGATGATCAACAGCCAGTGTAGGGGTGACATGTGGGTTAGCATGTCGAGTCCCCCAGCCATTATAGCTGGTTCCTCAACCTGGAGCCGCTACTTATTGTAGCTACTCAATTGCCTCACGATGCTGGGTGGGCACCGGTCCCATACTGGCCGAAATACCATGAGAAAATTTCTTCCCCCATGGAGACTCGAACCAGCGCAGGTCCCGTAGCTCTGCGCCAAGGCTTCCTACCTTAACCGCTCGGCTACGGCGCTGGACTTAATTTTTCTTTATAAGATAGGAAATCTAAGAATTTTACACTCACGCACGCGCACAAACATGGACACACGCGGAAAATCTTAGATTTTATCCTTATAAAAATAATGTTCGTCACAGCTTAAACTAAGCGAATTCCTCAGCAAGTTGAATTTATGGCCCGATTTTACTGGTTTATAGAATATATCTTTATTCTGTTAATCAAATTGTATGTACTAGTTACGTAGCGAGAAAACAAACATGACAGCCACTAGAGCGATTTATAAATTACAGCTCTCAGCTAAAATCCCAGTTCTAATAGTCGGATTTTGCTTTTTTTAACGCGTTTCTCGTTTTATTTCAATGGGAACCGAATTTCATTGAGAACAATCGAAAATGTTGACTGCTAGAGCTATTTTTTTTTTTTTTTTTTTTTTAATTTCGCTTTGGGTGAACTCCCACACATAAAAGTTCGATTTTGCTGGTTAACGAACTCGATGTTACTTTTCTCAATTGATTGCTATATGCCGAGTTTGATTCCGATAAAATAAAAAAGTACGGCCGCTATAGCGTTAGCAGACAGAAACACACGCATACAAACAAGCAAGCAAGTAAGTGTGCACGCAGGCGCGCGCTCGCACCCATCCATCCATCCATCAGAGTAATTCTGCCCGAGGGCAGGCCCTTCACTGCAATCGTAGAATTTCCATACTATGATTGCAGCTTTACTAGGGAATTGTAGGTGTGGTGGCTTCCCGTTGCTTTCCACACTGGTGAAGGATGATGATGATGATGATGGCCATATGATTTCGGGGACCATTTGGGCCTTAAAGTTTTCCTGACGTTTGTCTTACAGGTGAGGAAAAAACCCGATAAAAACCTCACCCAGAAAAACTGCCCGACCGGGGATCAAACTCGGACCCGCTGCGTGAAAAGGCAGCACGCTACATCGAGACCACAGCGGTGGACACGCGCACGCACACACAAACACACGCACGCACACACAAACACACGCACGCACACACAAACACACGCACGCACACACAAACACACGCACGCACACACACACACACGCACGCACACACAAACACACGCACGCACACATAAACACACACACATATGTATATATATATATATATATATATTATATACTTGTTATAGTCAGCTACTAGATGACAGTGAAGACCGAGTTCTCGCGACATCTAGTAATAATGGAGAATATAATACATATATAAGAAAAATAAGTGTTTGAATTGGATTCGCCTGGTGGTGTAATGGATAACACGCTGAGGTACAGACTCAGAGTTCCGGGTTCGAATCCCGTCCAGGCATTTATTTTTCTTTTCATACCATATACGTTACTTTTTTTCATGGCTATTTTCAGTGACTACTAAGTAGAATCGATGAAAATTTGTAAACAAATTTAAAAAAGAATCAAGAGAATAACCTCAATATATTCATTTCTTCGGAATTCGCTAAAACAACAACAACAAATAAGAAAACAACTTTATATAGCAATATAAGAAATGATTATATGATAAATGAATAGGTTCATTAATTTAGAGGTTGAAAACATAACAATCTGCAGTTAACAGATTCAGAAGCCATGATACATCGCACTGACGGTTGGGAACGTTACATATTTGTCTCTTATAGCCCAAGAGCAGCGTCTTACTCAAAATTTTAACCCCTTGTATAGATCTGAAGAGAAACGCTATCTCGTTGTTTGAATCAGTGTTGAGATAATTTTGCAGACAGTGATATGTTTAGTTTAACATAGAATCACTTCTAAATACAAATTCACATTTGAAATGCTTCTTCAGTAATACTAGATGAGTCGATGTTTTTAATTCAGGTAGTAGTACCAATTCAACTCTTGTTTTCCCAAAACAATAATGACGTCACGGACACGCTATCTGTAGCCAATATATGAATATTCTATCATAGTCTTCTTTTCGAGTACAAGCCCCTACACAAATTAAAATCCAAATTAAATTATCAGACACCTGGAAAACTACATTTCCATTCATGTTTTATAAAATTAATCTAATTCTATTTAATCCCTTGTTTCAAATTTAAATACAATATTGCATTTCCTCATTCAAATGCACATTCTTTGGTTTTCTGAATTCAGATGTCATATTCTTAAGAGGGCAGACGATATTGCTTAGAGGCCCGTTTGTATGTTGGAAGCTCGTGCGACTAAGTGTCATATTTTGGACGGTATGGATCGAGCTTCGTTCCGGTCTGCGAAAATGTATGTTTTATTTCCTCTTTGGTATCTAGTTTGGCTCCTGGGTCTCCTCAGCCTCTTTTGAAATTAATACTATAGAGAAGTAAAGTAAAACTCTACTCGTGAGTCGGGCATAATACCAGGTCGAGGTATGAGATGAGATGAATCCTCGTTATTGAAGATATTTAATATAAAAATACTGGCTGACTCATAGTTGGAGGGTAAGTGTTTAATCACATGCCATATATATATATATATATATAAGCAGGGCTTGAGATGGGGCAGATGCAGCGGGATGACGTTCCTCTTCTTTTTCAAATACTGTACCTTTAAAGCATCTCCTTACTTGTGAGCTGTAGAAGCATCGTAACGAATTGTTTTTAAACACAATATTTTTTTAAAATACTTCGATTTTTTTTTACTGGCTAAGCAAAATTGTAATCGGATGATGTATTATTCAAATTCCCTATATTTGCGTTGTCATTAGTTTACAATTTCATTTACTTCATAAATAATAAGGTATCTAATTCTAGTATACTAATTAGATTTCATAGCTTCATCATAAAATTATACGTAAATGACTTATTCTTCCATGAATCCCATGCCAGCGTGGCATTGCAAGATTTTTTTTTACACTGGCAGGTGAATTGTTTACAATAAGTGTCCAATAAGTTGTTTTATTGTTCGTGTCAGTCTAACATTTTCAACAGGTTAAGAGAAAACAAAGTAAGTTGCAAGGAATTACAAATTAGCAAAGTAAAAGTGATATATTTACTATTTGTTATTTGATAGAAGTATTTATTTGTATGCATATCCAATGAAATTTTTATTTTTATTTCAAACATAAACAATATTATTAGTACGTATAATGATTAAGCTCAATAAATTTACACCATCCCGGTTCCTTTTTCACCCCAACTCAAGCACTGCCCATAAGGTACCCGTTGAATGCTCATGAATATCCATTGTGGTTGTGTAATCAAGGATCCACAAATTCTCGTCCAATAGGACAAGATAAGAGATGTGTCCGGTAGCCCATACATGTCCCTCGTCTTTGTCGCAAGGGAAGTTATATATATATATATATATATAAGAAAAATAAATGTTTCTATTGGATTTGCCCGGTGGTTTAATGGATAGCACGCTGGAGTACCAATCCAGAGGTCCGGGTTCAAATCCCGTCCAGGCATTTATTTTTCCTGTCATATATATATATGTCCACCGAAGTAGTCTCGAGGTAGCGTGCTGCCTTGTCACGCAGCGGGCCCGGGTTCGATTCCCGGTCGGGACAGGCTCCTGGGTGAGGTTTTTTCCGGGGTTTTTCCTCACCTGTAAGACAAATGTCAGGGAGCTTAGGTTCCAACGGTCTCCGAAAATCATTCGGCCATCATCACCATCATTATCATCCGCATCATCATCCTTCACCGGTGTGAAAAACAATGTGAAGCTACATTATCTATGGTATGATTGCAGTGAAAGACCTGCCCTCGGCAGAATTACTATGGATGATATATACCGAATATCCATCCATAGTAATTCTGCCCGAGAGCAGGTCTTTCACTGCAATCATAGCATTTTCATGCTATGCTTTGCAGCTTTACTAGGGAGTTGTAGGTATGGTAGCTTCCCGTTGCTTTCCACACCAGTGAAGGATGATGATGCTGGCCATATGATTTCTGGGACCGTTTGGGCCTTAAAGTTTTCCTGACATTTGTCTTACAGGTGAGGAAAAACCCCGTTAAAAACCTCACCCAGAAAAACTGTCCCGACCGGGGATCGAACCTAGGCCCGCTGCGTGACAAGGCAGCACGCTACCTCGAGACCACAGCGGTGGACGATATATATATATATATATATATATATATATATATATATATATATATATATATATATATATACTCGTATTATCATACGTACACAAACCCACATACGTGTATTTGTTGACCATATTTTTTAATGCCTAGCGTTGTCTGACTATCATCCCACGATTCTGTTCCATATTATGTCTTGTGGATAATTGAGTAGCTATTTGATATGGGAAAGTGTAGAAATCCGTTTAAGCTGAAATTAAGGTTGAGGATCGTATCGCGATAATCGTCAGACTCCTTTACTGCATTTCTGTTAAAAAATGACAGCAACCAATCATTCGCCTTGGTAATTCGGAGTTGTTCAACGGATTTGTAACGCTTAACACACACATAATTAGTACATGTGTTAAATATAATCTATGAGGTGGCCAGAGAATGAAGTACTGGTATACAATTGTCAGTCTTGAAATTAGAAGTTAGTTTAATTTAATGCAGCTTAAAATGTAGGGTCTAAGTCACGCTATAAATAAATAAGGTGTTAACAATGATTGATATTGATTGTATTAACTTGTTTGGCTGGCATTAGAACTGGCCTTGACCTCCTGCTATTGGGCGTGAATGAAATAACCCCATACACCACTCTGCGCCTATCTTCATTTAACAAAATTTATCATAAGTAATGCCACGAGTGATTTCCAAATTATCGATAAATTCACGACTCACGAAGTGAGGAGTGAATTTATCTAGAGAATTTGGAAATCAAGAGTGGCATTTGTTAGGACTATTTAACGAATAAAATAAAGCTGTTTACTCACAAATCATTATTTAACTACAGTTATTTAAAAATATTTTTATATTTAAAGTAAACGGTGATGTTTGAAAAACTAATGAGAAACGATAGGTAGCCTACGCTTCTACTGCTTCTTTTGTTTATCACTGCAACCAGATCATACTATTTATTGCCAAAGGAACGCAATATTGTAAGAATGCTCTCTAGTGGAGAAAAAATGAAACACATCAATCTGTATATTAATTCATTTTTGATGTCGTATACATTTAAGAAAGTGCAAACAGTGGTTTCTTTTTTTTGGTGGTATAATCAATTGCTACAAATGTTGACATGTAAGCACTATTATATACAATCTGGTAGCCGTATTTGTTATAGGCTCAGTCACTGCAAAATAACGGTCAGACCTGTTCAGAATATTAAAAAGGAGGAGCTTTGCTTAATATATGATAATCCTAACGTTGATAATTATTTCGTGAAACACGTCTCTGATTGGTTGTAATACAGAAATCATTGAAACGTGATTGGTCATTGACTCCCATTTGGGGCATGAGTTAAATAGTCTCTAGAAATCACATTTCAAATTTATCTCAAGTTGGGTAACCTTATGTTGTATCAAAATTTAGCTTCGAGAGATGAATTAAGTGGCGCATTCGGTGGCCGTGGCCCTATTTTCTTGCCGACGTCGAGACGCTTGCGTGTTGCATGTCAAGGCGCCATGCGCAATGTAGGATGCGCGACGGGGGAAGGACAATGACCTCGTAGCCCGGTCACGAAGTGGAGCCGCGGGGATCGAGGGGAGAATGCTCGATATTGAACTCTCGTATATGTGTAACACAGTCCAAGGTAGGACGGTGCCAAACTGTGGGGAGTTTTGGCGGTAGGACCAGGGGAGGTTAGAGAGAGACGGAGATACACTAAGCTTGGGCCAAGGTCATGCTGGGTCAAACCAGAGCTGGATACTTGCTGCTGACTGACCTCATTTCCCTTCAGCTCTGACTTCCGTCTGACCTTGTGACAACCCTTTCGGTAGTTGAATGACATTGGCTACATTTATAAAAAAATATTATATGTTTATGGGAATTAGATTTATCATTAACTGTCGCATCTTCGTCTTCAATCAGATTAATTATTGCCAGTATTTTCAATTATTTAAAACTTGTAACTGTAATGTATTAATTTAATTAATAGTCCAAAATGGTCTCTTGTCTCGAGGTAGCGTGCTGCCTTGTCACGCAGCGGGCCCGGGTTCGATTCCCAGTCGGGACAGGCTCCTGGGTGAGGTTTTTTCGCGGTTTTTCGTCACCTGTAAAAACAAATGTCAGGAAGATTAGAGCCCAACGGTCCCCGAAAATCATCCGGCCATCATCATCCTTATTATCTTCACCATCCTTCACCGTTGTAGAAAGCAACGGGTAGCTACCACACCTATAATTCCCTAGTAAAGCTGCAAAGCATAGCATTAAAATGGTATGATTGCAGTGAAAGACCTGCCTTCGGGCAGAATTACTATGGATGGAAGGAATGGTATCTTACTAGAAACAGTTATAGTAATTTAAAGATGAAATTAGTTTGTATTTTTTTAAATGACAACTTGTGTTAGGTGGTTGTAGGTGTTGTGATTGGAGAAGATCACGTGACAAAGTAAATTTAGATCGGTTGACGGAGTCAGTGGGGGAACTTATTCACGTCACCCAACTGATAGTTGGCACCACTAATAATTCAATACGTTGCCAGGGTTTTCTCAGAAATATTATTTAAATATTAATTTCAACTCGTAATAATAATGCTCCATATACAGTAAATTGCTATAAATACGCTTTTCAAGGGATCACATGTTGAGCGTTATTATATATCATACATAAAATACCGTCACGCAGGAACTGGATAACTTAAACTTAACGAATTCTTCAGCAAGTCGAAATTATGGTCCGATTTTGGTAGTTTATGGAATGTATATTTCTATTGTTAACTAAATCGTATCTATATTCTTTCGTTGCGATAAAAATAAACATGACGGCCGATAGGGCGATTTTTAATTTTCGACTTTCATGTAAGCTCCCACTTTAATAGTCAGATTTCGCCGATTTTTGTGAGCATACCTTTCTCATTTTATTTCAGTGGATACACCGAATTGCGTTGAGAAAAATCGAAAATTGCGGCCGATAGAGTAATTTTTATTTCGTTTCGGGTCAATCCTCACTCCAAATAGTCCGTCCGATCTTGCTAGTTACAAACTTGGCCTTACTTTTCTTAATTTATTGCTTTGTGCCGAGTTTGGTTCCGAAAAAGAAACGAAAGTGTTGGCCTCTAGGGCGTTAACATACATAATATAGAATACATAAAGTAAAGTGATTTCACTACAGGCCTCAGGAGACCATGAGTAGTAGGAGGTCAAGACGCCTACTTTTCGGACAATCGGCACGAGATGTCAGCCGGGTTGTCAGCCCTGCTCGACGGTCATCTTTACCCCCATAAATAGCGTCTGGTACTAATTTTTGTTAGAGGATGAGTCGAACACAAGGTCATAGTGCCGCCAGAAAGTTTAGGTCAGTTTAAAAATTCTGACCCCACCGGAATTCGAACCCCCGACCTTCCGGCTTGTAGCGTAATGCTTTCACCACCTACTATACAGGGTGCCACCATATACATAATATATATTATCATAAGTAATGCCATGAGTGATTTCCAAGTTATCTAGAGAATTTGGAAATCAATAGTGGAATTTGTTAGGACTATTTAACGAATAAAATTAAGCTGTTTACTCACAAATCATTATTTAAATATAGTTATCTTAAAATATTTATATATTTAATGTAAACGGCGATGTTTGAAAACAAATGAGAAACGATTGGGACGCTTCATTTGTTTCTTTTGTTCATCACTGCAACCAGATCATATTATTTATTGCCAAACGAACACAATACTGTAAGAATGCACTCTAGTGGAGAAAAAATGAAACATATCAAACTGTATAGTAATTCATTAATGATGTTCTATGATGTAAATATGTCAGTTATATTTTTCTGGAATGTTAATAACCTGGGAAAAAATACATTTAAGAAAGTGCAAACAGTGGTTTCTTTTTTTGGTGGTATAATTAATTGCTACAAATGTTTTTATATTAACTCCCGCATGCGCTGTGTGATTCATGCACTATATATACTATATATACAATCTGGTAGCCGTAATTCTTAGAGAGTCAGTCACTGCAAAATAATGATATGACCTATTCAGAATGTTAAAAAGCAGACACCTTCTTTATTATGATAAACTTTAGTTGGTAAATTTTAGGCGAAACATGACTGTGATTGGTTGTAAATAAAAAATCATTGTAACGTGATTGGTCATTGACTCCCATTTGGGGCATGAGTTAAATAGTAATGGTAATTTTTGGCGTCTAGTAACTAGGTTTTGTGAACATTTGTGTGTCCAATGCTATCAGGTTGCCTTTATGTGACATTTTTGGCTTTCTCTCCTGGCATTGGAGGGATTGTAATCCATTTCTTAAGTTGGGGCACCTGGAAGGCGGAGTTATATTATTCCGATGATATGATGGGTAGTAAATAATAATGAAGCGCCAAGAGAGTTCTTAATCTAAACTTAACCTAAATTTCAGACCATGGGAAGCCACAGGAATAATTCCCTTTAAAAACAGGCCTGTAGTCTGACCAGAGAACAGAACCCGGGACCTCATGAACAGTAGTCAGAAATGCTGACAGTTAGCCCATGAGGCTTCGTGAACATCTGTAAAACATTAAAAAAATATTTTCATGAGAACAAATTAGGATCGAGTGAATATTTATAAAAAAATTAAAAAATATTTTCATGAGGACAAGCTCAATATCTGCATTCTTTCGGAATTTGCTAAAGATATCTGATAGGCCTACGATAACTCAGGTGATTATTACTGAGAGTCGCGTCGTCAATATGCCTATCAAACTTAATTTCATTTCTCTTGATTTATTTCGCTATTCTCATTTCAATTATCGTCACGAGGCTGCGTTGACTCTGTACTTTTAAAAAACATCTATGGTTTAGTCGGGAATTAAATCCGAGGGCTGTGGGGTTCCGTTACAACATAGAGTCGGACTTTCCCTCCCAAAATAATAAAGCGATTGAAACTGTGATACTCGTGGCAAAGTGAGTATATCAAGGTTGTATTACATGTTTGTGTTTATAGGAAGCAAATAATGGGATCAACAATTTCTATAACCAGCTGATAAAATTATATAGTTTACAGGTAGATAAATCTAGTCAGGAGAAGTAACTTAACAAAGAAAGTCATTTATTCCGACTATTTAACTCATGCTGCAAATGGGAGTCAATGACCAATCACATTTCAATGAATTTTGATTCACAACCAATCAGTCTTTTTCACCTCGATTTTATCATTTTCATTTTATCGCTTTCATTTTATCAAGTGCTCCCAGATTGTATATATAGTGCACGAATGTAACCAGTTTCTGCTTGCGAGATATAATAGAAAAACATTCGTAGCAATTGACTATACCATACAAAAATAAACCGCTGTTTGCACTTTCTTAAACGTATTATTTTCCAGGAATTGACATTGCAGAAAAAATATAATTGACATATTTACATCATAGGACATCAGAAATTAATTAATGACCTGTAATGATGTTTCATTTTTTTCTCCACTAGGGTGCATTCTTACAATATTGCGATTCTATTTGACAATAAATATGATCCGGTTGCAGTGATGAACAAATGAAACCTAATATTTTTCATTTGTTTTCAAACATTGCCGTTTACATTAAATATATAAATATTTTAAAATAACTATATTTAAATAGTGATTTGTGAGTAAACAGCTTAATTTTATTCGTTAAATAGTCCTAACAAATGCCACTCTTTATTTCCAAATTCTCTAGATAAATTCACTCCTCACTTCAATTAAAAATATTGTACGAGAAAAATGTAAGAAGCAAAATTTAAGTGGATTATAGCATAAGCTTTTAGGAGAATTTTTACAGCTTTCATATAATGTATACATAGTAATGAAATTTATTGACATTTCGAAAGAAAGGAAATACATTTGAATTTACATTGTGCACGGGCCTGCTTGGCCGTACGTCATTTTCTTTTCCACAAATAAAAAAATAAACATAAGAATCTATAAACAAACACATACATGGCTACTCACCTATACTCATACATAAAAGAGGTATACAAACAAGTAATATATATATAATATCTTATTTCACGGATTAAGTCTTTGCCTGTTCCAATCTCACATCTGTTGAGCCTAGTGCTTTCTTTGTATTCCTACCAATATCCAAGTGCTCCGTCTGGCTTAATCATGTGGGGATTGCGGAGAAAGATCTTTTTCGTGGTGGGTTTCCAGCCCGACGCACAACCCCCAACCTGAAGGACCAGAGGTTTTCTGTTGGGGTCTATTTCTCTTAGAAGGTTGCCTTCTCCTCGGCTGACGAGAGTCCTCTTCCCGAGTTTACGTTCGGATTTTTCCTACTCCTACACCTTTGCCAATACTCATACTTGGGGTAAAGTGTGTTGGGGATTTTATGGACAGCCATGTCTAGATCCGCCGTATTTAGTTAAAGCAGGGCTACCTCTTGCAGAATGTGGTTCTTCACCACGTACAGACAGTCTTAGTTATAGCTTCATCGGAGATAAAGGTATTGCATATCTCCTCCACTTATCTCTGGGTTGGTGAGGATCAGTGTAGGGTCTATCCCTCTACCTTTTCCCTGACCATATATATATATATATATTTATATATACACTGTATATAGATAGTCTACGTTTACTGTACATACACAGTAATAAACATCTATACTCATGCATAAAAAAGATAATGTGTGTAGATATAAAAAGTCTCTCATTTTGTATATTAATAATTTTAAAAAAACACACACACATTCCCCCCACGTACATACACACATACTTTTAAATAATTGGCTCGAGAAATTAATGTTTCATCAATTTAATGGCTAACAGAAGAAAAATCGGATCATAATTCGACTGGCTGTAGATTTCGCTTAGTTTACGCAGTTCGCGCTTAACTTGACTTTTACTGTATATAATTGGCTACAGTTGCAGGTTCCAAACGGAGGACACACGAAGTTACTATATATCTTATATTTAAATAAATTGTACATATGTTATGAGATTTCGAGTAATACATTCAAAACGTATAGAAAGTTGCTTGAACTACGTTGTCTTATTTCAGTGTTTTATTGGTTTTATAAAATGGCCGGAAAATAGAACATCGCAGTACCTATACCTTATCCGCTCTCAGAGTGATCCTAACGTCAACAAACGCCAATTGCATCCTTCCACCATTCGCGCCACAATTACTGTCAATTTTAATAGAGAGATGACACAGCAACAGAAGACTCGTCACTTTCAGCCATTTTGTTTTATGACAATCGTCTGAAGGATGACTCAAATGCATCACCCATATGTAATAAACTATTTTAAGTTGTAATTATTGATCAGGTATATTTTAGAATATTTTCTATGTTTTGAATATTATTATTTTCATTCACGAAGAATAACAAGTATATTCAGAGGAGATATTGCTAATTTAATGAAGGGAACTACTATTTCGCGTACTTATTGCTTCTACATCGTACGTCGGTGTCCATAAGCAATGAAAAGCGAGCAGGTCATATGGTTTTATTTTGATGAGGATTACTTTAAGAGTGGACTCTTGCCAGCATACAATACATTTATTTATTAATTTTACAAATACATAAGTATGGATAATCAATAGAAAAATTATTACATTATTTTATAGCTATTATCGTAGGGAAGGTGGGGTAGTTGTAACGAATTACCCCAAATTAATTTTTAATTAATCATATAGGGCCTGTTTTAAAATAGGTCAAATCAAAATAATTTTGGAGATATATACTTTGAGTTAATTATATATTTAAATTAACAAATATGGATGTGAGACCAGCAGCCAGTTGTTGATCAAGCCCCTTCTAGGTCTGTCGCGACATGAAGTTATTAAGCCTTTGTGTCAGTATCCAAATTGCGTTATGTTCAGTAATGTGTTTGGTAACAATTTGCCTTCCTGTGGGGGTTAGTTGTTACAGGAAATGAGATAAGTAGCCTGGTTACATTATTTATTATAGCCAGATTTTTTTCAGTACTTTATTGATTCAGAAATTTTTTAAAAAATAAATTGGAGTATTTTAATTTAGTTATGCCATTCCAGAGTGAAATAAATACATGCGAAAATAATAACTAAACAGTTTTGGAGTTGTTAGAAATGCATTGTGTGATTGTAACTGTGAACTGTGTAGTCGTCGGGTTTGCTATCATTACATTTCATGGCTTTTATATGTAGGCATAAGCATCTTTTTTTTACTAAAAGCGAAATTATTTAGGGGCTTTCTTTACATTGAATCCAGTAAACCAGGAGCATAAAGTGGGGCTATTTGTTCCACTCACTGTAAATATTTCTGTAACAACAAGCCCCACCACGCGAATTGATATAAAATATATTCACGTTACTATATTAGCCATGTCCACCGCTGTGGTCTCGAGGTAGCGTGCTGCCTTGTCACGCAGCGGTCCCGGGTTCGATCCCCGGTCGGGGCAGTTTTTCTGGGTGAGGTTTTTATCGGATTTTTTCCATACCTGTAAGACAAATGTCAGGAAAACTTTAAGGCCCAAACGGTCCCTGTAATCATACGGCCATCATCATCCTTATCATTGTCACCATCACCATCATCATCATCATCATCCTTCACCGGTGTGGAAAGCAACGGGAAGCTACCACACCTACAAATCCCTAGTAAAGCTGCAAGCATAGCATGAAAATGCTATGCTTGCAGTGAAGGACCTGCCTCCGGGCAGAATTATATGGATGGATGGATGGATATTAGCCATTTTATGCCATTGTGTTCATAGAAAAAAATTACATATAAGCAATTTTTTAAACAGACCATTCGCCCCGGAGGACGATTTCTGCCCTTCTCCCTGTTATGGCGTTCAATTCAGAACACGACCTAAGCTCTACAGATCTAAATATATTTATACAATATTTTGTATATCCATTGATAGTTAACATGTTGATCCTGTTGAACAAGTTATGGTGGTAAGATTTGCAGATTCAAACTCTGCCAGGGTCGATGGAGTTTTAAGAGCGTAAATATCCTGAGTACGGCTCCCTTTAGAAGGGAAATAAAACAGCGAGTCTTGTGTCATAGTTTTACCGAATGTAAAAAAAAAATTCAAGCGTGAAATCGGAGGCCTCTGAGCAAGGTTTGTCAAATGACAACAAATCCCTATTTTAGTGCCAAATCCACAGTTTTCGTGGATGTTTATCTAATTGGTGACAGTGCAGATGTCACGTAAGCCCTAGTCTGAACCCTGATACGTGCCCAATATGATTAAGATTTGTGTCTTATACATAGTTTCCGGGGCCGCTAAGTTCGTTGGTGACAGTGCATATGTCATGTAAGCCCATGTTTGATTCGTATCATCTCTAGGTAGTGAGAAGGAGCGAAAAATGATGTCTAAAATTAACGAGATCTAGGGAAGAAAATAATATGTTTAAAATGACTGAGATTGTCGTCTTATTCACGGTTTTGGGGTATCTAAGGTCATTGATGAAAGTGCAGATGCCATTTAAGCCCAAGTTTGACTCATAGCATCCCTAGGGAGTAAGAAGGGGTGAAAAATATATCTAGAATCACCGTGTTTTCGAGGTCACTAAACTCATTGGTCATAATCTTGATGATTTTTAAGCCCAAATTTGACCTCTAGCATCCATTACGGGATGGAAAGGGAGTCATGTAGAAATAATAACAAAGGATCGATATTAATGTCAAATTCATAGTTTCCCGGGCCATTGCGATGAATAACGACGCGCCCAATGCTGTTTAAATACATTTTCAGTCCCCATCTGCATGGGGGTGAGAAAGGTCATCCAAATTGACCGATAATAAGTTGAATGCATACTTTTAGGGGTCACCGAGCTGATTGGAGCCAAGAAGACTGACATGAATAAATACCTAGGTAACGCCGGGCAATCAACTAGTAACGCTGTAAGTGCCTTCATTTAGCATGGATACAGCATATTAACCGTATTTTCATTTACTTCTGAGTACGCTTATTTATCCTTGGAGAATATTAGAGCGTCTCACAACCTTCCAAATTGCGGGAATGAAAGTAAGTTAAATTCCAACGGGACCGTATCACATAAATATAGGCCTATAATATTAATCACCTTCGTAAATTAAAAGCATACCTCTGCGTAATTTCCAGAAGTAGGAATTCATCTTTTGATATCGAATATAGCCTCGTAACAGAAATAAAATAAGTCTATGACGTGACACTTTGAAACAGCCAAGGTTTGGTAAAATTGTTGTAGTTATAGCTAAAAGACGACAGTAAGAGTTGTAACGCAGTCTCTCAACCTTAGCTTCAGTTTTCTTAATCACTTCTCGTGTCAGGTTGCTATTCGCGAGTTGTTCTTACGAGGCTGAGTGAATCCCCATTCCAAAAACTATTATTTTCAAAATAAATCGAATCTGAACCGTTTGGAAACTAGACAAATGCTCAAACCATTATACCATAGCAAAAATAGGTGCAGAAATGAACTGTGCTTGAAGTGTGACACCCCTGGAGATGTGCAAAACAAAACAAATAACATGTGATGGTGACCTTCATACGTAGAGAATGGCAATGTCCCCGACGGCGCTCATGCTCCAGCGCAGCGCATTCCGCTGAACGCCTGCCTTCCTAAACTCACTTTCGCATTTCCAATCTATTACATTTATATCTTAAACATAGATGGTGATTTCAATGACATTAAGGGGATCCGGAATGTTCTATACCGCTAATATTAAAAATGCTACTTATGAGTACATTTTCACAGAATGTAGCGATTTAAAAAATGCACGAGATGTTTAACACGTCCTTGTGTAGAATTTAACACAGTGATTTTCTAGAAGTGATATCATTATTAAGTGGTTGGATTTGCATCTAAAATTAAAAATACGTGTTTCTAGACAAAATACATTAACATAATGAAACCGGAAATAAAATGATCTCTATGTTAAGTTATAATCGGAACTTTCATAGAAGACCAGTTAAAGTGTCATCCTACGATTCAAAATAGATTTTGACAAAAGAAAACGCTTTATTTTAACAAGATCGATTTGAGATTTTCTGATAGGCCTACTCTTAACAACAAAATGCTAAATTTAAAATTATATACACACAGTTTTAGTTCTTACAATAACTTAGATGTGAGTTTTTGTTAGGGTCTGACTACCATTCCGTGAGTACCAGATAGACTTCCCAGAGAAGACATACACTTTTCTATGAGGATAGGGTCTAGGAAGTGGTTCATTCAGCTATTCAATAAAATAAAAAGTGCCAACATTGGTTATGAATACTAAATAAGGTTGAGGCATTGCTTCACTTCGATCATATAACTCCTTATAAATATCCCATTTTCTAGTTAGTGTCATCAAGATATTTTCCAATTTTAAATATAAAGTGGATTGAACACGTTATGGCATTAACTGTGGATATTTCGTTTTTATGATGTATACATTGTAAAATAATTATATAAATAAAAATAAGTTACTTTTGGTCTCTCTATTCAAATCATATATAATTTAGTTCGGCATAATTTTCACTCTACAAATATATGACCTAATTAACTGGAGAGTACTTCGTTAGATAGATATACAGTACATATTGTAACATTTCTGTAATTGAAAACTATAGAAAGAGCTCATATTTTTACAATATATAAATATTCCTGTAGTAGTAAGACATATTTTATGAAATGTTTAATATGTTTATGATTTTAACGGCTTAAGTTTTGTATAAACGATGCTCACGTTTTTGTTGTTGGGACAGCTATGTCTGCATAGTTATTATTATTATTATTATTATTATTATTAATTATATCATTTATATTTAAGAATGGTGTATTATTAGGTGATAGTAAGGAGATACTAAGGGCATATATAAATACGTTACATAATGAATTCAAATATCTAGAAACAGTAATTACAAATAGAATGAGGTGCGCACAAAAATTAAACATAAGTTCAATTCTGGAAATGCATGTTATTGTGCATTACAGAGACTCTTGTCCCAACTTCTCTTAAAAGACGTTAAACTGAAAATATATAAAACGGCTATTCTCCCAGTTATATTATATGGGTGCGGACATGGACTCTTACTTTAATTATTAAAGTATAAAGTTATTGGGGAAATTTTTGGACCAAGGAGAGGCAAACAGACACATGGATGGACAAGGCTACATAACATTGAGCTACATGATCTTTATGGGAAACCATATGTAATAAGAACAATTAAGTCTCGTAGTTTGCGATGGACAGGATGGAAAACAAAAGAGGGGTATGGAAATTACTTGTAGGAAAACCAGAGGAAAGCGTCCAATAGGTAGCCTAAGAATGAGGTGGGAGAATAACATTAACTATGATTTGAGGAAAATAGATTATACAGGTGATGATTGGAAAACATTAGCTCTGGATAGGCCAGTAGGTTAGTTATTATTTTTTGAATTGCTCGAATAACTTTAATTACAAGTGAATGTATGACTGATATAATAGGCTGTGTATGACATTGACATGTTTTTCCCGCTTGAATTCGGCATTTTAGATAACAAAATTAAACCCATTAAAAACTTGCGCAGTATCAACTGATGTTTACAACTACAATAATAACAATTTTAACATAAAATGTCTCAAAGTAAAACTATATCCATTTTATAATAATAATAATAATATATAATAATAATAATAATAATAATAATAATAATAATAATAATAATAATAATAATAATAATAATAATAATAATATAAAAACATATAGATATCAAACAAATAATTTGATCTTACCATAACGGTACTTCTGCTAGCTTTTTGGCCTGTTCAATAGCCTCTTCCACTTTTCATCTGTTTTTTAATGCAATTTTCTTTTCCATGAGAAAGACTAAAATATGAAGAGCACACAGTACACCGAGCGCTATAATCGTGTTTTTCCTTTATTAATCACTAATATATTCTATACCGTCAGCCGTGGTGCAGGGGTAATCAATTCGCGAACCGCGGTCCGGATCCGCTCCCTGGGGCTTTGGTTTCCGGACCGGTTAAATATGGAATTAATACAAATTTTTAAAACCGGTTAAACATAGAATAAAACCAGTTTACTAAATTTCATGTTATGATAGTATTATTGTTGGCTCGATTGGTACTGCTTTTGGTCGGAGATTTGACTGAAGATGAACGGGATTCCGTTTGAAACCTGGTATTGTGAAAAACACGAAATTTGCGAGGTAAGATATTTAAACATTACTCTGACCATATGTTAAATTTATCATAAACTTGTTAATACTTATTAGAATTAATTGTTTAATTTGTACAATTCACGCCCATAATACAATTTAAATAATTTCCTTATAATATTAATTACTTAATAAAAGCTTCGTATGTTTAATCAACTGTGGTCCAGGACCTCGACTGAATTTACTACTTTGAAAATGGACCCCTGGTCTAGTGGTTAGTTCCTTGTCTCTAATCCCGAGGATCACGGGTTCAATTCCGGTCGAGGTCGATAGATTTTCTAGGATGGAAAATTCTAAGGAATAAGTCATCCGGGAGGGACTTTAAGCCGTCCCTAGTATAAAGTTTTTGAGTCATGTAAAATAGCCTTAAGTCTAAAAATAGAGGTGGCTCTAAAAAAAATTACCGACCATCATCTAAGTAATACATTAGTTGACTACTAGATGCCTCATTTGGTCGTTATGCTGACCTAATACCGGTACCATTCATGTCATCTGTAGGGAAATAAACTTAACTAAATTAGCTTGATCCAGAAACTCGTAACAAAGGAGAGGCTATGCCGTAAAGCTAATACTTAAGTAGGTTCTATATCATATTTGAAAAGAAAAATATACGCCTAGATTGGGGTTTGAACCCAGGACCTTTGACTCTCTATGTCAATGCTCTATCCAAGTGAGCTACCTAGGCCTCCATTCTAAAGGTTCTATATCATTCACTTTTTATGTCAAACCGGTAACGGCAATGCAGTAGGTCTGGTTTCACCCAGTTTCACTATCTGATGATGAACCCGTGTTTTGAAATGTTTATTATGCGAAAATGTACAAAACTGTGAAGTATAAATTGAGATATTAAAAACGGCATATTTTTGTTACTGAATGTGAGTGCCGTAT
This sequence comes from Diploptera punctata, assembly GCA_030220185.1. Classification (NCBI taxonomy): domain Eukaryota; kingdom Metazoa; phylum Arthropoda; class Insecta; order Blattodea; family Blaberidae; genus Diploptera; species Diploptera punctata. The sequence goes on from JASPKZ010010246.1 coordinate 604,846, forward strand.
ATTGTCATTTTCCATCAGCTGAGAAACTGAGTTTCCTATTTTTCCTTAAATTCGGGATTTTATACAGTCCGGACTAGTTTTAATCGACATTGGGATTCCACCAGGGAAATCGGGAAACCTGTGTGTATATTTGTTGTTGTCTGCATTTATATGCCCTCAGCAAATACGACTGAAATTAAATTTTAATAAATTATGAAATAATGATTAATACTGAAATAGATCCACATAATTAAATTCCAGCCAGAGATTTGCCTTCGGTACTAAGGAAAAACTCGTAAATATACTTCGATATTTGAACTCGGGATCTCCTTGAATACGTGTCTAAAACGTATTCCAAATGTATTATTATTATTATTATTATTATTATTATTATTATTATTATTATTATTATTATTATTATTATGCATTAGAGACTCATGACGTCCCAACTCCATTCAAAAACTTTAAACTGAAAATACATAAAACTATTATTCTACCAGTTATATTATATGGATGTGAAACATGGACTCTTATTTTAAGGGAGGAAAGGAGGTTACGAATATTTGAGAATAAAGTTCTTAGGAAACATTTTGGACCAAAAAGAGATGAACAGACAGATGAATGGAGGAAACTACATATGTCAACTACATGGTCTTTATTGGAAGCCAGATGTAATAAAGACAATTAAGTCTCGTAGACTGCGATGGGTAAGACATATGGCACGAATGGGAAATGAAAGACGTGCATGGAAGCTTCTTGTAGAAAAACCAGAGGGAAAACGCATAGTTGGTATACCAAGAATAAGGTGGGAGAATAACATTATCTATGATTTGAGGAAAGTATATTATACAGGGAATGATTGGAATGTATGGGGAGCTTATGTCCACGCGGCCATGAACCTACGGGTTCGATTGTGCCAGTGAGTGAGTTATTATTATTATTGTTATTATTATTATTATTATTATTATTATTATTATTATTATTATTATTAATTTCATAATAACTATTTTGTGATTTTTTAAATAAACAATCCTGAAGGTGAGTATTTATAAACAAGTAATATTCTCCTATCTTTGTAAAATTTCTCTTTTAGGTTCATTTGTTGTTTGTTGTGGAATTTAAAAAAAATACAGTACGCAATGATAAACAGCACGGGTTTTTTTTTGGCATCAGTTCTGTGTAATATAATTCCCTGCTGATATAAATGAATTGCAATACGCAGTCGCAGGATGCAACTTCACACTGTTTATCAGTAAGCGTGGGTGCACGAATTAGAGTATATTTGTACTGTTGAAATGTCTATATACATTACGTTATATGACGAACCCACGCGAATCCACGGAGGCAAAGAACGCCCTTCACCTTTCCCAGGGTTTCGCTTCAAACTCAACATTCCAGATACTGGAGCGTTCACCTCGACACTGCTCTTTCACCAATTATGTCGAAAATATAAAAATGATTTTGTTTTAATAATTACTTTTAAAATTCATGGTAACCACCGTTATGGCTATTGATTAAAATATTAAAATTTTAAAATATCAGTCGTCCTCAACTAAAACGAACTTTCGTTCAGAAAACTTCGTCAAATATTAAAAGATGTAGATTAAAACTGTAATTGCTGATAATGGAAGACTGTCTTCTAAATAGAAATTTGTTTTTTGTTGAGGATGACTGATATATCAAGTACGAATTTTAAGAGTCGGTATTTTGCTTTAATAGTAACACACATTACGTCTTTACCTTGAACGCAGAGGGAACAGGTTCGATCCTATATCGGGACAGGTTTGCTGGATGAGTTTTTTTCGGGGATTTTACCATCATCAAAACAAATAATAGGAAACGTTAAGGTCCAATTAGTCCCCGAACACCATCTTGCCGACATAATCACCCTATCGTATTCGACAGAATTAGTGCGAGGGAATGTTTTCTTTTTTGTCTTAAACGTTCATGTCGTGTTGGAAGTAGTCCCAACATTGAGCTGATCACTCATCCGAAGAGTTCCTCTATATCCTTATGTACTCAGAAAATATGCGATCCGGAGTTAAAATACTCTCCAGATAAATTCTTTCATTGTAACACCGGATTGCAAGAGACACTTGAAAAGTATCTAGAAAAGGAGAGTTTTATCCGAGTAGAGTAGAGAAAAACATGTATTTTGCTGCATTTTCGACATTTTACGCAGATCGAATGATGTTGATTTGTAAGTGTAATGTAAAAGACATATATATGTATATTAAATAGTGCACAAGGATTTCTTAAACATTCCGTAAGAATTTAAAGAAATTCTATTAATGAAAAATGCGGGTGTCCTTAAATTAAAGGAAGTTCGAATAATACATAGTGTTAAAAAACCACGGACAACGGGTAATATGTTTTAAAGAATAAGGAATTTATAATTTTATGACAGGAATCTCTTGGTTTGTTCGTTATGGGGCGACAAAAGTAACTTACTTTAAATCTTTTGATTTCCTCTTAATTACGCAAGCCATTATCCCTCAATGCAAGACCAGTTTAATAATCTTTGATAGCTTCTTGAGGAGCAGTTCTTTTCCTTTTATTTCATTTGTGTTTACATTTTTTATTTTGTTTCTTTATTTATTTTTACTTTCTGTCATTATATATATATATTATATATATATATATATATATATATAATAGCAAATTAAATTTATAATTATTTCAATACATGCTATATATTGTATTAAGATGTAGGACTTATATATGGTTACTGATTACACACACAAGAATTCACACTTTGACGCATTGTTAAGCAGACTTTTGAATTTTGCGGGTCTGGCTTTGTATGGTAGGGCTGTCGTGAGCTGTCGACTCGCGAATCAGTGGGCCCGCGGAGAAATTTCTACATACCTCTATTCTGGAAAAGTCGGACATCGAGTCTTCCACTCGAGGTGAGTTTAGACTGGGATTTCAGAATGTTCCTACTCTTGCATAAGTAAGAAGGTGCAAGGGTCGGACTTAGCCAGTTGTGTTCTGGTAATTGGCCAGTGAAAATGTGGAAGGGCGACGAATAAGTAAATGCCTTTAAGCGAAGCCGTCAACGAGTTTAAGGGGACCGACTGGTGAATTTCATTTTTTTTTTCAGTTTACATCTGATTGTTTTGAAATTGTTATTATACACGTTATGTGTTTATAGTAGCGTTTCTGTTAAGTTTGATGTTTATAAGAAGAATAGTTTCAGAATTATGATTTTTTTAAATCTATATTTTCTAAAAAATGCTCCTTAAGATGCATTTAAAAATATTTTTTGATGAAATTGAGTTTCAGAGTCTTTATGATTCCACTAAACACATTTGCTTTGCAAAAATATTCATAAAGGGAAGATACTGTTTATTTTTCATTTTTTGAAGAAAAAAAATTATCACTCTCAATATTTTTTTTCATCTCAATTTAAAAGAACACATGTGTCTTAGACTGTTAAGTACATAACACATTTCAATTAGCATATATTGGGGAGTCTAACCTCAAAATTGCACTTTGATAGCATAACAATTGCATCGTAAGGAGCATTTTATGTTTTGGAAAATGTAAAAAAAAAATGGAAACAGAAAAAAACGCATATTAAAATTTAAGTAATGATGCTGACCTATGTGGAAGGGCATTTAAACCCTTATGTCACGGATTCAATTTTGCTCCTACAATAGAAATGTTTACATGAAAATGATCCAAAAGAATCAGAATTATTAAAAGCAAAAAAAAAAAAAAAATGCATTTTTGTCATTTTGTTAACATTTTCACCAGTCGGTCCCCTTAAGGAACTGAGCGAAAATATTAAAATTGTAGAATACAGTTTATTAGCAGCAAATTATCTGTGTGAAACATGTTGTAATATTGTGAAATAAAAAAAGTGAATTTTGAAAATGTTGTATAAACATTTATGAATTTAAACTAAAGAAATTTCATCTGAATCATACGCTTCCGCCAACCGCGACAATACATATCCAGATCCTGATAGAATGTGGACAGTTCCCGCTAGAAAATAGTCTACATGTCCAATTCTGGGAATTGAAGCCGGCGTCTTTTGATCTGTAACGAGGAATGATATGTGATACCAGATTCAAATCCTATTACACTACGGTCACCAGATGTTACATCTTTGGGGATGTTTTCGATATCCCTAAATAATAGATAATCGCTATAATTCTGGGGTTAACATAGTTTATTTTACGTAGAAAGTCCGGGTTAGATTTCCAATCGCGTTTAATTTAATAATTGATATTTTCTCAATTCTAATACAAATATTAAACAATTCGGAACACACTTTTTTTAAATTTTATCGGACTTTTAATAAACATGAATCATATTAATAAAAATAAGTTCAGACAACAGTCCAACTATTTTACAAATAATGTAAGAATCGAAATCCCATTCAAAGAGAACGAGTTAGTATATTTTTCTGTCCGATGGGAGTTCAGATATCCAACCAGGAGGTACAAGATATCTCTATGGCACGAGAAAACGGCGAACTTACAGACAGAAACGGTAATAATCTACAAGAAATCGCGATATGGCCATTATAGTTAACACGGTGATAAATGATAATTAATAAAATAAAGAGTGACTAAATGTTATGTATGTCATGTGACAATGTAGATTTTTAAACTCAGTCATCATGACTTTAAGGAAAATATTATTTCGCCTGATATTGGATCTCTCTATTATTACAGTCACAGTCCGATAATGATTAACTCACTGGAACTGTCAATCAGATATTTTAATTATCAAGCTCCGCAACAATGTTAAGTGCAACATGGTGAAAAGAGTTTCTGTAACTTGCAATCAAAACCCGAACAGGATTAAACATTTTTACGACTATTCAACTCATGCCCAAAATGTTAGTCAATGACCAATCACGTTTCAATGAATTTTGTTTTACAACCAATGACAGTCGTGTTTCACCTCGCTCTTTATCGATTTATCTTTATCAGCTCCTGATTTTGTGATAAATAAAGCTCCTCGTTTTTAATATTCTGAACAGCTCAGAGCATTACTTTCTTTCCTACAAATATATTGAATACAGCAAATAATGAACAGATTACTTGATTTTCTGAGTTGTTAACTAAAAAATAAATTAATAACCTATAATGTTGATTGTAATATACAGTTTGATGTGTTTCATTATTTCTCCACTAGGTACATTCTTACAATATTGCGACTCTATTTGGAAATAAATAATATGATCACGTTGCAGTGAATATACAAACCTAACATTTCTGATTTGTTTCCAAACATCGCCGTTTACATTAAATATATATTTTAAAATACAGGTAACTATATTTACATAATGACTTTTGAGAAAACAGCTTAATTGTATTCGTTAAATAGTCCTAACAAATGCCACTCTTGTTTTCCAAATCATCTAGATAAATTGAAAATCACTCGTGGCATTAGGTATGATAAACTAGTTGCATAAGGGGTTACATATACAGGGTATAAATTAATTATACAGCATAAATTTAACTACGTATAGAGGGGTATTATATAAGCATTTTGAGATAATGAACTAATTGTCTACGGGGGGAAAATGGGCGAGTTATAGGGAATCAAACTGAACGACGTTTGATACAGGAGAGCATACTAGGAGAGAAAATTATACTAGAATAACTTCATATCTTAGTATTAATTCCGAGATCCTGATTGCTAACAATTCAACAACGTTTATGAAATATTGGGTTATCAAATTCCTTAAAATTTCGATCTGAGCAGATGATTTAACGCCACTGCACTGGTTACAATAGAATCGGTACAATGTGAGACTTAGTACAGAGTGAAACACGCAGAATCTGTGTAGTTAACTTGTGGCTTAATGGTCAAAGTGATGGATTTAAGATTCGAACACTGAGGGTTCAAATCACGGCAGGTGATTTTTTTTCGCTTTCTTTCGTTCTTACTTCACTGTGATATGTTGACACTGAAATTTGTTTAGTATGGGCTTGCGCAAAATTCCTATTCTTCTATTGTACACTGCGTGTATACTGTAATATGTTGACACTGAAATTTGTTTAATATGGGCATGCACAAAATTCCTATTCTTCTATTGGTGATTACATTAACATCTGATTAGAAGTTACTTCAGTATCAGTTCAATTGCATTACATGGAAGCACCATGGAACATCTTTTCAGTTATGCTGAACTTGCCGATATGCATCTGATTTATGGTGCAGCACAAGGTAATGGTGTAAGAGCTGCTGCCATGTACGCGGAGCGGTATCCGGATAGACGTCATCATCAGCGAACAACCTTCGAGTCTGTTGATAGGCGTTTGCGGGAGCATGTGGCGTTGAAGGTAAACAGAGTAGACGCTGGTGCAAGGCGTACTCGCCGCACTGCAGATTTCGAAGAAAACGTTCTTCATAGGGTGAAAGAGGAACCTTCTACTAGTACTTGTGCTATCGGACGTGTAATGGTACGAACCATCAAAGTGTATGGGAAGTTCTGCATGAAGACCAGCTCTATTCCTTTCATCTGTAAAAAGTACAAGTCTTACAGCCAATGTACTTCGCTTTGCTGCTGCCACCGCACTTCTTTTCTTCGGTATTATTCACTGAGGAGGCAGCATTTAATAGGGATGGGCTGGTTCTGAACTTGAACGGTCATGTGTGGGATTATGAAAATCCTCATGCCGTCTTCCAGAGGAGTCACCAGCAGAGATTTTCGGTAAACGTATGGGTAGGCATAATTTTTAACCATGTCATTGGCCCCTACCTTCTTCCCCAGAGATTAAATGGTGCCATTTATAAGACATTTTTTAGAGCACGTCTTCAACATTACTAGAAGAAGTTCGTCTCCACATCAGGTTTAACATGTGGTTTCAGCATAATGGAGATCATCTCCATTTCTGCCGGAATGTGCGAAATCATTTGGATGGAGTGTATTGTGGCCGTTGCATAGGAAGAGGTAATCCAACTGTAGTGTGGCTACCTCGTTCTCCAGATCTCAGTCCACTTGATTATTTTTTTTTTTGTTGGGGCATCTAAAAACACTGGTGTATGCGACCCCAGTTGATACAGATGAACTGTTAGTTGCACGCATAAACCCAGCATGTGATCCGTGAGACACATGGTATCTTGAACGGCGTACGAGAATTCTTTCGTCGCCGATATCGTCTGTGTTGTGAGAATGGAGATCGCCAATTTGAACAATTTATTTAATGAATCTGCAGGTGCTTTACTTTTTTTCTGGTTTACTCAAATGTATTGCTTTTATTTCCCAATAGCATTGTGTGTGTCATGTGTACATTCACTATACCTGTTCATGTTACTAATCACGCACTATCATTTATCTAAGTACATAAGTACTGTACAGTACAATTACACATTTTATTTGCGAAACCTATTGCACTCTAGAGTATGCGTATTATTTTTACAACCTTTCAAACAATTGTCTGTACAATACGTACATAGATAGTTGTGTAACTCGTGTACTGCGCCGACATTCCATTACAGTATTCTGTAAAATAATGAATAAACAATTAAACCAGAAGTAAATTTACGCACGTAACAAATTTACAGTAAGCACTTAATAAAGGAAGAAAGAAAAAAGTGTACACGTACTATAGGTAGTTTTGAACGTGATGCATAAATCTTACGTTTGCGTCGGTATTAGACTGCTATAACCACTGAGCTAAAGGCGCATGCTTGTTGCAAGTTACAGTCTCTGTATCATATTATTTCCATTTTAATTTGAAATAATCAGTGGCGTGTGAACCATTTTACAAATTGAATCATAACTTGGACATTTTTATTCGTAGACCATTAGTTCATTATCTCAAAATGCTTATATTATGCCCCTCTATACGTAGTTAAATTTATGCGTATAATTATACATAATAAACATTGGCGAGGGGTCTATAGACGCTCTGGAAGCGCCGCTTGCTTTATAATTTTACTGCAACTCTATTTTATTTATATTTTGAATATGGATTTCATTTGCGTATGCAAAATTAATTCTAGCTTAGTATGAGCTCAGACTAGTCGCCAGCTTGCCACTGTTAGATCACCATGAGGATGAGGGTGCCTCCCTTACTTTGACGCCCCACGAGGAAGAGAGTATCTTCAGAAGCGAGTTTGGAAGATCTGATGCTGCAGGGGATTATGGAAAGTTAATTTATTGTGATTTTGTATAAATAAGCATGTCTAAATTTAAAACTTGCTCTAAAAGTCTTTCATATTGCACTGTGGACTCAATGTATTTATTCATGTTGTGAGTGAGAAATTGAAATTCTGACGGTAACCACGTCCAAATAGCATATAGTCGTACCAGTTTCCTACTTCTTCTTCAATCGTTCGTCCGGTCCCCATGGCGTAAGCATTAGAGCTCCTACCTTCTATTCCGGTGAGGCGGTTTCGATTATCGGCGGGGTAGAAGACTTGGGTCCAGATGGTGTCCTGTACTTGATAGAAATGTAAATAATTCAAAAACATAAAAGGAAAACTATGAAACATATATTTAAAAAGTCCACAAACTTATACAACAGAAACGTTTAGATTTTTATGTTACCAAGAATTGTTATCCAAAGTAGAAAGAAGACCCTTGAGAGATTTTAAAGTAGAAGTAGAGCAAAGAACGCAAGTATCTTTCCTCAATCCTACCGCTATTGTTCACATACCGGTTTACAGTCGATAATTATTGTGACTTTATTCTGATATCTGTCGTTATATTGAGGGTATTAAGGAAGTTAACTTATTTATTAGTCCCGCGCCGTAGCCGAGCGGTTAAGGTAGGAAGCCTTGGCGCAGAGCTACGGGACTTGCGCTGGTTCGAGTCTCCATGGGGGAAGAAATTTTCTCATGGTATTTCGGCCAGTATGGGACCGGTGCCCACCCAGCATCGTGAGGCAATTGGGTAGCTACAATAAGTAGCGGCTCCAGGTTGAGGAACCAGCTATAACGGCTGGGGGATTCGACATGCTAACCACATGTCACCCCTACACTGGCTGTTGATCATCTACCTCTGTGATTGACACATGTGGATGTGAAGGGCCAGAAGCCGGCTGGTAAAAGGGCAACCGCTGAAAAGTGGAAAGACCCTCAATCGGAACTTATTTATTTCTTATTTTCTCGAATAACAATTCTGACAAGAGAACTGTCAACCATTGCATGCCGAAATCTACCTTGAAATTTCTCCCAGAGAAGAGTTGTGATGTACCAAAGCCGTGTCCAAAAATTAGCTACCGTTTTTAATTACAAGGCACAAAAATCGAAGCCAGAATGAAGCAATGTCAACCCACTGTACGGAGCAGATGGACTCGCTGTATGAGTAAAGGGCTGCGTGAAATGAGGCGGGACGCGACACGGATGGCAGGAAGTGAGGGTTATCTACCAACTCAGGTGTTGTATTACTTGCCTATAGCTTAAATGAGTTATATTCACGCCGAACGGCAAATAACTTTTTGGACACGGCCTTTATACATCACATCGCTCTTGAACAAATTTCAAGGCAGTTTTGGCATGCAATAATTGACAGTTCCCTTGTGAGATTGAATATATTATGTCATTCTGAATACTACTTGACAGTCCTGAAAAATTTATATTTAAACGGGTGTTTAGTTCGGAATCTACCTCTGCTCTTTCTTTATAACTTCTTCTTCTTCACTTCATGGTTTAGGCAAGAGTTGCCTGTTCCGTCTTCACTAATAGATCTAAGACCATCTCTTCCGAGGACTTCCAACATCTCTTCTTCTTCTTGAAAAATAATGGAAGATTTTATTTGGAAATCTATTTTCTTCCATTCTTTCTACATGTTCTTTCCACTGTATCTTGTTGTTAAATATCTTTTCTTTTATGGAGTAGATCTGCAGTTCTTCACGGAAATCCTCGTTTCTTATCTGGTCCATTCTAGTGCAGCCTTTTACTCTTCTTAAAAAATTCATCTCGGCTGCTTGGATTTTACTTTCTTGTTTGGTAGTGGTAATCCAAGATTCACCCCCATACAAAAGGACAGGGACAGCCATTGTTTTATAAAATTTTAATTTTGTTTCTTTATGGGCTTTATTATTCAATGTTCTATTTATGGTACCACAAATAGCTTGAAACTGATGTGTTTTGTGTTCAATATCTTTATCATACCCATAGCTGATGTCACTTCCTAAATATTTAAAGTGGGATACTTGTTCAATAATTTCGTCTCTAATTACTATTTTTGCACGCAGAGTATTTCTTCCACAAAATGTCATTACTTTTGTTTTACTCATTGAAATTTTAAAATTATAATCGCTACATATTGCATTTAGTTTGTAAGCAGCCAATTGTAACAGAGCTTCATCACGGTGTAGTAAGACTAAATCATCGGCGAAAATTAAGTTATTAATACTTGAGTTATTGTTCAATCTAAGGCCTTTCATTATAACAGTTCGACATATTGTTGGGACTCATATCATAGCCACGAGAAGCAACTTGTTGTTTCCTCAATAAATGAAGAACCTTAATAAAGTGAGTAATTAATCTCCTGTTTTTTTCCTGACAGTTTCAATGTCAGCATAACTGACAAGCTTAAGTTTTCGTTTAAGCCAATTTCTATACATACTTTCCCGAACTGTTTCAACATTATGTGAGAAAGTGTGGGTTTCAGAAATTGTATACATTTTTTAAAATTAATAAAATCAACGAACCCTGCTTGAGACCAGAACTATTTCTCATTCGAAAATAAAGCACAGGGTCAATACTAATAAAATTCACGACAACACCACATTAGGACCAGCAGCATCAACCATCATACTGGATGTTGTAGCGAAGAGGGACCTGCTGAAGATGGAACGGATGTTCTGAAAGTCTTACAGGCATAAAGAATGCATATTTTATAAGTTGAGGACGACGGATCTTACCTAAGAAGGCATATTTTAACTTATTTTATTTTATACAGCACAGGGCCAATGGAACAATGTTTATAATTTACTGTAACCATGTTTTCATACTCAAGTGAGATGTACATGGTTTACGATCTTATGTTAGTGAGGACCGTTCCCAAATGCTCTAATTCAGCGTGTTTTTTATGGAATTTGATTGTGAGAAAAAAAAGTTAGTTGCACAGACTTGCGATAAAGCGGTTATTATGTCAGATTAAAAAAGCGGACCTGAAGTTCGGATCCGCGAAAAATGTCCCCAAGAAATTTGTGTATTGGTATGCTCAAACTGAACTTGATTCTGTCATAATCTGCAAGTTGTATAAAACAGTGCAAAATGTTTTACGTCGCTCTCACATGTTTCGATATAGGCCTATTATGTTCTAAATCTACGAAGACAGAAGCACTAGGCACTGAAATAAAAAAAAACGATTTCCCAGTTAAGCCCCCACAAGATGGAATTATAACATAGACACTTTGAAACTATCTATGAATACAAAATCGAAATAAGTCCATAAAGGCAAATTATGGTTGAGGGATTCTGTCACAAGTATTTCATTTTATGCCTGCTATCAATAAAAATTACAAAATGTTGATTTCAACTTCCTTCTTATAATATTTTCTTTAATTTTCCCATACTTAAATATACTCTTTCAAGTAAAGTGATCCCACAACAGGCCTCAGGAGGCCCTTGGGGTAGTAGGAGGTTAAGGCTCCCACTTTTTCTAGACAATCGGCACTTTATGTCAGCCGGGTTGTCAGCCCTGCGTGACGGCCGCCTTTACCCCAGAACAAGCGTCTGGTACTCATTTCAGTTAGAGGCTGAGTCGACCCCAGGGCCATAGTGCCGCCAGAGGGTTTGGGTCAGTTCAAAAATCCTGACCCCAACGGGACTTCAACCCTCGACCCTCCGGCTTGTAGCTCAGTGCCTTAACCACTACGCTACGGCGTGCCCCCATACTCTTTCAAGTACTTCAAAAAAGTTCTTGCTATTAATTTCAGCATAAAGATTATCGATAATTTCACTGATCATTTTATGCGTATTAGAGAAGATTTCGGCTCAGTATGGAGATATCGCCATGTCTCATCTTTCTGCAAGACCATACCAGTCCGAGCTAAGTTTCAGTCGTATTGTAAGTAAACTTGCATAAGGTAGTCTATTACTTCGACGACACCATCTGTTGGGGAAACCATGGAGCTATTTTTACTCGCTATGTGACTGAATTGAGTACTGAGCTGAAGATGGTACCAATAATTTAGGAACTTTCATTTCTTATGTAGGCCTATTTAAGACAAAAATATATATTGCCCCACCTAATTAGACTTTACGCTTTTTCAATTATGTCGACTGTATAACCCATGCCCCCAAAATGGGAGTCAATGACCAATCACATTTCAATGCATTTTGATTTACAACCAATCACAGTCGTTGTTCACCTCGATTTTATCAATTTAATTTTATCACTTTAAAATCAAGCTCCTCCATTTTAACATTCTTAATAGGTCAGAGCATTATTTTGCAGTGACTGATTCTCTAAGAAATACGTTGAATATAACAATTTATATATTAAGATGTGAGAATTCTAGAATATAAGTGGCTACCAGATTGTATGTATAGTGCACGAATGTACCCAGATAGTGCTATTGATTATACCACAATTTTTTCCCCCAGGTATTTAAGTTCCAGAAAAAAATAATTGACATATTTGCATCATAGGACATCAGAAATTAATTAATAACCTATAATGTTGGTTATAAACAGTTAGATGTGTCTAATTTTTTCTCCACTAGGGTGGATTCTTACAATATTGCGATCCTTTGGCAACAAATGATATGATCTGGTTGCAGTGATGAACAAGTGAAACATAACAAACGTTTCTCGTTTGTTTTCAAACATCGCCGTTTACATTAAATATATAAATATTTTAAAATAACTATATTTAAATAATTATTTGTGAGTAAACAGCTTAATTTTATTCATTAAACAGTCCTAACAAATGCCACTCTTGATTTCCAAATTCTCTAGATAATTCACTCCTCACCTCGTGAGTCGTGAATTTATCGGTAATTTGGAAATCACTCGTGGCATTACTTATGATAAATTTCCTTCATTTATAATTTCATTATTTCAGAATTTATGCTCCATGCTGACTCACCTGTAAATTCTACTGTTATTTTCACTACATCCTCAATAGCCAATGTAGGATATTTTTCACTAAACTGTTTGAAAACATTCAAAATAATTTGTTTCTCTCTGCTTTTCAAATACATTTCTTTCTAATATTTTATAATTATACAGAAGCGGCCATCTTGAAACAACTGAAATTCCAATGTATTCTGCATTGCCTATGAGTTAGAATAAAACAAAGCTTATTTAATCTATTAAAATTCTAACCATCATTTTAAGATTCTCCTATATATAACTTATATAGACATGTGCTAGATAATACATTGGGGTATTATTTTCTCTATTCCGAGTGTCAGAGAGGGAATTAATTTTATTTACACGCTCTAAGGTAAAATCGTTTTTTGACCAATGAAAATGCAGCCATACATCTGCTTTGTTTCCATTACAACTGGAACTTTGCTCGGAAGAGTAACTGCTTCGAATGGAGATAGAGGATACGAGTATTGTCATATCGAAGGCTGGTTTTGAAATCATAGATGTGATTAAAATTAACGTTTGCCGGGGATTTAGTAATGTTATAAACTTGATATTTCTACCACTTCTAGTCATCAGACACTTAACTTAAAAACTGTAGAATTTTGTACCTTCATAGCTATTTTAATATAGATTTGAAAGTTTAGAAAACCACTTAGGAAAACTAATTCACTAGAACTATCGAACCTGGAGATGGTCAAATCTTTATTTATTATTTATTATTATATTTTTATTTTTATTCATAAATTATGTGAACATAAGTTCTCCATACTTCCCTAATCTAAGTTAATATTTTCCAATCATTCCTTGCATAATTCACCTCCCTCAAAGCATAGTTAATGTTATTCTCCCACTTCATTGGCCTATCTGCTGAACTTTTCTTTCTGGTTTTCTATATGACGTTTCCATACTCCCCTATTCACGCCACATGACCTGCTCAATGCAATTTACGGGACTTCAGCTGTTCTTATTTCATCTGGTTCCCATAAATATCATGTACTTAACTGTTATACTTTTCTCCAATATTAATCGATAATAAAGATAAAATAAATGTTTTATTATTCGCTGACGATGTTGTACTTTTAGCAGAATCTGAAAATGAGCTCCAAATGTTTAGCATATAAATTTAAATTAATAGCCAATAGATATAATTGTAAAATATCAATAAATAAGTCAAAAGTAATGGCATTTATTGGTAAATATGGAATTAGATCAAAAATTGTACTGGATAACAAAATAATAGAACAAATATCACATTTCCAATATATAGGATGTGATATAACTTATAGAGAAAATAAAGATATAGAAAATAAAGTAAATAAATTCCAGGCTATTTGTGGAACCATAAAAAGAATCTTAGGTCGGAAAACAAGGAAAGATACGAAACTTAAATTATATAAAACAATGGCTGTTCCTTTTTTGTTGTATGGAAGTGAAAATTGGATAATGAAATCAAGAGATAAAAGCAGGATACAGACTGCGGAATGGCTGTTTTTACGTAATGTGAAAGGATGCACAAGAGCGGATAGAATAAGGAATGAAACTATACGAGAAGAATTAAATATATATAAAATTGAAGATAAAATCAGCGAAAATAATAAGAAATGGACAGAACACTTAATGAGAATGAACAACGAAAGAATACCAAAAAGAACCTTCCTGTATAATCCCAGAGGAACAAGAGATGTTGGTCGACCACGTAGAAGATGGACTCCACTTTTAACTTCGCCGGAATAGGCTACATAGCCTAAACCTTGTAGTAGTAGAAGAAGAAGAAGAAGAAGAAGACTTTTCTCCATTAACGTGTCTATTCGTCACTCTTTGCCCGAAAGTTTATCTAAGCATTTTATTTTTAAATACTTAGAAAAATATGACAACAACATGAGTCAATATAAATTTACAAGATAGAGCCTCCCCTATTATATATTTTCTCCTCTCTTAAATTAAAAGACCATGTTTTGCAACCATGTAATATAACTGGAAGAATCGCCGTTTAATATATTTTTAGTTAACATTTTTATTGAAGTAAGTTGAGTTGACTATCCTTGTAATACATATCATGCATTTCCAGAGATGGACTCATGTTTAATTTCTTTCTGCACCTCATTCCTGTTCGTAATTATTGTTCCTAGGTATTTGAATTGCGGCACTTTTTTCATTTCTTTCATAGTGCTGTTTAATAGCCATGTGTTGACTTTCAATGTTTCTTAACTATCGCCTAATAATACTATATTATCAGCATATACCAACAGCTGATTAATATAATTTAGTTGTATGTCCCATTTATCCTCTAAAGATTTGAATGCATGTCCTAGTAATAAAATTGAATAGCAGAGGAGATAGTGCAAGTCCTTAATACACTTGAATTAAAAAAGTATCTGAAAAATATCTACCCGCACCCTATTCCTTGTGCCATTTAGATACATTTGAATAATGCTAACAAACTTTTTAAGAATTCCAAATTCTAGCAATTTACTATACAATTTATCTGTCTTGATTGATTCGTATACTTTTTCAAGTTATTTTAGGCTTAATTCCGTAAAATTAGATTAAAATCATAGTTAAACAAATCTAAATATTTATATATTATTACGCGAAGAAAAAACGTTGTACCCATTTTTAAGCAGATTGCGCGCACGGAGGAGTGTGGTATTTGGCATAATTACGAGTAAAGTTCATATAGAGAAGGAGTGCAGAAAAATAAAATGTATGTATAATATGTGTTAGAAATAAATTAAATGAAACAAAATAAAATAATTGTCTCTAAGGAATTTATGTGTATAACTCATTTATTTGTTTACGTTCATACTGAAAGTGCAATGTTGTAAAAAGAAAATTGTGCAGCAGCAATGTTAATTGACTTACTCTCACGTATTTATTATTAGTGGTTTAAAAAAGAGGGTACATTTTATTATTTAAATTTAAATTAAACTCTGTCTAATCTCGGTTTTAGTAATTTCATTACATTTTTTTTTAATATGTAGATATTTGCACCTATTTCCATTATGCCTCGACATAGAACATTGACGAGTCGGAGTGAGAGACAAAGAAGAAGGGATATATATTCCCGTACACATAATAATAGGCCATATGCGAATTTAAATAGTATAAATAGTATACAAATGTCGCGTTATTGTTTTTTAAAATATGGCTTAGCCAAGTTAAATACCACTTATTTTCTATCGTGCGTATTTTAAAAATAAATCGAAAATTAATCCATAATGACGTATTTGTGATAAATTAAAAAAAAAATGAATTGTGGTCGAATTTCGACCGCTGGGCGACCACTAGTACAAATAATTTTATTTATTAGGTCTGCGAGTAAAATTATTTGCAAATTTAAATATGTTTAGTTATAATTTAAGCTAATTTCATTATTCGACTTCTTATAAGAAATCTATGACGTATTACCCATAGGCCTATTGGCATTTGCTTTACCGATATAATTATATAACACTGAAATTAAGAGTAAGTTGAGAGTGAAATGTTTGTTTCTATTGACGTGTGTAAAAGTCATGTCCTTGGCAAAGAGCGGAGTATCTCAGCTATGTCAATTCACTGGTGACCCGCTAGCATTTAATGACTTTTATTTTAAAACAATTTGCTGCTTCTTCAGGTAATCCATGCTATCCAAACAAACAGTAAATAAAAGTTATGTATCGCAATGAGGCTTACTGTGCGTGCTTTTTCAAGCATTTTTTGTAAACACCAATTATATATGTATAGTATAGTGTTAAATTAATTTAAAAGGGATTTCTATCAGTTTTATAGCTGCAAGTTAACATTTAAATATAGGCCTATAGGCCTATGCATTTTAATCCTTTTATGGGAGATTGGTGTGCATTTATTTATAAATAGTAAGAATCCGCATTTTTCAACTATGAGTTACGCTAATTTTAGTAAATCCCCTACTCGTGTCCAGCGTAATGCTTAAGTTGAGGGATGAGGTAAAGCGCCTCTTATTAAAGGTCTATAATATAAGAGGATGCCGGCCGACCACCTGTCGTATCATCAAAGGAGCGGATAAAATTAAATGGAATGAAGTTTTTGGCAAGGAAAAAAACTGGAAAAACCCGATAAAATCTGTCCTGACTCCAATTCAGCCACTACGAACCTCACATGGAATACCGAGACGCGAATTCTGGACCCAGAGGGCAAATGTCTAACCTCTTGCATTATGGAGTATGCGGCACTAATTTTATATCACGTAAAATCATATAGGCCTATTTTAAATTTGATTTTTTTCGCCAAATTTGAAATATGTCTCCAAATAAAAAAAGATGAAATACATTTTTCATTCATATTTGTTCTGTAGGTGTATAGATAACATTCGGGTCAGGGTAGGTAGATTATTATCTTACTTTTATAAATAATATAAATATTAAAAAAATGATATAAATGAAAATATTTGATAAATACATTTACTTAGAACTAGGTACGTTACACAATACTTAGTAATAAACAATTGGAAATTTAATACCATTATAAACATACAATATTTAAGAAGTAATTATTTCTCATTTAAAGACACCTTACTAACCATTCTAGTTCATCGTGAGTCATCATTTTGTATTAGTTTATTTGAAAAAATTGCGTAATATAGAGTGAACGTACCGCAATGACAATTTAATAATGAGATAAGTTATCTTATTTGTGAAACAAAATTGGGTCGAACTTTGAGTTTGAAATGTAATTTGTAATTTTGACTTTGAGGAAGGTCGATGAATAAACAGGGTGACGTCAGGGGCGGACGTTAACCTCCTCTCACAGCGGGATTATTTCTGGCTCTCCCTCACCTTGAGGACAAGACTCCCGAACATGTCAGCCCTTTCCTTAAATAAAATATAATTTTATCTTAAACCTATAATTTTATCATGTAACTCAGTGATATTAAAATTTATTGGATCTTACATCACTGGAGACAACACAACAAAGAGAGAGGTAAGACTATGTGCCTACTCATCATCTAGCCTATGTTATTCAGTTCAACACAAGCTATGGAGTAACAGAAAGGCATGCGTCCAGTAAGAACGACATTGTTATACCTCGAATAGTCAATTTATTTATCGATTTATGTTTATCCAACATTGGTCGGCACTTGTTTTGGGTTTTCTCCAATAGCTCAATATAAATCTGGACTAACAAATACGTCGAAAAATAGTAAAGTTACGTAATTGAGAGCTACTTAGACGCATAAATGAAAATCGTTCCTTGTCAGCCTTTATAAATACGTACAAATGTAAAAAGTTTGATTCTAATTTTACCGTCCTTTGTATATAGAAAAAATACCATACGTACTTTTTCATTATTTACGTAAAATGTCATTTTAATACTGTGAAATGTCTTCTGATTGACAAGATGGAGAAATAACTTATTAAAAGAAGAATATACATTCTTAGTATTAATCAAAAGGAATCTATTATGGCTATTTTGATTGTTTTATTTAATTTTTAATGATATCTTATCAATAGGCGATTTAATCGCTTTTAGATTACTCCGTGCATCAATTAGGCTGGGTGTCTCTTTTGTTTTGTCTATAAAAGTTTGGGCCTACTGGTTTAATTTCGATATTTTGAAAAGATGATTACAATGAAAGGAATCCTCATTATGAAATACCAAAAAATAAATTGCTCTGACGAATCAGGAAATCCAGAAAAAAAAACTTCCAAGGAGATCAGCCTTGGGATTCGAACTCGAGAACTCCCGATTGCGAGTCTGAAAAGCTACGTCTGTGTCAACTTGCTCGATGATTGCAGTTTGCTCATCGCGTTTCAGGAATATTTATTTAACATGTTATGAAAATTTATCTCTTTCAATGCCATATAAATATACGCTGGAAAAATTATTGTACATCATTAGAAACCGAATTTTACCAGACGTCAAAAATTAATTCCTTTTCTTTTTTTCTCTCTCTCTCTAGTTTCATGGAGCGGTATACGCACGCTAACAGATTTGACATGTAGAGAAAATTTTCGTTACATTTGTCTCGACCTACGATTCCCTCTGTCGTATGTGGGTATAAGGGCGCTCACATGATCGGTTCTTTGAAAAATTCATCCTCCAAGAGATTGGTGATATTTCTTGTACAAGTGTACACGCCTCTCTCATGTAGGCCTAACAGGTGATCTGACTAACATTCCATTCCAGAGCTATGGTTTCTATTCTCGATCATACCATACATATTTTTCTTTGGGTACGTGGTCTGGAACTTGTTCATTAACATTTAGTCTCGTTAGGGCAATTGAATAGCTATTCGATATTAGAAATAGTGAAATCAAACTGAAGCAAAGTAGGAGGACTTGGGTCACACTAATCATGTGACTCCTATGCTTCGTATGCTGAGCAATGATAGGAACCACATCGACTCTCCAGTCCTCTCGAGCCATGGAATTAGTTTTTTAAATGTAAGTTAATAAAGATATTTATCTACTATCATAACAATTAGTGACGCTTTAGTTGGTATTTACTAGACAACAAAACCTGTACTTTATATTCTAACGAAACACGGTATCATAACATAAAATAAAAGTTGAACAAAACTTGAAATACACGTTAATGATGATTTCAGAATATAACATTATTGACTTTGTATAATATAAATTTATCATAAGTAATGCCACGAGTGATTTCCAATTTATCTAGAGAATTTGGAAATGAAGAGTGGTATTTGTTAGGACTATTTAACGAATAAAAGTAAGCTGTTTACTCACAAATCATTATTTAACTGTAGTTATTTTAAAATATTTATATATTAATGTAAACGGCGATGTTTGAAAACAAATGAGAAACGATTGGTACGCTTCATTTCCTTCCTTTGTCCATCACTGCAACCAGATCATAATATTATTTATTGCCAAAGGATCGCAATATTGTAAGAATGCACCCTAGTGGAGAAATTTATAACCAACGTTATAGGTATTAATTAATATGATGTCATATGATGTAAATACGAGTATGTCAATTATATTTTTCTGCAACATTATTTCCTGGAAAATAATTCGTTTAAGAAAGTGCAAACAGTGTTTTTTGTGGTATAATCAATTGTTACAGATGCCTTTATATTATCTATCGCATGCGCTTTCTGCTGACATTTATGCACTGTAAGATACAATCTGGTAGCCGTATTTCTTAGTGGATCAGTCACTGCAAAATAATGCTATGACCTATTCAGAATATTAAAAAAGGAGGTGCATTCTTTATTATGATAAACTTTAGTTGGTAAATTTTAGGTGAAACACGACTGTGATTGGTTGTAAATAAAAAATCATTGAAATGTGATTGGTCATTGACTCCCATTTGGGGAATGAGTTAAATAGTCACCAAGAAGATCCTACTATTTTATAAATATAACAATGTTTGTTGATTTATCGCGTCTTCTTTTTTTCTGAAGCCCACATTACCCTTTCTCTAAACATATCATTTCCGCAATAAATATATTTAATTAAATATACTAAATATACATTATCATCATCATCATGAACAAATTCGTTTTAGGCCATGTGGCCTGTACGGTAAACCTAGCGAAGATGGTCTTGATCTTTCCACCGATCATTCCAGTCTTTGCTTAAGTTTCTTCGAGTAGTAGGAAGTCCCCTGGGTTGGTTACCAGCCATCCGCAGAGCAAGACTAGTGGTAGGGCTGCTACCTTATAGCCTCTAGTCAGGCGTTCAAAATATGGAATTTCCTCCATATTCGATGGAACGGTTATACCGCCGTGACTCGGTCCCCATTACCTCGTTAGTTAAAAGCAGGGTGTACCACGTGCAGGTGAGGTTGAGAATCAGGTAGGAGAGGTTATAGAATGCACATCACTACCTCTTACACCCCTAAATATACATCATATACTAAAATACTCTCAACGTAGATAAAATAATGTAGACAACACGTTACAAAATAAGGTTCAGTAACTCGCTGCTCTAGGAACTGAGCATCTCTGCTTATTCGTCTAAATAACTATTTTATAAACTCGTGGAAATGATTGATTTAGACTAGGCCTCGGGCGTGATACTGTGCGATCGTGGATAAAATAAGTCTTCATTCGTTAGTGCAACAATATTTTCCTGATTTTTGTAGGACATACATAGTTTGTAGGTCACATAAATCGGAACGTTATTGATATAACAAACATTACGAGTTTCATATTGGGAGAAGGTATTGTTTAATATCTCTCAACATTCCTCTAAAGTTTCATTTTATATTTAGAATTCCTTAAGATATTTGAAAGTTTGTACAACATACTGTAAATATATACAGACAGGGAAAAGAACCATGCTCTAAAAAATATTCACTGAAGTAGTATAATGAGGGAGTGCCCTCATGACCTTTCTTGCTCCAGCAAAGGGTGGAATGTAAAAATAGTTCCAGACTTGGCTGGAGTCGAATATAGCACGTGTTGCATATGTGAGCCCACCCTAAGACTTTCTGAGCTCAATATGTTGCTGGGCGTCTGAAGGCCATGCATAATAATATTTGGCACATATAACGTAACATTATTCCAGAGACAACATTCTTAATGAAATAAAAGAATAACTTCTGATTTATAGTGACATATTCTATGAATTCTAGCGTCTCTTTTCGTTGTTGTTTTTATATAGACTACATAATTCTTGTTAAGAGAACTCAAGATTCTAAAAAGGAATTTCAAGGTTTGTCGTCACAATTTGTTCAGGATGTTAAAGTCTACTGATTAAAACTCTGGAGCCAATAGTTGAAATACATTGAGTTTCAGCGAAAACAGAAGTGAAACAAATTCATAACTTTTCTTTTTGTTTCAATTTTATTTAGGGAAGGTTGAACAGTATACTTAGAATGTGTTTATCTATTGAAATCTATATTCGAGTATCTTGTGCAAATGTAAAAACAGTTAAAGGACGATCTATGAAGGTCATTTGGATTGTGGATTTAAGGATCGAAGAATCTCAGCTAATGTTACGACGAGGAGGAAGGGTGGGGCTATAGCACTATACTCCGGTAGATTTTATCACCAGGAGAATTCTCCCGATTTTAATTTTATAGGAGGCTGAGTGGGCCAGTTCAGACACGACTCAACGAGAAAAATCTTCCATCCCTCCGCTCAAATCGAGTCGTCGGGAAAGCCTATTGTTGTTTCTATTCATATGCCTTGGGTAAATGTAACTGATAGCCTACTAATTGTAAACTAATGATATTGCCTAATGAAAATTGATAGTAGTAAAGGAAAATTCCAATCCAATACTTATCTTGAATACAGTGGGAGTTTTTTTGGGGGGAGGGGGGGAATTGGTCGGGACCAGGATTTGAACTATAATAAGAAGCATTTTACTCATAGTCTGTCGCCGTGGCGCAGTCGGTAGAGAACCTACCTTCTACTCCGGCGACCCGGGTTCGATTACAGGCGGAGTTAGGGGATTTAAAATGTCCACCTTAGGTCTGGGTGTGTGTCCTGTCCTTGTGTCTATATGTGAAAATAAAAGAAAGGTAAAACAAGATTAGAAAGAGTGTAAATGAAAATATAAAAAAAAACTCGATAGTGTATTTTTTTTATTATAGACTGTAGGCATTTACTATTTGACAAAGTCAACTTTTATAAGATTCATGATGTGTTCCGTTGAGGTTTATTCAAAATTAATAGAAAATTATAGAATATTCACCTGAAAGGTCCGTCTCCTCAACTTAATTAATCATTTAACTGTAGTGCTTTCGGGACTTGTCCCATCATCGGCAGGATTCAAAACTGGTGTTTCACTGAAGATCTGGTAGAGGGGGTTGCATGTATTGGATTCGTTTTCGTTTATCAGGCTGTCGTTGTGAGCTGCTTTCATGATTTCTATCTCTTCGAGTACGTTTATCTTCGCTGGATTATTTTCTCTGTGCATTACTGTTAGGGTGTTTTCAATATTTAACATGCGATGTCCTTCATGGATAACGTGTTTTGCATAGCTTGATTTCCCTTCTGCGTGAATGAAGTCTCGAAAATGTTCTTTGAATCTGATGTTAAAACTCCTGTTTGTCCTTCCTATATAAAATTTGTTGCAGTCCTTACATGTCAGTTTATAAACTCCTTTGCTGTTGAAAATGTTATTTTCTTCAATGTTATTGTTTATTATGTTGTTTAATTTGTTATTGGTTCTGTATGCTATTTTTACGTTTTTATCGGCTTTCTTTAGTGCATTGGCTAATTTTGTCGCTTCTTTTCCTGTGTATGTAAGTGTGATCCATGTTTTCTTGTTGTTGTCAGATTCTTTTTCTAGTTTAATTATGTTGGTTATGTTGTTCTTCCTTTTTTGTTTTTTACGAGCTTATCTATGAATTCTTCATTATAGCCATTGGTTTTTGCCATATACTTAATGTAGTTGAGTTCTTGGATATAATTGTCTTTGCTTAATGGGAGTTTCAACATTCTACTGACTAAGCTATTAAATGTACTAATTTTCTGTTGAAAAGGGTGTGTAGCATAAACTACTTAGATTTGTCTATAACCAAAAATCTACACAACAATAAACTAGAAATCGGTATCTACCGGAAACCCACAAACAATGCTCTGGCCATAAACAAAAATTCTACACACCCTTTTCAACAGAAAATTAGTACATTTAATAGCTTAGTCAGTAGAATGTTGAAACTCCCATTAAGCAAAGACAATTATATCCAAGAACTCAACAACATTAAGTATATGGCAAAAACCAATGGCTATAATGAAGAATTCATAGATAAGCTCGTAAAAAAACAAAAAAGGAAGAACAACATAACCAACATAACTAAACTAGAAAAAGAATCTGACAACAACAAGAAAACATGGATAACACTTACATACACAGGAAAAGAAACGACAAAATTAGCCAATGCACTAAAGAAAGCCGATAAAAACGTAAAAATAGCATACAGAACCAATAACAAATTAAACAGCATAATAAACAATAACATTGAAGAAAATAACATTTTCAACAGCAAAGGAGTTTATAAACTGACATGTAAGGACTGCAACAAATTTTATATAGGAAGGACAAACAGGAGTTTTAACATCAGATTCAAAGAACATTTTCGAGACTTCATTCACGCAGAAGGGAAATCAAGCTATGCAAAACACGTTATCCATGAAGGACATCGCATGTTAAATATTGAAAACACCCTAACAGTAATGCACAGAGAAAATAATCCAGCGAAGATAAACGTACTCGAAGAGATGGAAATCATGAAAGCAGCTCACAACGACAGCCTGATAAACGAAAACGAACCCAATACATGCAACCCCCTCTACCAGATCTTCAGTGAAACACCAGTTTTGAATCCTGCCGATGATGGGACAAGTCCCGAAAGCGCTACAGTTAAATGATTAATTAAGTTGAGGAGACGGACCTTTCAGGTGAATATTCTATAATTTTATATTAATATTTGACAAAGGTAATTAAAAATACAGTTTTGGCGTAAAGTTTTGAGTTTTGGAAGCTCTTTAGCTAATTTCGAAGCTATTGAGGTTGCTATCATGAAAAGGTTAAAAAAATTACAGATCTTCGCCGATCCTTTTTAATAAACACAGAAAATTTATCACTATATATAATATATATATATATATATATATATATATATATATGTGTGTGTGGGTGTGTGCGTGTGTCTGTATGTGTCTGTGTGAATCCATTAACGCTCTCATGGTCGCAATTTTGGTTTCATTGAAACCAAACTTGGCATATAGCAATTAATTTAAAAAAAAATAAGGTCGAGTTCGTTAACCAGCAAAATCGGATCATTAGGTTAAACGAAAATTTAAAAATCGTTCTAGCTGTCGCAGTTTTGGATGTTTCACGATGAAATTTAGTATATGTTATTAAATTAAAGCGACGAAGGTATTCTCAAAAAAATAGCAAAATCCTACCATTAGAAGTGGGGATTTACATGAAACCCGAAAATAAAAATTGAGTCTAAAAACAGTCATGTTTGCTTGGTCGCAATGTATGCCATATACATTTAACTAACCTTTAAATTGGCAATGTGTATAAGATACATTTGTTTATCTTATTTAATAAGGTAATTGAAAAATGTATCGTTAGATATTATTAAATTCTCAAACTATACAATATTTAACTTACGATTATGCATGATTTGTTTTCACTGCAGTTCGACACTTTTAAATAAGCTGGCATTAGAAATTTAGTTTTTCTATTAAAAAAATAAATATAGTATTCTGAAAACCAGCAACATGGGGCCATAAATTCAACTCGTTTGGGAATTCGCTTAGTTTACGCAGTTCCTGAATAACTGACTTTCTTTAATTTTTCTTTTAATATCTAAAAAGGTATAAGAAGATCTTTTCCATAATGTGTTCCCTAAACCGTCTTAAGAATTTTCTTCATACAGCTACTAAAGTAATTTTAGTCCAAACCTTAGTGATGCCACATTTTCACTATTGCGACATTCTACTAACATAGGTGACAAACTGCAGCGTGTACATAATATGTGTATCAGATTCATACTTAATGTCCGAAAATACGATCACATTTCTCCATTTTTTCACGAATTGTCATGGCTCCATCTTAAAGACAGAAGACAATATTGCACTGTCTAGTTATCTTGTTTAAGATTCTACATACTTCGACTCTCTGTTATTTAGCCTCTTGTTTCCAGTATCTATCCTCCAACGTAATATAAATACGCGATCAAATATACCGCCGCAACATAGGACATCTCATTACTCCACATCATATACTATCTTCACTTTCCTACCTTACAAAATCAGGGGTTGCTGGATGTTAGAATCATTTTAAAGAAATCTAAATTTATATTTGCTCCATTTGATCATTACCTCCTTTAACTTACATGTATTAATTTATTATATCACTACTGTTAAATATTATATTATTATTATTATTATTATTATTATTATTATTATTATTATTATTATGTTTATCGTATAGGCCCTAAAATGTTGTATGTGTATGAAATTTAAATTTCAATATTTAATGTATTTTAAATCATTATAATTGGTATACTGTATATATAATCTATACTGTAAATGTGTATTTGCATATTTGTGCTTGTTGAGTGGAAGAGAAGACCCTAAGGTCCTAACACGGCTATAATTAAGAAAATATTATTATTTTGTATTTTTTCACATTTATTTAAGATAAATGCAAGATGCATTACGATTTTTTCAATTTTTATTTTTTCCTTTAAAATACTGATTTGTCACGCTAATGAATGATTCCTTGTACTATTCTACCATCTTACAGCCAGTAACTGCGAACAGTTTATTCAGCCTTGGATCTTTGAATAACTTGCTTTTATTAAAAGTAATTATATTTGTTGGCGAGTGTCATGCCAATTGAGCAGAGCTTGTGCAGGGGTAGTTCCAGATCTGGCATTTAAAAATCAAATATAACGAACATTGTTCCATAGCAATCTTATCTCGTGTAGCTTATATTTAAACGGCAAGAACTATTTTTCCTTCGTCTAATTTTAATATTAATTTCTTAGTGTTATCCTTATGTTCTCAATACTTATCTCATTTTCAAAATATATCATTGGTCGAAAAAAAAAATGTTGTGGATAAATATTTAAAAAAATATTAGCCTGTGAGAAAAATTCATTTTTTAAATTAAAAAGATAATACATCAGGATGGTCTGAGTTAAGAACTGGGATCGCTGTAATTAAATGTCTTTTGACGTTGGCTATCGTAGAAATAATAGAACGTCTGCTATAAGAAATCTGCTAGCTATACAAAATATAGAACTAGATGATTATTATAAAGAACTGTGGACTGACAAACAGAATAAAGAAGAAATAATAGAAACAAACAAACTATATGCAGAAGTAGATGAATTAGAAATGAAAGGAACATTAAAGAAATATAAAAATAATAAAGCATGCAGAGTAGACAACATAAACATAGAATTATTAAAAAATTCCCCAAGGAATTTCCAAGAAACATTATTACAATTCTATAACAAGTGCTGGAATCAAAATACAATACAAGAAGAATGGAAAATTGAAAAAAAATCAGTTTTAAAAAGGCAATAAAACAAAGCCAGAAAACTGCAGCGGAATAAGCTTACTATGTGCAGCATACAAAATATATCCAAAAATGATCAACCAAAGGTTAACAATTATAGTAGACGCAATAATGTCAGAAGAGCAGACAGGTTTTAGGAAATGAAGAAGCTTCACAGACAACGTATTCACTTTGAAACAAATAATAATTATAGAGAAGCGAAGAGTTTTCATCTTAGAAACTCACATCCCTTGTATAGATTATAAGAAAGCTTTTGATAACGTAGGCCTATCTAGACCAAAATTATGGAACATACTAAATGAAAAAGGAATTCCACTACATTTGATAGTAATTAAAGAAATCATGAAAAAACAAAAATAAACATAAATAAAAGGGAACCAATAAATATAACAGGAGCAGTTAGACAAGGTAGTCAACTATCAACTACCCAATTTAGCATTTATTTTGACGAAATGATAAGATCATGGAAACAAATAACACCTGGGGGTATATTAACTTAGGAAATCTAATAAAAACATTAGCTTTTGCAGATGACCAGATTTTAATAGCAAAATCAGAAGAAGAATTACAAAGAATGCTATATAAACTAAACGAAATATAAAAAAAATGAAAATATCATCAGAAAAATAAAAACAATGGCTTTCAAGGGCATTCAACCTGTTCGGACGAAGTTAATATTAGAAAATAAACCAATAGAACAAGTGACAAAATATAACTTCCTAGGTTGAGAAATATCATACACAACGGAAACAGATATCCATCCATTATAATTCTGCCCGAAAGCAGGTCCTTCACTGCAATCATAGCATTTGCATGCTATACTTGCAGCTTTACTAGGGAATTGTAGGTGTGGTAGATTCCCGTTGCTTTCCACGCCTGTGAAGGATGATGATGATGATGATGATGATGATAAGGATGATGGCCATATGATTTCGGGGGCCGTTTGGGCCTTAAAGTTTTCCTGACATTTGTCTCTTACAGGTGAGGAAAAATCCCGATAAAACCTCACCCAGAAAAACTGCCCCGACCGGGGATCGAACCCGGGTCCGCTGTGTGACAAGGCAGCACGCTACCTCGAGACCACAGCGGTGGACAGAAACAGATATAAATAACAAAATAAATAAGTTTAATTATATAATAGAACAGTAAAAAGAATTTTGAAAAATAAAGCCAGAAAATACTTTATAATGAAATTATACAGGACAATGGCAGTTTCCATTATTACTTACGAATCCGAACCATGGATAGTGACAACACAACAATCTGCCAGAATCCAAGCTGCTGAAATGAAATTCCTCAGACCAATAACAGGATATAAAAGAACAGACAAAAAAAAACTCAGAAATAAGATAGTAACTAAAAGTAGAAGAATTAAACACAACAATAGTGAAATCCAGAACAAACTGGAAAGAACACTTGGCAAGGATGACTGAGAACAGAATACCAAAAGCATAATACAACTATCCACCAAGAGGAAGAAGAAGTTTGGGAAGACCAAATAAAATGTGAAAAGAGCAGCAATTTGGAGCCGGAATAGGCTAACCGAAAGCCTAAACCGTGACGAAGAAGAAGAAGCTATATGAATGAGAAATGTGTTCCATCATGAAACGGGCTAAAGGAAGCATATTAAACAGGGATGTCTTTGGGAGTTCTAAAACCCCTTATTTAGTTGCAAAGCTTAATAGCCATAATGCATCAGTTCCATAGGTGTTAAACTTGGCTTCAGTTTCTCTTATCAAAACAGGTCTGTCACATTATAATTTATACGTAAATTTATTGAAGACCTAAAACGTTAAGTACAACACATCATTGGTTTAATATTTAACGATCTACTTTAATGGAATAACACAAAAAAAAATTGAAATGTTTTCGTGCCTTTTAAATGAATGATTTTTGTTCCAGGGTAACAAATACTATTCGATAACTGTTTATATCTTACATAGGTATATCTTCTTGTAAGCCCATGTTTCCCATAACAGAGATTTAGGCGCTCTCCCCCTACAGGGAAGAATTTGAACCATACTAATTTAGTTACACTTGTTTTCGTATAGATGTTATTTGAGTGATCCGTGGTCAGCGTTCCGCCTCATACTGACATCTAAGACATCAAGGTAGTACTAGGACGGGAAAATTCGGTAAATTTTGCTTAGAGGCCTTTTCATTCAGTCTTAAGGATCTTTTACGAGGCTGAAAATCTTCAGACTCGGGACCCACGGCTTAAAGTCCCTCCCTGAGGACTTGCTCCTTGGATTTTTCCATCCTAAAAAAATCCATCGACCCCGGCCGGGTTTGAACCCGCGACCCTCGGGACCAGAGGTAAGGAGCATAACCACTAGTCCACCGCGGCCGATCACATAGGTATATACATAAAATAAATTGCATACATGACCTAAAATAAACAAATTTAGAAAATTTGTGTAACATCAGACAAGAAAGCTCTAGATTTTTAACCCTTAAATTGGCAATTCAATAATTTGTCTTATCTTTTGCTAGCAAGGAAACTGTCTACCATGGAAAAATCGGTTTACCTCTAAATTTTCACTGTGCATTTTCCGTTAGTTGGAACAAACATCCGTGTAATGTAGCATTTTGGTGTGTCTCGGAAGCGAACTAGGGGAATTGAAAGTTTGCAGAATTTTCTTTCAAACACCTAACACACAAACAACTCTTTTAGTGCTACACCCTCATTCTGTTACAAAAAGTAAATTAGTATTTTCTTAATGTATGGCTCCAGTTATTTGTATTAATGCGTTATGCATTTACACTAATTTTTGCTTTCAGAAGCACTGCTAACGCACCATACTTCACGTCGTTATGAAGTTGAATACTTCGTCTTTAAGTTTTTTTTGTATGGGATTTGTTTTCGTATCCAAAATTATTATACACTACGATTTTTAGGACTGCATATAGATTGTACATATTTATAAACTTGTCCGGATCCTTACACATGAAAAACAAGTAAGCAACATACCAAAAATATAATAATTTACCAATGGAAATAGAAAGTGTGCCTCCATTCCAGAACAGTTGATACACAAACTGTTCTGTAGAACGCAGCACACGGTGAGCATTACAGCAGGAACTGAAATAGAAACTGCTATCCTTCAACCCAATTGAGGTAGAAGGACGCCCCTAGTATTTTCATACCTTGAAAGCTGTTTTCGAGGAGTCTAGAAGTCAACAGCTTGTGTTTAGCAGAATACGCTGAAATTGAATACTATATGTTCTGCAACTAGGGCAACTAGTCTAACATGAACATTACTTTGGATGTAAACATTCCATATGATTGTAAACGAATTTCGTAAAATTTGTGGCCTCTATACTTGTGTCTGGAAACACTCCGAAATGCAACATTACAGTTGTTGGTTTCATCACACACAAAGTGCACAGTGCAAGTTTGTAGATGATCTCATTTTTCCCTGCGAGATAGTTTAGTTCCCTTGTAAGAGAACCAAGGGAACAAATCGGCAGGAAACTTGAAAGAGTTTTAACGGATTGTAATGTTGAGATCCACCATTTAACGCTGTTCACTCCACGTTAGCTAGAACCGCCTGTGGTAGAGCGCCTTTGGATCACAGTTTTCCCAAAGGTAAAATTTGTTAAATAACCTTATATACCCACTAGGATCACCACCATTAAGTCCTAGTCATGCTCATCACATTTAAAGACGTCCAAAAAATTAAACAGAGGCCTATATATTAACATATAAAAAATATAATTTATTTTTTACATAGTTTGAGGGTATATACTCGGACCAACGGATCTGTGCCCCTATAGTACTGACATCGTTATTACAAAAGTACACGTCTATACTCTCACCATTTCACCGCACTCCCTTCCCACTACGTCAAACAACAACAACAACGGTAACGTATCGAGTAGGGATACTGCCAAACTTCCCCCAGTGTCATGGTTCTTGAATATTGAACAATGCAAGGTTGGAGTTGAGCTGACAACATTGGAGTGCAAGTGCAAGAGAGAGAGAGAGATGGAAAAGAGAGAGAAAGAAAGAAAAAAAAAAAGAGAGAGAGAGAGAGAGAGAGAGAGAGAGAGAGAGAGAGAGAGAGAGAGACAGAAAATGAAGTAGGCTTTAGTTCGCATATCTCCATTGGACAGACAATACATGCTTTCCAGAAAACGTTTATCAGAGCAACAGAATAAACACCTTAAAATATATAAACCTAATGTTTTGTTAAATACCATAAAAGAAGGAATACTGAATATTTAAATATAAATGGGTGTGGGCCTAGAGTAGGAAACAACTAATAACAAACCTTCTATTTATATGGTAGTTGGTTTCAGGAAATTATTTTATCAAGCCAGTGCAGACCTAGACCTACATAAAAGACTATATTATAAATTGATTAAATAGTTTATGAATGTAGTGGTTATAAATGATAATCAACTACGTAAATATAACTTTGAAATAATATTTTAAAATTGGGGTTAGCATTCATTACCACACTTTTAAAAAATTACATTAAGCTTACATATATTTAGAAATTCAAAATCTTCTTTCATAGACTAATTCATAAGCTATTTAGGCCTAGGCTCTATATAAATGCCATTTAAACAAAATTTCATTTAATAATTTATTTACATATTCTTATCAATTAAATCAGCTCTTTGGAGAGTTTTATTGAACATTTTAAAATTAAAGACCAAATTAATGCTTTAAAATATCAAATACTGTGTTTTGTTTTGTCTGAGTTTAAAAATCATTAAACATTTACCGGTAATTCACTAGGCATAAGTTAATTAAGCTTCGTGAGACCGACGAGTATTTACTTTATATTACAAATAACTAAACTCAGTTAAGAAAACTGAAATTGAGGTTCAGGATATTACTTCACGGTTTCCCTGTACTCTCATCTGCTAGCCATCAAATCAGTGATCCTTGGGAAAATTCTGATAACAAACGGAAAAATAAGGCTAAATATAAGACAAATAAAAAGTTTTTTTATTGCTGAAATACGGTACGCAGAAAGCATTAAGTAAAATATTTAACATTTAAGAATATTAATAGGCTCTTTAGATAGTGATATTATAATACAGGAATCAAGATAAAGATTTTCGAAATATTTTTTTTTAGGGAGATCATTGAATTTGTGAAGGTAAGGTGAGAATGAGTAGACTAGGATGGGTCATATAGCAAGGTAGTCCAGGGAGAGGCAGTGACTTTTGTTACATTGCAAGGTCTCCAGCGCAATGAGCTCACTAACCTTGCAAATAGCGTCTGAACCTTGAATCGAGAGAATAAAAAACTTACAACCCATCTTGCAAACCTGCACGATTTTTATCAACCCCGCTCCAATGCTTATGATGTAAACTCAGTGCCAACAGTTTTGAACTATGTCGTCATCTTCCCTTTTAGGATATATAAATTTAGCCTCTTTTTGGTCGACACTCAGAATTATTTTACTCTGAGATTGTTTACACAAAACTGAATTAATATGTATGAGCTTAAAAAATCACAAGTTAAAATATTAATAACAAGTTACCTCTATATAATAAAATTTGAATATTCAAACCTACTGCATAAATATGATTATTATTTTAGAAATATAGACAGAGGTCCTTTGGAAAATAAAAGGCCACTTTTAATTAATTAATTATATATAATACATAATAATTATAATAATTAATAATAATAATTCGGGAGAGTATTTTTAGGTAGGGCTACTAAAGATCAAGATTGCAAAATAGCAAGGTAGGCCTAAGTAATGAAACGTTTTTCTTCAAACGATTGAAAAATAACTTGTTTTATAAAAGTGACGTATATATTTTTCCACAATGCTTCTTGTTGATCTAGCAAAGTATATCTTAACATTACATATTAATGTTGCCTCGCGCCATAGCCGAATTGTCAAAGGAATCATGTCTTGGCACAGAGCTATTATACATGCACTGGTTCGAGTCCTATGCGAAAGAAATTTTCTCATGGAATTTCGGGCAGCATGGATGCCAGTTTCCATCCAGCATCGTCATGAATTTGGATAGCTACAATAAATAGCGGCTCCAAGTTGGGAAAACAGGCTATAGCAGCTGTGGAACTCGACATAGAGACCACAGTGCCACCCCTATATTGGTTCTATGATTAATACAATGAAAGTGAGGTTAGCAACCGCATAGTAATCAAAGAACTTCTAGGTCTGTAGGGACCATGGAGTTACATGGGCTATGTTAGTTCAAAATTAAGAAAAAAATATCGTTCCACTGAAAGCGTATAGGCCTATCAACTTTATACAGTACTAATCTGAGTTGCAATCTTTAATATTATTATTATTACTATTATTATTATTATTATTATTATTATTATTGCAGTAGAGTTAAGACCATTAGATCTCTACTAATTAAAGAGTGTCATACATGTATTTTTAAAATTTTCATACTTGAATTTTTTTTTTTCGGTTGGGAGTTATGGTATAATAAGTTATTGTTTAATAATTTTTCAAAATTGTATAGGGTCGACGTTTCATTTTCTATAACTTAATTTTAATATTTTAAAAACGGATTTCATAGGTCTATAAAATAGAAATCTAGTGGGGAATAAATATGTATGTAATTTATATCTAGGCCTATAAAGTAGTAAATCTTTAGTGGACCATTAGCACTAATGATGTTTCTTGCAATGCTTATTAGTACTTTTGGACAATTGGAATCTAATAGATCGATAAATACCTTCCTGAAACCCAAGTTAAATAAGAAAAATTTAAATAAATTTAAATAAATTAATTGTTCTTTAATCTAAACCTAATATTAAAATTACTAGGTATGTTGTCCTAGCACAGATGATTCTAGAATTAACAGGCCTAATAGAAATAGTGTAATTAAGAGAACTGAAAGCTTGAAATAACAGCTAGGCCTGTTCTGTAGGTAAGCCAAGACTAAACACAGTAGACAGACAAACAGGCAAACCTAAGTTTATATAGGTATGCCTTTTAGCCAACAACCTTTTAAGCGCCACTTAAAATAACAGGGATCTTTTTTTAGGTTCTAAAAATTAAGATTGCAACATCCATCCATAGTAAATTCTGCCCGAAGGCAGGTCCTTCACTGCAATCATAGCATTTTCATGCTACGCTTGCAGCTTTACTAGGGAATTGTAGGTGTGGTAGCTTCCCGTTGCTTTCCACACCGGTGAAGAATGATGATGATGATAATGGTAAGGAGGATGATGATGATGATGGCCATATGATTTCGGGGACCGTTTGGGCCTTAAAGTTTTCCTGACATTTATCTTACAGGTGAGGAAAACCCCCGATAAAAACCTCTCCCAGAAAAACTGCCCCGACCGGTGATCGAACCCGGGCCCGCTGCGTGACAAGGCAGCACGCTACCTCGAGACCACAGCGGTGGACTGATTGCAACATAGTATAGTGATCAAATTAATTTCGTAAGTCTTTATCGAATCAACTGAATTTTTTAATAATATAACTTACAACAAGTTTCTAAATAATTTTTGTGTGAGGGCTGGTAATAGGCCTATTACATTTATATTATAGGCCTACATATTTTAAATTAAAAAGACATAATGTTCTATTTACATTATTTTTTTAAAGTAAGATGTGTAATATAAATGTAATATTGCTAGATCCCACACAAAGTATTGAGAAGTGCTTTTTTGTAAGTTACATTATAAAAAAGTCAGTTGATTGGATATAAAGACTTATTACTGTACTATGTCGCAATCTTAACTTTTAGAACCTAAATATCCACTCCCTGCTAATGAATGGTAGATTAATAAACTGTAAGCTATAGGTCTATTTTCAATATAAGTGTGATCCGATGAATTATAGATTTATTCCCAGGTTAGTAGGCCATTATTTTGAATTTAGACAACGGTATATTTATGTAGAGTTCTCTTTCGCTCATTTAGTGGAGTTGAATGTGTGCCAGTTTAAACATTTATAATGATAGACTAGTATAGTCCAATGAAAACAAATAATTAGGCCTATTATTAGTTCTGTTAGTAATACAGTAAAACCTGTCCTAACCGGAACCTTTATAAGAAGGAAACCTGTAGAGACGAGAAAAAAATCTCCAGAACGGTACGATTTTATACGTAAAATTGTCCTGTATAAGCCGGAAACCTTCATAACGCGGAAACGGAATGGTTTTTAAAGTACCAATAATTAATTTTTACCTCAGTAAGATGGAAAATTATTCTTAAGCTCGTTCTAATTGCAGTATTAATGACCACACGTGAAAATTGTGCATGTGACGCTTTCTGCATTATATCGTTTTACCTTCTTGTGTTGCCATTGTAATGCGGGGATACCTTTGCTTATGTGTGACAGTGGTGAATCCCTCGTTTTTCCTTTCCTGCGAGGGAGTTGGGAAATTCTTCCGTCTTCCTGAAGTTGAGTTCCTTCTCGCTTTTGTGTAATAAAGTTGTTACGTATTGCCGTGCAAACTGTGCTGTGTTACATACACTGTTTTGTCTGTATTTCAGTCAATACGTTATGTCTTTAAAGCGTGCATGTAAGACCTTTACATTGCGTGAGAAAATTCAAGCTTGTAATTTGGGAACCCTTTATAAGTATGAATGAAAACTGCCAAGACGGAAATATATTTAAGGAACCGTCATGTTCCTTCATAGACAGGTTTTACTGTACTATATTCAGTACTACTGCTGCTACCAATATTAGTACTATACTATTACCACTACTACTACTACTACTACTACCACTATTAATAATAATAGTAGAATAATACTGTAATATTTATTATTAGTATTAATTTACTATTATGATATCTGTTTTCCCATAAGGATCATATCACTGTTATATAGTTTTCTATTTACGTGGAGAAAACTACATGCCAGTGAGCTGCATGATCTTCATGAGAAAACATACATAATAGCAACAGTAATTTTCGTAGACTGCCTACTCTGAACATGTGTAACGAATGGGTTATCGAAAGGGGCACGGAATATTCTTCTGGGGCATCCAGAGAAAAAGCGCCTAACAGGTAGGCCCTATACCAAAAATAATGTTAACCATTATTTTAGGGAGGTAAATTATCCAGGGATTAATTGGAAAACATTACCTAGGATAGGGGTGTATGGAGAGCTTATGGCTGCTCGGCCATGAAACTCCGGATTCGATGTGCCATTGAGTTACCTTATTATTATTATTATTATTATTATTATTATTATTATTATTATTATTATTATTATTATTATTATTATTATTATTATTATATGTCACAACACTGTTAAAAATATATTTAGACATTTGTTTAGTAGAATGGTCACATAAGTGTGAAAAAATGGGACAAGAATTAACAGAAAGAAGATATCTACATCACTTACTTTTTGCCGATGATCAGATAATCATAGCCCAGGATGGAGAAGATGCAAATTTATATGTGTAATCAGTTGTCAACAAATTATCAGAAATGGGGTTTGAAAATCAACAAAAACAAAACAGAGTATTTAACAAATGACCCAGATGAATTATATATTGATGGGGTAAAGATAAAGAAGAGCGATAGTTTCTGTTATTTGGGATCAATTATAGAGAAAGATGGAACATCAAATAAAGAAATAGCAAAAAGGATTAGTAATGGAAGAAAAACCATAGGAATGTTAAACTCTATACTATGGAGTAAAAACATCATTAACAGAACAAAACAACTAATTTATAAATCCATACTAGAAAGTATAATGTTATATGGATCGGAAGTTTGGACAATGACACAACAACATGTCAACAGAATAACTTCAGTTGAAATGGATTTTTGGAGAAGAGCTGCCAGAAAATCTCGACTGGAAAAAATTAGAAATACAGAAATTAGAAAATGGATGAATGCAGAAAGAAATATAATGGATGAGATTGAACACAGAAGGCTAAAATGGTATGGATACGTAAGAAGAATGCAGGATGGAAGACTACCAAAGGCCGTCTATGCATGGAAAATTGAAAGAAGGAACAGAAAAGGAAGACCAAGAACAACCTGGAAGAACAACATTCAAAATTCAATGAGGAAATTTGGTGTAACAGATGAAGACACAGAGGACAGAGAACGATAGAGAACTTTAATTAAGAGACATTTCTGAATGTTTGTTGCAAACTGATCGTCTATAAGTCCGTAGTCATTTAACATATATGTA
The DNA here is from genome assembly GCA_030220185.1 of Diploptera punctata. Taxonomy (NCBI): domain Eukaryota; kingdom Metazoa; phylum Arthropoda; class Insecta; order Blattodea; family Blaberidae; genus Diploptera; species Diploptera punctata. Next base: position 641,947 of record JASPKZ010010246.1, read on the forward strand.
TTTATTTATTTATTTTTAATTCATGTTAATTACTAAGATTGGTTGGAGAAAACCTTCAATGACGAGGAACATTCTCAAAATGAATGAATGAATTATTTTTTTTTATTGCGGATGAGCCCATGTGGGACTACTCAAAGTACTTAGAGGCATTTCCTTTGAGCCCAAATTTCTTTCATTCTTTTGCTATGAGCTTGTTTTCTATCATCTGTCCAAGTTGTTCCAGTTTTTTTCTACGGTTTGTCCTCTTGGTCAACTTGCCACTTATTCACCTTAATTCTAAATATATCTCTGTTTGGGACATCTTCTTTAGTAATTCCTGCCAATTTTAAGTCCTTTTTGACTTCATCAATCCACTTCATAGTATCCATTTGGAGCTTTACTTTTGTTTTCGTAGAATTCCATTATCTGTTTTGTAAGCCTATTTGAGTTCATTCGTTTAATATGGCCATACAATTTTAACCTTCGTTTTCTAATATCACTATGAATGTCTGTATATATTTTTATTTCCATTTTTACTTCTGAGTCTAAATGCTTCACCTATGACTTGTGGACCT